>JAFMSR010000007.1:13609149-13876649 GCA_022818135.1 Saxidomus purpurata
TTGATATTGATCAGTGTGTGGTGTTTTATTTAGTGAAAGCTGTACAAAATCGATGGCTCGGTGACAAGAACACTTAACATGTAAAGCAATTCTCTCTAAACTGGTATAATACTGTAGTGTGCTGCAAAAAGCTGCAATTTCGTAGATATGGGATTTTGTTCAAAATAGTTTATGTATAGAGATTATATCTCTATGTTAATAGTTTTTCTGGTGTGAATTACCTCTTATTTTAAAATAAAATAGAATGTTTACACATTTATACACCATTATCAGGTCCAAAGTTTAAATTAATTCTAGCAAAGTTCGTACTTCCTAGTTTCGGCCAGAGTGATGATTGTCTAGTGTTTGTTAGGGTTTTTTTCTGTCTGACAAATAATACGCAAATCACACATGTCTCTTTTGTTTGTAATCGTGCTTTTTAAGTCCACCATCCTCTCGCGAGGTATATAAGTTATAATAATATTAAATACACAGATTCATGTCTGTAGAAAAAGTACGGATAAATACTAACATATTTAGAGGGAAGTTTTATTTGCCACCCAAAGAAACCGCCGTATTCGCATAGTGAAATGCTATGCACTGATTTAGATATCGTACATGTTTATCAGGGGGTCGGACGTAAACGATGTATCTCGGGGCTTTAAGCGAGAATTTGATGTAGTTCTGGTCAAAATGGCGGAAATTTAATGTTTATTTTGGGAGACGGATAAGAAAAAATATTTTTTTTAGTTTGATCGAACTGTTATCATGCCCTTTGTATGGCCACATATATATATGAAATCGTCATACCCGTTTTGGATTGTGGACCTAAAACTAAAAAAGTTATTGAAGGGATAAATTGGTCGGTAGTGTTTATGTTTGGATTTTCCGCCGTTTTCTCCCACGTTTGGACGATTCAGACCGCTTTACTCGAGCTTATGTGAATGCATTTCGTATAAACATGATGCGATCCATTGTTATTTATTGTGCACACGTTTCCAAGACGAACTATCGCCAATTTTTTTTAACTTTAAACCGATTTCGATGTATCTGGGGTCGTTTTAAGACGATCTGATGTATCACCGGGTTCCAAAAGCAACTATAAACGGTAAACCAACGGACAGCATGGATGATGTACCATGTGTAAATTGCGAACCAGTGCGGCTGCTGCCCGCACTAGTGTTTCGTCGACCATGGAATTAAATAACACAAAATCAAATGGTATTAAACTGAATCAACAAACATTTGCTGTCAACATGTACTGCTGAATGTAAAAGGCAAAATTAATAGATCTATATGTAGCTAATCTTTGTATCTATTCGTGCATTTTAAACAGAAATCCCTTAGTTACAGGCATTGTGGCAGCTGAAATTTAGAGTTGAATGTTGTATGATTCAAAAATTCATTTTGACACAATTAACACATGTTTACCGTTTACAGTTCTCTTCAGAACCCGGTGATACATCAAATCGTCTTAAAACGACCCCAGATACATCGAAATCGGTTTAAAGTTAAAAAAAACGGCGATAGTTCGTCTTGGAAACGTGCACACAATAAATAACAATGGATCGCATCATGTTTATACGAAATGCATTCGAATAAGCTCGAGTAAAGCGGTCTGAATCGTCCAAACGTGGAAGAAAACGGCGGAAAATCCAAACATAAACACTACCGACCAATTTATCCCTTCAATAACTTTTTTAGTTTTAGGTCCACGATCCAAAACGGGTGTGACGATTTCATATATTACATGTGGCTAAACAAAGGGCATGATAACAGTTCGATCAAACTAAAAATAAAAATTTCCTTACCAATTTTCTTATCCGTCTCCCAAAATAAACATTAAATTTCCGCCATTTTGACCAGAACTACATCAAATTCTCGCTTAAAGCCCCGAGATACATCGTTTACGTCCGACGCCCTGTTTATACTACATGTTGTCATGAACTGAGTAACTTCGTCTTTGTCTTTCTCATCCGTTTGTGCAATTAAAAACTCGCAACATTTGAAAGGTGAAGTGTAGTACCTAACCAGGAAGATATGTTTGTTCATTTTCCTTATAAGATTTCAGTCTCAACCATAAACATTACAGAAAGAGGTGTTTGTAAAACACGAATGTTCCACAAAGAAACTATACATCACACTGTATCGGCAAAACGCACTGGCTCCAATTTAACGATAATGCTCCAACTAACGTAACGAACCGGCTCCAATAAAAATGGCTGATTTAGTAAACAAAACCCAAGTCAGTATAACAGATTCGTGTATTTTATATGGTAAATCGCAACTTCTGAAGAAACGAATACTCTTACGGAATGCTCACTTCTTTCCTGCATGGCCGTAGCTAGTCGGCTGTTTCAGACATCGATGCGTGTGAAAGTAATGTAAGTTGAATGCAGAGGATTCAACGGTAAACAGTGCAAAACACACCCAAAATGCATGGATTTTGCTCAAAATTTTTACAGCCATTTTTTATTGGAGCCGGTTCGTTACGTTAGTTGGAGCATTATCGTTAAATTGGAGCCAGTGCGTTTTGCCGATACAGTGTGTACATCGCGTAGGAACGAAATGCATCAAGATTATATCCTTTTGATAAGTTTTAAACGAAATTAAAGTGTTATTTGTCAATTAATCATGCTAAATGTGTAATTAAACTGCGCATGTAAACACGAAGGCGAAACATCAAGTTATTTGGGGTGTTGCCGGGTCGACGATACGCCAAATTGACAGTTTGGCGTGTTGGTCGCATTTGTTTGGCGGGGCTCCAGCTCGAAGATACGACAAAATGAAGCGACAGATCAAAAGCTCGCTGTACGACAACATCCTATATTATTTTTGTCGTTATTCGCATCTTTTAGGCGTGTTGTTGAAGTAATAGAAATTAATTAAATTTGCAATTGTGTGGTTTAAAGAGAATTTCACCCGTCTGCCTATGCTTCTGTGGAAACTGACATCTTACGTCGGCTGTGGTGTAAACATTACATGATTTTTTCCACTAGAAATGTGCTTAGTCTAACCTAAATGTAATGCATGTACATATTGTATAACAGTATTGCAAACGTCAGCGTAATGTCGGTTAACTTTTTTATTGTCAGCGTAACGTATGTAACACAGTTACAAACTTTTTCAGAGTGTACTAGGTGGTCACGTATACACAACAGGTATCTTCTACGCCGTGTTTAAGGAGCAGTTTCCTGACACTAGTGATGTGGCAATCGCCTGGACGTGTACTCTTCCTCTTACACTGTGGTTCATCGTAGGTAAGCGATTTCTTCCGGCCACATTTTTACAGCTGTAGCATATGTTACAACATGTCGTAAAAGTCAGCGGTAACATACGTTACAGTCAGTCATTATAGCCAGTAGTAACATACGTTAAAACAGTTATTATAGACAGCAGTAACATACGTTACAAACAGTCATTATAGGCAGCAGTAACATACGTTACAACCAGTCATTATAGTCAGCAGTAACATACGTTACAGCCAGTCATTATAGTCAGCAGTAACATACGTGACAGCCAGTCATTATAGTCAGCAGTAACGTTCGTTACAACCAGTCATTATAGTCAGCAGTAACATACGTTTCAACAAGTCATTATAGACAGCAGTAGCATACGTTACAACCAGTCATTTTAGTCAGCAGTAACATACATTACAACCAGTCATTATAAACATCAGTAGTATACGTTTCAACCAGTCATTATAGACATCAGTAGCTCAACCAGTCATTTTAGTCAGCAGTAGCATACGTTATAGCCAGTCATTAAAGTTAGCGGTAACAAACGTTACAGCCAGACATTATAGACAGCACTAACATAACAACTTGTAATTATAGGCAACAGTAACATGCGTTACAACCAGTCATTATAGTCAGCGGTAACATACGTTACAGCCAGTCGTAATAAACAGCAGTATTATACGTTACAACTAGTCATTATAGACAGCAGTAGCACAACCAGTCATTTTAGTCAGCAGTAGCATACGTTACAGCCAGTCGTTATAGATGTAGCAGTTACATACGCCAAAACCAGTCATTAAAGTTAGCGGTAACAAACGTTACAGCCAGACATTATAAACAGCAGTCAGTAACACGCGTTACAACCAGTCATTACAGTCAGCAGTAACAAACGTTACAGCCAGACATTATAGACAGCAGTCAGTAACATGCGTTACAACCAGTCATTATAGTCAGCAGTAACAAACTTTACAGTCAGACATTATAGACAGCAGTAACATACGTTACAACCAGTCATTATAGACAGCAGTAACATGCTTTACAACCAGTCAGCAGAAATTCTCTTTTTTTTCTAAAGATGTGAGTAGCTTCCTATTGACTAGCAAGCTATACCTAAGGACATTTTTTTATATAGAATTCGGTGATAAGAAAGGTTATCTGTCTGTTCTTCAGTGACTAAATATAAATTCGTGCCCCCTCACAACGCATCCATTCTGCAAACGTTTCAGTTACCTTGAAAATCCATAAAATTTACCTTTTTATATACGAGTATAACACACAAATGTACACTTGTACGAAATACTACGAACGACCGGTGGTAACATTTCAACTTTAATTTTTCACCTTCACGATTTCAACTTCGTGATTTCACGAATTCACGATTTCAACTTTTTGAAATGATTTTATTTTTATAAATGCCTCTTATAAACATCTGTGTTTAACGATATTGGAAAACGAAAATTGACAAATATAACTTCGACAAAAAAAAAGAAGAAAAGAAAATGGAGCGCTGCGTTTGTGCCTTACTTTAATTCAGGGAATGCAGGCTTATCTTTATCTTTAGTGTTGCCTATTTATTTGTGCAACGACCCAATGGTCTGTTGTCACAGCTGATAGTGCATGTGTTTGACTATTACTATATACATTTTTTCATCCGATTTTATTTACCTGTAAATTTAATCAACATGTGTCTTTTTTTCCTTGTCTGGCAACTGGTCAAAGTGCTGTATTAGAAGCTTAGAGTAAATCTGTAAACAAATGTGCTGATACTTCGCATAGGCGCTCGATGTCGGGATTATGTTTTTTCCGGCTTTGTTTTGTCTTTTTACATTTATCTAAGAACCAAGCTAACAAAATATGATCTAATTTTCCCCGGATCTTAACTTTCATATTTTACCACTGAAGTACCCGGTAGACTGAAATTGTTTTTTCAACTGATTCAATCAGAATAAATGTTTCAGTTTGAGTTGACGGAAAAATACATAAAAACAGGACATTAAGACCGATATGTATCTATTATATTACCATTATATCATTCAAGCGTAACAGTCTAGTTGAAAAGACATTTTAATGCAAAATGTTATGCTTTTTTTTAGAAATACTTTAAAACTTATCAGAGTGGAATGGATGCCACATTAATAAAATTTGCATTTTCTTTGAATTTAAACCCCTTTACCTTTTTTATCTGTTTTTTAAAAACGTTTTAATGATGTACATCACTATCATTTGGGCAGGCTCATAAGTGAATGTGTTGTTACTGTATTTTTACAGTGTATACTGAATACTTTATTACCAAAATTATGTTAAATTGTTATAACTATAATGGTTACTCAATATTGACATGTTGTTCTTCAGTTAGTTATTTACAAGATGGGGCTAGCGGTATAAAATTCCATATATCTTTTAAATTGACGGTTAATTTCTTTTAAATTTGAATATGAATCATTGAAAGGATAGCTAGATATAGCACGGAAGTATACACTACACTTACGTGAATACAGTTAATAAAATAGATAAAAAAGGTAAATGGGTTTAAACTCAAAGAAAATGCAAAATATGGTGATGTGTTCTTTCACGAACTCTAGGGAAATTGTGCTTGGCGAGCAATAACAAACTGCCCACGTGACTTGAGTCGCCATCTTGAAAGACAGAAAACTTTGCAGACAAAGTAGGTTTGCATGTGATTTTTCATGATATATATTCTAAGTTTAAGACAGTGGGGGCATACATTTGTTTAATAATCTTTAAAAAATTGATGTTTATTATTCGATAACAGTAAAGTTTCGATAGTAGATGTGGTGTCATCTTCTTTTCTTTTCTTCCTCTGTGTTGATTGCAAACAGTCAATAATGAACTATTATGGCCATGTCGTGTCAGTTTCTGTTTGTTCAACTAGAATTGGTCTCCTTGAATTCTTTTTGGGCGATACCTCAACCATCACCAATTTCTAAAATATTTACTTGTCAGTCTTGCTTGTGCGTCCGCTGTGAATCTTTGTATCACAGTTTTTCTTGTTTTCTTTTACTTCCTGTTGTTTTATATGAATGTTAGGGAGAAAACGTTTCTCCATTTGACGACCATTTCGCAAGCCATGTCCTTTGCATTCTCTAGTCGGTGCAAATACTATTTAGTGACTGTTTGCATGTACACGGAAGCTTATTAAGAATTACGGCAACACGGAAAGAAAAAAAAAAGAAATACGAGGTCATGAACAGGAATAAGAAAGCCAAACAAATAGTATCTATCTTTCTTATTATAAAGCCATTGTTGTATCATCGTTGTTAGCAAACAGCTCAAAGCTAAATTATGGTGCTCTAATTGGATGAACAGGTTGAATGCAGTGCGTTGCAGTGCACTGCAGTTTTCGTTTATTTGCAATGCAAGGCATCCGGCCAAAATAACGAATTCATAGAAATAGCGTAAAGTATTATATAAATACATGTACATGTATTTCCGACTAGCAGGTGCTTCTCAGATAAATATTCGGTAGATTCCGTACAATTAAACATAACATGCATCAATAGTTACATTCCTTTGGAAAGCCTGCATGGGATCGGTTTGTTTTGGTACTTATCTCTTAGCCTCTGATGAGATTTATTTATGTGCCTGCATGGTTATGAACATGTTTTTGTTTTCAATCTCCTAGATAAGTCAATTTCAATTAATTGAGCCCTTGGATGGGAACAATATCAACCTAAGGGGCATGATCCGAACATAGCTAGACAATGTCACACACTTGTTAACTAAGTTCTTTCTGTTTTAGTATCTAAGTCTTTGTAAAATAAGCGACCACATGTGAGTGACCATATATTGACCCGACATGTGTGATCTTGGTAGAGGTACACAATACTATCCATCCTACGGAATATATATGCTCTAAGCCTTGTGATTTTTGACAGGATTTTTAAAAGTCAATGCGAAAAAAGTGACTCCCGCGACGGAGTCAATATTTACCCCAGGGACATAATTTTAACGATCTTGATAGAGGTCCGCCAGACAACGCTATGCCGCAAAAATGTAGATCTAGTCCTTGCAGTTTTAGACATGTCTATTGTGCATTTTTTGATAGAAACCACCAAACTGATATTTTCAAAATATAAAACAGTGATGAGGATAGGGCGAGGTTAGTTTTTCTTTTTTAGATTTAATACTCTTGTCAGATATTACTGCCTGTTGACTCAGGTGAGCGATACAGAGCCATCCTGCTCCTCTTGTCAGATATTACTGCCTGTTGACTCAGGTGAGCGATACAGAGCCATCCTGCTCCTCTTGTCAGATATTACCGCCTGTGGACTCAGGTGAGCGATACAGAGCCATCCTGCTCCTCTTGTCAGATATTACCGCCTGTTGACTCAGGTGAGCGATACAGAGCCATCCTGCTCCTCTTGTCAGATATTACTACCTGTGGACTCAGGTGAGCGATACAGAGCCACCCTGCTCCTCTTGTCAGATATTACTGCCTGTTGACTCAGGTGAGCAATACAGGGCCATCCTGCTCCTCTTGTCAGATATTACTGCCTGTAGACTCAGGTGAGCGATACAGAGCCATCCTGCTCCTCTTGTCAGATATTACTGCCTGTGGACTCAGGTGAGCGATACAGAGCCATCCTGCTCCTCTTGCTATTGAAGCATCGGTTAATATTAAAAACGCCATCATTCATGTTGTTTTAAGAATCTGTGCCATTTTGTGTACACATAATCACACAATTGCAGTCTGGTTGTAAGGGTGTGTTTTCTCACCTAAATATAACATTTTTAGTTAAAAATGAAAACAGTTATATTAAGAAAAGTGTCATTTTTTATCATTTGATAATTAGTATGTGTATATTTTATATTACACAGGTCCCCTTGGAAGTATATTAACCAATCGTTTTGGCTGCAGAATCTGTGGTGTATTCGGTGGTTTTCTGGCATCGCTTGGACTGACATTGTGTTATTTTTCGACGAACTTTTACATGGTATTTTCTTTCTACGGGCTGCTAGCAGGTAATGCCAGAGTGACACTATAACCTTCAAGCTTTCTTCACAATCGAGCTAAAATAAATTAGTATAAACTATAAACTAGTGCCACCAAATTGTGCAAGTGATAGCGTCACTCGCATTTTTAAATATTGATAGATTATTACATAACAGATAGACAATGTGTTTAACAATATACTGGTACTACGTGTAGTTATGGTGCAGAAACATTCTAGCCAGAAACCACGAGCGATTATTTCCAATTTTTGCTCATAAAGCAACTTTTACAAAACGTTTTGGCAGATGGGTATCAGTCACTGAAATCCTTTTCTGCTAAGATTGCAAAGAAAAATATCGATTCCTGGCAGGTGTATTCATAAAAACACAAAACACTAAGATCTTGCAGCTGTTTTGGACCCCTAAATATAGGGTAAAATTATTTCATACTTTGAGTTAGGGTAACGGTTTGCCACAAATGTGACCATTTTCACATTAAGGTGTCCTACACAGCTGTTGTGTAACCATACAAAATAACTTCCTATATAGTATATAAAGTGTCTTGAAATATGCAATGTATCACTGTCAGAAAGGCATACATAAGAACCGCCAAATGAAATGTTTCAACATACAAAGAAATTATAATATAAGTTATTGTAGTTTGATAAATTATGTCAACTCGCTTCGTATCTCTTATATATTATGTACGTAATTAAAATAATTTCTTCTGTGAGAATGTGAATATTTTATCTTCTTGACAGGTTTTGGCAATGGTATTCATTACGTAGGATTTGTTACAGCGGTGAACCGATATTTCAATAAGTATCGATTAGTCGCCAACATTATATCGACTATCGGCCTCACGTTTGGTATGGCTGTTTACGCAGCAATTGTGCCGCCTATGATCGACACATTTGCATGGCAGGGGACACTACTCATTCTTGGAGGAATGTCGTTCAATTTATGTGCTCTTGCATGTATTTTGTTCCCAACAACGTCTCAATCCTCTCCGAAGAGAGTGCTGAAAATAAGCTTGTTGAAAGATAAATTCTTTCTGTTGTTCGGTGCTCAGTGTCTGTTTTGCAATTTGTCAAGTTCTATGATATTTGTACATTTACCATCCTTGATACTGTCACTTAAATCTAGTGTTTCAATAGCATCGTTTTCATTGACAGTGTATGGTATCGCAAACTGTATTATGAAAATAGTGCACAGTATTATAGGCTCCCTCCGGAAAACGGATGCCAGTATCGTATATACCAGCTCCTTGACTATTAGTGGCGTCACAATGGTCCTGTTACCGACCGTTCAAACTCAGGTCTGGGTAATAGTCCTTGTTGCTGTATTAGGATGTACATATAGCGTTACAGGCGGACATTATGTCGAGGTTATTCTGTATTTAGTGGGTCAAGAAAATGTTTCGGATGGTCTCGGTTTCGGACAGGTGGCTAAAGCTTCGGGCAGTTTACTCGCCGGACCGCTTGCCGGTAAGTCTACCTTATGGTCTTCTTTCACTAAATCACAACTGATTTAGATATTAGACTCTGTACGAACCTACAATTCATTTATGTTACCAAATACGTAGGAACATGTTAGTACGAATCCCGTTTAAAATAAACATACAAAATATTCATATCATTCGCGAAAACTTCCAGCTGTTACTAGATCAATAGTATGTCCTGTATTATTGAGAATGTCAAGGTACACCACGACACAGAATCATGAATGTTTAAATAACTATTTCAAATGAATTTTTCCATCAAACATTAAGATCTATATGTTTTGTTTTAGCTATTATTGTACAGTAGACCATAATGAAAATGCTACTAATGTATTATTGTACTTTATCATCATCATCGTTATAAACATCATCATCGTTACCAACATCATTATCAACATCATCATCGTTATAAACATTATCATCGTTGTCAACATCATCGTCATCATCGTTATCAACATCATTATCAACATGATCATCGTTATCAACATCATTATCAACATCATCATTGTTATCAACATCACCATTATATTCATCATCATAATTATTCATTATACACAATATTGCCATCGTTGTCATAGTCATCATAAATGATCATCGTCATTATTGTCAATATCTTAATTACATAATATATTGTTATAATTAATATTATTACTATTATTGACAGGGTTACTGTATAAGGAAAGCAAAGGTTACGTTATGTCATTTTACGTCGGTGGCATCGTCATGGTGTTCGGTTGCGCAATGATGTTACCTGTGATAGTGAAGTTACGACGACAGAGAATGCAGACAGAAATTGTTGTTCCTGTGCTATCAAATCAGGATACAGACTGTAACCATGACATCGCTATGCCGATGCTTAAAACGTAGTTTTATGATAAATATTTTTTTTGATCACTGTGATTTATTGAATGATACGGTACAAATGTGTTTTTATCGGCAAAACTTCTCTAAGTTTTTAATAAAACTTGACATTTTTATAATTGTAAAGTGTTTTGTCTATCAACACTCTCGAGCAATTCGCAAGCAATTTAATTGATGGGATACACGAGAAAACGGATGTTGCGTAATCATAATATCAGATGTGCGGGTTTAAAAAAGCAACATGCACTTACATAAGCAAAGACTACGTTTCGGGATTCAACAAAATTGCTACAAGTGACAAGGTACAATTTTTATTTTTGAAAGATTTCATAACAAACGAGACGCATTAAAATATACGTGACACAGACAATAGTTATATCCTACCGCAAACTGCAGTAATATACTGCAGACTTTACACAATTAGAATCGAACGAAAGAAAATAAAGAGTATAAAGCTTTCATATTGAAATATGCATGATGATTAGAGCGGTAATATTGCACGAACATAGAAATGCAACAAGCGGGCCATGATGGCACTATATCACTCACCTCGGTGGACAGAGAATATCTGCAATACATGATCAGATCTGCACAATTCCTCATTAAGGCAAAAATTATTTCTGACTGCTATTTAGCAACTCTGATAGAGAACTCCTGTGAAGTTTGGTTGAAATTGGTCCAGTGGTTAAGGAGAATTTGTTGTTTAACGGTTTTATTATTTTAAGCTCTTGCAGTCAGTTTAGGCAGCAGCCGGGCGGAACCATTTGAGCAATTTTGATAGACGACTATCTAAGCAACAAATCAGTGAAGTTTCGTTAAAATTGGTCCAGTTCCGGCAGCTATTTTGTGCAGCGGAGCGGAAGAACCGTTTGAGCAATTTTGGCAGAGGACCATCCAAGGAACAATGTGGTAAAACAGGTGACGTTGAAAGGATTTTTCTATTTACAGCTCTGGTAGCAAAATTGTGCATCGAAGTTCGAGGGTTTGATCATTTTGGTAGTGCACCTCCCAAGGAAAAATCCTAATAAGTTTGGTTGATATTGTCCCTATGGTTAAGGAAGATGTTTTCTGTTTTTAGTTCTAGTGGCTTTTGTGAAGCAGAGCATTTTTGAGCATGTTTGGTAGAGGATCATCAAAGCAACAATCAATTGAAGTTTCGATGAAATTGGCCCAACTGTAAAAGAGATGTTTTAAAAGGTTTTTCTGTCTTTAGCTCTAGTGGCCATTTTGTGCAGTGGGGCGGAATCCTTTCAGCAAGTTTGGCAAAGGACCACCCAAGTAACAATTCTTTAAAGTTTAGTTGAAAGTGTCTCGGTAATTAAATTGGAGATGTCGTTTAAAGTTTTTTCTATTTGTATATCTGGTGGCCGTTTTATGCATCAGATCGGAAAGGTTTTAGCAATTTTAATAGAGGACTTGCAAGGGTCTGGATGGAATTGGCCTGGTATGTCGTTTGAAACAAATGTTGACGACGCACGACGACGGACATCAAGCGGTCACAATAGCTTACCATGAGCACTTCGTGTTCAGGTGAGCTTAAAATGTTTTCATATGGATATCAGTTAATTTACACATCGGATATGGAAATGTATTGCACAGTTAGCATCCATAGCTGAAATGGAAACAATATCAAATTGTAATATACACATACTACAAAGAAGAAAACAGTTGAAGCAAGAAATATTGCACAGGTGAGATATTATATGCATTAAGGTCATACCGACATAAGCTTTAGATAAGATAGTAAGTATGATTTCTGTTCCATGTTAGATCAACTTGAAGCAAACATGGAAGGATGCCAGCAAACCTCAAAGTTTCAACTAAATATCCTACAAATTCTGCTAGAATTAGAGGAATCATACGTGCTGTAATTTCGTAAAGCCTCCATAAACACTTGTTTCATAATGTTTTGGTGGATAGTAATTTATTATGAAAAGGTCGCTATACTGGCGTATTGGGCAGAAACGAGACAAGTCTCGAAATACTGTCTTCTTGAAAAATGCATTTTTATTACTTTACGTACATCAATCCTTTTTTTCAGCATTTTGAGAAAATAATCTGCTAGTTGTAGGGTTTGCCTCTTTTAACACACGTTGATCACGCTGTTAAAGTTAGCTTGATAATTTACGGACCGGACACCAAAAAATGATATAACTATCACGGTTTATGTAGCAAGCCACAGCTACAAATCTTTGCAGATATCAGGGTCACCATTACGCGCCGATTTCAGTTCACAGAGAAAATCTTTCCTGCAATCCCCGGTACATTTACTACAGTCGTTGGGCGCAGACTTCGATTTATGCCTGAAAAACACATATAGATTATGAACATGTAACTGTCAACAGACTAATCTTTCAAAAAATACCCGTGATAATAATAGATATGTCATGCTACAGTTAAATAGTTTATGTCTTATTAAGATAGCACAGTGCTATTATATGAACAGTAAAATAGTTTATATCTTATATTAAGGTAGCGCACTGTCATTCTATGAACACTTAAATTGTTTATATCTTATATTAAGGTAGCGCTATGCTATTCTATTAACAGTTTAACCGTGTACATCTTAATCTAAGGTATCGCCTGACTGTAGCTGAAATTCCATTTGCAAAAATATGCAAATCTTTCTTTTATGTTTAAAAAGTTTTGAAACCCCTAAATATTTGACAAAGCCTTTTCAATATCTAAACAAATAGAATAAAACAAGCAATTATGCTCTTGGCTACAAAAGGAAATAGGTCACTACATTTAATAAATTTTCACAATGTTTACAGTCTGGTCGGTGTAGATACAGATAACAAAAGTGGTCATCTAAACCAGATGGTCGGTTGGTACTAAAATGATCTTAAAATATAGCATTCTTATGTGATCTCTTGTACAGTTTTAGTTGAATTCAGAAAATGTGTAAAAAAATCAGAAAACTAAGTTTAACATATTGTACGGGCATCTAGATTATAGGGTACATTACATACCTGCAAAACATTTGAAATAAAGCATCGTCTGTTTTCATTCTGTAAATTAAATCATTCCAGTCTTTTGGAAATAATGACTTCATTCCATAGGCTTCCTGTAGAATAATCAATAAATTCCTTAAATAGATGCAACTTAATACGCTTCTTTTATAAATATGTTCATGAATATTTTCGCCGGGGCCGTACGATGCAGTAAGTTTCTGCAGATGCTTCATGCTTAAAAGAGTTACGGCTAGATCCAGAGGCAAGTGTTTTATTTTCATTATTGTTCACGCCTGGATTTTAACATAAATATTGATTTTATTTACCAATTTCACATCAATTAAGTAAAGATGAGCAGGTATCACAGTTGCCACGTGACAGTAAGTAAAGAAAAAGAATCGGTTCACGAGGTTTGGCGGTTACCCTAGAGAACTTTCAATAAAGCATATCTATATAGCAAATGTTACAGCATGACTATTTACCGCCTCTGTGGTCGAGTAGTTATAGTCGCTGACTTGAAATCACTGTTACCTCTCATAGAACCATGGGTTTGAGTCCTGCTACCGACCATGTCTCTTTATGTGAGAAAGTTGGCAGTTTCTTACATAGGATCGGAGTTTATTTAGTACTGGTTCTACCCCAGAATCGATTGTTAGGTAATTACTGCTCCGTGCCTGTTAAAACTGACCATTTCCTAAGGTTGGAACGGGCGTTAAACTGCTACAACAACATGATTATCGACTTGCAAGTTCTGGAGGAATTATTAAATCACATACGTTGATACTTAACAGCAAAAGATTGGAAAAATCTGAAAAATGTAAAATTTATTATTGTAAATGAAGTACTTTTGCGCTGTATTCCTTTTGCCAGACAACTTCGCCGTACATGTTCGCGTGAGTCAGGTTTAAAAAGTAGTTTGTGAAATCTTGTACCCGCTGAAAAGAAAAGATTGAACATAGCATCATCATTCTGACTATTCTAAAGTTTACTGGTTATTCAGAAGTAAAACTATTTCTACGTGAAGGCTTCTCGGGATATCAGCCAGAGAATGATATTTTTCATTTTCAAAGTCATCAAATGATGAAGGTTAAAAGTAGAAGTGAATCGATCGTCCACATCACTGATTGCTGCCTTCTAAATCGTTTGTTGTTTTGTTGTTTATTGGACAAAAAATGTGTCAGTTTTCCATCGTTCATTAAAAGATTTAGCTACCTCAACAAAAAGATTGTTAGAGAAGCTCATGGATATTAAGACTTCTACAAAAGCGAAGACGCAAATAGATGACTATCATCTATTAGATAGATGGTTATACAGCAGGAGTATCACAGATATTGCTAGTAAATGATGTAAATAAAAGCAACACCGCATAAATGGTTGTAACTTATATCTGTGTCAAACACTGTCAAAAGCAGCTGTACGAGTTGTTTTTTTAAGTCATTAGATATTCATCTTGCGTTTCTAAGTTTAAAATGTTTCTGCAAAGGGAAGTAGTTCTTACCCATGAAGATTCAGCGTAATTGCCATCAATTTCATAAATTCTGAAACCTGGGTTTAAATCCGAGTAGGTTGTTATACTGCCTGGCAGATAGAGGACACCCAGCGGGCGGCGCGAAGTCTCTTCGTCATAAAACATTTCGTAATACATGCTATGGGTGTGTCCAAAAAATTGTTCAACTATGGTGCTCTCATACCTGTAGAACAAATACAATTTTTTTAGAACTCCGTGGTTGAGTGACATGAGATCACCGTAACCGCTCATAGCTTAAAGGCAAATTGATTAAGGTTCAAACCCTGCTACCGATAATCTCTTTATGTGAGAAAGTTGGCAGTTTCTGACGAAAGATAGGAGTCGAACACTTGTTCCTCCCAGAAACGATCGTTAGGTAAACTGTCTGTCTGTTACAATGACCAAAGGACGGTTGGAACGGGCGTAAAACTCTTACAACTACAACTACTAGAACAATGAGAGAAACATAAATGTAATCGCCGTTTACCTGCTTCGGCTATCTTTACAGACTATCTGACGTAAAGAAGACACAGTGACAATACCTGTTCACTATTTTATAGTAATTCCAGCTCCATGGCTTTAGACAGCAGCTGCATCCCGGATATATATGACCAATGACATGAACCTGAAAAAGGACAACACTTGACAACACGACTAAAAGATACACAAAGCATGACAAGCTGTTATCCAAGCAATAATAAAACTTTGGGAAAATAAACTGCTTTTACTTGAGACGACTCTTTATTTCAAGTTCTCGGCAGTGTTGCCTTTTTCAAGAATATATTAGCAGTGTGGTTTTCTATGTATTGTCCATCTTTATGACTACCTTAGCTTTATGACTACCTTAGCTTTATGACTACCTTAGCTTTATGACTACCTTTAAAGACTATTTGATAGGAAGTCATAAATGTGCTTTACAACTGCATCTTTCAAGGCAATAAACGTCTGTAGATAAAATACAGAAAAGTATGTGTTCTAAAACAAAAATGTGCGTCTAATAACTAACATTTATAAGCTAGTCATAAAAGTAGACAATGCATATCGAAAACCATATTGCTAGCAATATTTTGCCGACAATTTAATTTAAAAGTAGTATTTCTTATTCTGGATAATAAACAGCTAATACATTAATCTTCAATCAAGTTTTCCAAAGTTTTGTTCATCTATTAATATTGATTTTTTTAACCACTCAGGCTGGTTTTATTTCATGATGATCAATTGACTTTACCTTGTCTCCGGCGTCTTCAGCATCTTGAAGCTCGGAGATGAACCACTGTAGCATACCTGCAGGGTCTGTAGAGTTGATATATAACCACCTTAAAGAAACAAGTCAACAAACCGTGCACTCCTACATGTAGGTCAAAATAATAGGTATTCAAACACAAGTCAGGGTACCATGCACTTTACGTTTATGAACGCATAATGAAAAACACAGTCAACATGGCGCATAATCGTACAGTTACATTTTAGAACATTCATGTATTTTTATATTTGTTTTCCTGATGTTTATAATTTTGAAAGCAATAGTTTTGAAACACAAGTAATGCCATTTCAGTGGTTATATGAATAAGATTAGATCTTATAAAACATTTGAACAGCTTTCCAATACCCAACATCAGCCCAAACTTACCAGTTCCCGTTATTACACATGTTCGTATTCAGGGAGATGATACGCATGCCAAAGAAAGGTTTCGTCGAGTAGTATCCAGCCCTGTAAGACAGAACGATGACAGTGTAACACAGGGAGAACATACAGAAAAGGTATTCCTTATTTACAAATGATCGACATCTTCAGGGGAGACTACTTTTACAGATCAAATATGTTAAGTTATACTTTAATTGAGCATGCTTCTGTTATTTAAGATTTTTTTTTTTGCACACCTCCATCTGGGTCTAGGACCAATACTCCATCAAGTATACGTAAGTGCAAGTTACAGCTTATTCTATCGATGATATATTCAAAATAATTTAGCCAGTACATACTTTTTAATAGTAGATTCAGTCTCGGATGGCAGCCAGTTTAGCCAGTTTCTCGCTGCGGTATTATACAGCCACTCCTCACTGTTGTTACCTGATATAAACGGTGGAGGAAAACTGAAAAGACATTACCATGAAACAGTAAATTACATGTAAAATTGTTTTGTAAATTTAATAAATGTGACGCTATTGCAAACTTTCAATGACTTTCAAGCGATAAAATGGTGTGTCGGCCTAAAACATGTACATGTAAACACTAATGTATGCAAAGGCGTTTAGCCAACTCTGATTCGATTGGATATAGTGCCAAAACTTGTTACCAAAAGTTTTAATAGGGGGTCTGATCTGATAAAAAGAGTGTATGATTTCTTAGTATGATTTTTTTTCTCCCTTCGCATTAGCGCCATTATTGTATTTCATTGTTTTAGTGCCATCATATCTTATTGCTTTTTACTAGCAACAACTATTTTGTTTTACGTTGACTTATAAACGTATGTTGAGATAAAGAGAAGTCTTTTTCTCTTATAGTCCTTTTTCACTTTGAAAAATATCTCTATCAAAAATATGTCTAAATCAAAGCTCATCTAGTCAAAGTTAGAGTCAAAGGAAGAAGAAATTTTGAAGATGTTAAAAAATGTCCAGAAAAACCCTAACGACTGATGCCAGTCTACGTTTTACGGTGAAGATAGTTATTTTCATACTGATGTGATATGGTATATACATGAACTATGCTACCCCTGAATTTTGACAGTGACGTCACTCACTTTTTGTTTACAATTTTATACTCAAGCACGAATAAATAGGTATATTTCACTCATCTCGTTCAATACTATTAGGTTATTTAACATTGTACTGCACAATACGGAGATATATTTGGACGAGTACCCAGCTGAGAAAACCATATTGAAGCCGAGTCCAAATATGGATTATAACTGCTGTGTACGAGTCCAATAGAATTCAGTATTGTACTCAACACTGTTAAATAACCTCATATTATTCTATATCTATTTTATTTATCCAATCGTGAACGTTTATTTGCAACACGTGACTGTACGAGTACACAGCAGTAATAATTCATATTTGGACGAGGCGAAGTCGAGTCCAAATATGGATTATAACTGCTGTGTACGAGTCCAATTGAATTCAGTATTGTACTCAACACTGTTAAATGACCTCTTTATTTCACACCATAATAAATAATGACAAATGAACTACATATTTCCGCGCATTTACCGGTGATAGATAACCTTATCATTCACCGCTTATCTCTCATCGTTGCCGGACTATTTTTACGTTAATTGTAAGCAGACATAAAAATCGAAAAATGACTGTAAAATTGTAATTGTTGAAATAAACATAGATTTGTGGGTATTCATGGTCTTAGTTAGATCATTTCCTATCCATCTATAGCAGTTTTGAAGTAAAATTCGAGAAAAAGTTGATTTTCATTTTTTCATCCCCATCCTGTATTTAGATCTACACTTATTTTTTCTTAATTGTGTGAAAATGCGATTAAAACGGTGAGAAAATAAATCTGTGGACAAGGGGAGTAACTCCGAACGACTCGGAAGGGTATGAAATCGTACGAGTTGTCCCGTCCAATATGGAAAAAAGTATGGATTTTTGGGACCCGAGTCCAATACGAAAAAAATATGGGCTTCTTGGATTGTAGGTTTCTGAATATGCTATTATAGTCTTAAGACACCGTAAATGCATATCAAATCATACAGTACAATACTGGTTTCTATTTTATCGTCACGTGATGTAAACAAAAGTTTTTCAATTGGTTAAAATCATACAGGTGTGAAATAAAAAAACTATAGCGTAGTGGTTAACAACATAGCCTTGTAATAACTGGCAGTATCAAAACTTTATCGTTATCGAATTATATGTATCGATTTATTAAAGGTTTACGTCACTGTCTAAATTCAGCGGTAGTCACTTAAAATTCTTAGTTAGAATGGCTATGTGCAATCATCAGTGAGTGTTCCATTTCACTTTGATATGTGTTGCTTGTACATAGATGAAACTTAAAATAAATAAATGAATAAATATAATAAAAAATAATAAAAAAAATAAGCACTGTTACGGTTATTAAATTGTTAAAGGTTTACCTGTTAACGGGGGCACTTTCATGGTTTCCCAAAGTGTTGTACACTATTTTGTTAGGTAGATATGTTTTCATATATTTTGTGAACACGTCCATAGCCGTTGTCTGGTCTTGTCTAGACTGATTCCAAACATTGTGAGGCGG
Organism: Saxidomus purpurata; assembly: GCA_022818135.1. NCBI lineage: Eukaryota > Metazoa > Mollusca > Bivalvia > Venerida > Veneridae > Saxidomus > Saxidomus purpurata. Next base: position 13,628,375 of record JAFMSR010000007.1, read on the forward strand.
AATATCACCAGTGAAGATGACATAATCAAACTGTGAAAACCAGTCAAATCATATTCAGATAATTATTGTAAATTCCAGCAAATGCAATACAAACGCTTCTTAAAACAACTGTTTTAGTCTTATAAAATGTTGATCAAATCCTTGATCATGTTACAAAACACTTCAATTACATAAATATATCACATTGTTGACACTATTTTACAAAATGGACAGAAATCAAGTGAAGTATAATGCAACATCTTATAGATACCTCGCACTATAATTATTAATTGAATGAAAGCAATACTAGAATCTACCTCATCTTGTATTGAACTCAGATGCTGGAAAAGTCTGTCCACTGTGATCGGGGCAGTGTCACAGTTTCTATAGTCTCCATACTTGCCCGCGCCGGCAACCCCTGGTGCTATAAAAGAAAGGTTAAATGCAATTATAAAGAAAAATATACAATGTCTTTTTATGTTCGTTCGCCCTTTATCTTAAATATTATTCTAAATAAGTTTGAGTTTATCAAACCGGTCGTTATACATATAATTTCATAACTACATATTCGTGATTAAAGTTAATATGTACATGTATTTTTTGCATATTTCATTTAGCTTAGGCTAAATATCTGAGTTGAAAACTGACGGTTCATTAATTCATTGATACATACACACACATTTATCAGTATGTGGAAAAGTTTAAGTAGTGAACATTTGACATAACGATATCGGCTGCATAATATTTATTTTACATTTTGATTTTCGTTTGTTGTAAAAGGTGTTTATTATTATTTACAGTTATTTCTGAATTATGAAACACTATCTCATAGGCTTCCCGAATCTTAGGTTTTACTATTATACACAAGGCGGGTAGACAAAGTTAATGGTAATTGTACTTTAAAGCTGCTCACTCTCTGAAAATAACATATTTTAGAACGAATAGTCATCTAAAAGGGTCCCAATACAACTTCCTGTGGAGTATATCTGTATACATTGTATTTGAAACTAAATGCTTCCATATTATAAAGCGTTACAAACGCTTTTGAAATTCAAATACAACCATCCATTAAGAGTCGCGGTGCTGTTAAACCAAACCGATTCAATGTAATGTTGCAAACTGTTAGCTAGATTTTTACTTTCAGTGTTGATTCTTGCATTTACTTTTACATTTTATACTTTAATATATGATTTTTCCCACCTGAAATGTGTATTTATAGTATTTCGACCACAAGCTTACTTTATCTAAATCAAAACTACTTCATGCTTCCGGTATAGTTACCAGAAAAACAACCACTTAAATTTGAACACATACAAGGTGATCCGTCTTCTGCCCTACAACATAGAGGTTCTCCGCATTCAGCGTTCACACCCGGTGTATACTCGGGATCCATATGAAAATCTGTAAGATGCAATACACGCAAAGTTGGCGAGCCAGCCTGCAATGAAAATATGTTTGGCTTTAAAAACAAAACAAGGCGTCGAAAATAGTTTACGATCACATTTCAGATCGTTCTTCATATAAAAAATATGTTACCCTTGCTTGGAAATAGTTTGGTAGATCTACATAACAGTTTTCAAAGTGAATAATAAGTGGCTACCTTTTTAACAGAAACTGACGGTAGACCGCTATGTTGTTTTCGTATGAAGCAAATAGTCCGATCCGGATCAGTTTGCTTCTCTGTCCTAATCAAATGTGAACATCTTGTTTACTTTAAAAATGTCCTCTATGCCTCTTTTTGATATTATTTTAGCATACATATATATACGTATATACATGTTACATACTTATATATCGAGAGTAAAATTGAATTACTCTTTGTTGTCTATGCAACATAGTAATAGGACTAGTTAACTGTAACGCAGTTTCAAAGTACTGCAAATCATTAAACAGCATGTTAACTCATTGGTTACTAAGAAACAAGAACATGTTCATGATCATTGCGTATATTTTTTTTAATGATCTTTATTTACTAGATTTAAAACATGTAAAACGAAATTGGTTTTAAAGCTGTTAACTTATGGACAAGACATACATGATTAGTAAGTGAACAGTAAAAATATAATAGACCTTCGAATATCTCTTTATTTACTGATAGAAACAATGAGGCCGCACCTTTGGTAAAGAAGGAGGAACAATGGGTGGTTTCGGAACTTTTGGGAACGTGACGTTCCACATGGCTTCCGGGTTGTATGGTTCCCCGCAGTCGGTGCCCAGACCATAACTGCAAACCTCCTCCGGAGAGTAAGCCAGTTTCAACAGGACTCCAAAAAGTTCGTCCTGTATTGAAACAAAATTTATGAAGTAAGCATACACAAATTAGTTTATTTTTATACTTGAAAATGTTCCTGTAACAAAACTATCGTTAGTATTACTAGTCTCCGTTTTCAGTAGTTCGGGCTGATTGTATTTGCTGTTACCTTTACTGCATGTAATATTGTATTATGTTTTCAGAATTTCTTCCTCTACATGACTCGAAGATTTTGTTTAAAGGGGCACTCCCTACATCTAGTATATTATAGAAGTGCCCCTTTAAACTCTCTCAAAGACAACATGCTGACAGATTATCATAGCTAAAATTTTAACGCTCCAAAACTTAACCCTTGCTTGTATTGAATATAAGTGAAGAAAACATGACAATATAAACGTAATAGCTGTACCTTAAATTCTTGCACTACAGCAGGGCAGATCCTTTCGTCCTCTATTTTCAGATCTATACAGGCCGTCGTAGCAAACTTTACAACATCATCTTGGGTAGAACCTTTCTTCACAAGGTCACTTACACCACGCACAAGTAAAACACAAATTTCGCAATCTATCTTGCTAACACTGACAATTGACCCACATTCCCTTTTTCTGTCTTTCTTAGCTAGAGTTAATTCATCCTGATGCTTGCTCGCAAAGCTTGCAAGCTCTGACCTTCGATATATCCCCTCAACATCTTCTGAAGTTTGAGCCTTGATACCAATGTCAGCCTCCACCACCTGCCTTATAACACTTGGAGTGGAACCCGCTCTTGAGAACAAAAGCCCAACTGCCATAATTGTTGCCATGGAAACCGCCATAACTGACACTGCTTGCGCAAAAGATAGGTTCATTACCAGTTTATACCACTTTAAAACAACTCCGTATTACAAAGTATGAACGAAATTCAGTTTACTTACATCCTGTTAAAGTCGAGTTTGATATATTGCAAATTCATGTATATAATGTCCTTGTTTATCATTTTAACCGAGTTTTATATCAGCTATAATTATGATTACACTCAAGCACTCTAGTATCTCTGTCAATCAGATAAGTGGCGATCTTTCAACTTAAACTCTTACAACTTCAGTGTCATGAGGTGTTGACAAACAACGTATGTATATGAAAATCCTGCACATCAGATTGTTAGTCTAGTTTTACTCGTAATTGATAGTCGCGCCACTTTTAACACACCCGTTTGAAATGTCATACCACTTTTATAGTTATAAAAGTTATTTACTTAATCAAAATTTACATTTAACGTAATGACTTAATGTCAAATATAAACTGATTAACAAATGTTAAAAAGGAAGTAATGATTCATGACACGAGTGAACGTTATAAAAGACACACATCACATGTTTACCAGTGTCCTCCTATTTGATTTCTACGGGTTATATAAATGTTTAAGTTCAATAAAAAGGGCGTACGTGTTAATTTGTTTACTTTTCAAGCGTAACCGTTTCAGTTAATCATATTCTTAAGTTAATATATGGACAAGACATTTGAATCATACGCAATACTATGGAAGTGGTTGGATAAAAATACCGGTATACCGCTACCATATATCTGGCTGGATAGAAAATAAAAAATCTCCCTGTTGAAGTGAGTTTGAAAAGACGAGAGATGATAGGGAATTAGTCCCCAAAGAGAAATTATCCCCAATAGAAACCACGACCCAGAACAATTACCTACATCTCTAAAATTTATCCGCACCTGAGAAAAAGTAATTATTGAAGCAAATTGTTTCCGTTTTCAGTTGTTTACGAAATAAAATTGAGGAAATAATTGGACATACTGATTAATGTCTTTTTTTAACAAAACTTAAACCTTAAAGCATAGACTGTAATAAAGCTTCTAAATAAGGAAAATATATGAGAAATTACACGGAAGCGCATGTTCTTTATATTAACACCTGAAAAGGGGGACTGAAATAGACTCGCATGTCGAGCCCTGCAGAATTCAAGTGTAATAGAATTCATTAGATTTGTTGTGTCACTGAGGACCCAGACTGGTGCTCAAAGGTCCATTACTAACAACCGAAATCGAATTTTCTTTTAAATCTGGAATTGTAACAGGGAAATACAGTTTGAAACTATCTTTTAAATCTTTATAATAGCCATGGAGTATTTCCCTGTTTGAAATACTGCTGCAGAATAACAATTAAGTGAATGTTTGTATATTTCCTTAAATTGACCTGGGTGGTCTTTTTGTCCTACTTTCGCTTTACTGAATGTTGTAAACATTCAGAGATATACTTTGCACATCATTGAAAGTAAAGTTCTTCAATTATAATTCAAAATAGGCATGCTTATTTATGTACAATCTTTCTGGAAATTTACAAAGATATTTGAAAATTGGAAAACCTACTTTCGTTTTTGAAAAGGCAAAATATAATTTATTAATTCTTTTGTTAAACTCAAATTTTCAACACAATATGGTCACATTCGATGCAGTATGTCATATTTTTCCTCCTGAGAAGACGCCCGTTACGGTTCCAGATTTATAAGAAAATTCGATTTGGTGTTAGTAATGGAACAGACGTAAAATCTCTACACAGTAAACAAAAAGAATCAGGAGGGCCAAGATGATCCTATACATATCTCCCGATCTGAGACTACAAGCATTGTTGGAGCTGCATGTTTCATGCTCGACTATTCAAAACACTTAACTAGAATGAAATCATTTCACTCATTTCATGTTGGTACATGACATAAAGAGGTGTGCAATTATTAACATTTGATAAACGTGCAAGGCTCGTAAGAACATGTACCATCATTAAACAGACAATTCCGATATACATGTTTTATTATTAATTCTCACACATAACTAGATTGAAATCTAAGCATTTTCAAAATATAAATGAGAAATATATTACACTTTTCTATCCGTCACCAATTCGAGGATAGCAATTTGCACGCCAAAATTAAACTAGGATTTCTAAGTCCAATAACTCGGCATATTTTCCCCATAATCCATGCGAGGGACTTGAAGCCACAACCTTGTATATACTTGATCCAGAATTGCACAAATGCTCGATGAAGTATCTACATGTATATTACTTTTGGAGGACAGAAACACAAGATATGTGATGCGGACATTATTTTCACCCAATGTGACTCAATTTCGAACTACATTGTATATGTATATTTATAGCTTTCGATCAAACGTCAGTGACTGGGATCAACATGTGACATATACAGTATACACAGGGTAAAAAGAAGTAGAATAACAGATGATCACAACAGCTTGAGCAGATCACATTGAGCACGTTGTACACTTTGGTCTCATCTGACGAGTATGACAAAGAAACTGTTTCTTCTAGTGATCAGTGCTCTAGTTAGCTAAAGGTCCTGGCTTCTTGACTGTAAAAAAGTTTTACTTTGATTTCTTATAAACTCCCCAGATTATTCACAGTGGGTCCCAATTTCGAACGGAGCCCAGAGTGTAGAGATTTGGACTATAGATTATGCAGTGGAGACTTACATGAGAAGTGTTCAAATCAGGACGCCCATGTAAATTTGAAAAACTATCTGTGACGCACTTGTTGAATTTGTATTAGAGCCAGTGGGAGCCAGGTCAGCAGTATAGGTCCATCTTGTTTAAATATACACATGCTTGAAGAAAGGATCGGGCAGAGAATGTTCCTGAATTGGATGAAAATCCCATATTTGTTTACACCAAATAAGGGGTATTTTTGTTCATTATAACCCTGAAACGAAGTTTCAGGGGGAGGGGAGGGTATATAGGAGTCACCCGTTGGCAGGTCGGTCTTTTGCATTTTCCTTGTCCGGAGCATAACTTGAAAACTGCTGGTTGGAATTCAATACATTGTACAACTTCATACAATGGTCAAACACAATGAGTGGAAGTGCAGTGCACAAGAACCATAACTCTATTTTGAATAAATATAGAATAATTGCCCTTTGTTACTTTTCCTTGTCCGGTGACAAACATGAAAACTACTGGTTGGAATTCAATTCAACTTTATATAATGGTCAAACACAATGAGATGAAGCATAACTCTATCTAGACTATTAACAGTTACTGCCAAAAACTGTGTTAGGTTTTTTTTTATACAAGATATTCTGTTACTATTAAGTTGATAAGCATCTTTCCAGGGGGGGGGGGGGGTCTTTCACATTTGATAATCTAGATTAATTTCAAGCCTGGAATTCTAAATTTCAAAGACTGGAACAAGCTTTTTCACTATGACCAAATGATGCAAGGGAAATTTAAGATTTCTGGGCTTGAAATCAGAACCAGACCTGGAAAGCAGAACTGCGTGTAAGCCACAGTCACTGAACAGTCATAACCAAACCTGGATGGAATGCATACTGCCATACGATTTATCAAGTTTGATTATGTTCTTGGTCAGACTGTTACACCAAAGAGCATAGGCCTTTGATTTATCCATGAAAACATCAAAAAGCCTTATATAGAACTAAGTTAACTCTCCAGCACATTGATTCAAAGTTTAATACAGAATTCTTCAGAAAATGCAGACGCCATAATGTAAACAAGTAAATTGTGGAAGGCGGCTGATGTCTAGTCTATTGATCCTGAAAGCTAACCAAAAATCCTTCATACTCAAGTGGGCTAACAGAAAAAACAAACTAATCTTTAGTGGGACAAAACCTTAAATTGGGAATTGCGCATTGTTAGCCTGTTTGCCTCAGGATCTGAGGGTCCCTGGTTCGATTCCCATCAGTGTCAAGTAGTGGTAGTGTCCTTAGGCAATATACAGTAACACCATAATGCCACCTCTCTATCTTCCAGATTGATTCCATCTGGAGCCAATCTCAAGAAAATTATTCAAAGTTGTAAGAACTTAAAAATTGTTTTGTAATAGAGATTAATTCAATTAGTATCAAAGAAATTGGTTATTTTGTATAAAGATATGACTTGTTATAAAGACATGACTCGTTTTGTTCGTACATGTAAAATTAAAATATAAAACCTTTTTATTTTTCAATCTTTACTTCAATAAGCATATTTTGTTTATAAACATAACAATATAATATATATTCAATCTAGCAAATACAGGTAAACATCACTTTACAAAATTAAAACACATCATTCCCAGAGGTAGATTAACCAAAATGAAGCACCTGTATTGTCAATATCCCTACCACACATTTTTTATTGTTACATTGATAGCAAATATTCTACCACTGCAATATATTTTGTTGAACAACAGAACAGGTAAATGAGTAGTGTTTTATTGCTATCAACTTCCAAGGTCATACAGGGCCATTAAAATCATGTAAAGAGAATGTTAGAGAAAAGTATGAAACACTAGCAACTAGATTGAATTAGTTACAGAAAATAGTAAAGAAGGAAGTAAAAAGGTTTAAATAGAATACATGAGCTGTGCAAATGTAAGGGAAGCAAACCAGTCTTAATTCATGTAGTACTGTGTGCATTTACTTCCCCTGTTTTATTTTTAAGATGCATACTATAATATTGGGCTCAAGTTAAATTACAACCTTTACACAATATTTAATCATACAAACGAATTGATTTACACAAAACTTCTTAGTTTCAATTTAATCTTCCTGTAACTAAAGGAAAAATTAACGTAATCATGTAAGTTGTTGTTCAAGACCTAAAAACCAACTGAGACATATTTTCGATACATGTTATTATTGAAAATTGCATCTATCTATCTGTTTATGTATCTCATTTTTAAGTTTTTTGTAAATAATCTGCTAGTGGTAGTTTATGTCCCTTTACAAAATCAGTACAGTATGGCCATGATCATACATAATGCTTTCCTTCCTGAAAAGTTCAACATTTATTAAAATATGAAATTGACAGGCACTGCAAGCAGTTGTATGCCATTTGTAGTGCCAAATTTAATGTTTTGCAAAGCATTTTATACTATTACAGTAAATACAATGTACCTCATCACATTGTTTTGAAAGAAGTTCTTTGTACAAGAGGGCTAAGATGGCCCAACATCGCTTACCCGAGTACATCACCTACTCATGACCAAATGTGAATTAATTTTCTAAAAGACTAATTTTCATGTTTTTAGGTTCAAAATGTTAATTCTAGAGTGGCCATAAGCTTTTTCTATGAATTGACTGTGTGACCAAGTTTTTGACCCATTGTTTTGAACAGTTTTGAACTTAATCAAGAATTCATCAAAACATACATTCTGCAATATTCTCAAGATTTTTAATTGGGTCAAAAATGTGGCTTCTAGAGTGTTCACATATTTTTCTATGATCTGACAGAGTTTTTGACCCAAAGTGAACCAGTTTCGTACTTGACCTAGAAATAATTGAAACAAACATTCTGACTAATTTTCATGATTGGGAGTCAAATGTGGCCTCTGGAGTATTCACAATATTTTTCTATGATTTGACCTGGTGATCTAGTTTTTGACCCCTCATGACCTAGTTTCAAACTCAACAGACTTTATCAAGAAAAACTTTCTGACCAATTTTCTAGATGATTGGGTGCAAAAAGTGACCTCTAATGTGTTTATACAAGCATGTAGATAGGTGATGGACATCCATCGATCCTAAAAGCTCATTATGAGCACTCTATGCTCAGGTGAGCTAAACAAATCACTAATTAAAACAACAACTCTGTCAGGTTAAAGAAAACAGACATTTTGATATCATGTTCTGCTGTTCACCTGGCAAAGTTTAAGAATTCACACAAAATTTATTTGTACTCTCTCTGCAGTTACACCAAAACAAGACAAGTATGCCAGGTTTAATGCTATTTGTTACAGTATGACAGATTTTATGCCATTAGAAAGGTACAATATACATTGTACCATATTTTACACAATTTGTAAGCAGGAGAGATGTTATAAATTTGGAGTTCTTTTCATTACATGTAAACATGTTTGGAGTGTAAAAACAAAAATAAGGCCAGTTTATCATAAAATTTCTATACAAAGGATTTCCTACATAAGTAAACAATACCAAGACACAAGAGATATATAAATACACAAAAACCATTGTATATCACAGAATAAAGAACAATTTGATGTAGAGAACTGACTCGGAGGTAAATCTGCCAAAATTACCCATTTTACAAAACGAAACAGTGGAATAAATGGAATGAAAAAATTACATTATCTCAATCTTTTGATAACACTTAACAAATAACAATAGAACCAAAGATAGCCCTGAATGGCTCAGCTGTGTTCAAGCTCCTGGACACTTTCAAACTGGGATCATTATTTCATGACAGACAAGTTTTATTTAAATAGCTTGCATGACTGTGGTCGCTGCAGGACAGACAATACCCATGCAATAATTTCAAAATCTGATCCACTCTTTCTGTCAGAGTAGCAGCTTGGTTTATTCAAAGTAACGTTATGATAATTGCTGATTTGAAAAGACTTGACAGAGTGACAATAGACCACTAGAGGACACTGAAATCTAAATATCTAAATTTAGGGGAAAGAAGATTTTTCAACATGTTTTTCTACTTTAAGCTCCAGTGGCCATACAGTTTATGTTATGAGAGCTTAACAACAGGATGCTTTTGACCAAGCTCACTGATGTTTCATGTAGTAGTTGATTAGAAGAAGTTGTTTGAAATAAACTGTGGATGACAGATGGATGTCCGACCTCCAGCAATCATAGAGTCTCACAATGAGCACAGTGTTCTCAGTTAAACTAGGAAAAAAAAAGACAAAACAAGAGCTGTCCCTCCCAAGTGACGAATGCCCCCGAAAGAGGTGCCTCACAGTCTGTGTCCTCTCCATGTGCTCAATAAATGTGCTAGTAATTTAAAATCCTTCCATGCATGACAGAGTAATCATGCAACAGTATTCCATTACTTTAAACCTTGACCTTTGAGGTAGGGACTTGGGTCTTGCCTGGACACATCCGCTTGATGTGCTAGACATTTGTGCACAGTTATTTTAAAATCCTTCAAAGCATAATAAAGTTATAGTCCGGACACAAATGTATGCATATATACAGGATTCCATTACCTATAAACTCTAAGGTGACCTTGACCTTTGTGGTAGGGATGTGGGTCATGCACGCGACACGTCGCTTGATGTGCTAGACATTTGTGCCAAATTATTTTAAAATCCTTCAAGGCATGACAAAGTTACAGTCCGGACACGAATGTGTGCATATATGCTTATATAGAAGAATCAATTACCTTCAAACTCTAAGTTGACCTTGACCTTTGAGCTAGGGACGTGGGTCTTGCACGCGACACGTCGTCTTGATGTGCTAGACATTTGTGCCAAGTTATTTTAAAATCCTTCAATGCAGACAAAGTTACAGTCCGGACACGAATGTGTGCATATATGCTTTATGGAGGAATCCATTACCTTCAAACTCTAAGTAGACCTTGACCTTTGAGCTAGGGACGTGGGTCTTGCACGCGACACGTCGTCTTGATGTGTAGACATGTGTACCTAGTTATTTTAAAATCCTTCAATGCATGACAAAGTTACAGTCCGGACACGAATGTGTGCATATATAGAGGATTCCATAACCTTCATACTCCAAGTGTGACCTTCACCTTTGAGGTAGGGATGTGGGTCTTGCACGCGACACGTCGTCTTGATGTGCTAGACATGTGTGCCAAGTTATTTTAAAATCCTTCAATGCATGACAAAGTTACAGTCCGGACACGAATTTGTAAGTGGGGGCGGGGGCGGGGCGGGGGGGGGGACGGGGGGGGGGGCGGACGGACAGACGGTCAGACGGACAGACGGTGCGATTTTAATATGCCACCCTTCGGGGGCATAAAAAGACTGAAGTATTTATCTAATCAACCTTTTTGACAAATGTACACAAACTGTAAAAGCAGGAAACACAATACTGAGGTCAGAGACAAAAAACAACAATACAGTCATGTCTTGTTTTTGAATACTTAAGTATACAACAAGCTTTTGCTGGCTTCCAATATTTTTTTTTTTTAAGGGTGACTATTCATAACTTCCTAAAGAAATTTACAATCCACTAGAATTTAAAGAACCAATAGTAACATTAAAATCTCACAAAATGTACAATTAATCTATCAAACAACTGTACAATACATGAAAAAATGTATATGTTGTAAAGATAAATATATACAACCATACAAGGAAAATAACAAGGAACAAATGCAGGGGCTGAGGTATCTTTATATCTTGATACAAATATATTTAAGACTAAGCGACAGTATACAATAGCATGACCTAAGCTAGACACTATGACCAGATTATATCTCCTCAATCCGCGTCCAAAATCGTAAGCTTTTTAACAGCCATAACACAAGTCAAACTTACATGTATCATAAAAATTGAAAAGAATGATGTTTATCCTGAGACAACATAAAACTCTTGTCCTGCAACATTTCTAAAATGGACTCTTTTAAATCTCAATTTGGACAGTACCATTTATTACATTAAGGTATGCTTGCTGTAAATGAGCTGATTTACATAGCAAGCAGTGCTTTTATGGTCAGACTCACTAGCTGCTGCCAGGGTCAAGGCAATATTAAGTGTACAATATTTGGTTTACAGGAAGTCAGGCCAAATTAAACGGGCAGTCAGGCCATATAATTATCATTTAAGCATACTATGAACACAGATAATTATCATGTATGCGTAACATGACATCTCAACAACATGCTATAAATAGACCAAACAGACTACTTAATCAGAACAGTTCTAGTACAGCATGGACATATGTGTATATAGGTCCATGGGTACAGTGTTTACAATATAATTTTATTTTCAATTCAAACTGTGTTTGCACCTGATACAGTAATATCACCTGTTTAAACAGTAGTACACCATATTAAGCACCATCTAAATACTCTTCCTTCTCGTGCTACAGAAATGGGCAGTAAGGATATGCAAATTTCTGCTGAGACAAGTCTCCAGGACACTAGCTGCCACTTCTGATTGTATACTTCATAAAGCTGTGCTAACCTTCCCCAATCAGAAGCAAGAAATGGGAAACTTGGCTCAAAATGAAGCCTGTATAAACTTTGGAGACTTTATTTCTGTAGCAACAACATGTTTGATTTTATACATCCCTGATAACTATTCTTGATTGTTTGGGCAGAATAATTCAACAGTAACAATTGTTTAGAAACATAACAGATATGAGTTAAAGAGACAATTTGTTTACAAAAGAGCAATACATCTGGTTCCAAAAGAAGGCCTGTTGAATGTTTTCAAAACAGTGCAAAATTTAGAATATTTCAGAAACATTACTGGCACAAATAAGTTTAAAAAAACAAAACAATATATATAGGTCTGATAAAAATTCTGGACCAATCTGATTGCATTCCCTGAATGAGAAACACCCTATTAAGTGCCCACAAGGGTTACCTTTTAATTAAGAAGATAACCTTGTTTTGAACCCATTTTAATCTAAACATTCACCTAGAGTTCAGTAAGAAAAAACATAAACCAGTATTTTAGATGATTTGAGTTAGTCTAGGCAGCCATCATGTCTATCTACTCTTGTAAATTTTCATTATGACTAAGTGCAAAATATGTCCTCTACAAAATTCACAATGTCTTTACCATATGATCTAGATGTGATATCCGATCTGACCCAGTTTCACATTTGATAGAGCATTCATAAAGATAAATATTCTGGCCAACTTTTATGATAATCGGTTAAAGCTTTGGCCTCTTCAGTTTTCATGCAGTTTGACCCTGTGACCTACTTTTTCATCCAACATGACAAGTTTTAAACTCTAAACTTTAAACCCAACAGTAAATCAAGACAAAAATTCTGATTCATTTTTCAAGATAACTGACTGAAAAACATGGTCTCTGACGTTTTGGTGAGGTTTTTCTATGATTTTACCTGATGACTTAATTTCCACCTAGATATCATCAAGACAAAGATGTCAACAAAATTGCACATCTAGGGTTTTTCTGTAGTTTGATCAAATGGTCTTACTTTTGACCCTATGTGACCTAGTTTTAAATACATGTACAACCTCAAGTTCATCAACATTCAGGCCAACATTCATGATAACTGGGTACAAATGGTGGTTCCTAGTGTTCACAAGGTTTTCTATGATTTGACCATGTAAATTTATTTTTGACCTCACGTTGACTCAGTTGCAAACTTGTCTTAGAAATTAACAACATGATAACTGCCAATAAAATGTTGACTTTAACTTGTTCACAAGGAAAAGGTTGACAGACAACAGATAGATGACAGACACCAGGCAATCACAACTGCTCACCTTAAGCACCTTGTGTTCAGGTGAGCTCAAAAGTGACATAAATTGTAATAGCATCTTTAACACCCAGAACTCATGTCTCAATTATCAGACAAGTAACTTTTGAACAAAAACAAGTGCAAATGATTAATATGTGACAAATTATATGACTCTAGGCTCGACAACTTACTTGCTGAAAGACAATTCCATGAACTTCTCAAACATGCATAAAAAAATAATCAAGGAATCTTGCATTAAATAAAGTTATCCATTATACACTGAACCTTTACTTTTAAAAGTAAGTGTTTAAATTCTTCTCAACACATCTTCTGAAGTAATAACACAACTGGTTTTCGCTGAATTTGCAAAAACTAGAAACATGAAAGTAAACAGGTGTTATCATGACACTAAAAGTAGTACATCGTAATATTTTGCATTATAAGGAAATTTATAAGGTATCTCAACAATAAAAATGAAAAACAAAATATATTTTCCTGTTATTCAATTACATCAAACGCTATATGGCAAGGCATGACTTGGAAAACATTTTTTCATACAAGTTCTAATCTACATGATATACAAATCTAGCTGTATATACAGTGTTGCTATTAACCAATGCTATTTTGTGTAAGTTTGGCAGAACTTTAAAGCTCCACTAACACTTTAGATACTTATAAATACATTATAAATCTGAAGACAGAATAATGATAGAAAATTGTCCTATTTAGTCTAAACAATGTTGAGCTATACATTACTTAAATGTTTTTGTCACCTCTTTAAAAAAAAAAAAAAAAAAAAAAAAAAAAAATTTGCCGAAAACCCCTTGGTCCAAAAATGGCATAGTAGTCTTAATCCCCTAAATGGATTTTACATTGTAATTTCAATAATTTTGTTTTTCAATCATTCACTATAGTTAAGGAAAACTAGAGACAAATAAAACATTTAGTAAAATTTTTTCATTCAATATATCCTTTTCCACTTGTAAAATCCATTGACGGGATTATGACTACTAGGCCATTTTTGGACCAAGGGGATTTTGAGTGTCTCCCCTGTTTTTGTACACTCCAAAAACAGTTGTCGGACAATTTTTCTGCACTTATGATATGTTCTTTCGATTAAAAAAAAAATGTAAGGAACGTTTCTCCAACAAATAATGGTTGATTTGTCAGTATGATATCTTTCATGGTAATATAGAGGCTGAGCTATATACAATTTTACATCCAAACAGCTAATGGGACTTTAATTAAAATTGAACAGTACAGACAACATTTTGGCAAGTATTGTTATATAACAAGAGGGCCATGATGGCCCTTTATTGCTCACCCGAGTACAACTGCTTTTAACAAAGTTGCTAGAAATCATCGAAACAAAACCTTTCTGACAAATTTCCAGGATATTTGGGCTGAAAATGTTACCTCTGGAGTGTTAAACCAAGGTTTTCCATTTTGGGCTTGTGACCTAGTTTTTGACCCCAGAGCCCATATTCGAACTTGTAGAAATCTCAAACAACCGTTTACAAATTTCCAGGATATTTGGGCTGAAAATGTTACCTCAGAGTAACAAGGTTTTTCCATTTGGGCTGTGTGACTCTATTTTTACCCCAATACCCATATTGGACATGGAGAAAAGAAACACTTTCTACAAATTTCAAGGGATTAAAATCTAAGAGTGTTAACAAGGTTTTTCCAATTGGGCTCGTGACCTAGTTTTGACCCAAGAGACCCATATTCGAACTTGGGCTAGAAATTACGATACAACCTTTCTGACGTTTCTCCAAATTTGGGGAAAAAAGTAACTTAACTTTAACAAGTCATAATTGGCTGTGTGACCTGTTTGTCAGTATGAGAGAAATATCTTAACAACCTTTACAAATTTTTGGACTGAAAATACCTCTAGAGATTCATATTTGGGCTGAGTACCTATATTTGACCCGGGGGCCCCAACGGGCTGGAAACCCACCAAACAATTTTACAAATTCCAAACTAGACTAAATGGCCTCTAGAGCCCTAATTAAGATTTTGGCGTGACCTAGTTTTTCATCCAAGATGAACCAGTACAGACAACATCCATTTGATTGGCAAGTGACCATTAAGTTTATATAAAAAATGATCAAAATGCTTCCTGACAGGAATGCTAAAAATTATAAAAGTGCAGGAATGCAAACATTTAAGTGAACTTTTTGTTTTGTGACCTATCACTACTGTACAGTCTAGGTAACCACCCTGTCTACTATGAATATACTCTTCCATCTAATATAATCTATAGGTAAAAAAGTGACAAATCACAAGTTGTCAAATCACGCTTCTTCCAAAGTGCAACCAGGTTTTTCTGTATTCTTAATAAATGCTGCGTTTGCTTGAAAGAATCATGTAACACAAACACTGATACACAAAATGTATGAATGTACATGAACTTGAATTATTTCAACACAACTTTGGTCCCCAACATACCGGGTCTGGAGACTTATCACCAAGTGTATTCATTTCTCAAAGGCACAGTGATATAAAGCACGTGTTTGCAGAAACAAGACATATCAACAATCGGTAATGTTCAACACGGACAATATCTAACACAAGACTACATGTATAAATCTGTCAGGTTGATGGTATACAACCTACGTATAACTATTCTATGTAACCCATGACGTAAACATATTGTTACAAAATCAAACATGTACGTCTAAGATGTGTAATAAAAATTCTGGAAAAACAAAGAGCATAGGCCATAGTATTATCTTATAATTACTTTCAATGAAGTTTGATTGTCTCAAAGAGTTTGGCGATGTAATTGAATATAATCTGCTCTCATTTACTGCTGTTATAAAATTTTGCACAGTGCACATATGCATAACCATTTTTAAGCCATTAAACATACTTTATACTAGATGAATACTTTGTGAAAAAGCAAATTTTCAATTCCTTAAAACGTTCATCTTTCAAAATTCTTATCCCCATGAACTGTGCCTCACTATCACAGCAATCTAAATATAGAATGGCCTCCTGTATTGCTGCAAAATCTGACATGACAATCACTGTTCAAGTTCACCCAAACTCTACACTTTGAGGTAATTATTTCCATCTATATAATACATAACTAAATCTAGCAGTAGTAAGTATATACATTAGTATAGAAAAAGCACGTCATAAATAGATTTTTTCTGATTGGACTAGAGCTGTCACATGCCCAGTCTGCAAAAATATATAGACAGTGATAACATGAAAACTTATGCATGTATAAAGAGGGAGAGTTAGATCAATATAATAGTTGTTAAATTTCTGTAGGGTATTTGTAAAGTTTCTTTCAGATATACAGTACTTTAACTAATTGCAGATTTATGTTAAGACCAATATGTAGTTCTGAATACCTGTGAAAAAATGATATTGACCTTGCAAAACTTTACAGTCATCAGAACATTAATCTATAATTGTTTAAAATCCACTTTACTATAAATCCCTTTTTTCAATACTGTTATTGAAAGGAAATCAAACTTATAGATTACTACCAATACATCTCCTATATATACATTGAAATAGTTAGGACAGTTTGTTTGTTTTATGACTTACACATTATTGGTTCGGGTGTTCCCAGGTATCACAATGTTTGTACCTTTGCCATAACATTTAATCAACCTTGTTTCTCGGTTTTTTTTTTTTAGCTACTGCTTGCTAGTGCAACCTTTTATCAAACTGTCCCATGAATTTACCAATACTTTGTCTTTGTGACCAGTGTAATTCCTGATTAAACAGTGATTTTGTTCCACATGATCTTGGTCAAAACAGTGTGCATATCCATCTGACAAGACTGTGCCATTTTACATACTTTAGCATTAAATATACTTACCTTGCATGTTTACTAGACTTATTCATTTTTCAAAATGCAAATTTTGCTCAGTTCCATAATTAGTAGCATTGTAGTTATTTGTAGTACTGGATACAAAACTGTCTATATTTGGAATAAAATGACCACCCAAACAAACAATGCCAACAGATTATGAACAGTTTAGGACATTTTCTGTGACAGACCTTTCAGTTTCCACATGTGATAGATACTAGAGCATGTGTATATATACAACATTTACAGAAGAGTAAGTTCATAGCAGTAGATACTGTCTGTATATGTATAAAGAAAATGGACAAACTGTGACAACATAAATATTGATGGATCACTTATTTTCAAGCAAATCTACTTGTTGGTAATTTTGTTTGTTGTTTTGCGGTAAAGTCATTTAATGAACAAAATGTGTGCTGATGAAAAATTTGTAGCAATTGCCAATATATATTCCTGACACCACATGCTTACAAACATACGAAATGCATTAACTTTTGAAGTATGTTTCCTACATCAATTTGTACATCAAGTCCAAAGTGACTCCTTCTACATTATGTTGGACATCTTATTTTTAGACCACTAAATCAGACTTACCAGTTATTGTACAAATTTTGTTTGATTATGTCTTAACTTTTGATTTCTCAAATCACAGAAATAAAATATGCATAAAAACTTACTCTAAAACAAAATAAACATGAACAAGCATCTATAATAAATAACACTAGCGAAATTCATAATTTCATAAGACATTTTTTGTGATGTTACTAGTTATTTAGGATCATGTGGCAGTGATGTCAAAGATAATTGTGTACACAAAAGTTTACACTCACTGCATCAAAAGGTAGATCATGAGTGCAGGAGAGATTTAATCTATACATCTGATGAATTGTTCACAACAATATTGGACTCTTCCACTGTACCACTGTCACCATATCCTAACTAAACTATACTTTGATCTAACCAAAGTCAGGCATATTTGGTGAAAGACAATTTCAAATCTTCAATATTCATATACCATGTCTGCATTTTACACTAGAACCAAAGTAAGAAATGGTTCCCCCAGTGTTGTATTTGTTCATGTGTTTCTTTTCAGAAACAGATAAACCCTAACCCAGTTTACAGTAGATAACTTACTATATTATACCTCAGACGAAATATGGGCCCCCAGCCCCTTTAACAATGTTTAAAAAATGATGTGCAACAACCATTAGAAATGTTGATGTTTCAAGAAATCATATGACAGATAAGACCATTAAAGATATTGTGAGAGATAAGGCTGAAGTTATTGCAAAAGAATGTTATGGAAATTAGCTTATGGATTAAACATTGAATGTTCATATAACACAGGTAAGTCCTTAACAAGACAATATTATACTGGTGCCAACTTTCTGTAGTGAGATCAAGACTGTACAACCCCCTTTATCTGTGTCTCAATTGCTTCAATCTGGAGATACCTTTTGAAGTTTGTTTTAGTAAAACCCTTTTATTCAGACCAATGAATCGACCTGCTTAAATAATAATTATATACTCTACTCAAGAGGAAACTACACATGTACAATGTATATAAGTATACAGGACAACTCTGGTATAACGTTATAAAGTTATTATTTGTATTCAACTTAAAAAGAATTTTAAGCATCTTTTTATTAAATGGATGAAAACAGACAGAAGAAGACCTAAACATCTACCTAAACATCTAAGGAACTGTAAAAAAAAAAACACTATAAAAAGCAACTATCTTCTATCTTTATATTTTGACAGTTATGCGCTGTAGAGGCGTATTCCTCCAAGTTCCAAAACAAACCTGCTGTGATTGGAGGCACCCGTATTTTTTCATTTTTATGTCATTCGAGACAAACATGGCAGCTAATAAATTGACTATCTGATTCCCTGAAACAACTAAAAACATGCTAAAATCCTTTGCACTGGCATCTCATATCAGCTTAAATTGAAAATATCTCCATATATTCCCTTATTCAGGATATGGATTTCCATTTTAGACCCTTTCATGTGTAATAATTTATCTTTATGGCAACTTCCTATTCATCTTTTCTTGCAGACTCCTTCTTCCTCAGAAAGTCACTGTTAAGAAGGCGGTAGAACAGAATTATATTCATGACGGTCATTATAGCCAGCCCAATGCTCCCCACAGAATAAAACACAAGTGGTAATAAATCTTTGTTGATGACAATCCACCTGGTCATCCATGCCAATGTAAGAATCCTGAAACCGAGGAATGTACCTGCAAATATAGACCAACGTTAACATATAAATTCCAATTAAGAATATGTAGTGGTAATGTAGTCCTGTTTTAACTGATCTGCTGATCAACAATGAGTTCTGGTAAATCAAATTCAATTATCGTAGGTGGCCCTGTTTCAGTGATGGCCCTGTTTCGGTGACCTTTTGAAATTATACAGTCATTTCTAAGTGCAATTTTTCGGATAACTATTTATACCAGGGTTGTGAAATATACCATTTTAGCTTTCTTCAGATTGGAAGAAAAGTTGCTTACAGCGACAGTTTAATCATGTGGTTGATATTTCCAGGGTAACCCTACTTTTGAGGCATTTTTCTTAATACTTTTTTACACTTTCAAGTTGAGATGTAGATCTGTGGTCAAAAACATAATTTCAACTAATTTTCTTTCTTCACATGACTGTTGTCTTATTTTCTCCCTGTTTGTATGCAGCTGTAACTGACCAATAAGAACTTTTTGATAAAAGACAAGTTTTAAGCACGTGACCTGCTTATAGCTTTTACATGAAAAAATGGCCGATCTGATAAGTTGTGATTAACTTTCAAATCTGATATTTTTTAAATAAGGTGGCAAATACCTTCATATTTTTAGGAGATATGGTAAACAGATTCTTGTTGCATAATACAACTCAATACCATTAGATTTTAAACATAAAAAACATACTTTTAGCTACTCTTTGAACCCCACCCCTTGTGCTTCATAGTACTTATAAATGGTGTAACCATTAAAATGAATGTGCTCTGTATCTCATTATAAACAAGGCTCACTCTGGATAATTATTATTTTTTTGTTCAGTTTGTGAAAGTCAACTTTGCTTAAATGCCAATTATTGGCTAATAACACTTGTTTACAAATGAAGTAGGGGTCACTGAAATAGGGCCGACTGAGTATCTGTAGTGCAAAACAGGGGTGTCTATGATAAACAGCACAATATAATTTTGTTGGAGTATTTTCTACTTTTTTATACATCACAAAAGTTAAGGACTAATAACACAATAGTTATTCATAAAGATAATAGGTCTTCCCCAACAGATTTGGTAATTCTGCCTGAAGTATTCTTAGGGTCACTGAAACTGGTCCATCGAGGATATATTTCACTTAAATTCTTTTTTTTTTCAATTTTATTTTGAAATCAGTGTGGATCTTGGTGGTCATGATGATAATTCAGATGGGAGTCCATACTGTACTGAGTGATACATGTATTGTGAGGTAGATGATTTGGTGTACACAAGTTTACAACTTTTACATAACAAGAGGTCTACGATGGTCCGGTATTACATCTAGAGTACATGTACACACCATTGTACCATTGCTCCAAAACAACAAGACAGTACACTAACTGGCCTAGAGACCATCGAGGAAAACACTCCGACAAATTTTCCTGCTGATTGGTACAAAATGTGGGCTCAAGATAGAGTGTACACAAAGTTTTTCTATAACTTGACCTGATGACCTAGTTTTTGACCAAACATGACACAGTTTCCTCGGCTAGCAATTATCGCGACAAATATTCTACAAATTTTCATGATGATTGGATTTACATTTGCAAAAGTCGCCTCTAGATAGTTCACAAGGTAAGTGTGGACAGAGAGACAACAGACAATATCCGATGAAGGACACCAGGCGATCACAATTGCTCATCTTTGAGTAAAAACATCATACATATTCACCCAATAACAGTGGTGCTGTCTACTGCCAGACTTATCTTAAATTTACTGTATTATTAATGTCTTTTCAGTCTGACATGATGTCACATCCATAAACATATTCATGACCATATCATAATGAAGTCCCCTTTGAGAAGCAAAAAAATAGTAATCTGGCAGGACTTATATAGAAGAAACCTTTAAATAAAGTGTAACAAACAGACATTACAATATTATCAACATTTTCTGTTTACATGATGGCTTTTCACTGAGAGCCTGGTTTAGTAGTTTCAAATCAGAGATTTTAGCCATTCCACTATGGAGGCAGGTGAGAAAATACAAAAATCGACAATCAACCACAACTGTACTTACCTAAGTTTATGAGACTATTAAGTCTATATACGTGGCATGTTTTTGAAAAAGAGCAGCACTGTAGCAACTGCCGTGTATGGAGAAAAATGCTGTTCAATTCTACTATTAGGGCTAACACTCCATACCCCACATAAAGTTTGGTGAATATGGCTATTCCGAAACAAAAGAGAATCTGAAGAAAAGAAGAAAAGAAACATAAAACTTATGTTATATTCTCATGTAGAAGTCAATGGTTCTTATTTACAGAAAGCAATAAAAACTTAATTAAGTTATAACTGTTTGACTTTTACATCACTTATGAATACTGGAAGTGGGAGCAATGGTTATAAAAGTCAATATTCCAGACGAGTACTTTAAGGTAGGGCCATGCTGGTTACAGAAAATATGCCTGTACAATATTGAAAAGGTTGGTACATGTAATCCTATTTTTAAACTACAAGTATTCATTTGGTGAAATATTGTAAAAACAGTTATTAAATGCATATATGCTACTTTTATTGCTGGACCAAACACCAAGATCCATTTCAACTCATCTGAGTGGAAGTTTCTTTTGTCTTGATTAATTTTAGAGTAATTTTATAAAATCCCGTCATAACATGAACATGTAAATATGTTTTGATCTTGCTTTAGGTACAATGTAAATAAAAAAACTGCTTAAAGCTGCTCGCTCTCAGTTACCGTTATTTTTTTTGATTTTTTTAATTTGATATACTTATTCATAAATATAAAACTAAAGGCTAGAATCAAAATACATGTACATGTATAAGCAAAAATCTTGGTAGGAATTTGCAGAAATCAATTGAAAATGTCTGTTACACCGCACCTCTACACTATATGTTTATATTAAAATTTCAAAAGCAATCGCTTTTGAATCTGAAAGGATATTTTTTTTAATTTAGAGATATTTGACAGGAATTTACACTGGAGCCTTTTTATATGACAGTATGTTCTAAAATACGTTATTTACATACAGTTTGAAGAACATTATTTTTTTTTACCAAAATCTGAGAGCAAGCAGTTTTAAGTACTTACAACAACATGATGTAATACGAGTTCTAATGACTGCCTTGTTCTTTGGTATATCAACATATCAACTGTGTCGTAGAAAAAATAACCTGAAAAAGACATAAACGCTGAGCAGGTAGTCAATGGTTAAAACATCTAACTTTGAGATCTCTTCAGTCCTTCCGAGTAAAATTGGAATTAAATTTCAAGCTTATAAATCCAGAGCATTCTGCTTTGTACAAGGTGGGGAAACGTTTTTAGAGCTTGGCTAATTGTTTAGTGAGCATAAACTAGCTTGGGACAGTACTCTGCTACACCTTAGTCAACTTGAACTTTGCTGCACCGAGTCGGCCAATACTTTGCTGCACTAGAGTCAGCCAGTACTTTACTACACCCATCGGCCAGTACTTTACGGCACCCGAGTCAACTAGTACTTTGCTGCACTGGAGGCAACTAGTATACTTTGCTGCACCAAGTCAGCCAGTACTTTACTGCACTGGAGTCAACTAGTACTTTGCTGCACCCAATCCGCAAATACTTTACTGCACTTGAGTCAACTAGTACTTTACTGCACTGTAGTCAACTAGTACTTTGCTGCACTGTAGTCAACTAGTACTTTGCTGCACTGTAGTCAACTAGTACTTTGCTGCACTAGAGTCAACTAGTACTTTGCTGCATTAGTCAGCTAGTGCTTTGCTGCACTGGAGTCAACTAGTACTTAGCTGCACTGGAGTCAACTAGTACTTTGCTGCACTAGTCAGCTAGTGCTTTGCTGCACTGTAGTCAACTAGTACTTTGCTGCACTAGTCAGCTAGTGCTTTGCTGCACTGGAGTCAACTAGTACTTTGCTGCACTGTAGTCAACTAGTACTTTGCTGCACTGGAGTCAACTAGTACTTTGCTGCACTAGTCAGCTAGTGCTTTGCTGCACTGGAGTCAACTAGTACTTTGCTGCACTAGTCAGCTAGTGCTTTGCTGCACTGGAGTCAACTAGTACTTTGCTGCACTGGAGTCAACTAGTACTTTGCTGCACTAGTCAGCTAGTGCTTTGCTGCACTGTAGTCAACTAGTACTTTGCTGCACTGGAGTCAACTAGTACTTTGCTGCACTAGTCAGCTAGTGCTTTGCTGCACTGTAGTCAACTAGTACTTTGCTGCACTAGTCAGCTAGTGCTTTGCTGCACTGGAGTCAACTAGTACTTTGCTGCACTGGAGTCAACTAGTACTTTGCTGCACTAGTCAGCTAGTGCTTTGCTGCACTGTAGTCAACTAGTACTTTGCTGCACTGGAGTCAACTAGTACTTTGCTGCACTGGAGTCAACTAGTACTTTGCTGCACTGGAGTCAACTAGTACTTTGCTGCACTGGAGTCAACTAGTACTTTGCTGCACTAGTCAGCTAGTGCTTTGCTGCACTGGAGTCAACTAGTACTTTGCTGCACTGGAGTCAACTAGTACTTTGCTGCACTAGTCAGCTAGTGCTTTGCTGCACTTGAGTCAACTAGTACTTTGCTGCACTGGAGTCAACTAGTACTTTGCTGCACTTGAGTCAACTAGTACTTTGCTGCACTGTAGTCAACTAGTACTTTGCTGCACTAGTCAGTTAGTGCTTTGCTGCACTGGAGTCAGCTAGTACTTTGCTGCACTGTAGTCAACTAGTACTTTGATGCACTGGAGTCAACTAGTACTTTGCTGCACTGGAGTCAACTAGTACTTTGCTGCACTTGAGTCAACTAGTACTTTGCTGCACTGGAGTCAACTAGTACTTTGCTGCACTGGAGTCAACTAGTACTTTGCTGCACTGTAGTCAACTAGTACTTTGCTGCACTGGAGTCAACTAGTACTTTGCTGCACTAGTGAGCTAGTACTTTGCTGCACTGGAGTCAACTAGTACTTTACTGCACTGGAGTCAACTAGTACTTTGCTGCACAGTAGTCAACTAGTACTTTGCTGCACTGCAGTCAACTAGTACTTTGTTGCACTGCAGTCAACTAGTGCTTTGCTGCACTGTAGTCAACTAGTACTTTGCTGCACTGTAGTCAACTAGTACTTTGCTGCACTGGAGTCAACTAGTACTTTGCTGCACTAGTCAGCTAGTACTTTGCTGCACTGGAGTCAACTAGTACTTTACTGCAGTAGTCAGCTAGTGCTTTGCTGCACTGTAGTCACCTAGTGCTTTGCTGCACTGGAGTCAACTAGTACTTTGCTGCACTAGTCAGGTAGTGCTTTGCTGCACTGTAGTCAGCTAGTGCTTTACTGCACTGGAGTCAACTAGTACTTTACTGCACTGTAGTCAACTAGTGCTTTGCTGCACTGTAGTCAACTAGTACTTTGCTGCACTGGAGTCAACTAGTACTTTGCTGCACTAGTCAGCTAGTGCTTTGCTGCACTGTAGTCAGCTAGTGCTTTGCTGCACTGGAGTCAACTAGTACTTTGCTGCACTAGTCAGGTAGTGCTTTGCTGCACTGGAGTCAACTAGTACTTTACTGGACTGTAGTCAACTAGTACTTTACTGCACTAGTCAGGTAGTGCTTTGCTGCACTGGAGTCAACTAGTACTTTACTGCACTGTAGTCAACTAGTACGTTGCTGCACTGTAGTCAACTAGTACTTTGCTGCACTGGAGTCAACTAGTACTTTGCTGCACTAGTCAGCTAGTGCTTTGCTGCACTGTAGTCAGCAAGTGCTTTGCTGCACTGGAGTCAACTAGTACTTTGCTGCACTAGTCAGGTAGTGCTTTGCTGCACTGTAGTCAGCTAGTGCTTTGCTGCACTGGAGTCAACTAGTACTTTACTGCACTGTAGTCAACTAGTACTTTGCTGCACTAGTCAGCTAGTGCTTTGCTGCACTGTAGTCAACTAGTACTTTGCTGCACTGTAGTCAACTAGTACTTTGCTGCACTGTAGTCAACTAGTACTTTGCTGCACTGTAGTCAACTAGTACTTTGCTGCACTGGAGTCAACTAGTACTTTGCTGCACTGTAGTCAGCTAGTACTTTGCTGCACTAGAGTCAACTAGTACTTTGCTGCACTAGAGTCAACTAGTACTTTGCTGCACTAGTCAGCTAGTGCTTTGCTGCACTAGAGTCAACTAGTACTTTGCTGCACTAGTCAGCTAGTGCTTTGCTGCACTGGAGTCAACTAGTACTTTGCTGCACTAGTCAGCTAGTGCTTTGCTGCACTGGAGTCAACTAGTACTTTGCTGCACTGGTGTCAACTAGTACTTTGCTGCACTGGAGTCAACTAGTACTTTGCTGCACTGGAGTCAACTAGTACTTTGCTGCACTAGTCAGCTAGTGCTTTGCTGCACTGTAGTCAAGTAGTATTTTGCTGCACTGGAGTCAACTCGTACTTTGCTGCACTTGAGTCAACTAGTACTTTGCTGCACTGTAGTCAGCTAGTACTTTGCTGCACTGTAGTCAACTAGTACTTTGCTGCACTGTAGTCAACTAGTACTTTGCTGCACTGGAGTCAACTAGTACTTTGCTGCACTGGAGTCAACTAGTACTTTGCTGCACTGGAGTCAACTAGTACTTTGCTGCACTGGAGTCAACTAGTACTTTGCTGCACTGGAGTTAACTAGTACTTTGCTGCACTGGAGTCAACTAGTACTTTGCTGCACTGGAGTCAACTAGTTCTTGGCTGCACTGGAGTCAACTAGTAATTGTTTCACTGGAGTCAACTAGTACTTTGCTGCACTGGAGTTAACTAGTACTTTGCTGCACTGGAGTTAACTAGTACTTTGCTGCACTGTACTCAACTAGTACTTTGCTGCACTGGAGTCAACTAGTTCTTGGCTGCACTTGGTGTCAACTAGTACTTTGCTGCACTGGAGTTAACTAGTACTTTGCTGCACTTGAGTCAACTAGTACTTTGCTGCACTTGAGTCAACTAGTACTTTGCTGCACTGGAGTCAACTAGTACTTTGCTGCACTGTAGTCAACTAGATTTTGCTGCTTTGGAGCTTACTTGTACTTTGCTGCACTGGAGTTAACTTTTATTTTGCTGCACTTACGTCAAATAGAACTTTTCTGGACATAATAGCTCAATATCGCGGTGTTAGGGGACAATTGGAAAAAACACATTGTGTTTACTGTAGTGACCCCAAATTATAATTGCACAACTAGGTCAACTTAATACTGATACTTCCTGCAAAGTTCTGACAATGAAAATCCAGCAAGGGTTTTTTCGAGAAGCGCAGACAAGATTTTGTTTTCAGATCCCCGTGACCTTGGCCATAGACTGTGACCCCAAATTATCATATGCACAAATAGACATGTGCAAAGTTTTATGAAAGTCCAGCAATGCTGGCAAAGACCTGTCAATATGAGTATTTTATTTATATGAAATCTAAATTGGATATTTTACCTAGGCACTTCAAGAAAAATATTCAATTGACCACCAAAAATGACCAATTGACCACAATAAACCTAACAGCCTATATTAACCTATATTGACCAACCACATTGGAGGTACAATGTATTGACCAGTGGATTTAGTAGAGCTATTATCTCTGTTTAATCAATTGTTAGTATTAGTTCATTTTTTTTGCATTAAAATAAACAAAACTTTTCCCAAAAGATTCAAGTGACAGCCAATCGACCAGTATTGACCACTTTCGGAGTATTGACTGGGGCGGTTCTGAACGCCCAATGTTGAAATCCAGTGAGGGGTTTTAGAGAAGCATATGGGCAATTAATTAAGATTTCCTTTTTTCAGGTCCCTGGACTCTTGCAAAGTTTTATGAAAATACAGTCCCTGGACTCTTGCAAAGTTTTATGAAAATACAGTCAGGCCTGGGATTTGAAGAAGCATTATGACAATTAAGATTTTCTATTTTCAGGTCCCTATGGCCAGGGTTCCAATGTCCCTTGCCAAATACATTTGAAAACACAGTTTTTGCTACAAATGATCTGTTTTGGCTAAGAAAATACTACAAAATAATTTTCTGTATTAAGATATAGGCAGTTTTTAACACTGTACATAGCCTAACAGTAACAGTGCCACAACTTATAAATATTAGAAAGGGGATACCCTACTGTGAACTTGACTTACACCTCCTGCAAAGTTTTGTGAAAAGTGCTGCTAGAGTTGTCAGCATTAAATATTGAACTTTGTGGCAGGCACTGCATGAGACAGACTGCACAAAATAAATATTTCATCCATGTGAGAAACATAATGATCTCGAATCAAATTAACCCAAATGAATTGGCCTTATAAGTTGCGTAATATAGTTGTGGGAACTTTGTACTTTAAATAGTTTGAAGTGATCACGTGATCAGAATTGAAGTGTAAAAATAGGTCAAACACATGTCATGGACGTTGGTTATGTAACTGTTTTATTTGTGATTATGTATACCTACCAACCGAAGCTGATATCAGTGTATGACCCATGACTGTGTGTGTCTGAATAAGATCTTCCATCATTTTTGGTTCTTCTATGAAACTGAAAGATGAAAATAATGTAAAATACACATGTAGATTTGTTTACATAATGTTTAAGTCGCTTATATCTTTGCAAAATCAAAAACTACATGCAGGTTGCGCTGTAGCTGGGTTTTACATGTTTAAAGGACAATGAGTTTAAAAAAGGATAAATAAATTATATTTACCATAAAACCGCCCATATCCCACTAACAACTGCATGAACAAGCGAAACTGAAATGTTTTTCCAGCGCCACCTCTGTTTCTCCGCGATCCGTTTAGGCGTGACATATTCTGCTATCAAACTTGAAATGTAAAAAAGTAACGCTGACAGTGTTAAAACGCACAGTCCATATTTGGCTCCAGAAATGTCAGTTGGCCAAATTTCTGATAAACTATTGTTTTCGTGCGACATTATAGCGATTACCAAAACATCAACATCAAACTAAACATCGTTCTCAATTTTGTTTCTTCATTCGGGATGATTTTGCACGCATCATAATCTGCGAACTATCCGGAGCGGTTACTTCCCCTTACAGTATCAATCAAATCACTGTGAGAAGTTTGAGGACTTCGATGGGATCAGCAAACCAGTAGCCAGAGTTTATGGTTTTTAAAGAGAAATTTACATCCTCTATCTTTATCTCTGTACATTATGCCAAGAAAAAAACAACAAGGAAGCAGCATATAATACTATTAGTAAACCTATATGCTTTAGAATATTCGCAAGCTCTATATGGGATCCTTACAACTTGGTCATAATATATTAGGACCCAGCTTACACCGAGTAGATATAGATAAAATAAAAAAACATTCAAAAGCAAGCTGCTCGTTTTGAACCAATACATATAGCAAGACCCCTGGCATAGTAATATCATGACTGAGAACACCTTAGAATTTTAAAGTATACGGACAATCAGTAAACTCACTTTGTTTTATAAAATGGTAAATAGTTATGTTAATACAAATCCAACGCAGTACCTTACAACATACGCAAAACAATCCAGGCATTTCCACCATCTTGCATGCCACATTCCAACAACATCAGTTGACTATTACAAATGTTCATATTTTCCAAGAACAGTAGTACAGTGGAACACACTTCCATCGCACGTAGTCAGTGCTGACTCTATCTCCGGATTTTAGTCAGCACTGGCTGAATCGATGTTGAACCCATAAATCTACTGACTAACCTCTTATTCTTCGTAGTTGACTGAGTAGCTGGAAAGGCATGGTAGCGCACTTTTTTAACCCAACGCTTGGCCATAATAGTTCAGTATTGACTGTTAGCCATTATTAAAGAAGAAGAAGAAGCAGCACAGGCACTCAACAGCCTAACTTTTTTAAATGGCTGAATCAAACGCATCTTCCGGTGGGTAACTTTTTCTCAAAGATGCTATATGTGGATTTCACCTTATATGTTTGAATATAGTAAATGTAGTTTCTACCCTTTAGATACATTGTGTTAAAATATCCAGGTACTACTTCTTTGTCAAGATTTTCAGTACATTTCCATCTACGGGAATACTTCTGAGAGGTCGGGGACAAATACGTAAAACACAGAAAGCTATGTTACATGATATATTCTTTAGAAAAATGGTGAAAAGTAACATGATGGAATTAGTATATTACGAGTTAAGTTTTAGAGACTTTATTCTAGGCCTGAATTTGATGTTTTAAGTATATACGACAGTACGTCATCACAGTGATGATCCTATGGCAGTGAACTTGGAGGGCAACTGAAACTTGGAGCCGGTATTTTAGTAACATAAACAGGTGGTGTAGACTTTTCTTTGTTAAAAAAAATAAAAATTAATAATATGCTGTTTCTTTAAATTATGTTTCCAAACTTTCTATTAGACATTTATAAGTTAATCCGAATCCGATACCGATTTATACTTCATGGTTTTCATGGGGACGTTGTCAAACAGCTTAACGTGAAATTATGTACAAATATAACGGGCGTATCAATCTGGTGTGCTATATTCATGTTTTAAGTAATCATTGTGGTTTTTTCTTTATATAGTAGTCAATTCAGGGCGAATAACGTTTTCGTCACATAATATAACAAGACACATTTTACATATTTATTTCAAGTTTCTTACGACGGCAAACAAGTGAAGCACAAGTGTTCACAACCGAGGCTAGTAAATCTCTCGGGTGTCGCCATAATGACCCTATAACTCTGTAACACTTTAAATCTCCTATTGCATGTTCGACAAGCACTCGATATTTCCTCATACGGCGGTTCAATTTTAAGCATTTACGCCGCATTTCTCTACCCTTTCGTGCTATCTGTGCTGATGTATACGGAGTCATTATCGATCCTCGATTGGGATAGATTTTATCACAAAGCAGGTAGCACTGTTCTGGAAATAGTAAATCATTTCCTACTTGACGCATTAATGCAAACTGCTGAGCATTGTTTGTGTGACCGCGAAAACCGCTTTCGACATAACGAATATCACCGTGCACGTCTATAATGATTTGTGTGTGAATCGCATGGTAGCACCTATGTCCTGAATAATATTGTTCCTGGGGTTCCGTTTCAGGCCTATATATCTCATGTGATGTGCCGTCTATTGCACCAAGTGCATATGGAAGTTTTGACCAAACTCGTCTCATTGCTCTCCACTCGTCCATTGTGGGCCACTGTACGTATAAGCTCAACGTTCTATGAAGACTGGGAAGTAGCGTCCTGTTTTCATTTTTCACTGTAGGCACACTGACACCGAAAATTGTAGCCAGCATGTGATATGTTGGATATGACCTCAGCCAGATTAAACAAAGCAAAATACGGTTTCGAGATGAAAGTATATGTTCTCTTGTAGCGTTCAGTGAGATGAAGTTTACGAGGCTTAGAAGAGTCTCTGGTGTTTCGCCGGTGATTTGATAGAATTGATACCTTTTGCTGGAGAAATCTACGAACACATCTCTTGTTTGATAAGAATTTGTATCTTCACTGAAAAGTCGATGTCGAATATCAGTATCTGGGGATGGAGGCAAGCTTACCATTGCTGTGATCATTGCGATAATATGTTGCATATTTTCGCCATGATCTGGTGGTGGCTGCAAAATAGTCGGTAGAATAGCCATCAGCTTTCCCTTCCGATATCTCTCGTCCATTGTATTCTAAAAAAAAGCCTTTAAAATAATATAACAGTCACCTTGATCCTCTCCCTAAATACCATTTATTATGAGAACAATTTTAGATTTAAAAATATATAAATTGAGTAAAAGTGACCTTGACCCTAGAGAGAGAAAAGAGTAAACTTACACCCCCCCAAAAAAAAAGAAATCTCCTTAAAGCTATTTAAAGATTAAGAAATATATTTTAAGTAACAGTGACCTTCACCTTGACCCAAGAGACCCCAAATGCAATCCCAAGCTTCCTCTCTTTGCAAGCTATCTACACAACACGTTCATTACAATTGCTCACCCCTAGTGCACATAAAATTATGGGGATATTCAGTCATTTTACGAGCATCAGTCATTTTTTTACTGCATTAAACCGTGATGTACTAGTACCAATGCTAGCTACGACCCTGTATTTTTTACAATAGCACGCAATCACTGAAGCGTATTCGTAACTCGTGCAAAATTATAGTTGGATATACATTGTTATGGATGCGGGTAAGAACTTTTTTATAATAAAGAACACACTTCTTTTCATTTTTGAATTAAATATTTAATGATGACTAAATAGAAATAAAACATAAGTTACCCTTTGCACTTTTTCTTATATAAAATTATTCCAACTGTAAAAGCTTCATGTATACCAAATATAGTATCGGGTGAACTGGTTTTACTGCACGGGAAATTCGTGGTCGTGTGAAAGTATGATAAGGCCAAACAAATGATATGATGTGCATTAATATATCATTCTTTCAGCAACATTACTTCAACGACGACGGCGATCAGTGAGACTGACCAAAGAAGAAATTCTTCTCATGCTTAGAGCATATCAGCAGCATCCAATGAGATGGGCGGATGTGATCGACGAGATAAAGGAGAACATTAACCAACTTTCACCCCAGACAATGGACCTGTACAATACAGCTGGTGCAAAGCAGTTGAAGGACTGGCTTTCCACGAAGTTGGCAAAACTGATAGCCAACAGAAACATTCAGGATGCAGATATAAGGTAATTTACACTAGAATAATACAATTATATTGATATGCAATGTTCACGTGTTTTTTTTTTAAAGTTGCGAGTAGTGCTCTTGTCCCTGTAGTTTTCGCTTCATTAGTTGAATATAAAGTTTCTTTGTACATTGAAATTGACTTATTACACATAAAGCAATTGAAGCTTGAAAACAATTTGACATTGTTTATATACATTTAGAAACGAAGTAGAAAACATCAGGGTGATGGAACGACGGCTTGTGCAAGGGAGGCCCAATAACGAACCCCAAGCACCTCAACAGGACGAGGGACAGCAAGTCGATGACGTTGACGGCCAGGCTGACGGAGAGGATGCTGACCAACGTGGTGCTAATCGTCGCGACGATGTTGTTCAGGATCAACATGCTAACGACGAAGAGGCTGACCAACGTGGCGATAATCGCGGTAATGTTGGTGTTCAGGATCGCCGTGACGCTATTGCGCAAGCATTGTCGGACAGTGACTCAAGTAATGATGACGTTCAACCACCACCTAGGCGTAGACGTCGCTTAGCAGATCTGATTCGTGAAAACCACGAACTATATAATGACTTCATGAAACTACCCAGAATAATGAGAGATTTTGGGATGGACTCAGATGACAATTGAATTGCTTCGTTGTTTTTTTGTAACAGTCATATAATTATCGTTATAAACATTATTTGTTACTGAGTATATCTTATTTTATAAAGATTGACGTGAATAGGTCATGAATGAAAAACAAATTGTGCCGTCTTAAAGTTAGTCCCAAAAACCACATACATTGATGATTTGACCTTATTGATAAAATATGCCTTGAGACGACCACTTTGTAACACCGTCTTTTTCTCGGATTTCGAATTCCATATCGGATTCGGATTAAATTATAAATGTCTATTAGACATTTATAAGTTAATCCGAATCCGTTGCCGATTGCTACTTAGCCATATTTTAGAGGGGCGTCTCAAAACAATGAATTAGAAAAAAGAAATTACAATATACTAATCCGATGTACTTAAGCGATCTTGCTTAGAATTTTATACATTTTTCATTAAAGTACAAAATATATTTATGAAAATTTCCTTAAACTGTCAACGACAGAAAGTGCATTGACCGTAGTAAAAGAATGTAAAATACTCATTTACAATAGCAAGAAATAAATTTGTGAGATCGTTTTTAAAAAGTAAATGAGCTTACCAAAGCGATGCTTGGTGTATGAATTTTTACAAGCAATTATGCCAGACATAATCGAATCTTTATACCGCGCGAGCTCACCAAGTGCCTCAGTAAGGTAGATATGTTTAGGTTTGAAACTGCAGAAACTTTAACTTCTGGCATTCCAGAAATTCTAGTTTTTTCCAAAATTTACAATTGCATTATCCTCATCTGACTGTGGATTGATAGGCCTTGCACGTATCTGTCTCTACAGTATCATATATTCTACTTCACATAGACCGGGCGAGAACGCTGACGCTACCAGTATGCGGACACCTCCCATTTTATCGTTTTCAAATATACATGTACCTTAAACTTACTTCGTGTCCTCTACATTACTTACCACTATTCATACTGTATGTGTTGTCTTTCCTGTCTGAAACATATACGTTGACTATTCCTGATATTAATCTTCTAAGCAAACAAACTCAAATTCTGAACATACATGTAAATAAATTCTGCTAGTTGCTATCAACGAGTAAATAAAACATGGCAGCCTGAACAAGACAGTCTACTATCATTTCATGGGCAGTGATATTGGAAGCCCTTTATAAAGATAATGCTCTTTGAAAATGTTCTCCACATATTAAACACATATTAAACACGAAGCCAGTGTTTTGCTACAATTCGAGGACTGTACCGTATTATGAGCATTTGGGTGCAATTATTCTGTTGCACCAAAATACCTTTGCTCGCTTGTACCCAGTTCATAGTTTCGATTCATGACCTTTTTTAAAACAGTTATCATTTTGATTGGTTATTGGTCACGACTGTTTAATATTGCTTTCTATGATGAAATAAATCCTGTTTATTTAAATAAAACTACTCATTTATGAAAAAACCGAGCCCACAGTGAGTGGAGGTGGCCGCGTACTGGTGAAAAACCGGTAATACAATTTCTTTTGGCTGTGACTTTATCGTATAGTGCGCAGTACTTTGATTATAATAAGTATTTCAGTGAAATTTTATATCAAGAATGTATGCGTATAATTACATTTTCTGTTATAGTAATTTTATTCAAGATGTCATTTGGAATAGTTAAGGCTTATCATTTTTATTATGTGGTCCTTTACCTATTTTGAGGTGTATATTTTACTGATATTCTAACATTCTTCTTTAACGTAAAAACATATTAACTGCATAAAGAGTAAAACTAGAGGCAGATTAACTAATATATACATACCAAAGTTTAGAGTTTCTTTTATCATGAATATGATTGTGTTATGTATAGACGAAATAAGAGAGAGAAAATTGTGATATTGACATTTTGACAAGATCAGAAATAAAGTACGTCCAGGATAAAATTTGCTTGAGATGACCCCTTCGAAACAGATTAGAACCTCGACGTAGGATTCTGATTAACTTATAAATGTCTAATATTACTCTGTACATTTCTTTTAATAAATCTAAGAGTGTTTCTATCCTAAGATGAAATGTTTTCAATATTCCTTTTCTAACTAAAGTATTCACTGACGGTTGCATAATTCATGCATGCTTTGTCGTGTTAAAGGAACATACCCTATAACTGATGTCAAACTAAATAACCTCCAAAACATAAATAATAGAATATTGAGAAGTATTACAACTTAAAGGGACACTCCCTCTATTTAGCCGATTATATATTCGAAACATAGATTATGTGTTCAATGAACGTAAAATGATAACTAAACACAATTTCAAAGAAGAACCTATAGCTAAAAATGCCTCATTCTACCACAATCAATCAATATAGAGGCTTTCTGTAATAAATCGCATCCACCCATTAATTGTACAACAACAACTCTACATAAATTATTGAATGCTTTACGGTACTGCAGTATATTTTAAACCGCTGATTTTATCGATAATGACTGGAAATACATAGCTGAAACGTTTAGGTTAGGTTATAATACTTCCAAAGATTCTATTATTATTATATTTTGGAGGTTATTTAGTTGACATCAGTTATAGGGTAAGTCCCTTTCACCTAAAAATTTCAGGTCCAGAACGGCCCACTTCCAGAACGTACCAGTACCAGAACGGCTCCGTATCAGAACGGACCAGTCCAGAACGGCCCACTTTTTAAGTATCGTTGTATTATAGCAAAAAAGAGTAGGAAATTATTAAAATTAATTGTCTTTTTGTTTATTTGATAAAGGTTATGCCGATATAATGACAGAAGTTTTCACAGTCATAAGTATTTTAGAGGACTGAACCATCTGCAGGACATGATATTCCCTTTTTGTTCACAGTTATAACTTTATGGACGAAATGGTAGGCATGTATGTGAAAATAAAAGTAAGAAAATGTATTATTTATCTTTATTATAATATGTGTAACAAACAGATGAAAATGATTTTACGATCCCATAACATAATCACTGATAGTTACGTCCTATTAAATAGAGTTCGCTGTGTGTTTTCAAACTGTTAGTGTTAAAAACACTCTCATTATTTCCAATTTAACAGCGTACACTGTACAGATCTTCTAACTTAACAAGGAAGACTGAGGTTTTAATTTCATCAGACGAGTACTTCTCCCAGCATTTCATGATGGAATCGTCCAGTTTGGAGTACCTCTTGGTGCGTACCCTGTCTAAGTCCCCGTCTTCCATGGCAATCTGTACTAATTCGGCCTCGCGTCTCAATAATGGAACTAGTCGGTAGAATCCACACAAGAACGACCCCCTTACAGACTACAGCAATTAAAATAACAGACAACTTAACCGAATTAACCGCTAAGTGAACATAAATGAGGGTAAATGAACAGATGTTAAAGTTTCAAACAAATCTGTTACATGGCCAAATTCCAGTTATATATACCTATAATAATATAGATTTAATGAGCTTGCACGAGTCCAGGCGGGTAATATATCCCCATAATATTACCACTTCAGAAACCAAATAACATAAAATATTTTCAGAGAGTTTGGAGAACAATATTTTATTCAACTATTAAAATCTGAGAGCGAGCAGCTTTTAAACCCCAAGGAAATACAGTTATCATATTTGGACCTTTCCATTTCTTGCTTGAATTCCATTTCTTTCCATTTCGTAAAACTAAGTGTCCCACTTTTCATGTTTCGTGATGTTAATGAACAATAATGAAATAATGTGATGTACTTCCACAATCCAGCGTTACACAATAATTTGGGACGTTACTTTTATGGTATCACATTATTATCATAAGATTGACACAAATATCTCACATGCAGAACTCTTTGTAAGTCGGGTTTGCAGTGGTAAGTGTAACAGAAGACGGATATTAATTAGCCGAAATTTTCGACAATATAAATTTGTTGTGTTTGTATGATTGTATTTGAGCCAAACTATGTGAAATGGGCATTTACATGCTATGTGTAAGTAATTTGTTTTTGGGTTTTCTGTATATTTCTTTACTTTGTACAATGTTTATCTGAAATCCTAACGTTAAAGTTCTGGAACAATGGTTAAGCATGTTAAGCTACAGGTTAAGCATGTTAAGGGTCTTGGATCTTATTTTAAAGCACTGGCAATGGCAACTTTCAAAAATTGATAAAATGATGCCTGGAAAGAAGTTACCCATAATGCCTTACGCGATAGCTCAGTTATTACCAAGGTCTTCCAAATAGAATTAATACTAATCTAATTACGTATCTGACAATAACTTTATATGACAGGTTATAAGGTATCCATTGTGTTAAAATATATCGGAATGTATTTTGTTTTTGTTGGTTGGTGAAAATTCCCGTATATTCACAAATTTCCAACAAATAAAATTGATAAAAGTTTCGTGTCACAAAAATTTATACAGATTTTAATAAGACAAAATATAACATAGGGTCATTATTACGTACAAATATTCGAGAGTTGCCAATCTATGTGTATATAGGTCTGTGCTTCTATAAGCAACACACTTTGTTATGTACACAAATTGATCAGATAATTATGTGTTAAATACTTGTTTTGTTAATCCAACATTCAGACGGACAGAAAATGGTCAGATATATGCTCAGTAAGCATATTCTATGAGTCTATGACAACAAAGTTTAAATATAACCATATTTAAAACCAAATAATCAACAACAACCTCTGCTGATAGTACTTTTATTTAGAGTATTTTTATATTTGTCTTTATGTCTATCGAGTTGTATGTAATTTAAGGTATTTAAATAAAGCTACAGTACACGCAAGGTGTTTTTTCCAAATGTCACCCAGTCACTGCGACAGGAATTCATTCTGGGTGACAAGTCACGGTGACATGGTCACCCTAAAAAAGGTTTGGTCACCTAAACGGCCACCGCGACCATTTACGATGCACCGAGATATGCGGTCGCGGTGATTCACGGTGGCCGGTCGCGGTGAATCGCGGTGACCAACTCGACTGAAATAAAGTATTTTACAATTATTTTATTATATTTATTGATGTACAAAATGTAGAATACATCAATTTCTGTAAATACTTTTTATTTTTCATCTAGTCGGTCTCTATTATTAGCACATCGTTGCTGCGGTATTTCTGTTCCGAATATTGCCGCTCGAGTATCACTACGTAAAAAAATCATCAGTTTTAGATATAATTGTTTCAAAACGTTTTCTTTCCTACCTGAACTTATATTTATCACGTTTATGTAGATTTAAAATAATAATTCACGTAAACAATGTGCTGTAATTGGACAATCTTTTTATTCCCAACTTGCCTTTTGTCAATCACGGTGGGTGTGAAAAATATTGTCTGTAATAAAGGATGACATATTTAACTCAAAAAATTGTTTGCAAACCCAAGCTGTTTGACACAATTACTTCTAAAGGATAACTGTCAATATTGAGTGAATATAATTATGCATATTTGTTTGAGGAGATTTTGAGTATCTCTTGTCTTACGAAAGTCGACAGACAATGCATCGAAAGTGCGTAAATATTTAAATTATTGTGCAATGTTCGTTTATTTTCAAATGCAAAAAAATGATCTAGATTTATATTAAAAAGTTCTGAACATTGTGTTTCCAAAACAAAATTACCGTCTGCTATATTTGGTGTACCGCAAGGTTCAGTTGTGAGACCTCTCTTTGTTGCGAATTATGCTTTCTTTTATATTTAATTTTATAATTTCGTACAGATCACACAAACAACCGGAATATTACGGAAATGCACATTATTAATAAAGAAATCTTGAATATCAAAACGAGTTGCTTGCTCGCAGCGTACTTTGTGTTTTGTCATTTACGATTGCCTCTAATTTTTTTTCATTTTGCCAAATAAAGTTATTTTTACTGCAAAGTGTTTTCTATATCAAAGATAAAGCAGCAGGTGTCATGATAT
The DNA here is from genome assembly GCA_022818135.1 of Saxidomus purpurata. Taxonomy (NCBI): domain Eukaryota; kingdom Metazoa; phylum Mollusca; class Bivalvia; order Venerida; family Veneridae; genus Saxidomus; species Saxidomus purpurata. Next base: position 13,666,929 of record JAFMSR010000007.1, read on the forward strand.
CAAAGAATGCCGCCGCGATGCCCGGTTTCTTTGATCTTAGTGAGCACGTGGTATTAAAAAGAAACAGTTTGAGACATTGACAATAGAATGATATTTTGGATTATTAAATCATAAGTTTGGAATAGTTAAAGTAAGTTTGTTTTTTTAGATTGATTGTGTTGCCGGGGTTGTTTTACTCGATCCTTCAGTATGTTAGTTTGTTGATAGCGGCATCGTAATTAAAACAATTTGGGCGTCGGGAAAGTTCGAACAACATCGAATTACAATTATTTTGCTATTTTTTTATTGATAATTTAAAGTTAATCAGTAAAAAAACATAACAAATATTCAAGTCTTGACCCGAATGTGGACACCGCGAAACACCGTGACCAGTCACCGCAATTCGCGGTGATGATGGTCACTGCGACCGGACACGTTAATTCGTGGTGACGGGTGACTCGGGGGCATCTGGCTGACCAAATTCGCGTGGTCACGATGGCTGGACATCGCGGTGATGGGTGACAATTGGAAAAAACACCTTGCGTGTACTGTATTATGTTAAATTGAGAGAGATGATTTAAAGGAAAAAAAGCTATGTCACTTTTGTCATAAAATACCTACCCTGCTATTGTATTAATGTAATCTCTAGACTAGTATCAGAAAAAATTGTCATTATATCCATTTTTTTTCCAGAAAACTGGTAGAATGAATTACCGGTAGTTGTGGAAGATCAAACAATGATGAGCCAACCATTCAACATAAGCAGTGCGAGACCCAGTCCGCCTCAGGATTTCATGATGATGAACAACAACTACCTTCCAGGTATTTCTAGGCTCAACGGCACTGCACATCTTCCTTTTGCCTCAGATGTGTCTAATACACATCCTATGACCATTATGACTAACGTTCAAAGACATCTTCCAGCTCACCCAGCGCCTGTCCAAGACTGTGCAATAGACACCGAAAGAATTTCAATGAATATTAAAGACTGCTTCTCAGGAGGAAATCAGCATGGTAGCACAGGAACAGAGCTCTGTCCAACTATTCATGGCAGTATGTCTAGTCAGGTTGCCATAGAGGGAATGGAAACAAAAATGCCAAATTTATGTGAACATCAGGGATCTGCTTTGGCTCAAAACACAAACATATCTCAAAACTCAGGCTGGTCAAATGTATACAACACAGGATCTCTAGATCAATCTAGTACTAGCAATTTCACATTTACAACACCCACACAGTCGTATCTATATTCACCAGCATTGACAGCAACTACACAGAACAGGTTTCAGTACAGCAGGATGAGACCGCAGACCTTCGCACCAGGTTGTAGTACACCGTGGCAGCATTCTGCCCCAAAGAGGTTGTCATCATTACGACAAAGGTCATTTTCTAGTCCACAACCTATATCTATCTTCACAGGTATGTTTCATGTGCTTTATAAACTAGATTTTCTTTCTGACAGAGCTTTCTGCTGTATAAATTATGCCATCATTTTTAACATTGGAAAAATTATTATTAAATTTGCAGCTGTTGTAGAGCTACAATGTAGTTTTAAAGATGATCTCTACAGTTTCATTATATTTTTCAAGCAATTAGAATTTTATGAATTTTCATTTGTTGTTAGGGTAATACCTGCTTAGTCAGAATATATAATAAAAAAGGTAGGTCACCAGACTTATTAAGAAGCAATGTACACTTTTTGAAGTATACCCCCGGAAGCAGTGAAAAGGACCCCTACCTCATGTTAATCAATAATAAAACTCTAAATTTGGCAACTCACCATTGTTTTTTAGCTCTTAGGATCACTCTCCGTCCGGGGTCCGGGTGGTCACTTAGTTTTGCATAGGATTATATAGGAAAAACTTTAAAAATCTTCTCTGAAACCACAAATCCTAGAGCTTAGATATTTGGCATGTTGCATTGGCTAATGGACCTCTACCAAGATTGTTCAAATTATGACCCCTGGATCGAAACTGACCCCACATGGGGGGTCGCTTAGTTTTACATAGCCTTATTTTTTGAAATTTAGAGATATAAGTGGCATAAATTTATACTGGAGCCTTTTTATATGACTATTATGGTCTAAATTACATTATTTACATACAGTTTAAAGAACTTAATTTTTTTACCAAAATCTGAGTGCGAGCAGCTTTAAAATCTTCTCTTAAACAACAAGCCCTAGAGCTTAGATATTTGGCATGTAGCATTGTCTAGTAGACCTCTTCAAAGTTTGTTCACATTATGCCCCTGGGGTCAAAATTGACCTTGCCGGGGGGGGGGGTCACTTGTTTTACAAAGACATCTATAGGAAAACCTATTTGGTATATAACATTATCTAGTGATCTTCCACCAGGCAAGTGGACTTGTACCAAGGTGAGCAAAATAGGGCCAAGATAGGCCCTTTTGTTATTTAAAATGTTAAGTAATTGATCCTTTTTCATGAAACTTCATGATTTGGGTTTTCAAAATGTATTCAAACTGAAAAGAACCATAAGAGCAACTAGTTTCTGTAAAAAAAATATGTAAAATTTGTAGTCATTTGTTAAAGTTTTTTTCTTAATGTTCAAGCAATGAGAATTTCTTAATTTTTCGCAGAATTGTTAAAACATCACTTTATTGAAAACTAATTTAAAAATGATAGGTTACCAGCCTTGTTATTGAGAAAAATGAGCTGTTGTCTCATGTGGGAGGGTGGTGTTGGAGGGGAGGCCATGTGTTTATTGCCACTGATGTAATAAAGATAGCTAAATGAAACTTTAAGTGGACAAATTGTGCATAGTAAAACACCTACAAATAATATGTAACAAAAATGTATCCTTCTGAAAGTATTTAACACATTTAAAAATCAACCTTTGCTAAACACTGGCTTTTTGGGTGCTTTTAAAGGGAGGTAATAAATTTTCTTGATATACTAATTTTTTTGTTATACATGTAGTTATATGTTTTAAATATGCTATAGTGATATAATTGCTCAAAATAATCCTTTTGTATATTTTTTATTAAACAGTAATTGTTTGTGACATTTAATTAAACAACATTAAACTATAAAAGTATTAGATATATATTATCAAGAATTAAAGTGCAGTGGGTTTGTAAATGTGTATCTTGAGAGATTTACATATGTATGAGTTGTGTTATGTAGACAGTATCTTTGTGAGTTGTGAACTTATTTTTATTTTTAAAATGATGTTTAGTTTAATGAACACATATTTACCAATAATATTTACATTTGGAAGCTTCTAGAAAATGATAGAAACTAGTAGAAGGTTATGGAATATTATGGAAACTTCTGGAATATTTAGAAAATGGGAGATTATTCAAGTAAATACAAGGTTATTCTGTATCTTTCTAAAAAGATGATAAGGTATAAACACAGTATTGCAGATTCTTTGGTCTTAGGTTAGTCTACAGTCATTATATGGAGTTACTCTCTGAAGATTTTGGAGTATTCTTTAGATCTTATTTAGTGACAAAAAAAATTGTTGTGGACTATTGAGTTTTGGTATGTGAGATTTAATTTCAAAGTACTCAGGAACATTCAACAACCGGATTTAAACTAAATGGATTTAAAAAGATTGTTAAACAGGATCAGAATTATTTAGGATATTTGGAACTGTGAATTAGTTTTAAATTTTATCTCAACTTTGTAATTTTTATTAAATAAATTTTGTAAAGTTTAGGGCTTTGTCTTTCTCGTTACGCCTGGCTTGTAACAGTTGAGAGCTTAAAATTGTACATGTATGTGTTGACAGATTTGTACATTGTTGCAGGATCTCAGTCATCCAGTGTGAGTTCAATGTCTCAGCCAGAAAATAACCTATGTGCAACCAACACATACTATTCACCTCAGATGTAAGTACTTTTTTAAACTCATATCCAAACAATAGACATGGATATTGGTCATACGCTGAATGCAGTCTGACTGTATGAAGTATATTGTCGCTTCAGTAAAGAGGAACATTGTTCAGTTATCCTGCTGGCTGTCAGTTTTGGAGATGCTAACCATAATACTGTAACTGCCTACAGCAAGTTCATAAAACGCCAACTAGCATTATAGACTAAGTGTAATTTATGTTTTGGTAAATTTGTTACAGACTGCGGTTTTGTTCACGTGCATGAGTGTAACATAAAAATTTTACCATGAAAAATGAGCTTTATAATTATATAAAAGGTGTAGTTTCATAAAAAAATAGTTTCCGGTATAAACAACATTATTGTACTGTGATCTGGTTTCAGGAGACAGCCTGTTGCTTCATGTAGCGAGTCAATTAAAAGACCAAAAAGACGGCACACAGTTGATACAGCAGAGTAAGTGACCTGTACTGTCTCCAGATATTTTTGTGTTTATTACCTGGCAATAGATAGTTACATTAATTCATGAAGTGTAAAAATAGTGTCACATTTGTTTTCAATGTGTCTAATAAATATCCCTGAAAAAATATTTTAATTACATCAGTAGAACTCATATAACAACTTTCTCTGTACTGTAGAGTTCCAGGGAGTCTCTCTCTCCCTCTCTCTCTCTCTCTCTCTCTCTCTCTCTCTCTCTAAAGAGCCTTTGTAACTACATGTATATATGTAGAGCTTGGTTAACTACCAGTATGTTTTGTAGAGCTCAAGTTACTGTCTGAACTGCCACAGTAAAGGTAGCATTAGAGCTCTAATAACTGTTTATGTAATGATCTCAGTTTCAGCTACTGTCTGTTTAGAGCTCCAGGAACTGTCCCTGTTGAGCTGTGGTAACTGTTTATGTAGCTCTCCTGTTACTGTCTCTGTTGAGATCTACTAACTATCTCTGTAGAGCTTAATGAACTCTCTTTAGAGGTAGACTAATTATCATTGTAGATCCCAACTGTTTTTGTTGAGCTCCTATATATACTGTTTCTTGTGCTCTTGTCACTGGCTCTATAGTACTATGATAACTGTTTCTGTACGTTTCTGCTGTCCTGGTAGAGCTAATAAGCTACAGTTTCTATCCCTGTAGAACTCTGATAACTGTTAATTTAGAGAGCTTTTATAACTGTTTTGTAGTGATACAGTCATTTTCTCAGTAGAGCTCTGGTAACTGTTTTTGTTTCCTTTCAGTGATTTTGGGCCTAACAACAAGATATATTTGACAGAGGAAAAAATTGCAAACCACATGAAGGAGCTCCGTATTCATAATTTCTCTCCACCACCGGACACCAGTATTCCTGCAGGTTGACATTTGAACTTATCCACTAGTTTTATCAATTGAAAGAGCTCATGAAAATCTTATCTTTCTAAATGTATTCTGTTCAGATCAGGATGAATTATTTTACAGACGAAATCTTGAACATGTACATGTAGTTATTTAGACATTGGGGACCATTTAGTTTAGTTTAGTCATTTATCAAAGCATGAACAAATACAATACATTTAAAAACATCATCCAGGATTGAGATTAAAGCATTACAGCTTATCTGAATCTCTTTCCCGATCAGGATCATTTGACAGAGAAGTGAGAGAACACCTCAAGAATTTACAGTCTTGCTAATTCCTGTAAAATATTACAACTTCTACAGTATTCCAATATTTAGAAGTACAATGTTTGCACACTTATGCTGATATATGTAGTGGACATCTTGTCTTTATTCCTTACAGGAGAGCACTATGTTGATACTGGTCAGGGAATGATTCCCATGTCAGATTCATGTTACCCTCAACAAACACAGTCAAATGGTTGTAGCCCAGAAATGCTGAAACATAGTCAAAGGCAGTGGCATGATTTCAAATTACTTGAAGAAAGGTATTTTGTTACATTTACCTTTCTGTGTTTGAAAATTATAATATAATCTTAATAATTGATTGAATTCATATTGGCATTGTTATTGGGCTGAATACAGTCGTATTGGCCTAAGACCACAGGCCAAAAGTCAATACGACAGACTGACACCCAATAACAATGTCAATATGAATTCAATTTATTAACGACAATTTTATTAATTAACTAACTAATATTTTTGCAATTATTATGTCTTTAAATCTTCCTAATCGTAAGCTAGATACAGTACAGTTGTTTCAAAATGGTGTCCATAATTGCAGAAACAAGGTTCTGTATTGGCCGAAGAAATTTTCCAATCTGATTGGCTAGATCTCGTTTTGGCAGTGTGTTTCCCATATTGGGCTAGTTTATCCCGTATTGGCAGAGTTTGGGTATTTATTGGTGATGTTTGAACCATATTGCAAGAATAAATTTACCAGTACCATGTATTATATTAAATAGTTAATTAATAATATGTCATTTTGGTCTTTTATCATCAGATTTTACCCTTCAGACATATTGTTTCTTTTAAAGACCCTCATGAGTTTAATTCTTGGCTATATATCAAATACTTTAATATTTTTAATGTTGTTTAATAAAATGTCACAAACAATTACTTTTTAATGAAAAAACAAACAAAAGGATCATTTTGAGCAATTATATAACAAGAAAATATTTATTACATATAACTATAGCAAAAAAATAAGTAAATCAAGAAAATTTATAACCTCCCTTTCAAAGCACCCAAAAAGTCAGTGTTTAGCAAAGGTTGACTTTTAATCAATGTTAAATGCTTTCAGAAGGATACATTTTTAGCTTGACTATTCGGAGAATATGGAGAGCTATTACAGTCACTTGTGCATCGGCGTTGGCGTCGGCGTTGCTTCTTTGGTTAAAGTTTTGCCTGCTAAGTACTATCATGCACATATCTCAGTAACCACTTATGATTTTGACTTGAAACTTTGTTCATGTCTTTAGGGGTGTCATACAATCAAGGCAGATAACTCTTGAAAAAATTTAGTACAAATTATGGCCCTTGTTTGACTTTGAAAATTTGGTTAAAGTTTTGCCTGCTAGGTACTATCATGCTTATATCTCAGTAACCACTTATGATATTGACTTGAAACTTTGTTCATGTCTTAAGGGGTGTCATACAATCAAGGCAGATAACTCTTGAAAAAATTTAATACAAATAATGGACCTTGTTTGACTTTGAAAATTTGGTTAAAGTTTTGCCTGCTAGGTACTATCATGTACATACCTCAGTAACCACTTATGATATTGACTTGAAACTTTTTTAATGTCTTTAGGGGTGTCATACAATCAAGGCAGATAACTCTTGTATAAATTTAGTACAAATTATGGCCCTTGAATGACTTTGAAAATTTGGTTAAAGTTTTGCCTGCTAGGTACTATCATGCACATACCTCAGTAACCACTTATGATATTGACTTGAAACTTTTTTAATGTCTTAAGAGGTGTCACACAGTCAAGACAGATAACTCTTGTTTAAATTTAGTGGAAATTATGGCCCTTGTTTGACTTTGAAAATTTGGTAAAGTTTTGCATGCAAGGTACTATCATGCACATATCACAGTAACCACTTATGGTAGTTATATCAAACCTTGCAATAGTGTTCAGGGTAAATTTTGTATCAAACAATTAATTTACCAAAAAATTAAATCTATAGTTATAGATTTTGACTTTTTTTATGATTCAACTTTCCTAGTTTATACTTAGTAGTTAGCAGAATTTTGTTTTGCTATTATACTGATAAAAGTTTTGTTTTATTATCAAACACCCACAATAGTCGAGCGTGCTGTCTTATGGACAGCTCTTTTTGTTACATATTATTTGTAAGTGTTTTAGTATACACAATGTGTCCAGTTAAAGTTTCATTTAGCTATCTGTATTACATCAGTGGCAATACACACATGGCCTCCCCTCCAACACCACCCTCCCACCTGAGACAACAGCTCATTTTTCTCAATAAAAAAGCTGGTTACCTATCATTTTGAAACTAATTTTCAATAAAGTGATGTTTGAACAATTCTTCTGCAAAAAATTAAGAAATTCTCATTGCTTGAACATTAAGAAAAAAACTTTGACAAATGGCTACAAATATTAAGTATTTTTTTACAGAAACTAGTTTCTGTTTATGGGTTTATTTCAGTGTGAATACATTTTGAAATCTCAATTCATGTAGTTTCGTGTACTAGGATCAATTGCTTAACATTTTAAATAAAAAACAATGGTGGGTTGCCAAATTTAGAGTTTTATTATTGATATACATGAGATAGGGGTCATTTTCACTGCTTTCGGGGTATACTTAAAAAAGTGTCCATTACTTATAAATAAGGCTGGTGACCTACCTTTTTATGCCCCTGAAGGGAGGCATATTAAAATCGCACCGTCCATCCGTCCGTCTGTGCGTCCCCACTTACAATTCGTGTCCGGACTGTAATTCTGTCATGCATTGAAGGATTTTAAAATAACTTGGCACACCTGTCTAGCACATCAAGACGACGTGTCGCGTGCAAGACCCACATCCCTACCTCAAAGGTCAAGGTCACACTTTGAGTATGAAGGTTATGGAATCCTCTGTATATGCACACATTCGTGTCCGGACTGTAACTTTGTCATGCATTGAAGGATTTTAAAATAACTTGGCACAAATGTTTAGCACATCAAGACGATGTGTTGCGTACAAGACCCACGTCCCTAGTTCAAAGGTCAAGGTCATACTTAGAGTTTGAAGGTAATGGTAATTCCTCTATATATGCATATATGCACACATTCGTGTCCGGACTGTAACTTTGTCATGCATTGAAGGATTTTAAAATAATTTGGCACAAATGTTTAGCACATCAAGATGACGTGTCGCGTACAAGACCCACGTCCCTAGCTCAAAGGTCAAGGTCAAACTTAGAGTTTGAAGGTAACGGATTCCTCTATATATGCATATATGCACACATTCTCTCCGGACTGTAACTTTGTCATGCATTGAAGGATTCTAAAATAACTTGGCACAAATGTCTAGCACATCAACACGACGTGTCGCGTGCAAGACCCACGTCCCTAGCTCAAAGGTCAAGGTCACACTTAGAGTTTGAAGGTAATGGATTCCTCTATATATGCATATATGCACACATTCGTGTCCAGACTGTAACTTTGTCATGCATTGAAGGATTTTAAAATAATTTGGCACAAATGTCTAGCACATCAAGATGACGTGTCGCGTACAAGACCCACATCCCTACCACAAAGGTCAAGGTCACACTTAGTGTTTAAAGTAATGGAAAACTGTATGCATGGTTACTCTGTCATGCATGGAAGGATTTTAAAATTACATAGCACATTTATTGAGCACATAGAGAGGACACAGACTGTGAGGCACCTCTTTTGGGGGCATTCGTCACTTGAGAGGGACAGCTCTTGTTTATTTTATTTTATGACTTATTAGGTATCACCCTAACAACAAACCAAATTTCATAAAATTCTCATTGCTTGAAAAAAATGATGAAACTGTAGCGATCGTCTTTAAATTAGACTCAGATGTTCATTGGTCAATTTCCATTAATCTGGATGTCGGAGATTTCCGACTTTCTTCTAATTGGTCAATTTGTATACTGAGCTTACTTCTAGCCTCTCAGATGCCAGAATCTTAACCCCTTGCTCCTTATTTTTTCAAATATTAAAGTGAGCTAACTTGCAAGTTGAGTCTTATGTCAAGGAATTGAACCCCTTGTAAATTAAGTGCACATCTAGCTAATGCCTGGTCAAAGTCCTTACTGTAAAAAGATTTAAATTGAGTGAAAAGTTTTCAATTTATTGACTGTTTAAGCTGTTTGTTCACAGAATTATACACTAAAACATAAAAGTAATGGCTAGAATCAACAACACAAGTAAAAATCTACAAAGCAATTCATATCTTACCTTGACTGTTTATAAAAATTTAGATAATCTCAGGAATTAGACTATAAATGACTTCTCCAATTTATGCCTTTTTCTGTCAACAAAGGAAATAATTGATTTTGGTCTTATAGCACCACAATGCTACTAATCAATCAACTGTCGGAGATATGGGAAACCAAGAAATGAAAAATGTGAACCAAATCTTGTTAACTTTACTGGTTGAAAAAATAAGAAGACTGTAACTTTAATGTATGTTTGCAAAAATTTTGTTTACTCTTGTCAGTTTTATAAGAAGGCACAGATGTTTTTCAGTAAGAAAATACGAACTTATTTCAGAAAAAATAGGCTGAGCTATGAACATTTTGGCTTTATTTAACTGTTTTAAGGTTGGAGATGATCGATGAAGATTCTGACGCAGACGACTCGTTAAAGTCAGAACCAGTCTTACTTCAGAGGGTATAGATATACAACCACAGTCTGTCATTCCTCAGGATATCTTAGATAAAATGTAAGTCCTTTACTGGTCTTATCAGCCATGAATTATGTTCATCAAGAAAAGTTAGCTCTCACACTGTTTTTTCTTGAATTCATGGGGGGGGGGGGGGGGGGGGGGGGGGGGAAACAAAGACGGTCAATAGTTAGCTGTACAATCTCAGATGATGAAATATTCACATATAAACAAAATAAGACAGAGAATCCTGCAATACGATTATAGACAGCAATCGTCGTCAATCAGAACTACACACAGAAAAATGAGTCCTGTGATTGTTCGGAACTGCAGCTTTAATATTAGAGTTGGAGTTTAAATGGTATGAAACTATGGATAACCAAATAACGCAGATACATGTATGCAAAAAATACCCAACAACATAATAAAACACATTTAAAAGTAATATGTTGAAAAGGTTGAATGTAACAATATTTTCACATTGTTATTTGTAGATGTAACCCGTGTCGGGAAGTAGTTTTATGGAGTCCACCAAATGCCGCTGTTAAGAAGATGGTAGCTTCGGATGAGGTGATTAGAAATAACTTTGGTTGTGATCCAGATGACATGATGGAAGATCTAGTCAGTGGAAATACACAAAGGTAAAACAATTGACCTTACACATGTGTAAAGGATTACTGTATAATAATTATATCTGGCGGGTATGTTGGTGATTAGGCTTACGGCTTAAAATAACAACAACGGTCAATATTCATCCCAACTATCATGCTCAGATCTGTTATAGCCTTCATTTGACCTTCATTGCTACTCATAGCATGAGACTAAACGTCGCTCCGTATACAATAGAAGCACAAATAAATGTCATTATTTACATAATGGTACACAGAAGTGTATCTCATCAAATCAGATTTGCAACAACCTGTTACTACATTTTTAGCTCGACAATTCAAGAATATGGAGAGCTATTACACTCACTTGTGTGTCTTGGTCACCGTTGCAGCTTTGGTTAAATTTTTGCCTGTTAAGTTCTGTCATGGATGTATCTCGGTATCCACATATGGGATTGATTTTAAACTTCTGTCTTCAGGGGTGTCGGAGTGTCAAGTTAGATGACTCTTGTATGAATTTAATTTAAATTATGACCCTTGTTTGACTTAGAACATACAAGGTACTATCATGCACATATCTCAGTAACCACTCCTGGGATTGATTTAAAACTTCAATATAATCTTGAAAGGTATCGAACAATCCGGTTAGATAACTCCTTACTGAATTTTTTTATAAATCATGGCCCTTGTTTGCATGATTACTTGAAGATATTAATCGATTATTAATCATTATGATTACTTTTGATGATTACCCCATGTCTGCCTTGTTGAACTTAGAAAGTTTGGTTAAAGTTTTGCACATTCTTCAGTAACCACTTAAAGGAGTTATTTAGCAATTAGTAAATTTAGCAATAGCGTTCAGGGGAATCAAACAATTAAGTTACTATAGATAACTTTGGACTTTTTTTATGACTACACTTTTCTGGTTTATACAGAGAGTCAACAGAATTTTGTTTTGCTGTTTTTATTTTATTGGCAAGTACTGAGAATAGTGGAGCATGCTGTCTTATGGACAGCTCTTGTTTACTGTTTATTTCAATCACTGGATTTTTAGTTCTGTCTGTTTATTCAATTTCAGTGAGCCGGAGACAGTCGCTGATGACAGTGGTATGGAGACAGAGCCTACTGAAGACATGTTAGAGCTGTGACATGTAGTGTCATACATCAGTCTTGTTAGAGCTGTGACATGTAGTGTCATACATCAGTCTTAAGCAGATTTTTGTGCAAACCTGGGATAATAATGTATGCTCTCATGTATTGAAGGACTTAGAATAACTGTGCAGGCAGTGATGTCCGAATTTGTTCCAGATATCTGACACTGCACACAGATCTCAAAATTGTGATGTGATTTGAAAGTAACTGTACAGATACAGATATAACCTGACATTGTCTGCATTTAGGCCTAAGGTTCATGTGTGAACATGTATGAACAATATGGCTGTATTTGTAATAAGAAACTGACACTGTTTTATATAGTTATGGCTATTTGTCATTTTGGAGAGGAAAACCAAATTTTACCGTGTTTACCGCAATGTTGTGAAAGTTCTTTTTTTGAGTATATGAAATTTCTGAAAGAACTGAACAAACCAGGCATGAAGACTCTTTCAAGTCATGTGATATATATGTAAGGTTCTCACACTTGCAGGAAACCATGACAAAAGTGCCATGAGAAACAGCCTTTAGAAAGGTGGAATAGGAGACAAACTATATAGTGGAACAGAAACTAAATGTTTGAATAAAGTACTATGACAAACATATACATTCTGGTACAGAAACCATGAAAGAGTGGACTTGAAAAATCAGAGAAATATGTACTGTGGTACAGAAACCATGAAAGAGTCAACAGTGGACTTGAGAAATGGGATATACATGTACCATGTTACAGAAACCATGAAACAGTGGACTTGAGAAATAGAATATACATGTACTGTGGTACAGAAACCATAAAAGGAGTGGACAGGAGAAATAGGGTAAACATTTACCATGGTACAAAAACAATGAAAAAAAGAGTGGACATGAGAAAAAAGGTATATATGTACCATGGTACAGAAACCATGAAAATGTGGATTTGGAAATAAGATATGCATGTGTAATGGTACATCAGTAGACTTGGGATATAAGATCTACATGTACTTTGGTACAGAAACTGTGAAAGAGTAGACTTAAAAAATATGAAAATATGTGTCGTGGAAACTGAAAGAGTAGGGTTGAAAAACCATGAAAAAGATATGATAGGAAACAGGATATTACTGTCATGAATGGGAATGGAAGCTTGTTGTCAAAATGAATCGAGGAGGGATTTAGTTATCTTCAAAAGATTTGCAAGCATAGACATAAATGATATGTTCTGCATATGAATCCTGCAGGGTTTTCACATTTATAGGGGTGAAGCACCCCTTCATTACATCTAGCTTAATTCTGACCTTTGTTATGAAACCATTACTATATACTAGTCTTAAGGCAGCATTTACTGTTAATTGGTGTCAAACGTAGTGAGTAACCATGGTAACAGAAGTTCATCTATCAATTTTTACACTATTAAAGTGTGCCCAAAATTACTCTACACTTGTATTTCAGATTTGTTTAAAGAAAAAATTAATAGTGATACCTTCTCAAAAAGTATATCCAGAGCCCCTTGGGTAAAATATACAAGGAAATTTAGGCCATGATTAAAAAATTGTTTGCTGTAACGCGACCGACCCGTAAAAATCGCCACGACCCAAAAAAAATTTTTGGCCAAACTGAGATTTTTTTTTTTTTTTGTCTGAGCGAGGCCATTTTGTGCCTTTTCGTTTTTTTTTCTGTTGTTCTGTTCGGTAGTTAACCACAACAAGTATCCTCGGCTGTATAACATTAATTTTCTGAATCGTAAATATTTATCACCAAAATATTTACTATCGTAAAATATCCGCTGTAAATGGTCAATGTTTATTCTCAACTTGGCATTTTGTCATTCTTGGTAGGTGTGAAAAATACGGCCTGCCATAAAGGATGACAAATCAACTCAATTTTGAAATTGTTTGAAAATCCAAGCTATGTGACACCATTAATTGAGTAATGTTTTTTAATTTGTGAATGCGAAAAGCACTTCTAAATTCCCAACTGTTCTTTATTAAAAACAAAACGTTATGTTTATAATAAAATCGCGGCGTCAAAGACGATTTTTTCCCAGTAACAATTTTCTTCTATTCATTTAATATATAACATTTGCTGATTAAAATATTTTTTACTGCAGCTTCTTTTAATCAAAAAGATAAAGCCGCAGGTGTCGCGAGATCAAAGAACGTACGCCGATGCTTTGATCTTAGCGAAGCACGTGGCATTAAAAAGACCGAGTTATTTTGACAAGTAGCTCTAGACAATAGTCTGATAATTTTTATTAATTACATATGTACATCGGTCGGCAAATATTTTTTGAATTTGATATATATACAATCGACTGGCTAAAAATTCTGGGGGTGGCTGTCCAGAGTGTACTTCAAAATCCCCTTGGTCGAAACCCCATTGGTCCAAAAATGGCATAGAAGTCATAATCTATAGTGTCAAACGCTACAATAAAGTTTCAAACCAACCAAACTTGGTTTGATGTATTCTAGGCAGTATTAACCGAAAATTGCAGCATCCCACCAGATGTGAATGAGCACTTTGAAAAATGAGCAAAAGTTCAAGTTTCCATGTCGGAAACTGATGTTTTCACCTTTAATTTGGATCCATATGACAGACTGTCAGTTTTAACAGACTTTGATAAGTCTTTAAAACATGTAACAATAACAATTAAATAATAGTGATGTCCCACTAGTATGTGAACTTTCAAACACAGATCATGAGGTATGTTAAAGGGGGCACTCCCTACATCTAGCAGATTAATATTCTCCAAATATAGATTATGTGTTCAATGAACGTAAAATGCAGAATAAATATTACTTTAAAGAAGAACTTGTGGCGAAAAATGCCCCATTTTACCACAATTAAACAATATAGAGGCCTTTTGTAATCAATCGCATCAACCCATTAATTGTACAACAACAACTCTACATAGATTATTGAATGGTTTACGGTACTGCAGTATATTTTTAACCGCTGATTTTATCGATAATGACTGGGAATGCATAGCTGAATATTTTAGGTTAAGTTATAATACTTCCAAAGATTATATCATTTATGTTTTCGAGGTTATTTAGTTTGACATCACTTATAGGGTATGTCCCTTTAATAGCCAAGAGGTGCTACATGCTAACGCTAAAGAGCTACATGTATGAGAAAGCGTACAACATTACAGTGTCAGATAGGTTATATATTATATGCACTCACACAATACAGAAAAAAACCAAAAAAACCCCTACCTACCTACCCACACAAAAAAGTTTGGGTCGCGTTACGGCAAACAAACAATTTTTTAATGATGGCCTGGACTCAGTAAATCTGTACTAGACAATTTGAATAAGGGTGGAAATTATATTAACAAACACATGATTATTTTATTCACTTGCATTTCAGAATAGTGTTATTTTTATCATGTGTTTATGTTATAAATCTGTTTTCTGAATTTTAAGCACTAGGAGAGACCTTGGAGACAGAGGCTTTGTGGTATTTCCAATATAAACAGCTGGTGTTACAATGTATATCTCAGAGACATTAGGACAAAAGTTTCGTAGTTGAAGAATCTTACTTTTTTTTTACTTTCCTAGACAGTTGGAATGAGTACTGTTTTGTATAATATATTGTAAAGCACTAATGGTATCAATTGTGAATTGTCCATATAATCAACTTCCGCAGAAGAGGTTAAATTTACGTTTTTTGAGATAGTACAAGATACAGAAATGTTAAGAGATCAAAATGCTCCCTTAACTCTTTTGCGTAGTATTGATACATGGTACCATGGTTTAAGGTATCGCCCAAAAGGCTATTGGTTATCAGAGTAGCAGAGTTGGGAATCTTGGATTACTAGTCCAGTGTGTTACCACTAGACCATGGATCCTCCCTAATTATTGTTTTAACCAAGATGGACCGTACCTTCTCCACCAGTACTGGTTTTTCCAGGAAGCGGACTCGAGAGTGACCCGATAAGTTAGAAACTTTCTTCACAATGGAGCTAAAATAAATTAGTATAAACTAAACCAAGATGCAGTTCCTGTGCAACACAAAAGAGCTTTTAGATATAGGGTGAGTTTGAATTTCATCTTGGTTTTAATCGATAACAGTTATATTGGATTCAACTCGACTTGTGTCATAACTTGATATGTTTTCCAGAAGGGAATGAACATTTACTTTCAACTGAGTCGTATTTGTTTTCAGGGATGAAGTGAAAAGGTTTCTGAATAATTGCATGTGTAACTATCAAGAATATGTGTTGTACGTAAAACCGTACTGGTATTATTTTGTAACAAAACTTTAACTTTTCAGTGTTTGTTTTAAGATGAGAGTTTACTCTTATTATTTAGATGGTATGGCCATATATGGCATGGATTAATTCATGTTATAGTACATATATATTTCATAGCACAGTAAAACAGGAAGTATACAGTATACTTCAGATTGTCACAGCAGAGTCAAATTCTTATATTTATACAAAGTAAAAGTACAAAGTTGTATGTTATTCTATATTTTTTTCCAGCATTATTTTGTTGGGTATGTAATCTCAAGTTGGTCAGTTTAAAAACTATTGTACTCATTTTAGAAATTATCCATCAGTTGTTATGGCTTTGGTCAATATTGCCCTCTTCAGGTGAATATGACATAATATTCAATGCCTTAGGAGTCCATAAATGATTTATTTTAGATATAATGCTATTAATTATATGCCGGAAATACAAATTGTGGATTTTTCAGTGATACAGTGTTTTAAAATTGTGTTTTACTTCATATGTACTATGTCAGCAGCATTTTCAATCGAACCGCATCAATATTCTACTTAAAGTAAGACTTTAAGACATGTTTAATTCATAGCAATACCCCATTTTTGTTGCCGCATGGGGATCACTTTGTTCGTGGTCATTGTCCCACATCCTCTGGTTAAAGTTAACTATCAAGGCCATATATCAATACTTATACATTGTATTGGATTGGAAATCCCAGAAGGCCTCCCAGTTACCAAAACTACTAAAATACACAGGTTTGATAACTCTGGATGGATATGGCCCTTTTTCACTTAGAAAATTTGCACTTTTGGTTAAAGTTTTACATGCAACTGCTATTAACAGTATCCACCAATGGGAATGATTTGAAACTTCTGTAATGTCTTCAGGGGTATCAAACTATCAAGTTAGATAACTGTGAATATATCACAAGTAATGGGCCTTGTCGGACTTAAAAAGTTTTGTTACAGTTTTACAACAGCTACTATAAAGCACAAAGCAGAGTAACCAGAAATGGGAATGATTTGAAACTTTATTAATCTCTTCAGGGGTATCAAACAATCAAGTCAGATAACTCTTAAATGAATTTATCTTAAATTATGGCCCTTGTCTAACTTTGAAATTTTATTTAAAGTTTTCAGTATAGCTTCTATGAATCACATATCTCAGAAATCACTTATGGGAATTATTTGAAACATTCCTAGTGTCTTTAGGGCTACTGAGCAATAAAGTTAGATAACTCTTTATTTAATTTATCTCAATCTTTTTTTTTATTTATGCAAATCAGTGACTGAAACTTTTGTATGTCATTATTGTGAAACACACATTAAAGGTGACATTTGTTCAACTCATTTATTTAAATTGTGGGACAAATTAAGGACAATTCATTGATTTAAATTGTAGGCAAAACTCGGACAGCTTAGTCTTCTTCTAATTACATGTACATGTAAATGCTTCAGGCAGTCAACTGTATGGAGAAATAGCTATGGTTATTTTGAACAGTAAGTTTGAGATACATGTATTAGTTTTTGTCAAGAGGTTATTCTGAATGTTTACCACAAAGGTTACGCTAAGGTTAACATATGTCGGCTATAAAACCTTAGTATGTAAAACTTACATCATACTCTGTACTACATATGACACAGAATGTGTGAGCAAGCAGAAATATATCTCAAACTTTGCCATATTTCAAATAAGGCAATTTTGTCATACTTTTGCTCAACTATTGTTGACCAAATTCAATACCAAGACGTTACAACAGGCGACACGTGTGTTCTAAGGAACACCATTCTAGTTAAATACAAATGTATATAGGTTTTATTTACAGGGGGAAAAACCAAAAAATCATGAAATATGAATATTTTGCAGAATGTGCTCTGGAGCAATGAGATATTGTTTATTTATAGATCATATAGCTAAGTGATTTATATTATTGCTGCTGTGAAAAGCAAGGTTAGTGGTTCGAGATCTCTGTCACCTAGTGAAAGATATAGAGATAGTTGTTAGAAATTTATATCAGTTGACTTCTGTGTTCACATCAGTGCTTGGCTTAATGAAAGTAAAGATATAATTTGTACTGGAATGTACATAGGTTGAGAAACTGAAATTATTATTTTCAGTCATTCATTGATTCATTGTTTTATTCATTGATTCATTCCTCAATTCATTGATTGAGTGATTGATTTATTCATTCATTAAGTCGGTTCTTGCTTTGTTCATTCATTCATTCATTTATTCACATGGCTTTTGACAAACAAAGATTACACATGTAGCCCAGATTAGTTACTTCGTTTAGTCTGTTGACATTGCAAGTCTCATTTCTGTTTTCATTTATCAGTAATCAGCATAAAATTTACTAGACTGAAGAAGATAGAAGTGCTATTACTTAACTTAAAGAACTCATATTTTCACAGATTTTAAAGATTGAGAGAGACAGGTTTGAACCTGTTAACATTCTAGCCCAATTGTTGACAGTTACAACACTTGCTTGTGCAATATTTTTGAACTTTTCATAATTTATGAGCATGCATTTCTGAGAAGAAATAAATTCAATTTTCTTAACAATAGAATTTTGTTATTTTTTGTGTGTATGTTAATTAGACATACCATGACATTACACCATTTTCGTGTGTACGAGTGTGTTAGTCATAACTTTATAGTCCCCACCTGATAAAAGATCATGTTGGACGATAGGTTTGCACTGATCTGTCTATCTGTCCTTCAGTCCAGACTTTGTGTCTAGGCTGTAACTTCTATATGCATTGACCGCTTTGCAAATAACTTCACACCGTTGTTGTCCACAACACAAGGGTCTGCCATACACCACACAGGGAGCTACTTTGATGGCCAAGGTCACACTTTAGGCTCAAAACCTCCTGTAATGTAGGGTTATTTGCTAGTACATTTAGTCTGGGCTGTTACTTCTACATGCAAACACTGATTTTGAAATAACTTCATACGATTGTTGAATATAATACAAGGCTGTGTCATGCACCACACCTGAAGAGCTTCATTGAAGGTCAGTGTCACACATAGGGCTCAAAACGTGATGGTGGTGTATATACCAGTGTTTCGTGTCTGGGCTGTCACTTCAAGATGTTCTTTGTTGACTTACTTTAAAGCGACTGCGCTCCAGATGGACAAGTTACGCTAAAAAAAGAAAATTTTCAATTTCAAGAAAACAATTGTCATTACTGTATCAGGGGCATTGTATTATGATATGGTGACAAGTTTTCTAACAAAAGAAACAATTAAAATGTGTTGTTTTGCTTACTTTTATTGTAGAATATATCACCCCGTGACTAACGGGGTGGGCTCTTTGGTATATCAATATTTTTAACTCGCATCAAATCAGCTGACTCCGTAGTGTAGTAGGTTAAGCCGCTGTAAATTTTTGTGTAAGCGCAAAGATCCGAGTTCAAAACATGGCTAGGAGAAATATTTTTTTCTACCTTTATTTTTAGCTCTTACACAAAGAAAATAATCTTGATGCTGACAAATTGAATATATATTGATTTTACCAAAAAAATAAAATTTACTAAGAATTTGGAGTGCAGTCGCTTTAAAAGTGGTCAATCACTTTTAAGCAACATTTGATGGCAATTTTTACTTTTTGTATATTCTGTTAGAAATTTATTTACTGAACAAAAAGACCCATAACATAGAGTTATATCCCTATCGGAATTTTACATATTATTAACTTTTATAAAATTTTGTTATTACTCCCCTTTAATATGAAAGTAGTTAAAACGTTGAGTATTTCTTTTTTTATTTCAGTATAATTTCTACTTTTACATTTGAATTGGATAGATATACAAATATTTTAACATTCTGAACCAAAATGCAAGTTTTAAAACTACATGTAGCTTCTGAATTCATTTATTTCCAATCTATCTTGGGTGCGCACCAAGGATAGGTAAAGGGAGGTAATAATGATTTTTCAAACTTGCATTTCTAATGAATTCCATCTGAATATATAATTTTTAATGCAAATATTTCACAAATACAATACAATAGGTCTTATATTTATATCTTTCTTTAGGCAAAGTATATGTATCAAATTTTTTACTTATGATAAAATAATTCTATCTTGGTTGGGCAATAGGGAAATCAAATTTTTAAAATTCCTCCAATGAAAATCTTACTTGAATTAAGTGCTAAGTGAACATAAATGAGTATAAATGATCAGATGTTAAAGTTTTTCACAAATCTGTTACATGGCCAAAATCTGATTATCCACCTTTAAAATAAATTCATACAGTTGTTGTCCATACCACAAAGGTGTGTCATGCACAACATCCAGGGGGCTACTTTGAAGGTCAAGGTCACACTTAGGGCTAAAATTTGTAATTAAGACTTGCATTCTGGTATTATGACAAGGCTGTAACTTCCACATGTAGGGCTGTATCTCTTCCCCCCACGGAAGGAAGTTTTTGAACTCTGAGCCAAATGTTCACTTCCTGGAGACTACATGCAATATCCATGTTCCAACCAAGCCTGCTCAAGATCAAAGTCACATTCTCATAGGTCGTTTTTTCTCATCTCCCAAAAATGTTTGAATAATTTTTTTGAAACTTAAGGTAAATGTTAATCTCATTGAGAGATCAATTTCTCAACCAATCCTGGTTCAAAGTTAAGGTCATTCTTAAAGGTCAGTGGTCATCAGTCTACAAGTTTACCTGCTTAAACCAATTGAAGGATTTTCAGCCAACTTTGGTCAAATGTAAATCTCATCATGATGGAAAATGTCATGGTCACTTTAAGGGTCAAAGATCATAGGACTATATATCTCCCGAACGCTTGATGGATGTTCACGAAACTTTAGTCATACCGTCATATAAGGTTGGGGACTTCGTATTGAGTGGCAAGTTTCAATAACATGCAGAAAACATTTGTGATAGCACTCAAAATGTAAACAACAGCAGGACTGTAATACTTTGTTTTGAAAATGTCAACATATCGAACTAAATCATTTCAATTAAAAAAAGTATACAACGTGTTCAAACAGTGCCCTACATAGAGGACAAATTAATCTCGGTAGAAGTCTGTAACAGTCTTCACAAGAGAAGTGAAGACATGCGAACATAATGTTCGAGTTCTCGATAGATCGACAAACGGGACACATAGTGTCCATCTTATCATTTTTCTTGTCCCTAGTTTGAGATTTTAAATCCAGACATTTTCTGTAGACTGCAGAATGTGACGCTATGTTTTGTATAACTTCTGGTTTATTTGGATGTATATGATCTTCTGAACTAAAGTCTGGCATGTCGACATGTCGACAACAACGTCTGGTAGCAATGATCTATAATTCGACATCGTATTCCTTTTGACTTTATGAAGGAACTTGTTGTAAATGTTTTTCTTAAGTCCGACGTTTTCCTCTTGAATAAAGGGGAGGTGGCGTCCAAAACGAGGCTGGCGGTTTTCGGACTATCTCAACCAGTTTCCCAAGGCTGGTGATTTATTTTCTCACCGTTTAAATCGCTTTTCCACAAGTAAGAAGAAATTAGTGCAAATACAGGATGGGGTGAAAAAGAAAACAACTTTTTCGAATTTTACTTTAAAACTGCTTGTGGTGAAAAGATCAACTAAGAAAAGATACCAACAACCCTTGTTATTCAAAAAACAAACAGCCATTTTTCATTTTGTCCTTACATAACGTAAAAAGTCCGGCAGCGTGTGGATAAGGGGGATAAGTTTATCCCATGGGTAAAGCGCGGAAATAGTACCCATAGGTGAGAAAAAGCCTTTCTCTCTGTCCATGTTGAACGTTGATAAGTCTTGGTATTTCTTCAATCCGCGACACAACGATGATCTTCAATACGTCTAGAGTTCGCTCAGGTTCGTTCTTATCCGTTTTATTTACTGTCCGTGATGCAGTGTCCGACGCGGTGTCATTTTGAAACACGTAATTCATATAATCTGAGTACTCAGCATCTATTGATGGAATATACAAAGGATTTAAGGGTTGCATAATCAATACAATTTCACCTTTCTAATACTTACTTCGGAAATAAATTGGGGGGATTTCTTAAACAACACAAGTACCAGTATTTCAAGAGATAGATTAACTGCATTACTAATTCAGTTCTTTTTTTTTTTTGGCTGTCGTTAATTTTGACTGTATTGACGGTCGTAAAGAAAATACGGCAAATATAAATTACTACAGCACACGACACCGTCAAGAAGCTGTATGAGTTTAATGCTCGTTCCAACCGTATATTGGTCATTTTTTAACGGCGGGGGGAGGGATCGCGGCAATTAACCTAACCACCGTTCCTGGGAAGAACCAGTGCTAGACTTCCATCCTCCTCAGCGACTATAAAAACTGGACCACGGAGGCGGGCCCCCACAGAAACAACCGGTATAACTTTCAACGGGAGACAATGACCGCATCATGATCGTTACCATGAATTTTGGGGAAAAAATGAGTAATTTGTCGTTCAGATGCTTCGTAATAAATTTGCCTTCGTCAATAGATTACTACTCATCTGTACTCCAAATGGTGCGATATGATCCGGATATCACTCGAAAGCAAATTATATTCCTAATCTGGTTTAGTTAGTTCACTAAACAGTAACAATTTGTGATATTTTATGCTTGATTTGCACGAAATTCACGATCTGAACAAGCATGACTTGCACAAAACCACAGGGGTACGAAACGTCTTACAGTCAAAAGACAGTACAGTAGTGGCTCCGATGTACATACATACGTTATATATTATCTGAACACGCTTAATGAATTATGCATAGTTGTACCAAGCCAGTACTCTTTTAAATGTCTGCATTTTTCATAAATAATCTGCACTAGTTAATTTGCAGTATAGTGCTGTATTTCATTTTTTGAAATGGACGTTTGCAGACGATGTCTCCATTTCACAACTCTCCTTTCTTTAAGTTCAATCCAATCACATGTGATAGGGTGCATGGCGGTCGTGTTTTGCCACCAGGGCTCGCCATCGATTGCTTTTTAAGCGTCCCTAACATTTGCATTTCGTTTGTTTTTTCGAAAATAGGTACAGTTTTACAATTCAGTTATCGGTGAGATAACAATAACATCGAGCAAATTTCCTCACCACTCTGTTAATCAGTAATGATAGAAGTCACAACTCCTCCCTAGTAAACAGAGCTCTGTTGTTCTCTATATGGATTCTGGAAGTTTGGCTACGATGTACAACTGCAAGAAACCCGTACAATGTTACGCATGCTTTATCGAATAATATCGCACCTGTTTATGAGACGTGGCGACAAAGGGCAGTTGTTGCAAAAGATGACACACTGCGCAATATATTTCATCTAATGAAAGAGCCAAAATATCATTTTCATTCTTGTTTCCGGAAGTTCCATGCCACTTCCACGGGTAATCTAGACATTGTTTGTTTGACTAAAAATGCGTGCAGTTCATGTATGTAATCGCAAACTCCTGTGGTATTATTACGCGCCGCCAGGAGGCGGTGTGTGTATTGGAATGCAGAAAGTAAAATTTCCATGGGGTGACGTAACTACTTTTAGACTGTAGAATGATTTCACAGTGTGTCTTTGTAACAATTAAGCGGTCTTTTGATTTGAGATCGCGAACCAGTCTAAATTTTACGGAAATAGCCGAGTCTAAATTTTACGGAAATAGCCGATTTTAAACGAATGACTACGAACGACTGAGATTCTGCCGACGGGTAGCGGCTGAAGATAGTCTTTTAAACCGACTTTGAATTTTTTTTCTAACAGATATTTGAATATACTTTACGAAACTACCAAGCTTATGATGTGTCCACTTCTTATTTAAAGTGTCTGGGAAGTTAAATTCGTTTGTTTACATAAAGTTGTACCGCCATTCCGAAACAAACGTCTGTATTGGTGAATAACGAAGTTATACGCTATGAAACTCGATGCCCCGATAGCGCAGTGGAATGTATCCCCGCTTGGCACCACCGGAGTGGAATTAAATTTATATGTTAGAATTCTAGATTTAGGAAAATAAAAAAAAATTATTATTTCAATGATTTGTAATTCAATAATGTGACAGCAGCCAATTTCCATACAGAGGAAACAATGCCTATAGACTTGACGTAGAATCATCTTTTTTAGCATTAAACAAATGGTCAGCCTTATACAAAATTAGAGTGCAAAAAGATTAGATTTGGTTAATCACCATACATTAAATCCAACATTACTAATTATCGCAACCCCCACTCCATTTGGCGGCGTTCAAACATTTGACTTGTTTAATTTTGTTATTCGTAGTATTTTTATCACAACTGAGAAAGTCCCCGGTAGTGAATTACCAAGTAAGTTTATGTTTACGTTTCAGTTTAAGTAAGGGTAATATGATCGGCTACATATTTGATGATATACTTTACATCGTACACCGTCAGGATGATTTTCACTTTGAAAATTTGTTGATAGTACTCTTATTGCTCTCTATGTATAAGTTAGTGTTTATTAAGTCAAATTTTAACAATAAAGCGAGCGATTCTATTGGTGGGCAAATGGGGTCAAGAGGAAAGAACGGTTTCTTTATATATATCGGGCATAATAGTTATTGACAAAATTATCAGAATTAGAATTTTTAAAAGAAATGTAGATTTAGTTGATTTTGAGCAAACGAAAACTGACAATTACTATATACATACAACTGCACACGCTTTTTAAATCTCTAAAGAAACCATTTTAAGCATATATTTTAATTTAAAAAATACCCCCCTTTTATACGATCAGGTAGTTTTGGCGATAATTTTGCACGTGTTTTTAGTGTGTTACATGTTTTGAGCTAGCCATCGAGGGCCAATCTTCGGAAATACTCGCTATATTTTCGAATGTTACTTTACTTGACATTTAAAATGGTATACGACCATGCAGTCATTTTCATACAAATTTGTTTTGCTTTTTCAGATCTTCACTTTAACGTTAATACAAATACTTCTGACTTTTCTATACGAAGCTTTTAAAATTTATATACCTTGCTACCGCATTTTATGCTTTACACCGCATTTGTTTTATCAGATTTTACATATTGTTTTTCAGCACAATTTTATCAGAATTTCATTACGGATATATTTTAGATTTTAGATTTTGAGAAAGAACAAAAACATTAAAGTAATCACAAAGAACATGAATTTAGTTATATATATATATTTTTTTGGTCACAATATGGTTACTGCACGTCAGGTAGGTGATTGAAGCAGCCATGGAGCTTCCTACCTCCCCCTCCAATGTCGGAATAGGTTTGGGTAGGCCGCTCGCAGCACTTCTGACTTTGGCATGTTTCTAATTACACGGTACTTCTAGCTGACATATTTTATAATCAGATCTTGTCGAAAAGAAAAAATACTGTCGAAAGAATTCAGTTCAGTAAATAAAAAGGGGTACTTTGTTACTTAGATTGAATTGTATTAAGGTACAGTTATACAAATAAACGGTTTACTGGGACGCTCAAATACGATCCCTCTGGCCTAACTATACGCTGTGTTGTGAAATGTATGAAATGATAACCAAACACATTTGACATTATACTTTTATTTCAGATATAGAAAAAATACTAATCAAGTTAAGTATAAAACTCTTGTGCATAAGAATCACTTATAAATAGCAATAAAATGGTATAAATAACAGTATAACCGTGATATTTTGTTTTGAAAATGTCAACATACAGAGCTATATCATTTCAATATAAATGAGTATACAAATTGTCCAAACAGTGCCCTCCATTGAGGACAAATTACTCTCGGTAGACGTCTGTAACAGTCTTCACAAGTGAAGTGAAGACATGCGAACCTTATGTTCGAGTTCTCGATAGATCGACAAACGGGACACATAGTGTCCATCTTATAAATTTGTTTGTCTCTAGTTTGATATTTTAAATCCAGACATTTTTCTGTACACTCCAGGATTTGAAGCTATGTTTTGTAGAAGTTCTGGTTGATTTGGATGTATATGATCTTCTGAACTAAAGTCTGTCATGTCGACAACAATGTCTGGTAGCAATGCTCTATAATTCGACATCGTATTCCTTTTGACTCTATAAAGGAACTTGTTGTAATTGGACGTTTTCCTCTTGAACACTTTTCTCTGTTTAGTTAGTCTTTTTTGTTTTCCTTCTCTCTGTTAAGATAGTATTTCTTGTTTTCCTTCTACTATGTGGACGCTGATGAGTCTTGGTATATCTTCAACCGAATGTGAGCGAATTTAATAATTTCGATTTTTGTTATCTACTGTACTCATATTTCATTTTGATGTATGCAAAGTTTAAAACGATGATCTCCTATTAATTGTGCTACAGTTTCCAACGGATTGTTGAAGTCGTTCTACGTAGTGAAGCTTTCAGTGGTCTCGCATTGTCTGATTGATCCATTGCTCTAATACTTTTATTTTTGTTGTTAAACGAATAAGGTTTGTTAACATTAATTTTGTTTAACGAACAAATTTAGTTGATTTTGAGCAAACGAAAACTGACAATTGCTATAAAACGAACGTTCATCTAAGAAACCATTTTTAACATATATTTTAATTTACAAATTACCTCCCTTTTATACGCTCAGCTTATTGGTAAAACAGGGGACAGTTAGAAGCAAAATAAACAGCGTGATACACTCAATGTTTCTAAAAAGCGGAAAATCCGTTTCATTGCAAGATCTGTCATAAATAATCACCATAAACGATGAGATAATAAGGCTTCGTTAATCATGCTAATACATACATTTCGTGACCTTAAATCTTGACTTTATAATGCATGTTACAAGTTTCACGGAAAATGTATGAAATGATAACCAAACACATTTGAAATTATACTTTTATTTCAGAGAGACAACATGTCGACAACAGCGTCAGGTAGCAATGATCTATAATTTGACATCGTATTTTCTGGTTGATCTTCTGGCATGTCGACAACAACGTCAGGTAGCAAATATAATTCGACATATTGGCAGGGGGGGGGGGGGGGGGGGGGCGGGGGGGGGGGGGGGGGGGGGGGGGGGGGGGGGGGGGGGGGGGGGGGGGGGGGGGGGGGGGGATTTTTTATTGGGGTTTGTTTTTGGGGGGGTTTTTTGGGGGGGGGGGGGAAAGGGGGGGGGGGGGGGGGGTTTTTTTTTTTTTTTTTTTTTTTTTTTTTTTTTTTTTTTGGTTGGGCAAAAAAAATTTTGGGTGGAAATGTTGATAATTTTTTTTTTTTTTTTTTTGGTTTTTTTTTTGGCTTTTCGACAACAAAGTCTGGTAGTAATGATCTATTATTCGACATCGTATTTTCTGATTGATCTTCTGGCATGTCGACAACAACGTCTGGTAGCAATGCTCTATAATTCGACATCGTATATAAAGGAACTTGTTGTAATCGGACGTTTTCCTCTTGAATACTTTTCTCTGTTTAGGAAGTCTTTCTTGTTTTCTTTCCTTCTCTCTGTTAAGGTAGCCTTTCTTGCTCCCTTCTACAATGTGGACGCTGATAAGTCTTGGTATTTCTTCAATCAAATATGAGCGAATTTAGTAATTTCGATGTTATCTACTGTACTATAGACGCTGATCTCCTATTTATCGTACAGTTTTCGACGGATTGTTGAATTGTTGAAGTCGTTCTACGTAGTGAAGCTTTCGGTGGTAATGTGCGCAATGTGCGATTGATCCACTGCTTTAATACTTTTTTTTTTTTTTCAACAAATTATGGTTTGTTATCTCTTATTTTTGTTAAACGCATTAATACTTTTATTTTAATACGTTTTTTAGATGATATACTTTTACATCGTACTTTGTTGATAGTACTCCTATTGCTTTCTATGAACAGTTTCTTTATATATCAGGCATAAACGTTATTGATACTTTTTTTTTTTTTTTTTTTTTTTTTTTTTTTTTTTTTTTTTTTTTTTTTTTTTTTTTTTTTTTTTTTTTTTTTTTTTTTTTTTTTTTTTTTTTTTTTTTTTTTTTTTTTTTTTTTTTTTTTTTTTTTTTTTTTTTTTTTTTTTTTTTTTTTTTTTTTTTTTTTTTTTTTTTTTTTTTTTTTTTTTTTTTTTTTTTTTTTTTTTTTTTTTTTTTTTTTTTTTTTTTTTTTTTTTTTTTTTTTTTTTTTTTTTTTTTTTTTTTTTTTTTTTTTTTTTTTTTTTTTTTTTTTTTTTTTTTTTTTTTTTTTTTTTTTTTTTTTTTTTTTTTTTTTTTTTTTTTTTTTTTTTTTTTTTTTTTTTTTTTTTTTTTTTTTTTTTTTTTTTTTTTTTTTTTTTTTTTTTTTTTTTTTTTTTTTTTTTTTTTTTTTTTTTTTTTTTTTTTTTTTTTTTTTTTTTTTTTTTTTTTTTTTTTTTTTTTTTTTTTTTTTTTTTTTTTTTTTTTTTTTTTTTTTTTTTTTTTTTTTTTTTTTTTTTTTTTTTTTTTTTTTTTTTTTTTTTTTTTTTTTTTTTT
The DNA here is from genome assembly GCA_022818135.1 of Saxidomus purpurata. Classification (NCBI taxonomy): domain Eukaryota; kingdom Metazoa; phylum Mollusca; class Bivalvia; order Venerida; family Veneridae; genus Saxidomus; species Saxidomus purpurata. The sequence continues at coordinate 13,695,395 of JAFMSR010000007.1, forward strand.
TTTTTTTTTTTTTTTTTTTTTTTTTTTTTTTTTTTTTTTTTTTTTTTTTTTAATTTTTTTTTTTTTTTTTTTTTTTTTTTTTTTTTTTTTTTTTTTTTTTTTTTTTTTTTTTTTTTTTTTTTTTTTTTTTTCAAAAAAAAAATTTTTTTTTTTTTTTTTTTTTTTTTTTTTTTTTTTTTTAAAAAAATTTTTTTTTTTTTTTTTTAAAATTAAATTTTTTGGGTTTTTTAAATTTCAGTTTAATATGTAGATACCATACAATTATCAGAATTATAATTTTTTAAACAAATTAAGTTGATTTTGAGCAAACGAAAACTGACAATTGCTTTATACATACAACTGCACACGCTTTTTAAATCTATTAAGAAACCATTGTAAACATATATTTTAATTTACAAATTACCTCCCTTTTATAATATCAGCTTATTTGATTTGTAATAAAGGGAACAGTTAGAAGCAAAATAAACAGCGTGATATAGTCAATGTTTCTAAAAAGCGGAAAATCTGTTTCATTGCAAGATCTGTCATAAATAATCACCATAAACGATGAGACAATAAAGCTTCGTTAATCATGCTAATAGATACATTTCGAGACCTTTAATCTAGACATTATAATGCATGTAGATCTAATAAGTTTCACGGAAAATGTATGAAATGATAACCAAAATCATTTGACATTATACTTTTATTTCAGAGAGAGAAAAAATTCTAATCAAGTTAATTTTTGTTTGTAATCGTGCTTATTGGGTCCTATTAGTTTCTTATATGAGCAGAGCCTCGTTCCCGCCAAAACAGTTACCCTCAGTGACGGATATTTCGATCTGAACCAAGTATCTCATGGAAGAAACTTTTTCTTGCATACCGTCTTGCACTTTGAAATAGAAATTTAAAAGCAAACTTATCGAAATGATGCATTTTGATATAAAAACAAACATTCTTTAGATGTTATGTATGGGAAAGTGACGTCACATTGTTTATAACGTTACGTCATAAGTAAGCCGCAGGTCGCTTACACGGGCGGAAAGGGGGTGGGTGTAAGATGAGATTTTCCAGCACTGGTAAAAACTGCAGGTATCCCCATCTGGTACGCAAGAAACCATCCTCTATAATATAAAAATCTTGTTTATAAGAAGCAAAAGCAATTGATAAAAATATCAGAATTATAATTTTTAAAACATATTGATTGATTTCGAGAAAACGAATACTAATAATTGATCAATAAAAATAATGGCAAACGCTTTTTTAAATCTCTTAGGAAGTTATTTGAAATCTTGCTTTTTAATTTAAAAATTACCTCCCTTTGTGTTGATGAGCTTATTTGTAATACAGGGAACAACGGGATACAGTATAGTAATGGAAAATCCGTTTCATCACAAGATCTGTCTATGATATATAAATAAGCTTCATAAACGACGAGGCAGCATAGATTGCTACAACACCTAATTTCGAATTAATAACAAAATGTACAAAAGAACGGTTACAAATATTTTTCGAAACCTTTAGTCTCGAAATTATAATGTTTGTAATGAGTTACATGGAAAATGTATATAATGATAACTAAACACGTTCGATTTTATACTTTTATTTCAGAGAGAGAAAAATTGCTAAGGAAGTTAAGTATAAAAATCGTGTGCATACGAATCACTAATAAATAGCAATGAAATGGTATAAACAACTGTAGACTATAACCGTGATACTTTGTTTTGAAAATGTCAACATACAGAGCTATATCATTTCAATTTAAATGAGTATACAAATTGTCCAAACAGTGCCCTGCATTGAGGACAAATTACTCTCGGTAGACGTCTGTAACAGTCTTCACAAGTGAAGTGAAGACATGCGAACCTAATGTTCGAGAGTTCTCGATAGATCGACAAACGGGACACATAGTGTACATCTTATAAATTTGTTTGTCTCTAGTTTGATATTTTAAATCCAGACATTTTTCTGTACACTCCAGGATTTGAAGCTATGTTTTGTAGAACTTCTGGTTGATTTGGATGTATATGAACTAAAGTCTGGTATGTCGACAACAATGTCTGGTAGCAATGATCTATAATTCGACATCTTATTCTTTTTGACTTTATAAAGGAACTTGTTGTAATCGGACGTTTTCCTCTTGAATACTTTTCTCTGTTTAGGTAGTCTTTTTTGTTTTCCTTCTCTGTTGAGATAGCTTTCCTTGTCTTCCTTCTCTGTTGAGATTGCCTTTCTTGTTTTCCTTCTCTGTTGAGATAGCCTTTCTTGTCTTCCTTCTCTGTTGAGATAGCCTTTCTTGTCTTCCTTCTCTGTTGAGATAGCCTTTCTTGTCTTCCTTCTCTGTTGAGATAGGTTTTCTTGTCTTCCTTCTCTGTTGAGATAGCCTTTCTTGTCTTCCTTCTCTGTTGAGGGAGTCTTTCTTGTCTTCCTTCTCTGTTGAGATAGCCTTTCTTGTCATTCTTCTCTGTTGAGATAGCCTTTCTTGTCTTCCTTGTCTGTTGAGATAGCCTTTCTTGTCTTCCTTCTCTGTTGAGATAGCCTTTCTTGTCTTCCTTCTCTGTTGAGATAGCCTTTCTTGTCTTCCTTGTCTGTTGAGGGAGTCTTTCTTGTCATTCTTCTATGTTTAATGAAGTCTTTTTTGTTTTCCTTCTCTTTCTTGTTTTCTTTCTACTATGTGGACGCTGATAAATTCTTGGTATTTCTTCATTCGAATGTGAATCGAGTGTAGTAATTTTAATGTTTGTTACCTACTGTACTTAAATGCAAAGTTTAAACGATGAGCTCCTATCTATCGTCCTACAGTTTCCGACGGATTGTTGAAGCTTCTTTTCTATTGTTCGGTAGTAGTCTTATCCTCTGCTCTAATACTTATTTTTGCTGCTTAATATATATCTAAAACATTTTACTTATAGATGTATATATCTGTACATGTACTTTTGTCATATCTAGACTTTTTTGTTAGAAAAGAAAAAAATGCTCTATCTGTCTACATCTGTTATATCCTTTGAACGCCGATAGTGTAACAAAATATGCCGGTGTGCAAAGGATATCTAGATTTTTTTTCAGAAAAAAATTGCTTTAGATTTATACTTTTGTTATATCTAGGCTTTTTTTAAATTAACAATTTTGGTACATATATCTATAATTTTGTTGACCTAGTTTGTTTGATGCACTTTTCTTAAGGAATTATCATTGAAGTTACAGCATACACTAGATGTCAACATCGTGCGCCGTGATAAGATTTGTTTTAGTACTTCTATCGCGTGCTATGAACGGATTTTTATAACCTTTGCACACCGGCATAATTTTTTACACACTCGACAGACATGCATGCGTTTTTGTAAACACTGTACATCACGTTATGGCTACTTTCGGTTTACTGCGCGTGTTGTATACGTCAGCAAATAGATTGAGCTGTAACATGAAAGTAAAATTTCCATTGGCCCACCTACAGAGGTCACGCGCAGGGGTCACCCTGTCTGCTAACCTGCGCATGGACTTCTTTTTTTTTTTTTTTGCTAACGAGAGGTCAATTTCAAGCGTTCTCATAAGATGGCAATATACCTAGGTTTGAGTACGACATGTCTGCTTTATGTCTGTGAAAAAAATATTTGCACGCGCTCAAAACACTATCCCACAGGGGCCTGTACGCGAACGTTGGTAAAATGAAAATTTTCAAAGCTGGTAAAATTGTGTCCAAGGTCATTTTCAAGGTCGTCTTAAAGTGTCAGCATTTGCCTCGGACGTCTGAGTTTTCAACATTCAGGAGCTGTCGGCATAGGCTTTAAATTCATACAGACAAAACGTGTTCCGTACGATCACTGTCACTTCTATGGGAGGCCAAACCTGTCTTAACCCGCGTATACGGTTTATTACGTTACAGGCGTTCAAAGGATATATAAAATTCCGTAAGACCCGTGTTTTCGGTTAATTTCACCTGAATTTAGTGTGCGTCAGTGGTTGAAAATGGGACAAACATGAGACTTTGGCATAAAAACAGAATTTTCTTGTATAACCTTTGCACACCGGCATATTTTTTTACACACTCGACAGACATGCATGCGTTTTTGTAAACACTGTACATCACGTTATGGCTACTTTCGGTTTACTGCGCGTGTTGTATACGTCAGCAAATAGATTGAGCTGTAACATAGTTTAAACATAATTTATTGCCAATGATATACATAGCAAATGGTTTGGGCCACAAGTGCTTGCCACATTATAAAACGGCCCTCCCCAATATATAATAATTACAAAGAAGCATTGTGGCTACATATATAAACATTTACAATGTATCATTATAATGTTACTGAATGAAAATAAAAAAAAGTTGTATCACATAATTATGCTCGCGATGCCCGTGCCCAGTGTGCGACCCGAAAACCTACAAAATTAAAGTACTGTTTCGCGCTAAAACCTTCGAGTGTCATGTATAAACTTTTGAACTGATATACAAAGCTTTAAATTATCTTCTTCTGAGAGTATTTCTTTCCCTCTAAGCAACGAATTTACGCTTAATGGATGATAACGTCGTGTTTCTCTAAAAAGTACTATTCTTCGGTTTAAAAACAGTGTACATTGGAAAAAATAATGTTCTGCATTTTCAATTCCTTTTTTACAGTCGCAAGTTGCATTTTCTCTTAAGTGGTTATTAAACAAGTCTGCATTTAAGTTACTGCAACCATTTCTTAAACGAGTGTGATAAACAGTTAAGATTCTCGTGCCTTTAAAATAAAATGACGGTGTTTCAATTTGTTTGAATAGAATTCTTTTAAGTCTATTTTTAAAAGAAGATAAGGTTGGAGCATTCCTAATATCTTCTGGTAGAGCATTCCATAAATCAACACTGGATGGTACGAAAGAGTTCGAAAAGATCGCTGTTCGTCTAGCAATAACAGTAAAATGTTCAGCGTTTCTTAAGTTATAGCGATTTTGTTCACCAACTGTAGTTGGAAAAATTGAACAAAACTGATCCGGTAATAAACTATTTTTATATTTATACATAATAACAAGTTTTTGAAATTTACGCCTGTCATTTAAAGGTAACCACCCTATTTCTTCTATAAGTTTATTTGTAGAAACTGATCGAGTTAAACCGGTAACGATACGGGCTGCCTCTAGTTGCAGTTTTTCTAATTTATTTTTTTCAAATTCTGTACAATTGTCCCATACTACAGCAGCATATTCTAGTTGTGGTCTCATATAAGATATGTAAATCTGATTCAATGTCTTTCTATTAATCTTAAATTTTAACGCTCGAATTAGATTTAGCATTCTTGAAGCTGATTTAAAGATAGTTTCTATATGTTCATGCCATTTACCGTTATTGCTTATAGTGAGACCTAGATGTTTATGATTTTCAGTAAATGGTAATTGAATTCCGTCAAAATATAATACCGGATGATTTTGTTCTCTACTTGTGCTAAATAATAATACTTCGGTTTTGTTAGGGTTAAACTTGACCAACCACCGTTTCGACCATTCGGATATAATATGTAGATCATGATTTAAGATACCTTCTAAATCTTGCACAGTTGATGTTGCTTGAGCTAGTGAAGTGTCATCAGCGAATAGTCTAGTTATGCTCAACAAATTATCAGCTATATCATTAACGTAAACTAAAAAAAATAAAGGTCCTAGAATCGAGCCTTGTGGTACTCCAGAGTGAATACTTTCACTATCAGAAATATTAGAACCAACCATAACCCTTGTGTTCTGTTTGATAAGTAATTTTCTATCCATTTTAATAAATTACCATTTATACCATTCTGTTTTAATTTAAACAATAAGCCTTTGTGCCAAACCCTATCAAATGCTTTTGAAATATCACAAAAGATCATGCACATACATTGTTTTGAATCTAATGTCTGACAAATCTGATGATAGATTTCTATAAGTTGATAAACACTGGAATGGTTTGGTCTGAAGCCACACTGATTTGGAATTATAAGATTATTAAAATGTAAATGATTATGAATATGTTTAAAAATTACTCTCTCCATAACTTTACCCAGGCAACTTAATAGCGAAACTGGTCTATAATTATTAGGTTCTTCAGTGCGACCTTTTTTGAAAAGTGGAATAACATGAGCAATTTTCCACACTGAAGGAAAGACCCCTTCTTGAATTGACCTGTTAAATATAATTTCTAACGGTTTAACAATAGATATTGATGTTTCTTTTAGCATTTTGTGGCTAATGCCATCAGGACCGTTTGCTTTGTTTATGTCAATGTTTTTTATGACATCCAGAATCTCTTGCTTTGATATCAGAATATTTTCAAGTTTTGAATTAGTTTTATTTTCATACAACGGAAGTGAAGCGTTTGAATCATCAATATTGGATATAGAAGAAAAATATGAATTTAAGCAATTTGCTTTCTCTGTGTCTGTGACTGCGTATTTTATGTCTCCATTAGAAAGGGTTGTAACAAGAGGTGGTATTGAATCGCTGCTTTTGTTTTTTGTCACTAAATGTTTTACAAGTTTCCAATATTTCCTTTTATTTGTCTGTTCTATATCTACTAGTGATTCTTCAATATTATTGTAAAAAGTTGTTTTAGCTTGTTTTATATAATTATTAACTTTGTTCCTTGTTTTCTTATAATCATTCCAATCTTTTGTGTTCATTGTACCTGCAGCTTTTTTTCTTAATTTGTCTCTTTTTTTAATTAGTTTCCTTATTTCTGAATCAAACCAAGGTTTGTCATTTGGCCTAATTAAGACTCGTTTGTTGGGAATACACTTATCAGCATATTGAAGGAACCTATTTGTAAATTCCAAACAGCAGTTATTTAGATCACCGTTATTCAAAAAATCCCAATTAGTGTTTGTAAGCAATTCATTTAGTTGAATAAAATTTGCTCTTTTATACAACCAAACATGGCGCTCGTAACCTTTACTTAAACTATAACTAAAAGGCAAAATTACATAAGTTGCCCGATGATCACTTATTTCTTCGGGAATGGTTATTACGCTTGAATTAAGTACACTGATATTCTGTGATACAACTATTGGATCTATCGACGTCGATGTATACTGATTGACTCTTGTGGGTTCATTTATTATGTTTCTTAAATTATTCAGTCGTTGTATATCTTTTAATTTATGGTTGGTGGGATTCAGTTGGTCCTCATTTACGTCACCTAACAATATGAAAACAAAAATAATATCAAACAGGGAATGCCACGTACCAAAAACGCAGCCTCCCCAAAACGAACCCCACAGCACCCAGAAGTGCACACCACCAACACACACACACACACACACACACACACACACACACACGACACACACACAATCATGTACACACACACACATATACACTACCAACACACACTAGCATACAAAGCAAACACACGAGGACAAAACGAACAATTAAAGGAACACAGTGGGGCACCGCCTTGGAACGGTCAGTGGCAAAAACACCACTGGGGAGCTTAAACCGGTTTATGGTGCGCACCCAACCTCACTCTTACCCCCACCATGTTCCAAAGTCACAGGACAGTGTAAATAAAAGTAATCCCTGCTAGGTGAATCTCTAACACACGCAATGGAAACAAAAGGCATGGTATGTAAAACACAAAAATGCTCGTGTATAAATATATAAAAAGCAAACCTTGAGAACCAAAAAAACGTATGTACTCAATGCCTTTGCAGAAGGCAGAGCACCAAGAGAAACACCCTTAAGGGCCCGACGAAACAGGCCAGAGGACAGAAATCAAAACAGTTTCGTCCCAGTGGGATTTAAAAACTGCCCATCACAGAGTCCTCCCCCTCTTCCGTCAGACACAATCAAAGAGGGAAGCATAGCGTCCAACTGTAAACGGGTTGAACACCAAACATGCGGTGTGTCTCAAAACAGTTGGGTCGTAACCTCTTTTAACAAAACGTTTTATAATTTTAGCAAATACAGTTGGAAAATTGCCATGACCCAAAATCTTACGAAGTTTGTAAACCACATCCCCATGAAGTCTTTACACTGTTCGTTTGCCTTTCGATAGCAATGTTTAAATTGTCCCAAAACTGAACACTTGAATTAGGCCTTCTATAAATTACACATATAATAAAATCACTATCGTTGTTTTTTTACTTTAACCCATAAAGAGTCTGGAATTAATATTTCAAATTCGTTCAACCTTTCTGTTTTGAGTTTTGAAGATGCATATATTAGTATTCCTCCTGAATGAGATGAAACATCATTTCGATAAACCTGATTATAACCTTCAATATTTAAACTCTCATCGGAGACAGTATTATCTAAGTGAGTTTCAGTAAAACAAAGTATTTCGAAATCACTAATATTGTCATTTACAAATTCTAATTTGTTGCAGATGCTGCGTATATTTAAATGCATTATGCTTATGTTGTTGTTTTGTTTGATGGGGCCTGGGTTTAGTTCAACGTCTCCACTTTTTAACAATAACAATCTTCTGAAAATACTATAACAAAGTTTTTGAATGACATACGTGTAACAGACACTGAATGCTTTCCGCGCAATACGAACAACAGCCCCTGCCTCATACTTATCCATTAGGTAATAGAACTATTTTCAAAAAATAGTGTTTGGGAAACAAAAACTGTTGTACATATATATTTGATAAAACAAAGGAGTTCGTTATCACACACGAGTAGCGAGCACCGCAACAGACACAATAACATGTGAAATACAAAAATACAAGCGTTAACATCTTTATGAAATACATTGCATAATGAATACATGTAAAGTGGTCAAAATGGAAGCTCAAAACAAATTTCTTAATATATGGAGGCATGTGGATTGTAATGAAATTTCTGTTGCTTATCATTTTAACTGTTGTGAAATTGATTCACCAATTACATTGTAAATCTCCAAATCACAGCAATGAGATGGGACAAGGAATACAGTTTTACTTTGGAATCTAGCCCCCCCCTCCCCCCCCCCCTTAAAAAAAAATGTCTACTGAAGTAGGTCAATATCTACTGTTAATTACCTCAATTGATATACAACATTACAAATTGCTTAAGACAGGTGACCGCTTAATGAGGTTTATTACTGAACACAGGTCCGACAGTAATCGGATCGTACCATTTGGGACAAAGAATACATTTTTACTTTGAAACTTAACCAAAAAAGAAAGAAATGTCTACTGAAATTGGTAAATACATACAGTTAATCACCTCAATTGATATACCACATTACTTATTGCTTAAGACAGGTGACCGCTTAACGAGGTTTACTACTGAACACAGGCCCGGCAGTAATCGGATCGTACAATTTGGGACATGAAAGTTAAATTTCCATTGGCCCACCTACAGAGGTCACGCGCAGGGGTCACCCTGTCTGCTAACCTGCGCATGGACTTCTTTTTTTTTTTTGCTAACGAGAGGTCAATTTCAAGCGTTCTCATAAGATGTCAATATACCTAGGTTTGAGTACGACATGTCTGCTTTATGTCTGTGAAAAAAATATTTGCACGCGCTCAAAACACTATCTCACAGGGGCCTGTACGCGAACGTTGGTAAAATGAAAATTTTCAAAGCTGGTAAAATTGTGTCCAAGGTCATTTTCAAGGTCGTCTTAAAGTGTCAGCATTTGCCTCGGACGTCTGAGTTTTCAACATTCAGGAGCTGTCGGCATAGGCTTTAAATTCATACAGACAAAACGTGTTCCATACGGTCACTTTCACTTCTATGGCTTAACCCGCGTATACGGTTTATTACGTTACAGGCGTTCAAAGGATATGAAAGTTTTCATCTTTGGTGAGTGTAGATGACAGTAACATCGTGCGCTGTCCGGATGATTTCCAGAATAGATTTGTTGATAATTCTCCTACAGCTTGCCCTGAACGGTTTCGTTATATATCAGGCACAAAAGCAATTGACAAAAATATCAGAATTATAATTTTTAAAACATATGATTGATTGATTGATCAATTGATTTCGAAAAAACGAGTACTGACAATTGATCGTTACATAGAATGACAGATTCTTTTTAAATCTCTTCAGGAGCCATTGATTTCTTGTTTTTTAATTTAAAAATTACCTCCCTTTTATATAATGAGCTTTTTGTAATACAGGGAACAGTTAGTACTAGAAAACGTGATATAGTAGTGGTTAATCCGTTGCATCACAAGATCTGTCTATGATTTATAAATAAGCTTCATAAACGACAAGGCAACATAGTTTCGTTAATCACGCTACAACACCAAATTTCGAATTAATAACAAAATGTACTAAAGTACGGTTATAAACATTTTTCGAAACCTTTAGTCTCGGCATTATAATGTTTGTAATGAGTTACATGGAAAATGTATATAATGATAACTTAACACATTTGATTTTATACCTTTACTTCAGATATTGAAAAATTACTAATCAAGGTAAGTGTAAAAAATCGTGTGCATACGAATCACTAATAAATAGCAATGAAATGGTTTATACAACAGTGTAACTGTAATACTTTGTTTTGAAAAGGTCAACATACAGAGCTGTATCATTTCAATTTAAGTGAGTATACAAATTTTCCAAACAGTGTCCTGCATAGATGACAAATCAATCTCGGAAGACGTCTGTAACAGTCTTCACAAGTGAAGTGAAGACATGCGAACATTATGTTCGAGTTTTCAATGGATTGGCAAACGAGACACATAATGACCATCTTATCATTTAGTTTTTCTTTAGTTTTAGATTTTAAATCCAGACAATTTCTGTACACTGCAGGATGTGAAGCAATGTTTTGTAGAACTTCTGGTTGATTTGGATATATATGATCTTCTGAACTAAAGTCTGTCATGTCGACAACAACGTCTGGTAGCAATGCTCTATAATTCGACATCGTATTCTTTTTGACTCTATAAAGGAACTTGTTGTAATTGGATGTTTTCCTCTTGAACACTTTTCTCTGTTTAGTTAGTCTTTTTTGTTTTCCTTCTCTCTGTTAAGGTAGTCTTTCTTGTTTTCCTTCTCTGTTGGATTGTTTTCCTTCTCTGTTTAAGTACTCTTTTTTTATCTTCCTTCTCTGTTGAGGTAGTCTTTCTTGTCTTCTTTCTCTGTTGAGGTAGTCTTTCTTGTTTTCCTTCTACTATGTGGACGCTGATTTAAGTCTTGGTATTTCTTCAATCGAATTGTGAAGCGAGTGTAGTAATCTTAATTTTTGTTACCTACTGTACTAATATTTTATTTTATATATGCAAAGTTTAAACGATGATCTCCTATTTATCGTCCTACAGTTTCCGACGGATTGTTGAAGCTTCTTTTTTATCGTTCGGTAGTAGTCTTATCCACTGCTCTTATACTTATTTTTGCTGCTTAATATATATCTATACTTTTGTTAACTTATTTTTGTTTAATGCAAATGCAATTACTTTTATTAAAGTGGAATTATGCTCATTTTGTTTCAAGTAAAAATCTAGCTGAAATAGGTATGTGTAAAAAAGGGTAGAGGAAATAATAGCTTTTAACCCAATACACCAAACTCTTCCTGCTACCAGTACGAAATAATAACTTTCCAAATATTACTTTTCCTATTTTGAATTGGGCAGTCTTTCAAAAAAAAAAACAACTGCATGTAGGAGTTGCTTCCCTTCCACTGCCGAAATCTCTAACAACAACAACAACAACAACACAAGGGAGATCACTGCGAAGAAAGGAACTATTATTTTATTAGTCCGATTTATTTCTAAAGCACCAACTTTGAATACTAATGCGGCATTATCATTAATTTAACACATTTAAATGCACAGCAACCGAAAATTGCTTTTATAAAACTGTCACCAAAAATAAACTATGTGCAGTAAGATGCGCATAATGTCACTTTAAGGAATTATCAATGAAAGAATGGAACGCATTTACATTATCATACATTTTCAGATCGTATCTAGACGACAGTTTCAATTTTGATAATACACTTTTAATAAACATCGTGCGCCGTCCGGATGGTTTCGACTTTGCCATGAACGGTTTCTTTATATATCACGCACAAAAGCAATTGACAAAAATATCAGAATTATAATTTTTAAAACATATTAATTGATTTCGAAAAAACGAATACTGATAATTGAGCATAACATATAATGGCAGATGCTTTTTAAATCTCTTCAAGAGCCATTGAAATCTTGTTTTATAATTTAAAATAGAAAGCAATTTCATGAAGACAGGACAATCAGTTAACAGGACAACTTGTAACGTCTTAAAATAAGACAGCTTCGGCGTTCCATAGTATAGGGTGACCGTCTCATATCTCAGACCGACCATATTTGTGTATCCTTATTATGTCGTAAGAAGGATTGGAAATACACTGTGAATTATATGAATCATTATTTGTACAATACTTTTATCTATCTATTTTGTATTAAAGCACATTTGTTCTGTCGCGCTATTGTAACTGTTCTCTATTGTAGATAGATCATGTGTTCGTAGGGTAGGACGTAAAGTTGTTGCTGTTTTCGGTGTATGATCGTAAAAATGGCGGACTGACGATTGAATTTTTATCTCCGTGTTAGCATTTTCACCTGGTAAGTAGTATTATATGAATATTTCTGGCGAACGATTACGCCGATTCGTTTTATTTCAAGTTCGTAGGTAGATGAATAAAAAGTTATTGAAACAAAACCTTTGACAGGTCGTTTGTTTACACATGTCACAAGGCGAATTTTCTTGCTTGCAGTGTGCTTTTCTACAACTACACTCACCCAAAATGAAAACTTTACACTTTTATTATACAAATATTTAACACAATATTAAATTAATGTATTTCACTCTGACTCTATAAAATAAGACAATTAATAAAGGCGGTAATATGCATAAACGTTAAAGTCATTTATCATACATAAAAGGGAGATAACCCATAAGGTGAAAACAGACAGTTTATCAAAAACAGAATTGGTTGTCAAGACAAAATATTCTTTTTGCTGTCAATTGAGAAAAACTAATGTCAAGTCTGGAAAACTCAAAAAATGTTTTATGAAAACACAATGCAAAAGCGAGAGTTGAGACTCCAAAGATTCAAATTCTTAAATTACCTCCCTTTGAATTGTCATTGTCATTGAATATATAGGTGAATTTATGACCTTATATCTGAATGCTCCTGTGATGATTTTTTTTATAAACTCACTCCCCAACTGATACAGTTTAACATTCTTACAAATGATTGAATTGCACCTCCTGCATTGTGATGTATTGGTGTTTCGTTCTCATGCATAGAAATCCCATCATAAACCTGTAAAGTTTTCATGTGTGGTAAGTGTATATGTGGTATTTGAAGACTCGCATGATCTGAAATGATAGCGAAACACGACTCCTTCATTTCTTGACGCTTTCCCTTATATCACAAATACTTTATGGCCGAAAAATACTACTTCAATACCAATTTTGGTAGCTGACTCTACTTCAAGCACTTTTGGTGTGCTGATGCTCACATCATTTTCGCGTGTATTGTCCTCAACTACCCCAAAATACTCCTTTCTGCAGTTTTAAACTGTACAACACTTAATTATTTGTCAATCTGAAACATTTTTACTATTATGCGCATTTCTAAGAGATGTGCAATACCAGTGAATGCAATAGTACGTGAAAAAGGGACATACTATATCCCGGTCGCATTTGGTTTTATACAATTTCCGTGTTTGTTGAAACTTATTATCTAACTCAACGACTGACAAATGTTTAGCGCAAAACTTGATCAGTGTAGATCTATTCTGAAGATTTGGATGCATAACCGTCAGCATACTCCATCTCATCTCCGTTGGTACGCCGTGTTTGAAAAGGATACCCTTCGCCTTAGATAAGACGCCCATGTAGTGTAAAAACAGTTCTCACTACAGTCTAAACCCTTGTCAGCTCTGTAAGTTCATTTTCGTCGTCAATTGTCAGTTTAAAGCTGCTCGCTCTCAGATTTTGGTAAAAAAATAAGTTCTTCAAACTGTATGAAAATAAAATATTTTAGAACATATAGTCACATAAAAAGGTTCCAGTATAAATTCCTGTCAAGTATATCTGTAGATTTGAAATAATACGCTACCAAGTAATAAAGCGTTGCAAATGCTTTTGAAATTCCAATATAAACATTATAGTGTAGCGGTGCCGTAAACCAGCATTTTTTAATCGACTTTTGCAAATTCCTACCTAGATTTTTACTTCTATTGTTGATTCTAGCCTTTAGTTTTATATTTATGTATTAACATGTCATTTTTGAAAATTTTATTTTTTTCAACGGCAACTGAGAGCGAGCAGCACACAGTTGTTGAAAAAAAACTTTCAACAATGATATATACTTATACGTAAAAAGTAAAACTAATGGCTAGAATCAACAATATAAGTAAAAGTCTAGGTAGAAATTTGCAAACATCCATTAATAAGGTTGGTCACATTGGTTTTACGGCACCGCTATACTATAATATGTTATTTGGTTTTTGAACTGGTATATGGGGATATATTACCCGCCTAGACTTATATTACCCGAGTCGTTAGTCGAGGGTAATATTAAGTCGAGGCGGGTATTGTATCCCCATATATCGCGCAAAAAAACATAACAATTTTATTACCATTCCCTGTCTTAAGTATTGAAAGATTCCGTTTATGTTTTATTTATTTAACGGTTGAATATAAGCAGAGCTTCAAATCCCCTTATGATACCTCAATGTCACTTCGTGACGTCACAAAACAGCACGGACTTATATATATGCAGTTTTCAGACAAGTAATCGGTATTCCCATGGGAACAAATTGTGCACCCCTTGTCGCAGATTTGTTTTTATATTGTTATGAAAGAGACTTTATGTTGAGTCTTTCTCCAGATACGCAGGCAGACATTATCACTGCTTTTAATAATACATCACGCTATCTGGATGATATTCTTAATATGGATAACCCGTTTTTTGGTCAATTGGTGGACACTATTTATCCCCGAGAACTCCAGTTAATTAAAACTAACAATTTGGATACTGGTGCTTCATTTTTAGATTTACATCTCTCTATTTATAACAATATTATACATACCAAAATTTATGACAAGAGGGATGATTTTAATTTTAATATTGTAAATTTCCCCCATTTGGATGGGGATGTACCTCATGCTACATCTTATGGGGTATACATTTCTCAGTTAATTCGGTTTGCCAGAGCGTGTAGTCATGTTGAGGATTTCAATGAACGTAATCAATATATTTCAAATAAACTTCTTCAACAGGGCTACCGTTATTACAAATTGCGTAAATATTTTGCTAAATTTTACTATCGTAATTCTGATTTGGTTTTGAAATTCAATAGTAATCTAAAGACTCTTCTGCGAGAAGGTATTTCAAAACCCGATTTTTATGGGGATGTGGTTTACAAACTTCGTAAGATTTTGGGTCATGGCAATTTTCCAACTGTATTTGCTAAAATTATAAAACGTTTTGTTAAAAGAGGTTACGACCCTACTGTTTTGAGACACACCGCATGTTTGGTGTTCAACCCGTTTACAGTTGGACGCTATGCTTCCCTCTTTGATTGTGTCTGACGGAAGAGGGGGAGGACTCTGTGATGGGCAGTTTTTAAATCCCACTGGGACGAAACTGTTTTGATTTCTGTCCTCTGGCCTGTTTCGTCGGGCCCTTAAGGGTGTTTCTCTTGGTGCTCTGCCTTCTGCAAATGCATTGAGTACATACGTATTTTGGTTCTCAAGGTTTGCTTTTTAAATATTTATACACGAGCATTTTTGTGTTTTACATACCATGCCTTTTGTTTCCATTGCGTGTGTTAGAGATTCACCTAGCAGGGATTACTTTTATTTACACTGTCCTGTGACTTTGGAACATGGTGGGGGTAAGAGTGAGGTTGGGTGCGCACCATAAACCGGTTTAAGCTCCCCAGTGGTGTTTTTGCCACTGACCGTTCCAAGGCGGTGCCCCACTGTGTTCCGTTAATTGTTCGTTTTGTCCTCGTGTGTTTGCTTTGTATGCTTGTGTGTGTTGGTAGTGTATGTTTGTGTGTGTACATGATTGTGTGTGTGTGTGTTGTGTGTGTGTGTGTGTGTGTGTGTGTGTGTGTGTGTGTGTGTGTGTGTGTTGGTGGTGTGCACTTCTTGGTGCTGTGGGGCTCGTTTTGGGGAGGCTGCGTTTTTGGTACGTGGCATTCCCTGTTTGATATTATTTTTGTTTTTATACTTTGACGTAGTGTACACGGCGAACAATGGGGTACAGTAACGGGATAATGTCAAGTGTATATAACCGATCGTTGACCAATCAGAAGTCCGTAAATTTCATGGAAGGGTAATAAATGTTTATATTGGAAGTTCAATAGCATTAGTAACAAAATGTTGACGGACGACGGACAATCATCCATCTTTTGTAGTTTTTGTTTGATATCGATGTTTATATTGTTAGAATAATTGAATATCTTTGTGGAGGTACTGGTTGATATTGTTATGAATAACCGACAGTGTACAACCTCCGGCGTTGACAGAAGTTCCGGCGTTGACAGCAGCTCCAAATTCAAATGCGCGTTTTTACGCAGGGTAGGTATTTGTGAATGTTGTTGCCTTTGTGAGTAACGGCCAGTATATATTGTTTCAGCATAGATCAAGGAATCAGCACGTGAAATTATGTCTAAACAGGCACCGCAAATGAGGAGAAAAGCCTCGGTAGATACGAAAGTTTTGCCGAAAATCGAATGTTTTCGCATTCGACATTAATTAAAAGTGTTAATATTCAGACATGAAATAAATTGAATAACCGGGGACAAACTTCAATAATTTCTCTATAAGTCTGCAAAGTGTCACCTTGTAATATGCCGTTTTAAAAGAGATACAGGCGTTTAAAGTTGACAAGGCACACGAATCTGGCTAACGGGATTGGCAGTTCCTTTTCGTAACGGTTATACGTGAAAGCAGCTCCCGTCAATTTTATGTTAACGGAAACAGAAGTGTCGAAAAATGCGAAAACCACTGGAAATTACGTGTTTCAGCCGTTTTGCATCGCTTGTTTGCTTCTTTTTCTGCCTAAAATGGCATTACAACTAATACACGTGAACTGCGGGTAATAAACGGAAGTACTTTGACGTGCAAATTCAAATTCCTATTCTCGTCTGTTATTATACGGCTCATATAGTGTCATTGCCAACATTGATGAAAATTTCAATTTTATTAATTAACGTAAACTGGTTTCATTTTACTTCCTTCATTTCGCGACAGATATTTCAAAGAGGTAAAAGATTAAGCATGAAAATGTTACAAATAAACAGGAATTGTACGATTCCTAGCATTGACAGAGTCACATAAACACACCGGTCCACTTGCTCTATGTAGCGTTTTAAATCTTACAATTTAAATATTGTTTTACATTATTTTGTGGCAACCTTATTGACGTTGACGTATATCGGTCAAGTGCAAGTTGAAGAGACTGATGCAGACACAAGTGAATCCGGGTACCATACCCTAGCTCTTTACGAATACATCCTTTTGCTCTCTAACGTTCCGGACGGTATAGCACTTATCCGCACGAGACTTCCTCCAGGTTTTAATAACCAGTTCATATCTAGATGGTTGGCAAACACTGAAATTTTTTCTAAATTTTCTAAATGTCCATAGCGCAGGCCGGGATTCGAACCGGGGATATCTTAATTGGTAATCCAGATCGATAACTACTCTACCATCGCACAACCCTTTACTTCATGAATTCTATATTTTCTTTCAAAAACGTAGTTTTGCGGTGTTAAGGTGGAAGCATACTATATAAAAATTCTCTAGTCTAACTTACTGTTTGGTACCAACTGAAACTTGACGATATTTCTGATTCAGATCTATATTTTTTTTGACGTTATAAATGTACATAGCGTTACCATGACGTCGCAAACATGACCATGTCGCGCCATTTGTACGTCTGTTGTACGGTGACAAATCTTGTCATATACTTACTGATCATTTGTTGGCGTAAAGCAATAAAATCGGCATCAAAATAAAGCTATTGAAATTGCCTACACGGCTATTTAATTAATCTAAATTACTTTGCGTATATGCTGTGCAAAAAGACACTGAAAAAATCATTTTCTTTTTTTGAATTTATCTCCAAAAAATAGCTTCGCACTAAATATTTGAAAAATCTGTCCGTAATTTTTTTGCCAAAATTTAATATGTTTTTTACTAATATGTATTCTAAATACAAGCCAAAAATTAGAAACTTTAACCGTTTAGTATTTTATAAGCAGGCGTTTATATTTTGACACGTAGGCGTCAAAATTACGTTAGTCGGAGTAATATCGTCAATTTAATTGGAGCCGGCGCGTTTTGCGGATACAGTGTGTTGAGGATCTTAAATACATTGTTTCTTGTTCAGATCAAGACACATCAGTAGTTCCATCCACCACGATGGACAAGAAAGGATCTTTACCGCAGGACTTCACTGACTGATTGCTCAATTTTGGCAATCTACCGGTATAGTGGATAAAGTTTACTGCTGTCTGATCATTTATGTAGGTGGAACCAATGTCAATATTCTTTGCAGAGTCAACTTCGCACAGCCATTTAAAATCGGAGACCTGCCGGTTATGCTTCGCTATGGCATGGGCATTGCGAAAAAGGTAGCAAAGCCTGTGATGTTCTGATGCCATTTTTATACGCCCGAAGGGACGTATTATGGGAACACACGTGACGGGCGGGCGGCGTCCACACTTTGTCCGCTTTCTAAGTCGAACAGTTTTATCCGATCTTCATCAAACTTGCTGAACATATTTGTGGACATGATGTCTCGGCCAAGTTCGATAACCAGCTAAATTGAGCCTGGCACTTTTGGATTATGGCCTTTTGAATTATGCAAAATTGGCCAAATTAGCCTTGTCCGCTCTATGAGTCAAACAGTTTTCATCCTATCTTTACAAAACTTGGTGAAAATTTTGTTGGCATTATGTCTAGGCCAAGTTCGATAACAAGCAAAATCACCCATGGCACTTTTAAATTATGGCCCTTGAATTATCGAAAAATTATGAAATTAGCCTTCTCAGCTCTCTAGTTCAAACAGGTGAATTATTCTTGTCCGCTCTATAGTTCTAACAGGTTTTACAAAATAAGCCGGTAGGGGGAGTTTTTATTGCTTGCCATACTTCAGTTACTTTTCATTATACTACAGATAACGTTACATTTTTATAAATAAGATTTGTATCATTTTATTTATATTACTAAAGATGGTAGAAACAGCGGCTGTGAACGAAATCCAGTGCTTTAAAAGCCTGAAAGACACAGTGCTAAAGCGATGGAAGAATTAGATTTACTTGAGTGCGTATAATTGTCAAACTTATTCACTACATGAAAACTGTGTCTTGGTTTCTGTAAACGAATAGCTAAATTTCCTCGCAAGGATCTGACGAGGAGGAGGCTATAGTCTGTAAATATTGATAAAGCGATAATTAATTATTGTACTGCTAAATTTCTAAAATGAGCATGTCTTTATATTAAATTTGATAGTACTATTTATTTTATTGTTCAAAGAGATGCTCACTGAAGACTTTATAAAATAGGACTGCCTGGGTACCCAGATTGATCATGCTCTGCAATGATCTGAAAGGCAAAATTCAAGAATTAAAATGCATGTAAAATGCAAAAGATCTGTTGAGATCATGAATAATTGGACTAATGTATTGATTCTTGATTGTGGACTTTAATATAAATTGCTCTCAAGAATCACTCTAGATGAAACAACCTCAAACCTGAAATCAACCTACTGCACATATTCGTTTATTTCTTCTCTCCGTAGCAATTATTTCATTTGTCTTGGTGTAGGAAATTGTATAAAATACTTCTTTCATGTAGCCATTCTCTATTATAGTGATCACTGTTACAAACATCGTAACAATAATGGATTGTGTAGTTTTGTTTTTTATTTGCTTTATTACCTACGTCCATTCTCATCATATACATAGTTACGGTTGCTATGGCCAGTGCTACTTGCTAATATACGTCATTATTTTAAGTTAATACATTTATTTTACATCGTACTAACCGTTTGCCCTTTGTATAAAGGCTACAAAATATCCGCTTTAAAGAGCGGGAAGACATACGTTTTTTTACATATGATTTAGTGCTGTCTGTCTGTCTGTCATTAGTGCTTGATGAAAATATATAATAAATAACTTTTAATTTTATCATGGCTAATTTATTTTTTAAGTAAATGTATCTTTTATTCAATTAATTAACGACATACAACCAACTATTCTGAAAGCATATTTAATGTTTAATTTTCCACACTTTTCTTTTCCAAATTAAGGAAAAAAGGAGTTTTATTACCTCCCTTTTATAAAAGAAGCATAACAACGTAGAAATTTCGTCCTTAACATCTATACTCTATCTTTTGTTTCATTTAGTTGTTATTTCTATTCTTTAGCATAAACTTATTTTCAGATAGTTTACGCACGAATTTAGTATAATAATAAACCATATTGATTATTGCTTTTATGTTTCAGACTGACATTTTAACACAGCTTTGACTGTGGTTTCAGAAAATATTGTCATTACCTCCCTTTTATAAAGAAGCGGAACATAGATCTATCTTTTGTTTGTATATGGTGGTTATTTCTATTCCTTAGCAGTAACTTATTTTCACATAATCCATGCCACTAAAAAAATATTTCAAAGGTTTGTCATTGTTTTTGCAAGTAAGAAGAAATCTTTGAATTTTGCCTGTTTTTATTTTTTTTAGATTGAACGATAACCTGAAATGACCTCCATAACACACGTTAAAAAAACCTACACATTTTACATAAAGTTTGCCATTACGTTATTGAAGCTACAGTTTTTCACCAACAAAATTTACCTTCACATGACATGAAACATGAAACATTTTAATTTGATAAAACGCCTATTTTTACATAAAAACATATTCAATACAAATAAATAAAATAAATGTAAAAACAAGTTAATAGAAGAAATGTACATTATACTGCTAAAATGTTATTAGTTAAAAAGTAAGAAGCAATCTGAAACAATTCCAATAAATTACAAAGTCCCAAAATAATATCATTTTATAAAACTCATCATAATACTTAATAAAATATTGCAATGAAAACAGTATTTTAAGACAAATGATGCACGTATAGTATATATACAAAGTAAAAATAAAATCAGTTCTTTAATACACTTTCGTTATTACCACAGTCACTACAGTCTCTAAAATAATGCATGAAAGTCTCAAAAGTAATGTGTTTTCAGTTTCTTCTTAAAAGTTTCTACAGTTTCTGAGTTTCTGATACTAAGAGGCAACTCATTCCACAATTTTGGTCCCACAGTACAAAAAAACTTCTGTCACTAGATGTTCTCCTCTTATTGTTGGCACAACATAACACCCGCTAATAGGATGGGACGATCGTAAGTTCAGTGTTGGGGTCTGTTTTGTTAAAATCTCTGTAAGGTAGTCAGGAGAATTACCAACAGAGCAGTTGTACATAAAGGTTAACATTTTTAATGAAATACTGGCTTTGATTTGTAGCCAATGTAGGTCACACTGAGCTTGTTTGGAGCTGTCAAATTTCTTGCGATTCAGAACTAGTTTGGCACACATATTTTGAATACGCTGCAGTTTGCTAATCTCACTCTGTGCGATTCCGTAGAGGATTACATTACAATAGACAAGATGGGAAATGACTAGTGACAACACAAGAGTTTCTGCAGCTTCTTTGGTGAGATATTTTCGAATACTTTTGATTCTGAAATAGTTTAACATGGCAGTTCGACTTTTTCGTTTCACATGCTCTTTGAAATTTAATGTTTCGTCAAGAAATGTCCCAAGATATCTTATACAACTTCCTGATTTGACTTCATCTCCTGCTATGCAAATTGTTTGTGTGTTACATTTATGAAGCTGTTGCCTACTACCGAACATAATAAACTCAGTTTTTGAAGTATTCATTTTAAGTTTGTTTTCATTCGTCCAATTGTTGATTGTAACAGCACACTTTTTTAGTTCCTGTATTGCTTGAGTTTCAGCTATTGAAGATGTTGGTTTAAAACGTTTGTTTGCAGTGTAGTCATCTGCAAAGCCATATAGTGAAATAGATGGTGGAATTACATCAAACAGTGTCCAAGCATAAGTTAGGTAGAGCCACGGTCCTAAACAGCTGCCGTATGGAACGCTACAATGTAGCTGACGTGATGAAGACAGGGTTGAATTTACACTAACACGACAACTCCTATATAGGTCGTAAATAGGAGTTGACACCCACAAACACCATACTGCTTGTTTAGCACATCACGCAGAATGTCATGGTCCACAGTATCAAAGGCGGCGCTGAGATCGATTGCAATCAGTGCCGTTGTTTTTCCATAGCATCCAACAAGTCATTCACAAGCCTGTTCATGCTTTGATAAACGAATAAATAATGTTTAAACTAAGTCATTCACTAGCCTTAACAAAGCTGACTCACACGAATGATGGCGTCTATATGCAGATTAATTTTTGGAAGAAGTTTATTTTCATTAACATGATCACTACGTCTAAGCATAACTGCCTTTTCAATCAATTTGGACAAAAATGAGAGGTTACTAACAGGTCTATAATTGGTAAACTCCAGTTCAAGTCCAGCTTTTTTCAGCAATGGTCTCACAACTGCCGGTTACCATTTCGAATTAAGAATTTTAAGAATCTTAAGAATTTACTTAGTGTAAATTACTTGCTAAAAACAACATTTCCTCCACAAATACTACCAAGTGTATATAAATGTAATAAATGGGTAAGTACTATTCTGACAAATTTGAATTCTTTAAATAATTAAGCATGTAATCTGATATAAGTGTTGAAATAAGTTAAGCATGTTACTGAGTAATTACTTAAGTATTTTCGTGAAATTGGGGCCCGGTTGTAGAATTATATTTACTTCGTCATACTGACTGGCTTGCCCTTTAGACAAACGCCGGAAATTTTCAGCATTATGATTTAGTGTTGTCTGTCAGACGGCTACTGGTTGTTGGTGAAAATATATAATTTTACCATGGCTAATTTATGTATAGGCAAAGAAGGCTTTTTATTAGTTTATTAGGCATATACAATAAATTATTCTGGTGGTACATTTATTGTTTAATTTTCTGTACTATTCCTGTCCAAAATAAGGCAAAGCGAATTTTTATTACTTCCCTTTTAAGAAAAAAACGGAACAATGCATTGTTCTCTAAATTTGGTGGTCATTTCTATTATGTTCTTTCTCGCAGAGACTGTTACTATGAATGAAGCTTTAATCGATTTAGTAACATAAGAACTGAAATATCTACTTTGTACTGTAAATTGTTGAAACTGATGTAAGATAAAATAGCCATTAGCCACTCGCTCTCAGTTACCGTTGAAAAAAATATGTTTTTTAAAAATTGACATAATCATACATAAAAATAAAACTAAAGGCTAGAATCAAATTTGAAGCAAAAATCTAGGTAGGAATTTGCAGAAATCGATTGAATATGTCGGTTACACGGCACCGCTACACTATATGTTTATATTGAAATTTCAATTTGGTAGCGTATTTTTTTTTAATTTAGAGATATAGGCCAACGTGGCATGAATTTATATTGGAGCCTTTTTATATGACTATATGTTCTTTTATACGACTTTACCCCAGCAAAGCTATTCGAAAAGTGTCCTCTTACGGTTGTTAGTCTTTAACCCCATTTGCCCACCAATCGAATCGTTCAGATTTTCAAATAAACGTCTTTCTTTTTTATTAAAACTACCTACTGAAATCATTTAATTCATTAAAAGTTCGCTCTAAATAGAAAGCACTTTAGCTCCGCCAACAATCACGGACCTATATACACATAGGTCCGTGCCACAATACATGTCGGTGGCTATGGAAAAGGTCAAATGAAGTTAAACACTAAGTAAGTTAGAGTTTAATAAGTCAAATTTTAACAAGTAAGAAACCCTAGCTAAGGGAGCGAGCGATTCGATTGGTGGGCAAATGAGGTCACTAACTTATACTTTGTGTTTGACCCCATTTGCCCACCAATCGAATCGCTCAGATTTTCAAATAAACGTCTTTCTTTTTTATTAAAACTACCTACTGAAATCACTTAAGATTTCGCTCTAAATAGAAATCAATTTAGCTCCGCCCACAATCACGGACCTAATAAATAAATAGGTCCGTAACACAGTACATGACGATGGGTATGCAGAAATGTCAAATGAGGTTAACACTAAGTAAGTTAGAGTTTATTAAGTCAAATTTAAACAATTAAGAAACCCCGGTCGCTCGATAACGCTCGCTCCCTTAGGGTTTCTTAATTGTTAAAATTTGACTTAATAAACTCTTACTTATACTTAGTGTTTGACACCATTTGCCCACCAATCGAATCGCTCAGACTTTCAAATAAACGCCTTTCTTTTTTATTAAAACAAGATCTACCTATTAAATCACTTACTTCATTAAGAGTTCGCTCTATGTAGAAAGCAGTTTAGCTCCGCCCCCAATCACGGGGTTTCTTAATTGTTAAAGTTATACTTAATAAACTCTAACTTATACATAGGTCCGTGAATGTGGGCGGAGCTAAAGTGCTTTCTATTTTGAGCGAACTCTGAATAAATTAAGTGATTTCAGTTGATAGTTTTAATAAAAAAGAAAGACGTTTATTTGAAAATCTGAGCGATTCGATTGGTAGGCAAATGGGGTCAAACACTAAGTATAAGTTAGAGTTTATTAAGTCAAATTTTAACAATTAAGAAACCCTAAGGGAGCGAGCGGTAGCGAGCGACCGGGGTTTCTTAATTGTTAAAATTTGACTTAATAAACTCTAACTTACTTAGTGTTTAATCTCATTTGACATTTTGCATAGCCACCGACATGTATTGTGGCACGGAAAGTCCGTGATTGTTGGCGGAGCTAAAGTGCTTTCTATTTAGAGCGAACTCTTAATGAATTAAGTGATTTCAGTTGGTAGTTTTAATAAAAAAGAAAGACGTTTATTTGAAAATCTGAGCGATTTGATTGGTGGTCAAATGGGGTTAAACATTAACGGTTGAAAGAAGACACTTTTACAGCAAAACTCGTACTGTATCTATTACATATACATTATTGACTCACAGTTTGAAGAACTTTATTTTTTTACCAAAATCTGAGAGCGAGCAGCTTTAATTTTAGCTTATGTTTTTTATGTTCATTTAACACCCGACAATAAATAAAGTTTCTTGTATCTTGTCTCTTGTACGGATAGCATGCCAAACCAGTCACCTCTAGATCAATGTACATTGTATTTAGTTTGGACTCGCGCTCTAATTAAACTTCGGGATCTATTGTAAATAATTAGGACATAGTAATATGCCGAATCTTATATCACGATTTTGGAGTTCAGTAACAGTAATCTAATCATGGAGGTCGAATGCCTGAGTAATTAATTACGACACAGAACATAATAGGTTCTATATCTAGGAACCGTTAAGCTACCAGAGGTACAGGCAGCTATCGGTATTGTTGAGACAAAGATAATGATACCAATATATATATTTAAAACACTATCTCGTGTCATTAAAGGGGCACTCCCTATATCTAGCAGATTATATTCTCAAAACATAGATTACGTGCTCAATGAACGTAAAATGATAAATAAAAACAATTCCACAGAAAAACCTATGGCAAAAAATGCATCAATTTACCACAATAAATGAATGTAGAGGCATTCTGTAATAAATTGCATCCATCCATTAATTGTACAACAAAAACTCAACATAGACTATTGAATGGTTTATGATACTGACTGGAATTTATAGCTGAAACTTTTAGATTAAGTTATAATACTTCTAAAGATTTTATTCTTTATGAATTGGGGTTATTTAGTTTGACATCAGTTATTGGGTATGTCCCTTTCAGGTAAACCCACTGTCTGGGATTCGGTAGGCTGACAGTGTTTCTTGGAAGGGCCAGTAATGGAACACTTTTTCTCATAAGAAACTGCCAAGTTTCTGACATGAAGGGACATGGTCGCAGAGCTCGAATCCATAACCATCAATCACTGAAAGGTTACAGTGACTTATATTCAGCGCGGACCTATCTATGATATAGATATGTTTTAAATTGTCGAGCGTGCACTGAGTATATACAAATGAGAATAACCTCTCCCAAGGGAGGCAAACTCCTTGATTTTCATCGAATGCACTTCTAACTTTTCGCCTATGTATAACTCAATGACTAAATGTCGTAGAGTAGAATTAAACGTATGTGATATCGTAAATACTTCGTTTGTTTCATTCTCTAGTTCCCTGAACCTGTGATAATCCCGGACTTCCATACTTTCTTTATGTCCAAGCGAAATAATTATTACAATTAGATTTGATTTGAAGCAAATTTTATAAAGGTCCGTCCATAAGAGCAAATATGTTAGCTTGAATTTGTGGATGAGACCTCGGCATGTCTCCCATCATGCCTATACCTATCAAAAGTATTTTTCTGTTTTCCAGCCAGTATAGCCAAAGATTGAATTTGATTGGTTGCCAAAGAGTAGGTCAATCACGGCGACCAATTAGATCTAGGGTGTGATTGACCTAGTTTAATTATAACAATTAAAAACCGTACTTATTTTATCTTGTAAACCTTTGCACGTGATCTTTAACATCCATTCACAGCACTGGTCACTATTTGGTCAATTTTTGAATTGTCTTTGTTTACCTGTTCGCAGTTTTGTATTTTATGCAAATATATTGACTAGAATTTATACATTTTTCAGGTAAATTTGACATTTATGTCTATAAAATTACTAGTATATGATAAGACATAGGTAATTTGTAAACAATTCATTGATTTACCTGTATAATCTATCGGAGGTCAAGCACCGTTTATTTTACCTGTGGTAATTTTTTACATTTTTGACATTCGCGCTGAATATTTGACATGACATTTATATTGTTAAATCATTATTATAATTATTCTACTCTTTTGGTTTCAGGATCTTCACAATACGTTCTTCTATAAATTAATGTTTTAAAGAACATATACACATATAAATGGGAAAATGTTGAGTCTGCAAACATAAATTCTTTTCATCGTCCTTTAAAGGAACCTATACCCAATATAGTATAAAACAGCAAAATAGTCAAAAAGGAATAAGAATACCAAAATACAATATTGAACCTAACTTATATGAAACGTTTAATAAATAAATAAAAGGGGCCGGTGAAAATGGCGCCCAACATGGGATCATAACGGCATTGCAAGGTGTGCAAGGTCTATCTCCGACACCTGTAATTGCTTAATTTAACAGTACTCACTGATATTTTTAGGGAGAAAAAGTGCAGCCTGAACGGGACTCGAACCCGGGACGCTTCGCTTACATGGCGAATGCTCTATCGACTGAGCTATCCGGCCGCTTAAACATTTCTTCCCCTTTTTCATTATTCAGTCCGTTACCGTGACATACTTCCCCACTATGTTGAAATTCGTCCCCGGCACCTTAACCTCTACACTACCGCCCCCACACCGCCCCCTAAAAGATATTTTCTTAAAAGATATTTTAGTTCCACCTATTTGGCATACTCATACCTAAAATCTCCACCAATTATTGATGTCGCGCTATTTCAAACTACATGGTATAACTTGGACATTAACAGTTTGTTTCTTTCTCGCCCAATGTTACGATTGCAAATGGAGTAAGTTAAACAAAGGGAACTAACTCTGTACGTAATTAGAAAAAAGTCGTGCTGTGAAGTCTTCTTTATCCCTTACATGAAAGTCTGTATTCAGATATTGTAGTGCATTCCATTATTCCAGATGCCAACATTATTCTGGTTGTTGTTGTATAAGATGACGCGGTATTGATCACTGGTAATTGTTATCATCTTCGCCCCTTCTGTATATCATGAATCCAGAGAAATATATGGCCGAGAAAAGCTAGTAAACGAAATCTTGAACGGGAGTTTTCGGGACATAAATTAACATTTCCGGGAGAAACTTGCTGTTTTCAACAAGTGATAGAATACCTATGAAGTTATGTTGTTAATAATAATTTCAATTACGTATTCACTATTAAAAGCTATAAAAAAACGTAGACTTCATGTTTGTGGAAAAGTTATTAAATATCCTTTGAATATGCCCGAAATTTTGAAATAACGGTCGAAGACGTATGTTTTTGGTATTGTATTTCTTGTAATCAGTTAATACAATTTATTGATTCATTACAGGGTTTCTATTCAAACATAATACATAGTTTTTATTTACAATAATAATGTTTGCCGCTCCCTATTCGATTATGCAACCCCATGGTACAAAATTGAAACCCATTCAACACTCGCACCGCGTTTCCACGCGGCGCCAATAAGAGTAAACATCTCTCAAATACAAGATTAGTTATATAACTATTATGCATAGTCTCTTCCCCTCGTGATCTTTTAAAGCTTTGCCAATCTTTTCGCCCCGTTTAGCGATTTGCTTGTAAAACCTACAAAAGTCATAAATGACACATTAGCACAACTATGACACTTGCAAAAAATCTACCAACTGAAGAAGCGTCCATGATCGTGTTGCCTGCTTGTAATCCATAGGTAATTCCAGATAAAAACACCACTAATTCTATTAACGCCATCAGAAATGTCATGTAATGGAAACAGCAACTTGGTTTCAGTTTTCGTATAAAATAGTTCAAATAGTTCACATGACTTAATCGAATTAAACTCCCGGTTGTAGTTACTTCCCCTTACACATACATAGGTATTTAAAAGGGAAGTAACTGCGGCAGGGAGTATCAGTTTGGTTAGAACAATGTTCCAAGAATCGCACCTAGATGAATGATTCCAAAAACTAAACAAGAGACTGTTTTAACAAAAACTGACAGAAACAAGGTAGATTTATGTTTTAAAACTAACTTCAATGGACAAAAAGGCAAAACTGTTAAGTACAGGTACATGATCATATACACAATTAGCTGTAAATGGTTACAACACTTGCTCAATCACCATTTCAACATGTCGTTTGAGTGTAGCAATTCCTTTTTAAAATCTAAATTCTAATGCCTTTCATACATTTTGTAAGATAGTTACACAACTTAAATTTCACAATTGGCAAATGATAACAAGCTAGATTTTTTACAATTTGGGTCCCAGCGCGCTAATTTTTTCACAAATGTATAGGCTAGGGAGTCTTCACAATTTAGGGTGAAAAAGCCCTGTACAGTATCGTAGAGAAATATCTTCTGACGTAGTCAAACCGCTCTCAATTCACAAGTTCCTGGTACTTGTTATCTAAACGATATTTAAAATGATGCAAAGCCTGGATATGTCAAAACAATGGCGGTACAGCTTGCCATTCATTTGAGATTTTAATATTGGCATGTTCAAATTCTCTCTACTAAGAACAACTTAGTTCTATTGCTTGCTTCCCCTCAGAAAACTTTGTATTTACATGCATGTAACACACACCAAAAATGTCCGACAAAGAAATTTTCAATTTTGGGCACCAAATTTGTCATAATAATATGAAAATTATGATTGTCATCATCATGCATATACAGAAAAACAACAACATAAAAGAGATATTGTTCAAAATAGTGAAGAAAAGTCCATTTAAGGTTGGAATCTTTCATTTTCTATTGTTTACAAAATTAAAAAAATGAGCCGTTTTTGCACTTTTTAAAAAAATTTTCTTGTCGACTGCTCACATTTCTGGGATTTATTTTTATTTCTCTCTCTTCCCCCCGATCTTTTTGGAAAGATTTCCCGTAAAACAGAAAATAAAACAAGAGGGCCATGATGGCCCTGTATCGCTCACCTGTCTACCATTGGCAAAAATAAAAGGTTATTAATAGCAGAAAGGATCAATTTTTACCTTTGGCTCATGATATCCTCTTAATAAGCCTATGTAAAATCAAAAGACCCCCCCAGGCAGGGTTAATTTTGACCCTGAGGTCATGATTTGAACAATCTTGGTAGAGAGTCAATTATTGCCACATGCTGAATATCTAAGCTCTAGGCCTCATTATTTTGCTGTCTGATCATGATCTGCACTGTTGGCTATTCATTTTTTGCTGTCTGATCATGATCTGCACTGTAAGCTATTCATTGTATGTTGGGTGGTCATGATCTGCACTGTCAGCTTTTTATTTTTTGCTGTCTGATCATGATCTGCACTGTTTGCTATGCATTATTTAGCTGTCTGGTCATGATCTGCCCTTTCATTGTTTAGCTGTCTGATCATGATCTGCACTTTCATTATTTTGCTGTCTGATCATGATCTGCATTGTAAGCTATTCATTATTTTGCTGTCTGACCATGATCTGCACTGTAAGCAATTCATTATTTTGTTGTCTGATCATGATCTGCACTGTAAGCTATTCATTATTTGCAAATATTGATTTAATTTTATATATGAACTTTCTTGTCATGTGAATGTAAAAAATACTACCAAAATCTTTAACATGGAAGTTCAACTAGGGGTCAAGAACATGTATTGCATCATCGCTATTTAAAACTTTATATAAGTGCCAATTTTAGGCCAGAGTTTTTATATTGCTTGGTTTATGGGAAGTTTTCTTAAATATTGAGTATGAAGGACTTTTCCTACTGTATTGAACAGAGCACATCAGTCTACTGCACCTGTCAATAATTGTCATTTTCGAACAAAATAAACACTTTAAAATAATTACTTTCAATTATATATCCCTACTGTTCTGACACTTCATTAACTAGTATATGGAGTCGGAACAGCGGAAATAATAAAAATAAAATGTCAGTTCATAATGTCATTGTTATTCTACCTTTTCAAAAAAATAGTACAAGCAGTCGCATAAACCAAGAGATATAAAAAGCTCTGGCCTTACCATAGAGAGATCCAAGATGTGTACTGATTACAAGACAAATGTCATTTATCAATCTTTTGGTGTTAAAATACTGCAATAAAATTAGCAAATGAGGTGTTCAATAAACAACACATTATTAAAACCAGAAACCATCAAAACAACCTTTCATACAAATTCCAATGGCTGAAAATGTAACATTTAGAGTGTAAACAAGGTTTTTCCATATTTGGGCTCTGTGACCTAGTTTTTGACCCCAGATGACCCATATTCGAACTTGAGCTAGAAATCAACCAAACAACCTTTCTGACAAATTGCCAGGATATTTGGACTGAAACAGTAGCCTCTAGAGCCTTAACAAGATTTTTCTATTTTTGGGTCATGTGACCTAGTTTTTCATCCGAGATGACCCATATTCGAACTCGTTCGAGTAATTACTGGGGCAAACATCCTGACCAAGTTTCGTGACAATTGAGGAAAAGATGTGACCACTAGAGTGTTAACGAACTAAATGTGGACGGACGACGGACGACAGACGACGGACGACGGACATTCATCGATCCTAATAGCTCACCCTGAGCCAGCTCAGGTGAGCTAAAAATGCTGGCCTAAAGGTACTAAATTGCAGTTGATCGAATCAATGCGTTTAAGTTTTATAGCAGATATTTACACAAACGTATATTTTGAAGCTGTTTGCCTTACTTGTATCCCTTTATTGTCGAACTTTAGCGTAAAACTATCTATATCTATATCATGTCAATTATTAAAGTATATAAAGTGTTTGATATATTTATGTAAAAAGTACATGTTAAATTCAAGTTACGAACAAGAGTTTAGCTATTGGTTTATTAAGAAAAGTATTTATTTGGTAAATTCCAGTAATTTGTTTGTATTGCGTTGGTACAGGCGACACTTTCCTGTCTCCTAAGCTATTTTCTGAGAGTACTTATGGGGAGGTTCCCCTGGTGAAACCCCGTATTTAAATAGGGCAGATAATTTTATAATGTACTATTTCAGTCACTAAATTATATTTGTCGTGAAACAGTTTGAATATACGCTTGGGATGCATTAAAAGATTCAGCTTGGTAATTTATTTATCCCGGAGATACTAAGTTAGATATACCTAGTAGCTGAAATCTACAAATATCTACAAATATCTAATGTTTTTGATAAATTATGTGTTGAATTCGTACAAAAAGTCCCATCACGTAACTAATTGAATTTGTACATTACTGGCTAAAACTGACAGGATTAAGTATGTTTAAATTAAAAAGCCTGCCTTAAATTTCGCCTGACATTATGATACAAACAATTTCTCTTTAAAGCCCAGGCAATTCGTTTGCACACACGACAGACTTTAAGTACTTGGGTACTTTGATTTTTGTTTTATATTTGAAATTAAAGACTTTTTGTCACTGACAATGTAAACTTGACACAGTTCGTTGTCCGCACATCTAAGCTTCCGAAAAGGGAATAGCCATTGAGAACAAAACAGACATAGATTTGACATTTATTTAGGTATAGTTGTACAAAACGATGTTGATGATAATAATGATAATGTTAATAATGATAATAATAAAAATATATATCTGCCACTGAAGGCGATAAACACTACGTCATTGCTTAGAAGTTTGTGTAAAAGCACACATTTATTAAGGTATATTTGTACAAAATGATGCTGATGATAATAATAATAATGATAATAATAAAAACAGGATCTAACACTGAAGGAGATAAACACTACGTCATTGCTTAGAAGTTTATGTAAAAAGCACACAGCCAAATATGTGTTGGCCCATAAAGGTCATATCTTTATTACATGCAAGATATTGCTTATAACAATGGTAAGTCCACTAGACAATAATACATACCAATTCACCAAATATCGGAGTTCTATGCCTTGTGGATTTGGAGAAGATTATTTAAAGGTTTTCCTATATAAGTTTATGCAAAACAGTAGATAAACGATGGAAGGAATAGGTAAAGGTCGATTTTTTTGAGTAAATTAGGCATATACAATAAATTATCCTGAATGGTATTTCATTGTTTAATTTTCTGTACTTCTCCTTTCCAAAATAAGACAAAGCGGGTTTTTATTACTTCCCTTTTATGGAAAAAGTGGAACAATGGGTGTAAGGCAGTTTTCTCTAAATTTATTGGATTATTCAATGTATTCTTTCTCGCAGGACTGTAATTATGAATAAATTATAGATGAATTTAATTACATTTAGTAACATATGCATGTTGAGTTTTATCTGAAACATCTATTTTGTAATGCAAATGGTTGAATCGTTGTAAAATAAAATAGCGATTAATAGCCACTTTTTGTGTACGGATAATATCAGGTTATACCAGTCAACTAGATCAATGCACATTGTATTTAGTATGGACTCACGCTCTAATTAAACCTCTGGATCTATTGTAAATAATTAGGAAATATATTTTATTCGAGTGTAATATAACGAATCTTATATCACGATTTTGGGTTTAGATGTGTAGTAATCTAATCATGGACGCCGATGCCTGAGTGATTAATTACGAAGTACAATGTATATGATCGACGAAGAACATAATAGGTTCTATATCTAGGAACCTTAAAGCTAATGCTTCTGGCGGTGCCATTTCGGATGTTCTTATTACCCGTTTGGAATGTGAATGGAATTGCAACGACTAACCCTACGTTTGGAAAACTTTTACCACAGGTACAAGTAGCTATCGATATTGTTGAAACAAAAGAAATGTTACCAATATATCTTTTTAAAACACTATAATCTCATTTAGGTAAACCATCTGTCTGGGATTTGGTAGGCTGGCAGTGTTCCTTGGAAGGACCAGTAATGAAACAATATTTCTCTTAAGTTTCTGACATAAAGGGACATGGTCACAAGGCTCGAATCCATAATCATTAATCACTGAAAGGTTAGTGACTATGATACAGAAATGTTTAAAATTGTCGAGAGTACACTGCGCATATACAAATGAGAATAAACCCTCCCAAGGCAGGCAAAATCCTTGTTTTTCATTGAATGCACATCTAATTTAGCGCAAATGTATAACTCGATGACTAAATATCTAGAGATGTAAAGGTCCTAAGGATTAATAAAGGTCAAAACCCATTTGTAATACTGGCAAAAGCGCGATAGGTAGAGACTTTAGGTATGAGCACGCCAAATAAGTCGAACAAAAATATCTTGCAGGAAAATATCTTTGAACCCGGGGAACAAAGACGGACTCATCAGAGATGTTATAATACACTTATATTATACACCTAAAAAAAGGTTAAGCACCCCTGGAAGTTGCGTAGTGACTTAAAAAAAATTCTTTCATGAAATAGCCTTCAAATAAACA
Organism: Saxidomus purpurata; assembly: GCA_022818135.1. NCBI lineage: Eukaryota > Metazoa > Mollusca > Bivalvia > Venerida > Veneridae > Saxidomus > Saxidomus purpurata. The sequence continues at coordinate 13,729,417 of JAFMSR010000007.1, forward strand.
AAGGCAAAAAGGATGCAAACCATAACAGCAACCCTCTGCACGAACTGCAAACAGTTTTGTCTTGTGAGTGTAAGCAGATTGTCTTAAAAAGATCCGTTGTTCATATGGAGGCAGAATAGTCAGGGTTAGGATGGTCGACCAGGCACAGTAAAGGTTTACTCTGCTACTGAAGTACGGATGTCATCTGAAGACTCAAAATTGCATTTTTTTACTCTAATTCAAGACCTTTAATCTTCATATGACCTCTGCAGTTCCATACTTAAATGTGTTTTTGATTTCGGATAAAACGGCACCCGTTGATTGTTTAACAATATCACCCGAAAAGTCCAACATATTATTACAGTTTCGCCGTTTTCTGTTTGCCAGAGGGCTGCTGTTACGGATTACATTCGTCTTTCTTATTTGACGGTATTTTCATGATAAAAATTTGTTAGAAAAGTCAATCTAAAACTTTCAGGGGGTGCTTAACTTTTATCTTTGTGTATATTTCTCGAATTTCAGAGGTATCACTTACGTCGATGATTACGGATGACCCTTTATTATATCATTTCCACATACCCACCTATTTTTAATCAAATACAAATTGTTTGGCAGTGGTAGTGCGTTCGCCATGTGTCCATAGGCAAGACACAAATAAATCGACATTGCCTCTCTCTCTTTGGGGTTGATTCCATCTGGAATGAGTCTGGAGAGCGATTTACCTAAGTTGTAAGAACTTGTTTCACAATAGAGAATAAAAAAGTATATATATATATTTAAGCGACATACCCGATTACTGATGCCAAACTATAAAACCTCAAAAACTTAAATAATAGAATATTTGGCATCATTATAACTGAACATAAAAGTTTCAGCTCTGCATTCCAAGTCATAATCGATAACAACAGCTGTTTAAAATATACTGCAGTACCGTGAACCATTCAATACTCTAAGTAGAGTTGTTGTTGTACAATTAATGGGTGGATGCGATTTATTACAGAAAGCCTCTATATTGATTAACTGTGTTAAAATGAGCTATTTATCGCCATAGGTTCTTCTTTGAAATTGTATATATTTATTATTTTACGTTCATTAAACTCATAATCGATGTTTTTGTTCAGGCCTTTTGTTTTTGCGCATTAGGAGGAACCAGTTTTCTTTGTCGGAATTGAAGTTGGCAGTAGCAGAAACATGAAGTTGGCTGCAGCAGTATCTGGCAGTAAAAGAAACATAAAGTTGGCTGTAGCAGTATCTGGTAGAAGCAGAAACATAAAGTTGGCTGTAGCAGTATCTGGTAGAAGCAGAAACATAAAGTTGGCTGTAGCAGTGTCTGGTAGAAGCAGAAACATAAAGTTGGCTGTAGCAGTGTCTGGTAGTAGCAGAAACATGAAGTTGGCTGTAGCAGTATCTGACAGTAGCAGAAACATGAAGACGGCTGTAGCAGTTTCTGGTAAGAGCAGATACATGAAGTTGGCTGCAGCAGTGTCGAGCAGTAGCAGAAACATGAAGTTGGCTGTAGCAGTATCTGGCAGTAGCAGAAACATAAAGTTGGCTGTAGCAGTGTCGAGCAGTATCAGAAACATGAAGTTGGCTGTAGCAGTATCTGGTAGTAGCAGAAACATGAAATTGGCTGTAGCAGTGTCTGGCAGTAGCAGAAACATGCATTCGACTGTAGCAGTGTCTGGCAGTAGCAGAAACATAAAGTTGGCTGCAGCAGTATCTGGCAGTAGCAGAAACATGAAGTTGGCTGTAGCAGTATCTGACAGTAGCAGAAACATGAAGTTGGCTGTAGCAGTATCTGGCAGTAGCAGGTACATGAAGTTGGCTGTAGCAGTGTCGAGCAGTATCAGAAACATGAAGTTGGCTGTAGCAGTATCTGGTAGTAGCAGAAACATGAAATTGGCTGTAGCAGTGTGTGGCAGTAGCAGAAACATGCATTCGACTGTAGCAGTGTCTGGCAGTAGCAAAAACATAAAGTTGGTTGTAGCACAATCTGGCAGTAGCAGAAACATGAAGTCTACTGTTACAGTAGCAGTTTCTGGCAGTAGCAGAAACATGAAGTTGGCCGTAGCACAATCTGGCAGTAGCAGAAACATGAAGTTGGCTGTAGCAGTATCTGGAAGTAGCAGAAACATAAAGATGGATGTAGCAGTGTCTGGCAGTAGCAGAAACATGAAGTTAGCAGTAGCAGTGTCTGGCAGTAGCAGAAACATGAAGTTGGCTGTAGCAGTATCATGTAGAAGCAGAAACATGAAGTTGTCTGTAGCAGTATCTGGTAGTGGCAGAAACATAACGTTGACTGCAGCATTATCTGGCAGTAGCAGAAACATAAAGTTGGCTGTAGCAGTATCTGACAGTAGCAGAAACATAAAGTTGGCTGTAGCAGTATCTGGCAGTAGCAGAAACATAAAGTTGGCTGCAGTAGTATCTGGCAGTAGCAGAAACCTGAAGTTGGCTGTAGCAGTATCTGGTAGAAGCAGAAATCTAAAGTTGGCTGTAGCAGTATCTGACAGTAGCAGAAACATGAAGTTGGTTGTAGCAGTGTCGAGCAGTAGCAGAAATATAAAGTTGGCTGTAGCAGTATCTGGCAGTAGCAGAAACATGAAGTTGGCTGTAGCCGTATCTGGCAGTAGCAGAAACATGAAGTTGGCTGCAGCAGTGTCGAGCAGTAGCAGAAACATGAAATTGGCTGAAGCAGTATCTGGTAAGAGCAGAAACATGAAGTTGGCTGTAGCAGTATCTGGCAGTAGCAGGAACATGAAGTTGGCTGTAGCAGTATCTGGCAGTAGCAGGAACATGAAGTTGGCTGAAGCAGTATCTGGCAGTAGCAGGAACATGAAGTTGGCTGAAGCAGTATCTGGCAGTAGCAGGAACATGAAGTTAGCTGTAGCAGTGTCGAGCAGTATCAGAAACATGAAGTTGGCTGTAGCAGTATCTGGTAATAGCAGAAACATGAAGTTGGCTGTAGCAGTATCTGGCAGTAGCAGGAACATGAAGTTGGCTGAAGCAGTATCTGGCAGTAGCAGGAACATGAAGTTGGCTGAAGCAGTATCTGACAGTAGCAGAAACATGAAGTTGGCTGCAGCAGTATCTGGTAGTAGCAGAAACATGAAGTTGTCAGTAGCAGTATCTGGCAGAAGCAGAAACATGAAGTTGGCTGTAGCAGTGTCTGGCAGTAGCAGAAACATGCATTTGACTGAAGCAGTGTCTGGCAGTAGCAGAAACATGCATTTGACTGAAGCAGTGTCTGGCAGTAGCAGAAACATAAAGTTGGTTGTAGCAGTGTCTGGCAGTAGCAGAAACATGCATTTGACTGTAGCAGTTTCTGGCAGTAGCAGAAACATGAAGTTGGCTGTAGCAGTATCTGGCAGTAGCAGAAACATGAAGTTGGCTGTATCAGTATCTGGCAGTAGCAGAAATATGGAGATGGATGTAGCAGTGTCTGGCAGTAGCAGAAACATGAAGTTGGCTGTAGCAGAATCTGACAGTAGCAGAAACATGAAGTTGGCTGTAGCAGTATCTGGCAGTAGCAGAAACATAAAGTTGGCTGTAGCAGTGTCTGGCTGTAGCATAAATATGAAGTTGGCTGTAGCAGAATCTGACAGTAGCAGTAGCATAAAGTTGGCTGTAGCAGAATCTGACAGTAGCAGTAGCATAAAGTTGACTGTAGCAGTGTCTGGCTGTAGCATAAATATGAAGTTGGCTGTAGCAGTATCTGGCAGTAGCAGTAGCATAAAGTTGGCTGTAGCAGTATCTTGCAGTAGCAGAAATATGAAGTTGGCTGTAGCAGTATCTGCCAGTAACAGTAGCAAAAACATGATGTTGCCTGATGCAGTATCTTGCAAATACAGTAGCAAAAACGTGAGGTTTGCAGAAGCTGTAGCAGTATCTTGCAGTAGCAATAGCTTAAACATGATGTTGGCTTTATCAGTACACTGCGAAAAATGGCTGACTATACGGGAGTATACGCGCTCGTATATTCCTATTACACGGATCAAGCATACGATATCGTATATTAAGCATCTGATAAACGGCAAGTCCGTTGTATATATCATAGATTTTGGAGTCCGTATTTTCCGATATACAATTATTTCCGAAATTAATCATAAAAAGATATGCCTGTGTTTTAGCATATCAAACTTTACTTGGTTTTTCAGCGTATTTTCAATATCCAGTATATTGCCTGTATGGGTAGGAATACATACATTTACTTGCATGATGAATGTAATATACGGGAGCAGTATTCTTGCCATGTACGGACTAGGTCCAAATCTTGTATGCTAAGTAGTATACGGGATATACAAAATCAGTATAAAGGTAAATTGTTTGTTATTAAAGTGTCAGCCCTACTTAAAGGACCAACCATTTCTGACTTATGAGACACTCTTTTTCTGAGCACATTTACCTTCCGAATCCCATCCAGGCATGTAGGCATATAGTAACCATTATTTAACTAGCTGCGCTTCACCAACCCGCAATATCAGAATTGACCCCTGCTGGTATTCAAACCTTTGATCTCCGACTGCCATGAATATAGGGTAGGTATTTGGAGTTGTATATGTAGGATTTACGGACTATACATAGATCTCGTTTTCTATTAATATACGGAATATACGGACATGTATATTCTTAGAATACGGAGTAGGTATACAGAGTTGTATATGCAGGTTATAGGTTATATACGCGCACAGTATTCTTGTCTTATACTGATAAGACCCACACATTGAATACTTAAAATATACTGAATATCGAAAGTTTATCGAAAAAGCATTATCGATCACTTTATGACCATTCAAATATACAGGAGAAACGGCGTTAACTCATTAAAAGGTAACACAATCATTATCTGGCAATATTTATTAATTTACTGAAGTAATTTGCATTATTTCCAATTTATTTTGATACATGATTGAAATCATCGTGCTTCCTTCCCAGCAAGCATGTGCATATTGGACCAATATCAGTTTTAAGTAGGCTGACTGATATCTGTTTTTGATATTGGTACGATATTCGGCCGATATCAACCGTTTACCAAGAACAACATGTTGTGTATAATAAGATGAAATATGTTTAAATTATTTGATAAATCATTTAAGATTTAACGAATTTACATTAAATTCTTCTCTAAATAGGTACAAACCTTATTTAACACTGTGGATGTTTCGATATCGGTCCAACCACGGTTTGATATCAGAAATAGAGAAATGAGGCACGTTTGAGGAACAGATAGGCAGGACAAAATAACTTTGAATATAAGTTAGTTATTTTCTATATTTTGGCTTAGCGAAGTGCAACACTTAAAGTCTTAAAACAATAAATAGAACTTGTTTATATGATACTTCATTCAGCCCGGGATATACCGCCATTTTGGTGTTTTCATATTGGTGCGTAAGTTTCTTTATGTACAAGAATATATGTATATTTGTACAGCACAATTACTACAGTTTCTCATATCGGTTCGATAGAGAGTCAATATAGGTCCAATATGGTTTTTAAGCCGGTCCAATATTGGGTTGATAACAGAAATGACATCGGCCCGATATTACGTCAACTTTGCAAAACCGAGGTCGGTCCGATATAAAAATCTGGTATTGGGCCGATATTGAAAGCGATGTCGGACCAATGTCGGCGTGATGTATTATGCTTGCTGGTGTATTTATTTGAAATAAGTTAACAATTTTTAAAGGAATTCAAATTGACTTAATTTTTATCAAAATAGATTGATATCATCGTGCTCCCTTATTTATTTGAAATACGTTTACTATTTTTACTTGAATTCCAATTGACTTAAAGCTGCTCGCTCTCAGATTTTCGTAAAAAAATAAAGTTCTTCAAGCTGTATGTAAATAAAGAGTTTAGAATATATTGTCATATAAAAAGGCTCCGTTATAAATTCATGTCACGTACATCTCTAAATAAAAAAATACGCTACTAAGTTCTAAAGCGTTGCAAACGCTTTTGAAATTTCAATATTAACATAATTATAGTGTAGCAGTTACGTGTAACCGATCTTTTCAATCGATTTCTGTAAATTCCTACCTAGAATTTGCTATATTTTTTATTCCAGCCTTTAGTTTTATATTTATGAATACGAATTTCAATTTTTTTGTGAAAAATATTTTTTCAACAGTAACTGAGAGCGAGTAGCTTTAAATAGAAGAACATGTTTTAGCTTCATATTTTCATTCTTTTACTTAACTGACTTTTTTTGATTTTAAGATATTGTAGTAACGTTTTTTTTAAGTTATTATTATGCCTACTTTATCGCGTTATTTCAAACATCACATTTTGTCATGTTTGAAGATTTTGCAAGATATAAAGGTAATAATTGCGTTTGTTCAATTCAAAATCACCTTGAATAGTTAACTTGATCGGATAAACTGTTTATCATTCTTTTTACTATTGGATTTTCTCTTAACCTTTTCACAATGCGGTTGGTCTAGTTTTTTTGCATATTATAACTATTACCATATTTTACTCGTAATATAAAGCCGCTTCATAGCTTTATCCTATTATAAAATTATGATAATTGACCGGCTCATTAAAATTGAATGCAACGCAACTACATGTAAAATAATTTTGCCGCCAATGATGGATGAAAACGTGACATTTTGTGTATAGAGAAATAATCAATTTTCCAACAGGCCTGATTATCAAGGGACAATGCTTTGTATTTAAAACTGAGATTTATATCTGGCTCTGTTTTACTTTAAGCATTGTTTTTGTAGAAAGTTACTATAGCCCTAAAACGGATATATCTGCGCATGCTGATTTTCTCGCTCCTGCAAAAAAGCAGTATTATTTTTTTTTAATAGAACATAGTCTGATATGTTCTAACCTAAGTCCACGGAATAAAGTGAAGTCTAATTGAACTAGTTATCATTATCTTTATTGATAAACCTTAGGAAATTACTAGTAACACATTGGTTATTGTTTGTACTGTCTGAAGCATACATTTTTACATTGTACATGAACATTTAAAAATAAACAATAGTGTATTAACTAAATCAAGATCAAAACCACACACTTGTTGCCAAATACAAAATGTCAAGTTCTCAGTAACAAAACATTATTTTGACTTGATGATACAAAGAAATTTCAATACGCTCAAATCACACATACACTTCAAATAAAACAGAATTACCCACCACCAGCAAGCAAATGAATAAAACGTTATTTTTCTTTGTCAAATATGTCATACAGGAATTTATCACAAAAATAAAGAATATTGAGTACGTTCATAAAACTTTCCATTTCACTTTCTAGACTATGGTTTCAACTATGAATGTAGATATTCAATGCAGCTTTTGTTAGTTATTTCGCATGAATGTGTTAAATTCTATAATTTACATATGGTGATACGGATGAAATTAACTTAACGGTTGCTCAACGCACGTCATATATATGTTTATATACATGTTTGTTTATCAAATTTTGTTTAATTGTAGAATATATATGTGTAGCATTTATGAGTATATGCCTTTTTCTTCTTATTTACTCTCGCTGTTATTAGCGCATGTTGTATATAGTATCTTGCAGACGAGGAACTTTATATGTTCAAGTCTTATGAAAATGCAATTCTGTTCTATTCTGTGTTTTGGAACCATCTATACGTACAAGCCCCTGTAGGAGTTTTCCATGGGAGGGACTGTGGCACGTGGAACGTATACACATTTGTAGTATTTGAGATTTAAAAAAGGGGAAACAAAAAACAGCCTTAAATTGAAAACCGTTTGTTGCATACTAGATTACTACACTTTTATAATTTCGTTCTTATCTAAATCAATGTGCATGTTTGTTCTCCGGACCATTTGAATATTTCTGAATCAGCATTTGAAAATTGTGCATACACGCTTCCCCTCGTGCTCGTCTATAGCATTGCGAATAATGTCCCGCTGTTTAGCGACTTGGTAGTATAACCTAATAAAGTCATAAATGACACTTATTCCACTTAGCACAACTATGACACTTGCAAGAAATCTACCAAATGAAGAAGCGTCCATGATCGTGTTGCCTTCTTGTACTCCATAAGTAATTCCAGATATAAACACCACTAATTCCATTAACGCGATCAGAAAAACCATGCCATAGAATAGCGACACGCGTGTACTTATGTCACGGACATTACAGAAACAAATTGCAGTTCCAATGCATGCAAGTATCAATATTGAAAATATAGAAGCAAATGCAGAATTTACGGGTGCGAGACTATGCGAAGATGTGTCCTCTTGCGAAGGGTCGTCCGAATTTGAATTGGATGCCGATACGGCTATGATTGCGAATTCTATAACGTTCCAAAATAGGCTAAAAACGTACCACACTATGAAAGCTCGTATTAAATCCATCACTTGGGACTTAAACATCTTATAAATGGAACGGACAATCAGAACACCTATGTCAAACACATCAAATTCAACACCACATATTTCGCACATATTTGCTTATTTTTTCGTTTGTTGGTTGTTTTTTGTTTTTTTTTTTTTTTTTTTTTTTTTGGTTTTTGGGGGTTTTTTTGGGGGGGCTGTTTTTTTGTTCGTGGGGTTTCCTGTTTGAGATATCAACTGGTTTTGTATCCTTTTAAAGCAAGTGCGTTGACTGAAAATTTATTATCGACTTTCAGCAATATAAGACAAATCTAGTCAATTGCAAAATCAGATAAATGTACTAAATTGCAGTTTATCTTATCAGTGCGTTAACGTTTGCTGTATAAGTGATACGCTTTATGCATTTGGCTATTGATTTCAAATCTTAAAGTAATCAATGCACTCTTTCATTTTTGTTTTGTATTTGAAATTAAAGACTCATTGTCACTGACACTGAATACCTGACAAAATAAGTGTTCGTTTTCCACTTGGGTTAATAGGCATATCTAAGCTTCCAAAAAGGGTATAGCCCACAAGAGCAAAAAAGAAATAACATTGATATTTATTAAGGTATAATTGTACAAAATGATGTAATGATGATGATAATAATAAGCAAATTCAGTGAACTTATATCCCCCGCCAAATTAAGCAAATAGCTGAAAAAGTACAACTGTGTATTGTTCTGTCTGTTTAAAGAAAAAGAAACATTTTTTTTAAATTTCACCACCCCACTGGGACCTCATCTCCGAGGTGATATTTAAGTTAATACTGTCATAAAGAACTTAATTGTTGTAATTAAATAAAATCAGTACTACTACCTTCAGACAACAAGAATTCTCAAGTTTCCATATAGAATAATTATATAAGAAAAGCGCTACAATCCCTTAAGGGGTCTCATTTCTAAACAAAATCAGAAAGTGTCGGGGGTGGACATCAGAAAGAGTGATCATCAAATTATTTGAGCCTGTAACAATTTAATTTTAATAACCGGTTTTAGAGAAAAAGATTATTAATATATTATATTGAATATAAAAGAAAATAACATTTAAATATTTAAATATATCTTACATGGCCTGCTGTTGAGGACTTGGTTGTTCGACCAAAGGGTCGCTCGCTCGGTTCCTCCTATCCCCCCGCTTTCCCGATACTTTATTTGATTTCATTGCAGTTTCTACGAGAAAACCGCTTATTAATAACCAATTTCATTCTGCAAGGTAATCAGATAAGATAGTCTCAATATCTGAGTCTTATCAGCTGTGACTAGGACTTATACATTATATATGGCAATAAAAAAGTGTACCTAATGATAATAATTTTACTTATAACATATCGAAAGTGTACATTTTTTTAAAGCATATAAAATTATCTACGCATTGGTGTAATTTTTATTCAAGAACTTCTAAATTGAGTGACAAATTTCATGTTATAAAGACAGGTGATAAATTTTAGGATTTTTTAAAAACTTTTTTGAAAAATCAATATTCTTTAGAAAGAATAATCCTATCATTATAAGTAAATGTAAGATCTGTTACAATATAATGCTAAACTCAGTGGAGAAAAAAAGTTAAAACTATCATTTTTAACATAATATCACATAAAATACATATAAGGGTGTGATTTCAAAATTCACTAACATCACTAAACCTAATGCTCCAGATCCCTTGGGGCAAAAATTACAATTTAAAAGGAAAAGCGCCCCCTTGTGGTCAAAGACAATAAACAATAGCATAACGACATAAGACCTAAGTGACATTAGAATTAATCCTAGATCCATTGTTTTTACAACTGTCAGATCAATGCTCTGTCCCCTCCCCTACAAGGGGGGTTATAAATTGTACCGGGTTCCCGCGAAACAGTTAACCGAGGTGACGGATATTTCCACCGACACCAAATATATCATGGAAGAAACAACTTCTTGCATACCTACCGTCTTGCACTTTATAATAGATATTTAAATACAAACTTATCGAAATGATGCATTTTAATAAAAAACAAACGTTATTCAGATGCTGTGTTTGGGAAAGTGACGTCCTTTTGTTATAACGTTACGTCACAAGTAATTCACGAAAGTCATATTATGGGGGGATGTAATATGAGATTTTCCAGCACTGGTTCCCCGATCCGGTATGCAAGAAGTCAGGCTCCTGGGGTCAAAAATGTCCTCGTCCGGAGATACTTGTTTTAAAAAGAGTAATTTAGTGAAAATATTATCTAATACCTCCAGATCTCAGCGGTAGACCAAATTTCACACACATATCTCCGAAAAAATGATCTACTTTTATTGTTTTTTAATTTTTAATGAAACAAAAGTAATGGCTTACTAATTGAATGTTTGCTTTCCATTTGTTTTGAAAAAAGTGTCTTTATTTATTTACAAAACTAGCTTAAATTTAGAAGATAAATGTTCCAATCTTCGAAATTTAACGATAAAGTGATAATAAACACCTTTTTTGTCATGTTGTTTCGTGAAACAGGAGACGGACATTTTACAGATATATAGAGAAAAGTATGTTTTAACGTTTTCCGATATAAAACAGTATCAAATCTTCTATAAATGGTGAATTAACATCTTTTTAATGGCATGACCACAAACATTCAACATGTACATAGAACAGGCGTTTTAGGTATCCAAATACCCGGGGTTGTGACTTTTTAATCGATTTTTCAACAGGCCTGATTATCAGGGGACAACATTTTGTATTTAAAACTGAGATTCAATTCTGGCTTTATTTTACTTTAAGCATTGATTTTGAAGGAAGTCACTTTTATTTTCGTTTTTACTATAACCCAAAAACGGATATATCTGCGCATGCTGGTTTTCTCGCTCCTGCAAAAAGCAGTATGATTTTTACATCATTAGCGCATTATGTAACAATTCTCCTTTTTATGTTTTGGAACAGAACATAGTGTGATATGTTCTAACCTAATTCCAGGTAAAAAAGTGAAGTATTGTAGAACTAGTTATCATATTTTTTTATATACAAACCTTAGGAATTTCTAGTTCAACATAACATACAAACGTACATATTTACATTGTACATGAACATTTAAAAATAAACAATAGTGCATTAACTAAATCAAGATCAAAACCACACACTTGTTGCCAAACACAAAATGTCAAGTTCTCAATACCAAAACATTATTTTCACTTGATAATACATAGAAATTTCAATACGCTCAAATCACAGATACAGAATTACCCACCACCAGCAAGCAAATGAATAAAAAAAAATTTTGTCAAATATTTCATGCAGGAATTTATTACAAAAATAAAGAACATTGAGTTCATAAAACTTTTCGATATCTGTGACTTTCTAGACTTTGGTTTCAACTATTCATGTTAATATTTCTTGCAGGTGTTGTTAGTGCATGTGTCTTGGAACCATCACGTCGAACACCAGTCAGGAGTTATTCCAAAATGTGGACTGTGGCACGTGGCACATTTGTTATAAACATAAATTAGATATTTTGAAGATTAAAGTAAATGCGACAAACAGAAATAAACGTGAAATCGAAAACCGTTTGATGTATATTTAGTTTACTTCACTTTTATATTTCCTTCTTATCTACTTCAATTTGTACTTTTGTTCTCTGGAACATTTGAGTATTTTTGAATCAACAACTGACATTAACCTAGCAATTAAAGAAACAAATTCCAGTTCCAATACTTGCAAACATCAGTATTGAAAATATAGAAGCAAATGCAGAATTTACGGGTGCAAGACTATACAAGGATGTGCCCTCTTGTGAAGGATCGTCCGAATTTGAATCGGATGTTGATCTGAATATGATTATAAATTCTATTGCGTTCCACAATACGTACCACACTTTGAAAGCTCGTATTTTATCCTTGGGACTTGAAGATCTTATAAATAAAACTGACAATCGTAACACCAATGTCAAACTTATTAAAATCAACGCAACATATATCGCACATATTTGCTTTTTTAGTTTGTTGAAAAATGCATGGTTTTGTATCCTTTATAGCAAATGCGTTGACTGAAAATTTATTATCGACGTGCTTCAATATAAGACAAATCTATTCAATTGCAAAATCAGATAAATGTACTAAATTGCAGTTTATCTTATCAATGCGTTCAATTTTTATGAATAGATTACAAATCTTCGAGTAATCAAGTTATTCGTGTTACTGACAATAAAAACCGGACAAAATATGAGTTCGTTTTCTGCTTGGGTTAAAGGCACGTTTAAGCGTCCGAATTTCCCACAAGAACAAAAATAAAAGAAAAAATAAAAGAATGACATTGACATTGATTAAAGTATACTTGTACAAAATGATGTTGATGATGATGGTGGTGATTAACAAAATAACAACTAGATCTAACAATGAAGCAGATAAACATTGAAAGCATGATATTACGGATATGTAAAAAGCGCACATGACCACAAAGGTAACATACTTGTAACATGCAAGATACTGTTTATTTTAAGGCTAGAAGTCCACTAGACAACGATACATACAACATATCTGAGTTCTATGCCTTGTGGTTTTGTGGGAAGATTTTTATAAGGTTTTTCTATAATTATAAGTAATGTAAAGCCGGTAGTACCTGGGCACGGCCGATATTGACCACCCTAGGTACAATATTTGAGTAATCTTAGTAGAGGTTCACAAGACAATGCTACATACTAAACATCTTAGCTCTAGACCTTGTGGTTTTGCAGATTGAGATTTTTAAAAGATTTTGCTATACCTAGTGACCCCCAGGCAGCTTAAATTATAAGTTCATTTAAAAACCAGTAACTCCCTTTGTGTGGTCAGTTTTAGAACAAGTGGCAAAATTTGAACACATTTTGACGAGGTCCACTAGACAACGTTACACATCAAATATCTAGACATTGTGGTTGCGGAGAAGAAAATTCGTAACGGGCTTCATATAAAAGTCTATGTAATACAAGTGACAATTTTTACCATGGGGTCAAGAAAAGAACAATTTTGATAGATTTCCACTAAACAATAATATGGGCCTTGCGGTTTTTGAAAAGAAGATTGAAAAAAACTATGTTAAATCAAGTGATGCCCCGGACGTTGTGAATATTGATCCGGGTGTCATGACTTCGTACGTTTGTAGAGGTCAGCCATGCATTGTTACATGCTAAATATCTTAGCTCTTGGCCTTGTGGTTTTAGACAAAAAAAGTTTAGAGTCTTTCCTATTTAGGGCAACGTAAAATCAAGTGACCCCCGGGCGGGGTCAATTTTGACCCTGGGGTCATGATTAGATATTTAGAGGTCCACTACGCTATGCTACAGGCTTAATATAAGCCCTTGACCTTGTTGTTTTACAGAAGATTTCCTATATTTTCCCGCTTGCAGCCATAGCAACTAGACTTCTGAATGGAATGTGGCACTGTGTACCAGTTAATTTTACTTACTTACTTTTATGGAACGCCATGACCGTCTTATCATGACTTGTTTGCTTATATGCGGTACATATTTCATTATATGCAGATCTTTTATTATATGCAGTATATATTTCATTATATATGGTAGATAGTTCATTATGTGTGGTACAAGTTACTTTATATGCTGTACTTTCTTTGTTATATGTAGTACAACTCTTCTTATATTTGGTGGTACTGTCTTTATATGCAGTGCAAATTATATCATCATTGGCCTTTTGGTTTCAGATGAGATGTCACTTTGTGCCAGGTGAGCTGAAAATCTTAATCACAAGTTTTGACATTTCCTAAAATTCGTATCAAATTAAATATTTACAGTTAGCATGAGTAATAGAATATTCGGAAGTATTATTACTTTACTGACATTCAAGTAATCATCGGTAAATCAGCGTTTTAAAAATATGTTGCAGTACCGTATAAAACATTCAATAATCAATGTAAAGTTGTTGTTGTACTAAAATGGGTGGATAGCAACTTTTACATCTCTCAAAGTTAATTATTTGTGTTGAATGCGGCATTTTTCTATATATGTTGTTCTTTAAAATTGTATTTATTTATCAGTGTACGTTCATTGTACACATGCTCCCTTTATGCTGGGCAACCACAGTGAAACACGAAAATAAACAAATTCTGATAACGTCCCTTACTTCTCAAGGCAGTTCGATATTATATCATATTTCCTTTATAAAATATTCATTTTGCACAGACTGATAAGCCGAACATTGAAAAAATATCTGCGTTAATGTAGATATGATCTTGAAATACACAAGTTTGGGTCGAAATTCCGTTTACATAGGCGCTGATGCTTAAACCGTGAATGTCACTAACTTAGAAAGAAAACAAAATCAAAACAAACAACAAAAACAAAAACAAACAGTTAATATTAGATTAATACTTCATGTTAATAACTGTGTATAAATAGTTATTGCAGCAAGGCTATTATCGGTCATTTGATTTTATTGAAATTATTGATAAAGACAATTTTGAAGTCGTGCATTGTTCGTGTCCATGTATCGCCCTTTTGTCTCGTCACTTAATAAACTATGAGAGCGAACAGTTTTAACAAAAGAGAGGTTAGTGTATTTGATATTGTGTCCTAATAACTTTACGGAAGCGTTTAACTTAGGATTTTTTGTGCATGGTCAATGGCAAATAATTTTGACAAAATGAGTGGTAGGCGCACACGTCTTAGTGACAAGCAGAGTTTCCTTCTTCTCTACTTGTTCACACAATGTCTTAACGGAATCTTTTAAAATCAAACCAGAGAAGTGCGTCAATCAACAGTACACTAACAAAATCCTTTCTTTCTCAAAAGCAGCAAACAATCGAATGTGACAAAAACATGGCATATCCCTACTGAAATCACTTTTATCTTCAGTCCATTTTCATACTGCAAACTATCTGGGACAAACCTATTTAGAATGATTTATTCTTATCCATATTTATATCAAATAAATAAAGGACTTGGGACATATGTAAAAATAATAGATTGATTAATAGAGACATCCTTACAGAATGGTTAAGTACTTAGTCCCATACCGGTTCCACCGTCCGGTGCTATATGTTCATTCCGCCACCAAACCTCCATTCATGTAGGAAAATGTATCAAGCGATAAACAAATAGTGCTTGAGCTTTTCTCATGAAACTTTGCATGTGGATAAAGATATTTATGCAAATTTGCAGATACTTTGGCGACAGAAAAGATAAAATACCACTTATATTATGTGTTATGCGATTACTGTAATACCAATATAAAGTATGTCAGTCTCTATAATTTGCAGTATGTCTTTAAATCTTAAGTAAATTTCGAGTTTTGCGTAACGTTGGAAACAAATGTTAAATTCGATGCAGTTGTTTCGAAATAGCACCCTGTATTGACCGTGTAAGTCATCTAATTTGATTGCCTAGTTCCCGTATTGGCCGAAATTCATTATTGGTCTTGTTTTCCCGCATTGCCCGAATATTTGGTATTTATTTGCAAAGTTTCCACCTTATTGCAAGAAGAATTAAACACTGGTGACAAATTAAATTACATAGCATAGAATATTTTCATATATTATTAAAGGGCATAATTCATCGGTAAAATCAGCGTATTGTAAAATATGATCTTTATTTATAATCTATGTACATTTGTTGTTGTACAATAAATGGGTGGATAGCAATTTCTGACAACAAGTCTCTTATTTGATTATTTGTGCCGAAGCGTTTTTTCGAAATGTGTTTTTCTTTTAAACTGTAAATTGTTATCACTTTACGTTCGTTGAACATATTATTTATTTTGAGAGTATGTAATCTGCTAGGTGTAAGGAGTGCCCCCTAACCAGTATCACGACAAATATTATACTAGCATAGTTAATTGATTATTGCAATATTTGCGAAGTGGTTCATAGTTGAAGACATAATGAAGTGAGAAATGAAACAGTTGATAGCGTCATGGCCATACACGGGTAAGGGATCTCTTTATTATATTCGAGTTACTTATTATTATACTCGTGGTGACTTTACATTTTTAGACAAAGTTTTGTGTTATTTACATTTATATAAGTAAAGATTGTAAACACATCATCTATGAAAGAATACTGTGTTAATATTCTAAAGCCGGAAAAAAAATTTGTTTGAAAATATCTGATGGGAGAATAAAATATTTAATTGCCAATAAGCGCCAAAATCATATACTTTTAAAAAGAAAATCTTAGACGTTCGCTTTATTGTTATATCCAATGAAAAATAATAAAAACAGTTGAACATACAACTGATAATATAATGTAATATTGTTCTAAAACTTACAGACTCACAGTGATATAGTTTCATACACGAGAAAGGTAATACTTTATCATAGAAACATCAGACGTCTAAACTCAACATATAAATGACTTAAATCGGGAAAAATGTTCTAGAACAATGGACTTACAGTTGTAAGTCTTGAGTATAAATCATTGGAAAGCAGAAATAGAATGAGTTCTTGTTATCAGAAAAGCATAAAGTTTGTACAGAGATTTTAAGTCTTGTTTAAGGCATCAGTCTGGAATCAGTCAATAAATCAAACATGATACCAAGTAGGCATTAACCTCTACCTCGCTTTATTTCCTCACTTTCCATTAAAACAGTATCATGTTCTGATAAAAAGGATGTTCATTGATGTTCAATGAATACATATTAACTCAGTAGCGAACAGCGCAACTCTAGATCAGACTGTATTGCAAAACTTGCGAGACGTTGATGACAAAATAATCAAGATTTATGTTCCGTCGACAAATGTTAAGCTGATTTCATGTGACAAGAACGTAAACGGATGATACTCTAAGAAGAGTTAAATTCCAGACATGGGAAAGGAATTGAGTTAAAAGCTTGGTTACTGAGCTAAAACATTCACACATGCAATGGAAATTGCTAAACGAGCAATATCATTCACACAAAATATATAAATTCAAATCATGCTTAAAACGATAGGGACTTTATGGACTGAAATGATCTTGCAAAACTGTTTGATCTCCGTTTTCTTTCATTTATCAAAGTGTAAGCGCACTCAAGCAGAATATTGTTACGTTAAAGAGGGTCAGGTTTTTTTAAAACCCCCAGTACTAAATAAGTGATTGCTATAAAGTACATTTGTTTGGATGTACAAATATTACGTGATAGCTAGCCTGGTACACGGGTTATTCAGGCAGAAGCTTTAAAAAGGCAGCTACTCTCTGAATAAGAGTGTTGTTATTGGAATCAGGCAAGTATGACAGTAAGTACATAAAGAAGCACTGGCAAACACTCTGTTGCTTAAAGCCATCAATACACTCCGAAAGTTCAACGTAAAAACAATGTGTGTTTCCTTTATAAACGCACCTGGGCTGCTATGTTTCCTAAATAAGTCAAACAACACTGAATTTAACTTTATTATGAATTGTGCATAAAAATTGATGCTATTATGACTTGATTCCGAGTGTAAATACGTTACACTGAACAGAAATATACTCCAATTTTTGAAATTATCCGTGTTATGTTGTATCACGGTATTATTGTATTTATAATTACAAATATATAATGCTTACTCGTTGTAACATTACAGGAACTACAACCACTATACAATCAGATGAATTCAAATAGTAATTTAAATAGTCGATAGAAGTCTTTAAGAGATAATTTAAAATAGCTTGACTATATCTTAATGTATTTTCTAACAAGATTAACCCATTTTGGTAGAAGCTTCTAAAAGTTGGTATCAAATATTTGTAGCTACTGGTACTGTAGCAATTGGTACTCAACTCAAAGAAAATAAATAACAAAAGTGGCTACTGAGATTTTATGAAAAATTAGACTGCCTAAGTTTTTAACAATAAAATTCTATATCAAATAAGGTAAAAACCTTAAGTTTAGTGCTAGAAGGTAGACAACAATGACTGAAATATTGGATTTTTGCTGATTTAGAGTGTATCCCACAATGGAGTTACATGGAGGGAAACTACAAAATACAATAGCAAACATTTACAATTCAAAGTGATTTAACAATGGAATTTAAGGGGCACTCCCTGTATATTGCAGTTAATATTCTCGAAACATAGATTATGTGTTCAATAAACGTAAAATGATTAATAAATACAATTTCAATACAGAACCTTTATCAAAAAATGCCTCATTTTATCACTATCAATCAATAAAGAGGTTCTTTGTAATAAATCGCATCCACCCATTTATTGTACAACAACAACTCTACATAGAGTACTGATTCGTTTGCGATACTGCAGTATAATTTAAACCGCATGACTGGGAATACATAGCTGCAACTTCTAGGTTAATTTATAATACTTGTACAGATTTTATTATTTTTGTTTTGGGGGTTATTTAGTTGACATCAGTTATAGGGTAATTTCCCTTTAAACACTCATACTTGGTTTAAATGTAGCTAGAATGACATAGTTTATGATAACATTAACAGACTTAACAGAAATCAAGGAATTTCAAAGGAATTAATTTAAATGTAAACATTTGTAAACATTAATAATCGCCTATCGCCTAAGAAATGTGGCCATAAACTTTATAATTGTCAAAATTAACGTTAAGCTTAACATTTAACCTCGCCGTTTTTCTTTAAAATAACATCTTTTCAGGATCTTAGATCGACTTTGGAAACCTCATTTCTTATATGATATGGCACGTGAGGTGATTTCACCGAATATTTGTTTTTAAAGACCAAAATGAGGGGAATACTTACCCCACTAAAGTGTTAAAATCAATCTATCGATCCAGCGCCGAACATAGCATCCTGCGCCCAACATAGCCGGTTACCTAGTGTGTTATTAGAAGCAACTGTGAGCGATTGGCGGACAGACGGCGTACATACGTTTATTTTGACACTTAGTGCTAGGTAAGAAGAAACAGACAGCGTACCTATTGCTGTTTTAATATTAATTATATAACGGCACAGCTTTCGCTGACTTAAATAAATCGATCTGATGAACATCATACACAGAAAACCATGAATGCTTCAGAGTACACAAATAAAACAGGTTAAACCCGAGATACATTTTGTAACTAACTTAAAACGATTAGTTACTGAATAACTGCCAAATGTTTTAAATGAAGTAAAAACCTAATTTACCGACTAATTTCCATGTATTCGTCCTGAATGGTGCCAAGTGAGCTGACATGATTGTATTAAACAAGTCTTTGCCCTATATTTATGATAAAAACGTGCAAAACTCTTCTTAACATCTGTGAAACAATTATATAAAAATAATCAATATTTATGTTCCTCCAACAAATGTTCAGCTTATTACGGTTAATACAAATAGATGACACCCGTGAACAAGTTAAAGGGACATACCCTATAACTGATGCCAAACCAAATTACCTTAAAAACATAAATAATAGAATCTTTGGAAGTATTATAACTTACCTAAAAGATAAAGCTATGCATTCCCAGTAAGTTATCGATAAAATCAGCGGTTTCAAATATACTGCAGTCCATAAACCATTTAATAATCTATGTAGAATTGTTGTTGTGAAATCAATGGGTGGATGCGATTTATTACAGAAAGCCTCTATATTGATTAATTGTAGTAAAACGATGCATTTTTTCGCCATAGGGTTTTCTTTGAAATTGTATTTATTTTTCGTTTTACGTTCATTGAACACATAATCTATATTTCAAAAATATAATCTGCTAGATGTAGGTAGTGCCTCTTTAACAAGTTGAATTTTATGAAGTTTGAGCTTACAACTAAACGTATTTTTTATATTTCTGAAGTGAGGGTTATACTTATTTTAGCAGCATGTGCTGCTCTTCATATATCCAAACATTAGTGCATTCAATCAGAACACATTTGCATGACGAGTCATAAATTGGTACCCATTTTTGCGGCCATGGTCTATCTAAAATGAACATATACCACTAAGATGAAATAATGAACAAACACTCATAGTAGTTTATCAAATAAAACGAGATAAACTAATTGATCTAATAGACAGTATTGTGTACGTTAAATGTTCCAGTCATTACTTACTCCGTCTGTTCAAATACAGTTGCTTCTTTTATTGCAAGATTGCCAATGCCCACATGATTGGCTTCGGTACACTACAAATTTTGTGGATTATCTATGAGTACACTATATTTAAAGTTATTTGAAGAGGTATACACTAAAACCGGGCTATCGGAAATTAGGCGGTATCTACGTACAACCTTCATAAACACTTGTTTAATAATAATTGGCATATTTCGCACAAACGAGTCATTTGAGGTATACATTATTGTTGAAAAGGCATTTATTTGTTGTTTTACGTACATCTAGATTTATTGCATTGTGTCAATACGATATTGAATTTGTAGGGCAATTCTTTGCCAAATATGTAACTTCCTAGACAATAAGCTCGCAGAGACAAAATATTTAGTATCCAAGTCATCCATATATCAGGTAAAAAGTATGAAAGCAAGGGAGAAGCTATTTTAGTAGCCGGTTTAACAAGAAATATTTGTAATTCACAGCCCAGGTTTGGAAAGATTCACTTTAGTAAAACATAAGTAATGAGACCTTACTTATACATTCCCAAGTATTCCAGAAATCTAAAATGCAGTTATGGTTCACTGAAATTTATGATCGTATGTCGAGAGTAGATTATATCGCTATATACAAAACATGTGTGTTGAGAATACTATAAGATTACGTATGGGATCACTTTCAGAATGTTATCTTTAACATCAAAAGCTCCAATTTTCCTGATATGCTAGCTGTATGCATTTGGTCATAACATCCTTTTAGCAAGAATACTACACTGAAGAAACTAATATTCGTCTTATTCACGGGCAGCTTAAAAGCTGCTAGTTCAAAGTTTCCGGTAAAAAAGAAATTTCATCAAAATAATATGCTAAACCATAAGGTGTAAAAGCAATCGCTAGAATCAACAACGTAAGTGAAAATATAAGTAGCATTTTTAGAAATTTGTTGAACATGTTGGTGTAACGGCACCGTTACACTACATGCTTATATTGGAATTTCAAAAGCAATTGTAACGCTTTATAATTTGGTAAACATTATTCAATAATACAGAAAAATTGAAAATATGTTAATTTCAGCCAGTTCGAGGAATCTTGTTCATCAAAACCAGAGAAAGAGCAACTTTAAAGCTCGCCATAAATAAACTGAAGACAAAATATGTTAATTTCAGCCAGTTCGAAGAACCATGTTCATCAAAACCAGAGAGCGAGCAACTTTAAAACTCGCGATAAATGAACTGAAGAACTTTCAAATTCTCTCGTAATTCGCTAAAATCAATTGTTGAACGCCTCAAATATGAAATACAGTACAGCCCAATAGACTGGACGCGTGAATATGTCCAAAATCATATTATCACAATATAAAACACATAATCCCACATTTAACTTAATACAAGGCTGCACGCCACTCAGATTTGACAGGCCAGTTTATGCACTTGAATATAACTGTTATGACATTTGTTTCTATAAAACTATTGATTTGACTTTTTATTTTTGTACTATTGTTCCTTCTTCGCAATGGCGTCAGTCTTGCAAAAATCCACGCCATCTATGAATAACGTATTTACGCAACATTTAAAGACGTAAATTAAAAACTTTCAGACGCATTGACACTAGAAAGTGATTCTGACTACACAATGTAAGAAACGTAATTCAATCAAATGACTGAACATTCAAGTATTGTCTGACAAAACATGTCAAGAATAATGCTAACCTTATTTAAAGTCTCATCAATAAAATATTCTGTTGTAAAAACTGAACTGACAATTTACGCCAAGTCTGTCACAAGACTGCAAAAGGGTCACACATTTTATTGTATTATAGGCGCCAGATGTCTAAACGTATAGTTTATTTATGCTTTTCCGAGGTGTGCTTTGAAATACAGAAACAAGGAGAGGACAGAACAACAAACGGTACACAGCTATTTTGACATGATAACATACATAGTGATCTAAGAGTCTAATGTCAGAACTTTGACATTGAAATACACAGAAAAAACGGGTTCAAAGTTCACACACAATTCTGGTTTTCTCACAGTTTAAAATACTACAGTCGAACTTGCCCATGCGACCACGTGTATTAAGCGACCTTTGTCTTAAGCGACCACTTCTGAATCCTCCCGAGCTTTTTTACACTGTATTGCTATTGCATTAAGCGACTTTTGTCTAACGCGACCAGCGACCAGTAATTAGCGACCCATAATCAGTATTTTATTTGTATTAGGTGACCATTTATGTGCAAACAGATCCTTTCTATGAAAACTGCAGTTACGGTTAAGAATACTTGAAAAGTAAAATTATAACATCTCTTGATACTAAAACGTAAAGCCTGTCTGGCAAAATGTACCGAATTATTTCAATGTACTAGTCCGGAATTAACCTTAAAATATGATATCAAGTACATATTAACCCTTACTCCAGCTTACTTGCTAACAATGGCGATGGCAACCTATCTAGAGATGCTCGACTAGAGGCTCTTATCTGAATATTAAGATCATAGCAATCAAAACAGCATGACAGATAGTCATGCAATTGGTTATTAAACTTATTAAACCATATTAAAATTTACGAAGTACTTTCAAATCATTGAAATAGCCGCAAAACATGTTATGATGAAGTTGCTGATAAAATGGTATTTTTGTAATTCTGACAAAGTATTTATTAAAATGTAGGTTCAGTCAAGAATATCATAAGTAAGCAATATTAGATTAAGTCAGTGTGACTGACTATACTACGGTTTCTTCCAGTTAACCGGACAGCAACGGGTCTTTTTCTTAATGAAATGTATTTTAAACTGTAGATTTTACCGATAATGACTCGGAATGCATAGCTAAAACTTTCAGGTTAGGTTATTATACTTCAAAAGATTCTATTATTTATGTCTTGGAGGTTATTGAATTTAAAACAGCTATAGGGTATGTGCCTATAACTGATGTAACCTCCAAAAAAGAATATTTCAATATATATACACGTGATTAAATGTTTTAATTAAATATCTCTTGAAGTGTCAAGTTGCGTAACTCCTGATAACGACCTACCCAAATAATTTTATAGTGTAAGGGAAATAACCTATCCTGACAAGAATCCGGCTGATATCACAAAACACACCCGTGATCCGCCTCCGCCATTCTGTCAGATTACTATATTCCCCCTAACACTGAACAGACGCGTTGACAAATAAAATGTTTCTGAATATAAAGTGGAAGGAAATAGGGTGCTAAAATATATATCAAGAATAGCGGTACTTTATTTAAAGTCTCACCAATAAAACAATGAAAGAAATCGATACCGAAACAGAGGATTTAAAATTAAAGAAGAAAAAACATCTTCTGTTTAATTGTTGTCATAGTTTACAGACAACTGTCAGGACTTCTGGGTGCTATGGGGCTCGTTTTGGGGAGGCTGCGTTTTTGGTATGTGGCATTCCCTGTTTGATATTATTTTTGTTTTCAAAAAGAAAGTAAGTGCTGAATCTCCGATAACGCATATAAACTAGCTAATTTAAAGAATTATATTTAAAGAAATTCTTAGGGTGTATGCCTTACAAAAACAGGGAATACTTTTAGTTAAGGCCACCTGCCTTGCCAGTAGGCTATGGAATGATATACTTCAAGTGCGCAAGTCCCTTTACACAATTCGTGAAATGTTGATGAAATAATGATCAAGATTTATGTTCGGTTAACAACACCAAATTAATTGTGGTAGTAATGAAATGAATATTTGTTGTTTTTTGTAGCCATGTAATCAGTAAAAGTACAGTTTGGTCTTGCTAAGAAATAAGAATTGTTGCTAAACGTAAGTTTGGAGTGATATAAAGTGGATATTTTGGTAGTCACGGTTATAAAATTCCGACAGAAATAAATCATTAAAATGTTCGTTTATGCTATGAATGTCGTCAGAAAACTGTCATTTCTATGGAAAATGATTGAAAATTGTCAGATAATGAGTAATCATAAATGATTCTGACGCCTTTCAGTAGACCTAACCGCCTCTTAAACAGAGAAGTCAGTGCGACCGACAGAGGTCCTATTAGTTATATCATGATATATCAAATGATCTGATAGACATAGTTAAACCTCCCTTTCTAGCTGTTTTGTTCAAATAACTTGCGATGAATCTTAATAATGGCACACCGATCTATTCATGATACATTGCTTTGTGCAAGGGGGCGAAGCTTAAACTTATCTTTAACTTAGACCAACTGATCCAGTAGCTTTTTATGCCCCCATATTAAAATCGCACTGTTCGTCTAGCCGTGCTTCCGCCCTAACATATTTTCGTGTCCGGGTTGTAACTTTGTCATGCAAAGATAGATTTTAAAATAACTTAGCACACATGTTTAGGACAACATGTCGACGAGTCGCGTGCAAAACCAATGTCTATACCTCAAAAGTCGAGGTCACACTAAAAGTTCAAAGTAAAAGAATACTGTATATATGCACACATTCGTGTCCGGACTATGACTTTGTAATGAATTGATTGATTTTAATATAACTAGGTACATATGTTTAGCACATCAAGACAACGTGTCATGTGCTAGACCCACTTCCCTAACTCAAAGGTAAAGATCACACTTAGAGTTTGAAAGTAATATAATCCTGTATATAGGCACATATTCGTGTCTGGACTGTAACTTTGTCATGCATTGAAGGATTTTAAAATAACTTAGCACAAATGTTCAGCACACCAAGTCGACGTGTTGCGCGCAAGACTCATGTCTATACCTTGAAGGTCGAGGTCAAACTAAGAGTTCAAAGTTATAGAATCCTGTATATATGCACACATTCATGTCCGGACTGTAACGTTGTAATGAATTGATTTACTTTAATAAACTTGGCATAGATGTTTAGCACATCAAGACGACGTGTCATGTGCTAGACCCACGTCCCTACCTGAAAGATCAAGGTCACACTTAATGCTAAATATAACTTAACACAACTGTTCAACACATCAAGACGATGTGTCGCGTACAGACCCACATCCCTACCCTAAAGGTCAAGGTCACATCTAGAGTTTAAAGGTAATGAAATACTGTATGCATGGTAAATCTGTCATACGTTAAAGTATACATGAACACAAATGAAACGAAATTTTATAGCCTTGGTTTGCGAGTAAATTTCGTTTTATTCGATAACTTAAAAGTGTAGCCCTAGAATTTCACTAGAGACTTAAGGCGGTGCAAAGAAAAATATGATATGCCAGTTCTTTAAATTAAAACATTCTTTCTTTTGTCATTCAACCACCTTTGGAGGCTCTTTTTATTTTTCATTTGTCAGTTAGGCGTGTTTGTATTCAAAGTACAAAACCATAAAAATATATAATTCGTATCTCTACAACTCAGAGGAATTAGACAAAATAATGTCGGATGGCCTTTTCCATTTCTATAAAACGAACTAAAGCAATACTTTTAATTTCTGTAATATGTTTGTCATAAAACGATACACTTCTGTTATACAGTAAATGTTCTAGAACTTAGATTTGTCATCAGGTTGTTTGCAACAAGCATAATTCTGGACTTGCATCACTTTTGAATATATAATTTTACATGACGCATCTACTAGCTAGTATGTAATTTGATATTTTTAACAATCAATCAATTGTAGAGCAAATAGGTTCATTTAAGGACATATCTAAATGTTAAGACTATAATTTTACTTCCTATCAAATGATATGCAACCAGTTATACTTTTGCTTTTCTCTTCGTAAAACTGATTTATTTGATTTTACTTTCTATTTCCAAAGACGAGTATGGCTTACCAATATACAGGACATGCTTATTATAATAATATTGTGCGGTGTAATCTCTCTTATGCGACATAAATGGGCACTCCCTACTGTTATAGGGTATGTCCCTTTACACGATTCGTTAACATTGTGGTCAATTGACAATAAGTCTGTTCGATATATGTAAGTTCTTTCATTATTTTGGATGGTATGTTAGTTATGTTCCATTTCAATATCTGAAAAAGGAGCACCGGTGAACAAATGCATCAGAAGTATTTTAAGTATATGATACAACTTTTCGTTTACGTATTTCGCTAAAGTAGACCCTTATACAACACATAAGATTCATTGAAAGACAATTGTCATGAACCGGTTAAATTCATCAAAATACTCCCAAATACTTTTTAATTTCCACTGTTTTCCTGATCAGCATTTCTCCAGTTTCCGAGGTTAACCTTAGTCCACTAATAAATAACGCAATTTGAGCAATATTTGGAGTATAAGTTCCGAACTTCAAAACAGACGCTTTGGCATAACTAAATGTTTCTGAATACAAAATTAAGAATTTCCGAACATTTATTAATAAAATAGTCGGAGGTTCCAATAACAAAAACAGACCAAGAATAATGGTAATCATATTTGAGTTCATCTGTCAAATAATTTGCTTTAAAAACTGACAATCAATGTCATTTCCGTCAATTTGTCACACATTTGATCGCTGTGTTGGCGCCAGATAGCTAATATGAATGATGTTTAGTTGTTTTCATGGCATTATTTTGAAAACAGAAGCAGATGATAGGATGTAAACAGAGAAAATATATCCCAACATTTTGTTTAACTTTATGCATAGAAACCGGGATATAGTTGTCCAAGAATCGACCTTAAACACTTGACTTTGAACCGAAAAAAATCGATTAAGCATACATTTACCTTAGAAATTATTTCGTATTTTAATTTAATCCGATCCTGGAATCTAGCATCAAGGCATATATCCCCTAAAAGAACGGAAACGTGTCTGATGATTCTGTAGAAATATCATCTTAAATGAGTTACGAGACTACATTTCACGGCACCATGCATCTTTTGCTTTGAACGAAAGACATTAGACTAACTGAAATAAAGATATTTTGGACTTAAAATATGTTTTACAGCCTATAAGTTATGTGTGGCATTTCCTGCACTTTAGCAAAACAATATGTAGCAGAACGTTTCTTTTCATTTTCAAAATTGAGTTAATTTGTAGCTACACAGCTTATTTGTCTCATTTTAAACTGCTACCACAAAAATCAAAGTCGAAATTATTGAGACTAATGTTCATTGTTCAGTCAATCAGTGTTCGAATAGTCGCGTACGATTGGTATACAGAGTCCATTTATTCAACAGCTTAGTTGATTTTACATGTCGAATTTCATCAACGCACCCAATGCATAAATGATTTCTGTATCTACGAATAAGATAGAAATAAAAAGAAATACTGTACTTGTCTAAAAGAATTTTTGCCACATCAGTGTGCGTCTTCAATCCTTGATCATCTTTGAGTTTCTTCCATCGATCAAATTGGCGCCCTATATTTATTCTATTTAGATTTGACTGTTTTGTCTGAACATGTTTGCGGCGTTTGCGGTTAGAATCTCTGAGAACTGGGCCTCTTCTTTTACGTTTCACTGGAGTATCGCCTTCGTCCTCCACTTTGTAAACCATTTAAATTTCTTGCTCGAATGACGTCAAACGTAAACACACGCAGTATTTTCACATCCATGCAAAATAGTAAATCGCGTTTAGCGACAGCTTTTTTCTCAATAAAGGAAATGTTCATGAATATCAGATATATGCACATTCTGTATGATTTAGGAAACTTTACAATCCCCAAAACTTGCATTGGCGTTCTATCAAGACAAATATTGTTACTTTAAAATTGGATAAAAGGTCGGTCAAAATCTATACATATTCTGTTTTCTTATTTTGAATATGACATACCGATTTTGAATAAATCTTATAATTGTATTTGATATTATGCCAATA
This sequence comes from Saxidomus purpurata, assembly GCA_022818135.1. Taxonomy (NCBI): domain Eukaryota; kingdom Metazoa; phylum Mollusca; class Bivalvia; order Venerida; family Veneridae; genus Saxidomus; species Saxidomus purpurata. The sequence continues at coordinate 13,757,409 of JAFMSR010000007.1, forward strand.
TCAATATGTAACAACAACCAAAGAAGCTTTTTAGTTTCCACTGCGGATTAACGACCACCGGATATTGGCCCGAAATTGAGCACAGATAAATATTTTTCGCGAGGAACGTGTAACAACTTGGGTAAGTTAAAACCCGATTTTTCCTCTGATGCATATTATTTTGTGTTTATTTGTGTGCTTTTAGAAACTTAAATGGCTATCCAAGGTGTAACATATATGCATTGAAATGTTGAAAATATAAAAAAAAGATGGCCTACTCACAGGAAAATCTTGACCGTTGGCAAATTATGCCGTTATATTTGGGAAACTAGTAAAATGTGAATTACATCAAGAAATGAGTAAAAAGATTAAATATTTGAAACAGGAAATGTCTATTTGTTGTCAGTTGAAGATGTACAGCCAATAGGTGTGTTGCTTTGCACAAGTCTTATTCAACGCTAATAATTTGTAATATGTAAGTGAATAATAAACTGATTGTCCAGCGTTCTGAGTATGTATATTACATTTTAAAAGTTTACCAGGTAATTGTCAATTCATGTAAAATGCATGTGCTGAATACTGCACGGCCCATAATGAGTCAGACATGAAGTGTACTGTTAATGTTATTATCAAGTAATGAACAGTGGTTTAATAGATAAAATATTTGCAAAATGAAATGGGTGTTTTATTCTGGATAATGAGAATTGATAAGTGTACAACCACATATGTATAAATATCTCCGTTGACTTGTCGTATTTAAAGCTAATTATACGTGAAAAATTTAAGTCGAAGCAAGTAAACTGATTGTCCAACTTTTGGTATACATGTTACCAGCAAGATCAAACAAGAGGGTCAAAATGGCTCTATAACGCTCACCCGAGACCTACTTATAACAATGTGTGGCCAAACTTCAAACCTTAACTATATATCATAAAAACAAACATTCTCTTTTACCTTGACAAAAGAAACCTTCTGACCAATTTATATGACGATTGGGTTCTTAATGTCACCTGTAAGGCTAAAAGGCTTGTAAGGCTTTTAATGTCACCTGTAAGGCTCTTGGTGCTCTGCCTTCTGCAAAGGCATTGAGTACATACGTTTTTTGGTTCTCAAGGTTTGCTTTCATATATTTATACATGAACAATTTTGTGTTTTACATACCTGCCTTTTGTCCATTGCGTATGTAAGATATCACCTAGCAGGGATTGCTTTTATTTACACTGTCTGTGACTTTGGAAAATGGTGGGTAAGAGAGAGGTTGGGCACACGATAAACCGGTTTAGGCTCCACTGTTATTTGCCACTACAGATCAAACAAGAGGGTCAAACTGTGTTCCTTTAATTGTTCATTTTGTCCTCGAGTGTTTGCTTTGTATAACAATGTGTGTTGGTAAAGTTGAAGCCTGTGAGTGTGTGTGCATAAGAACAAGCTTGTGTTTGTGCCTTGGCAAAAGAAACCTTCTGACCAATTTATATGATTTGATTGGGTTTTTAATAGTGCATCCGTGTTTGATATTATTTTTGTTTTTAACTGTTTGAAGTAGTTTTTGATCCCAGATTACCTACATTTCAGCTCGACCTTAATTTAATCAGGACAATCATACTAACCAAGCTTCATGAAGATCCAATGAAAATGGCATACACAAGGTTTTTCCATGATTTGACCCCGTGACCTATTTTTTTACCACGTATAATCCGTATTCAAACTTGGCCAAGATTACATGAAGGTTGTCATTCTGACCAAATTTCACTAAGATCAAGTAAAAATCTTTAGCCTCTTTGCATACACAAGGTTAAATGTGCACGGACGACAGAAGACAAGCAGACGACAGACAGACAGACGACGGACACCAGGCGATCACAATTACTCACCTTCGACACTTCGTCCTCAAATGAGCTAAGCAGTAGAATATATCGAATACTCACGTTTAATGCCCAATACTAAATACACGTTAGTATTGATACTCCAGTACACCAACAAGCAAAATAAACAATACCCAGAACACTTACTCGAGTTATATTTTTATCAATATTGTTGCCACGAAATAACGTTTGTTGATAAAATAGCGAACATTTATCCCTGGTTCTTGCGCAAATAAATCGCTCGATTAAGGTTATTCACATCTTAGCACATTTGTGGAATAAATCAGTAAACGTAACCAACGGTCGAAATTTTAAAGTGAACAGGCCATCTTTTTTTGTAGATTTTTGACATATCGACATACATCAGTTACAGCTGCTCGGGAATACACTTGACTGGGATAGCTATTGAAGTATCTAAAACACACAAATAAACAAAAAATAATATGTATCAGGGTAAAATCGGATTTTAACTTACCCCCAATTGTAAGACTTTTCTCGCGAAAATTGATTATCTGTGCTCAATATCGAGCCAATATCCGGTGGTCGTTCATCCGCAGTGGTTTCAAGCGATCGTGAAGTAAAATGTTCATTTTGGTGTCGGCATAATACATGAACACAATTTCCATATGAAGTGTCTAGGGTTGAAAGAAATAGAAGATAAAACCTCAATCTTCCTTTGATAATAACTGTAATAATTTTTATTGTCAGTATGACATGTTTAAAGACATCAAAACCATTTTGACATACTTACAAGACAACTCAAATGGATGAGAACCGTCCCAAAATCGTTAAAAGATGCCGATAATGGAACAAAACTCCAGTTAAAGGTCATTTGTCGTAAATCCTGTATAAGTTACATACATTATTCATATAGTATTTATGACGTGGTCCTGTTCATATTTCTTTACTTGTGTTCATATATTGCTTTGTTTAGAAACAGTACTTTTAAATTTGTACAAAGACAAAACCAAACGATACCGAGCTTACTCCTCTTGTATCTGCGCAAGAGCGATGATAGTTGCGGCTTCGATTTAGATACGTATACCCATCGCAGTTCCATTACAGTATGACAATTGATTAAAAAAGAGAAGCCGTATCATAACTTATAGGCTACAAAACTGTTAAAAAAACTTAAAGCAGCTGGTTCACAGTTTACTGTGAATTTTTTTTTCTAAAAAATGATATACTTTTACATGAAATATGAAAGTAATGGCTAGAATCAACAAGATAAGTACAAATCTATTTAGCCATTTGCAAATATCGATTGAAAATGTTAGTTGGTTTGGTTTAACGGCACCGCGACGCTATAGGGTTATATTGGGATTTTCAAAAGCGTTATTAGCGCTTTATAATTTGGTAGTGTATACATTAAAAAACAGAACTTCTTTACAAGAATTGTAATGTAACCTTTTTATTTGACTGTTCGTTCTAAAACATATTATTTTCAGAGAGTTTAAAGAACAATATATCTTCATTAAAATCTAAGAACGAGCAACTTTAATACAGCGATATGTATACGTTAACATATAAATTCCCCCATATACATTAATATATTTTTTCTGAATATGTTATTCAATAAAACAATTGAATGTTATATACATATATTTATTTGTACAAAACATGTTGAGAAGAATGTTTATAATATTTAAAATCTTATCAATAAAATATATATCTCAATAAAACTGACAGTACATGTCAAATGAGAAGTATAGATGCAAATGGGTCACACAGTTTGTAGTATTATCGGCGCCAGACGTCTTAACTTTCAGCTTATTTATGTGTTCTTAGTTATTGCCGAGGCATGTGTTTAATACAGAAACAGAAGAAGGAAAGATAAATGGAATACAAATAACATATCGAGAACTTTTGCTGGAAACAGGCAATTTCAACTTAAAAAATAACACTCAGAATAGTAGTGTGCATTGCAAATACCATCGCGTAACACTATATACTATCATAACTTAATTAGAATGAGATGGAAACTTAATTATACATTAATTGTACACTCTGAAAGTGCGAACAGGTTGACATGTTATATATATATATGACAGAAACAATTAAGATAGAATAAATCATGAACAAACGAAAGTATAGATTAGAAACAAGAACTACTAAGTATATGAAAGCGATTGGTAGCTATATATTTATAGAAAAATTCCTGTCAAGTTGAATTTTTATGCAGTCAGAAGGCGCAGAGTGAGACAAAAATGTGCGCCCGACCATGATGCGAACACATGGCCCTTCCCTTAATTGGATGTGAGATTAAACGCTTTCCCGACTGAGCAAATTTTCTCCCTAATTTTGATTAAGTCCGTACCGTGACATGTACATCAGGAAAACAATCTTAATCCTTGTTTTTCTCATCAAATGTTACTCGAAATTTCGGCCTTAATTCACTGGTCGGGAAAGTATAATAACCATACGATTACAATTAACATTAATTTGGCGGTAAAACATATTATGTTAATAGATATGAACTACTACATACTAAAATTATAAAACCATTCAAACGCATGAGCATTTTACCGACCGTTTTCATTCGATATTGTCTAACGAAAAGGTGCCTAACAGAGTAAATGTCTCAATTAAAAAAAAAACTTCTACTTGTCATTTCATCGGCGGTTGAAAATTGATCAATTTTCGGTCAAAAGGAGCTGTAATACGGCTTGACACGAAACTCCGTTACGTCACAAACTATTTCATTCATATTCTATCGAATCTCACGTTTGACAGGTCGTAATCTTTTAAACCAACAATTCTAAAAAAAAATTATGACATGTTTGTTAAACTTTGAAGTTTGTAATGTATCGGTATGATGTAAACACAAATGAACACGTATATTATCTTTTTCTATGAAAATGCGTATGATAACTTATTTTGATGATTTTGACCTTCAGTGTTTCTGTTTTGGCCTGGGGACTGAAAGTCCCCAAGGCCTAAGTTAGCATACCACATTTCAAACACTGCAGACAATTTAACTGTGCTATGTGCGAATAACAACTGTAAACATGCGCTATGCGAAAGTAGTGCGAGACAGACCAGATCAATCTTCTGTTTGAATGTCGCATATGATAAGAACGTATTACAAATAAAAAGAGTACATACAACTTCAAACGATTGCAGAAAGGTATATAGCTTACGGGCTGCATTACACATTTTTTACTGTTTTAGAAATTAATGCGCTGTTAGCTGATTACGGAAGATAATCATATGCATATCTCGGAAAAGTACGGATATTTACGGAAATTTACGGAAACATACGGAGCTCGATATAAGAGTTTGTAGTTTGATTTTCAAATTTCCGATGTTATTTCATTGACAACTTTGTTATTTACGAACGATTACATATATATTTACCTAAAAATAAATTTCTCTAAAAAAAGATATAATTTACCTACATTCCCGAGAAGGAACTCACGTGATCAAAATCACCTGTCATTTATCGAGGACGCTGCATGTCAAAGCCCAGTGAACGGTTTCACCAATTACAACTACAAGGTAACCCAGAATCATTTTTGGTTTTCTCTGTTATACACATTGTACAGTACTGTATTTATATTTCATTGCTGGTAGTTTCAAGGTCTTGTCCTTGGTACACAATAAGTTTCGATCCACATCATCAGATCATATCGCTTGAAGTTGAACAAAGCGCAGATCAAATTATTTTTATTGGTTTAAACAATTTATAATGTTGACTATGTGATTATTTTTCATTTAACGTACGTTTTATAATAAAACAAACTTCCCTGCCACCCATATATTTGTGAATCATTCATTCTGTGTCATATATTGAATTTCGTCCTCTGCACATTTCGACCCACGCTTTAGGTAAGGTTCAGCGCAAAACACGTAGGTCAAAAGTTGTTTTTCGGGGAGTTAACCTATAGCCCCAAGGCCTTCAGCGGTCACAGCGCTTTGATTAAACAGCGTTGACATACATGTTTTCAGAGATATGGTAATACGTTAAAGATACAGTAAGTTGCCGGTTAAAATATCGTACATACCACTGGCGTAAAACACGATGGCAATAGTCAATTTCGAATGACATTTGCGTGTTCATCCTCTCCAATCTACCTCTTCCTGTGTGTTTAAAGCTGCTCGCTCTCAGATTTTGGTAAAAAAATAAAGTTCTTCAAACTGGATGTAAATAACGTATTATAGAACATATGGTGATATAAAAAGGCTCCCGTATAAATTCATGTCACGTATATATCTAAATTTCAAATAGTACGCTACCAAATTTCAATATGAACATATAGTGTAGCGGTGCCGTGTAACCGACCTTTTCAATCGATTTCTGCAAATTCCTACCTAGATTTTTGCTTATTTTTTCATTCTAGCCTTTAGTTTTATATTAATGAATAAGAAAGTCAATTTTTTTGAAAAATATTTTTTTCAACGGTAACTGAGAGCGAGCAGCTTTAAGGTGTTGTGTCGTTGTCTACTTCTGTTATGGACGGGTTTCTACTGCTATGGATGGATGGATACGCTATATACTGTAGATCTTGACGCTTCCGTTCTAATACGTTGCACGTCCTTTACTATATTGCTTAATATCGTATACCTGTCACAAACACTTAATCCTGATTGGCCGATAGCGCTCACGTGCCTGGTACGCAAAAGTAAGTGTAGACCTGAAAAATGATGTGTAGACCGGTACGGATTTTAAGACGTCATTTCTGTTATATTTTCGCATGTTTTTCACTACTCTTTATGAGGTATTTAAGACTAATGTTTCGGTCAATACACAATTTTGCGGACCTGTAAAAAAGATACTAAAATATCACTTTTAACAGGTCCGCAAAACTATGTATTGACCCCAAAATCAGTCTATAATTGTATAATGTATGACATACTCCGAACATCTAGATGCTCCTTGTAAAATATAATCAGATGGAAACTATTGTTTGCCAAGTTGGTTATCATTACCATTTGAATGGAAAAAAGTAAATACTCAAACAAATACAGTTATTGCGTTTACTCTTTGAAAGGCTTTTCACCAGCAGTGTCAAAGTCTTTGCATTTATGTAAAAAAGTCTTAATAATGCAGCACATTACACACTATACTATACACAAAAAGTAACTTCGCAGGGAGAATAATTATGAAACAATTTAACACTCTATATTAAATTAACACAATATATAAGACATTTTCACCTAAATGCATTACGTTGTCGAAATTGTTTTGATCTAACGATATATTTACAAACCCTTTCTAAAACCTTCAACTCCAAATGAGAGAACAACAAAATATGTAACAATACGATATTAACAGCACATGAACTGCCTTGAGAACAGACATACAGTGTTTCGTTTTCTATTAAAATGCGCCTCGGAGAATGCCTTAATACATTTGTATCATTAAACATTTCGCAATTTGATTTTTCTATATTTAAATTTCCTGGGGCTATAAGATGTAAGAAAAAGCGTTCAATACAGATCCCTAGTTCCGATAACCGAAATAATCACTCTGTAGTGTTGTACACACACATTTAAACACGAATTAGAATTGACATTACTTTATTTTTCTATCTGGGGTAAAATGCAATTCATACTAATGTTATAAAATTAATTTGAATTTCTTGATAGTAAATTAATGAAAATATTAAGAGCATGCAGTGTTTCGAAATAAGATATTGAACCTCTCATTCTGGTTATTTCACGAAGTATAATATACTGCAATATGGTAGCGTAAGGGATAGGCAAAACAAAAAACATCATAATATGTTCGATGTGCCGATTTCTGTAAGGATCGCATTTACAATGTATATCGGACAACTATGACATATGTGAAAGAAAACCATATTTAAAGGGACACTCCCTACATCTCGCAGATTATATCCTCGAAACATAGATTATGTGTTCAATGAACGTAGAATGATAAATGAATATAATTTCAAAGAAGAACCTATGGCGAAAAATGCCTCATTTTACCACAATTAATCAATATAGAAGCTTTCTGTAATAAATCGTTCCATTATGTTGTTTTTATCGACAGGTTTGCACCAATCATGGCCTTATCTCGGAACATTTACCCATTAAAGCTGCTCGCTCTCAGATTTTGGTAAAAAAATTAATTTCTTCAAACTGTATGTTAATAACGTATTTTAGAACATATGGTGCTACAAAAAGGCTCCAGTATAAATTCAGGTCACGTATATATCTAAATTTCGAGAAATACGCTACCAAATTCAAAACCGTTGCAAACGCTTTTGAAATTTCAATATAAACATATAGTGTAGCGGTGCCGTGTAACCGACCTTTTTCAATCGATTTCTGCAAATTTCTACCTAGATTTTTGCTTATTTTTTATTCTAGACTTTAGTTTTATATTTATGAATAAGAATGTTAATTATTTTGAAAAATATTTTTTTCAACGGTAACTGAGAGCGAGCAGCTTTAAGGTTCAGTTGGTTGACTGTACGAAGTCATTGGGTGCTTACTACTATTGTTATAATATTTTCCAGAACATGTTTAACATAAAATGATCTTATTTATTATTGCCATATTACACAAAAGAAGTCCCATTGAATATCGCTTCGGAACCGTAGTCGAGTGGTTAGAGTCGCTCGCTGGCTTGAATTCACTGTTACCTCTCATAGGTTGAAAGGTCGTGGGTTCGAGCCCTGGTACCGACCATGTATCTTTGTGTGAGAAAGTTGGCAGTTTCTTACGGAAGATATGAGTATAGTGCTGGTTCTTCCCAGGATACTGCCCGCCTGAAATGACCAAAATTCGGTTGGAACGGGCGTAAAATTCTTTCAACAACATGTCCCAACGAAGTTTACTTCATTGAGGTGTAAGACCTAGTCTGATATTTACTATTATACACTGTAACTGATATTTTTAAAAAATACATTTTGTAGTAAAACTTTAAAAATATGTAGACGATGTAATATGACCTCCTATAAAATAAAGTCTGCTTGCATTTTGTACAACCGAACATATGTCAATCTTTTCCATGTTTGCTACAGAAGGATGTGATTTCAAAGGATCGCGTAACGTGAAATTGACAAAACGTACTATGCCATTAAGTTTCATCTGAACATGCCATGCGGACTTGTCAAAACTGCCAGTTTGAAATGGATTTTTTACACTTAAAGTCTGCAATGCGAAAGCTATTGCATTTATATCGATATTTGCTTCATAACTTTAACATGTTATGAAGCAGTCAATATAATTTGATATTTATTTCATACAAAATTGGGTTATTTCATATGTTCGAGGGAAATATTTTCATAAACTGTATTCAGAAATAAAATAATTATTTAGAATAAATATTTATTTCTACTGATAACAAACATCCTATTGCTGAAAAGAACAATTAATAGGATCAAATGTACGTGAATATACTTCAGTTTATAGTTTATACTAATTTATTTTAGCTCGATTGTAAAGAAAACTTGTAGCTTATCGAGTCACTCTCGAGTCCGCTTCCTGGAAAAAACAATACTGAAGAGGTACGGTTGTGACCCCAGTGGGGCTCGAACCCACAACCTCCGGGAGCAGCAGACATCTTAACATCTACACCACCGCTCCCCTTTGATTATACTTTTGTTGTTTTATCAAAATTCAATATTTAATGTTAACACCTCATACAAGGCTAGTATGTTTTGTTAGCACAGAGTGGCAATTGCTCAAAAGACAGAAACACGATAGTAATTACAGAGAAATCCATTGTAATTTTGTATTTCAAAACGAATTCGGACAGCCCCCTGCCCGGAAATCAATTTATTCTGCGTTTGTGCCATTTATAAGATTATATAATTATATATTAGCGTATGTAAATTACAAGATAGCAATATCAAAACGTTTAAATTCCTCTTATCCTGTTGCTGTTCGCTTATTAACCTCGACCTGTTACTGTTGTAACCATGCTCTGCAGACTGCTCTCATATGAATTAACAGATGACAATGCCGTTTAATGTTGGCCTGGTTTTAGTCAGCAACCTATATTAACTGTAAGGAAACGGATTATATTCAAGGCAGCCTTACACTGAAAATTGAAATATGTCATACATAAAACTTTTATAATTATTGAATAGTGTTAGCAAAGCAGAACTAAAACAAATCTTTTATGTTTATGTGATAGCAGATTTTTTTTAATAAAAATTAGAATGTGACACGACAGCTGTCTTAAAGCTGCTCGCTCTCAGTTGCCGTTGAAAAAAAAAACTAACATAATAATACATAAATTAAAAATTAAAGGCTAGAACCAACATGTAGACAAGAGTTAGCAAAAATCGATTTAAAATGCTGGTTTTATTGTACCGCTACACTATATGTTTATACATGTATTAGGATTTAAAGCGTTATTTGGTAGCGTATTATTGTACATGTAAATCTACAGATATTTGTTCTGGAACCTTTTTTTAATGACTGTTATTTTCATACGATTTGAAGAACTTAATTTTTTTACCAAAATCTGAGAGCGAGCAGCTTTAAGAACATTTGCTATTTTTGTGAAGTAAGGTTGGCTTGCATTACCAGCAAAAAGCAGAACAAAGCAGAACAAAGCAGAGTATCGGATTTAAAAAAAAGTTGAAAGAACAAACATTCTTTTTTATGACTTAAACAAATTTGTTGCAGCGAGATCAAGATCTCAAATAGGACATTTATAGGAAGGCATTTGGAATTTAAAGTACACTTTATGTCGTTCAATTTTGTACCGCAATAATAAGTTTTTTATTTTTTCTTCCAAGACATGAAACGCTGTTTACCACAATGTCACATGTATATACATTATATAGCGTAGTTGCCTTAATACCGTCACCAGATAGTAAAATAGCCACGCTTTTAACAAAATATTTTTTCTTAAAGCTGCTCGCTCTCAGATTTTGGTAAAAAAAAGTTCTTCGAACTGTATGTAAATAACGTATTTTAGAACATATACTAGTCATATAACTCACCGAGTACAACTGCTTTTAACAAAGTTGCTAGAAATCATCGAAACAACCTTTCTGACAAATTTCCAGGATATTTGGGTTGAAAATGTTACCTCTAGAGTGTAAAAAGGTTTTTCCATATTTGGGCTCTCTGTGACCTAGTTTTTGACCCAAGATGACCGATATTCGAACTTGAGCTAGAAATCATAGAAACAACCTTTCTGACATATTTCCAGGATATTTGGGCTGAAAATGTTACCTCTAGAGTATTAACAAGGCTTTTCCATATTTGGGCTCTGTGACCTAGTTTTTGACCCCAGATGACCCATATTCGAACTTGAGCTAGAAATCATAGAAACAACCTTTCTGACAAATTTCCAGGATATTTGGGCTGAAAATGTAACCTCTAGAGTGTTAACAAGGTTTTTCCACATTTGGGCTGTGTGACCTAGTTTTTGACCCAAGATGACCCATATTCGAACTTGAGCTAGAAATCATAGAAACAACCTTTCTGACATATTTCCAGGGTATTTGGGCTGAAAATGTTACCTCTAGAGTGTTAACAAGGTTTTTCCATATTTGGGCTCTGTGACCTAGTTTTTGACCCCAGATGACCCATATTCGAACTTGAGCTAGAAACCATCGAAATAACCTTTCTGACAAATTTCCAGGATATTTGGGCTGAAAATGTTACATCTAGAGTGTTAACAAGGTTTTCCCCATTTCGGCTCTGTGACCTAGTTTTTGACCCCAGATGACCCATATTCGAATTTGAGCTAAAAATCATCGAAACAACCTTTCTGACATATTTCCAGGATATTTGGGCTGAAAATGTTACATCTAGAGTGTTAACAAGGTTTATCCATATGTGGGCTCTGTGATCTAGTTTTTGACCCCAGATGACCCATATTCATACTTTAGCTAGAAATCATTTAAACAATCTTTCTGACATATTTCCAGTATATTTCGGCTGAAAATGTAACCTCTAGAGTGTTAACAAGGTTTTTCTATATTCAGGCTGTGTGACCTTGTTTTTGACCCCAGATGACCCATATTCGAACTTGAGCAAGAAATCATTAAAACAACCTTTCTGACATATTTCCAGGATATTTGGGCTGAAAATGTTACCTCTAGAGTGTTAACAATGATTTCCATATTTGGGCTGTGTGACCTATTTTTTGACCCCAGGTGACCCATATTAAAACTTGAGCTAGAAATCAACCAAACAACCTTTCTGACAAATTGCCAGCATATTTGGACTGAAACAGTAGCCTGTAGAGCCTTAACAAGATTTTTCTATTTTTGGGTCATGTGACCTAGTTTTTCATCCGAGATGACCCATATTCGAACTCGTCCGAGTAATTACTGGGACAAACATCCTGACCAAGTTTCGTGACAACTGAGGCAAAAATGTAACCACTAGAGTGTTAACAAACTTATGTGGACGGACGACGGACATTCATCGATCCTAATAGCTCACCCTGAGCCAGCTCAGGTGAGCTAAATAGGCTCCAGTATATATTCTTGCCATATATATCTCTAGATTGAAAATAATACGCTACCAAATTCAATATAAACATGTAGTATAGCGGTGCCGTGTAACCGACATAATCGCTTTCTGCAAATTCCTATCTAGATTTTTGCTTATAATTTGATTGTAGCATTTAGTTTTATATTTATGTACACTTACGTCAATTTAAAACAAAAACAAAAAAACATATTTTTTAAACGGTAACTGAGAGCGAGCAGCTTTAACACTTTACATCTCACTGAAATTTCTTCGAAACGGAAGCATCTTTAAAGGGACACTCCCTACATCTAGCAGATTATTTCTCGAAACGTAACTAATGTGTTCAATGAACGCAAAATGATAAATAAATACATGTATAAAACGGCGACACATGACAAGAACAATGCGCGACTTCAAAATTGTCTTTATTAATAATTTCAATAAAATCAAATGACCGATGCTGCAACAACTATTTATACACAGTTATTAATCTAATACTAACTGTTTGTTCTTGATTTTGTTTTCTTTCTTTCTAATTTAGTGACATTCACGGTTTAAGCATCAGCATAAACGGTATTGAACCAAAATTGTGTAGTTCAAAGGGGCACTGCCCTATCTGAGATGAACTGGTTATAAACCCAGAGGTAGTCTTGCGGGTATCGGTGCTATACGCCGGGAACGTAGAAAAGAACCAAGGGGTCTATTCGTAAAAGAGCTAGGGTCTAGTACCCGGATTCCCTTGTATCTGACCTGTCTCTAAAATAAAGGACCACAATGGAAATAAGAGCTTGCTCTTTATTGTGTTATCCTTGGTACTTGGTACTTAAAAAATACATACAACCATTCAATAATCTTTGAAGGGGTGTTGTTGTACAATTAAAAGTCCTCGCTCTCAGTAACCGTTGGAAAAAAATTAAATGACTGATATACATAAATATAAAACTAAAAGCTAGAATAAAAATATATGCCAAAATCTAGGTAGGCATTTGCAGAAATCGATTGAAAATGTCGGTTACACGGCACCGCAACACTAAATGTTTATATTGAAATTTCAAAAGCCTTTGCAACGCTTTTGAATTTGTAAACGTAATGGTACCCCGCGCACGCTATTTCATATACTGCAATGCGGGAAACCTACTTTTATAACTTCATGTATATACTAAACCTGATTTGTGCAGAAGTGACAGAAGTGTTTTTCCTCGAAATTCTCTTAATTTAACCGTATTCGATGCAGTTTGGAGTGGGATTTTATTCAGAAAATTGTTTTGCATTGGAAAACCGGTTAGTTATTCCTTAGACCATAGCCGGGTGCCTATAGTTTTCGAATTGTTTCTATTTTTAGAAATGACATAACAGTATAGAGGAAATCGATTTGTTTAAATCCCCCACACAAAAAACCCCCCCCCCCCAAAACCCCCCCCCACCACCCAGAAGTGCACACCACCAACACAAATCTTGTATTTATATACATTGTCACCATAAACATGTGATCAGTAGGTAAGTAGAATAAGGAATTGCATCTGTAATTGGTTAGCTTACATGCAGTTGTAGGATGTATTTAAAGATACTGCAGTGAGCAGGGGCGAGGGTCAGGCCTAGGGGAGTGACGTCTAGACCCCAAGCATCTGTGCTATATCATGGCCAATAATATTACACGAGCACTGCCATTTAGTGGTAGTTTCTCACTGTTATAACATAACCATTTTCTGGTTATAACTGCTGTTAAACATTTTATAAACGTGAGCGATTATGTTTCAAACATGGTCAAACTGTTTCCATGAGAGAGCTATAGCATAGTCAATAAAAAGTTACACTTTTTTGTGACAAGCTTACCATATCATGGTAACAAGTTTATCCATCTTGACCATACTCAATACTAACATCATTTTGGGCAATGTCTTCGTTAATCAAAGTCATAACAATGCTTTTGGTCAGTGTTTTTTATGGTCATATCACAAATTCCTTCGACAGTGATCAAACATATTCTGGCAATGGTGCCCAATTTACAAACGTTATAAAAACAAAAATAATTATCAAACAGGGAATGCCACGTACCAAAAACGCAGCCTCCCCAAAACGAGCCCCACATCACCCAGAAGTGATTCTATCAATTTTCAAAATATTCAAAATATGACCAAACATGACTCTAACATGTTTTGGGCATGTTTTAATAATTCATACAGTGTTTAAAACATGGTTTAGACATGGTTTATCCACATTCATGTCCACAGGGTTGCTAAGTCACTTGGATTGTTTACGCGAGGTGTTGCCTCGCGACATTTCGGTAATTGTTTGGTTTGAGGATTCAGTCTTTTGCGTGTAGACCTGCATGTTGTATTGGGTGATCATGTTGTCCATACAAGAGGCTTCAAAGTGTCAATCATACTAAAAAGAAGCCTACATAGATTAGTCCTCAAAACATTCCTTAGCACACAGTTCGTTTTATTCTAACGGTTCCCAAATTAAGATCTACACAGTACAAACGATAAGGTCTGTGACAGTGAAATGTGCAATACGTTTGTTCTAATACTGTTAAGTGAATATTGAGTATTTGCCTGCAAGGTGAGCCACTACGAAAAGTTATCCAGCTTTTCAAAATATGTAATAGATTTAGTAAATTATAGTTTTTACATGAACATAACCAATATACAGACAGTGCAATTTACACTCCTGAAATTAATGTCTGAAAGGGACAAGATATAAACATATTCATTAGTTTATCTGAACAAGCCAAGCGGACTTGTCAAAACTGTCTGTTTGGAATGAAATCTGTACAACAAAATAATTGAAATGAAGAAGTTCTAAGAGTTCAATTAACCTAATCGGAATTGCTCTAACATTACCGCTAGAGAAATAAACAGTCAGTTAATTTGCTATTTACTTGCCAGACTTAACGTATTACCTTCTGTGGCAGACAAATTCAAATATATTGCATCCAGCAAAACAGGGTGCACATCACAAGTTTAATTTTAACTATTGACACACAATATCGGAATATGTAACTGTCAATCAATTGATGTTGCTGGAAGGAATTATTATGTTTATCTAGACGTGATAAGAACAAACGTGTAGTACTTTCCTGCTGAATAGCAAAAAAACTGTCAAAGGTAGTGATGCTGCAAGTAACGTATATTAGTAAGAAGAGTTACGCCCAGATCAGTGATACCAAATCACTTGTTTCAATCGCAAACATACGTCTAGGTAACACAAAATAATAGAAACCAGCGTTTAACTATGAGCAAGAAATCCTCTGTGATAGAAGTGGTCTCAAGCTACTACGAGCAATCCAGTGTGGAAGTTCTTAAACTGTACAAACGGCATGGCATAATTGTATAGAGTATAGTTATACCATGACTGAAAATTAAAAGTAACTATTTATTTCTGAATTGAATACACCGAGAGTTTGAATATAACTATCAATACAGCTAACTGGTTTATTTTCTCTAGTACAAAGAGGCATTACCTTTACCAATTAACTGTCTGCGACTAGTTAAAAGTTTTCAGGAAATACCTGTATTTTGTTTTATGTGATAAACTGTGAATGCATCGCCGAGTATCCAGAGTAAATTTCTTTGATGTCTAATAAAATAATATTTTTAGTGTACTGGATTTCCTTGTAAAAAGTCAGACCAGACAGTTTTTCGTCGGAATATAAACCGTTTACTGACATGCAACGGAAATCAACAAACATTAATGCTCAAGGAAAATTAATATCTTCGTAGAATATTGAATAACTATGACACCAAAGGTGTATACTTAAAGTTAAGAACCTTTACAATAAGTAATTTAATTCTTTGATTTTCAGTTCTACAGTGCGCCCCTTCCAATGTACCTATTATGCTCTGTACTTATGGGATGAATGAATACTTATAAAAGTTAGTCCGAAATACAGACTGTATTTTACTACAATCTGGGAGTCAATTCCCTAAGGTAACATAACGACAGTAACACTTGGAAGTTATAAGAAGCATCGCTAGTAAAAGCAGCTAACTGATTCAGATTGAATCGTTTTAATTAAAAGTGAACTGTGAAGGTTCTTTTCTCTTAGTATTACAGGAAACTGTCAAAATCAATGGAATTGCTGATGAAAAAAGCTTTTAAGCGTTGAATTTTGTTTGTAAGTTCTGGTTTAAAGCTGCTCGCTCTCAGACTTTAGTGAAAAAAATAAGTTCTTCAAACTGTATGAAAATAACATATTTTAGAACATATAGTCATAATAAAAGGTTCCAGTATAAATTCCTGTAAAGTATATCTGTAGAATTGATATAATACCGGTACGCTACCAAATATTACAGCGCTGTAAACGCTTTTGAAATTTCAATATAAACATAGTGTAGCGATTCCGTAAAACCAGCATTTTCAACCGATTTGTGCAAATTCATACACATACTTTTACTTCTATTGTTGATATTAGTCATTAGTTTTAAATTTATGTATTAGTATGTCATTTTTGAGAATTATTTTTTCAACAGCAAATGTGACGGAGCAGTTAAATCACAAAACGATTTCAAAATTATTGGTTCTGGTTTATGGACGTTGTTTGATCAGACAAAACGCAGTGACTGTCATCTCTAAATGTCAAATAAATGCAACCGTTCTGTAAGCAGAAGCAAAAGACATACGCAAGATTGCTAACTTAGTAGGTGTGGTTGGGCACATAATTGTCATTCCCGCACAACCCGCATAATTAGCATTTTAGGGAATGTACACTTATATACAGAATTAAACAAATGTGTATGTACTGTTGGATCACACGATATCACCCATGTTGCAGTTATTGATTTTATTAGCTTTGTTTCTCTGAATGATTACGTTTGATTATAATATAAATACACCGTTTCTATTTGATATAAACGAATGATTAAGATAACTGGAGTAAAGAAACAACGATAATGATGGATTACATGCTAATTAACAAAAACAAGCCAAGACACACTTTAAATGATAAGAACTAAGCTAAAGCTGGTCTGTTGATGAACGTTTATAAGCTTTATATTTAAGTGAACAGTTAACACTTACCTCACATATGAAAAACTTTTCAGGTAACGTTAGTTTTGTCTACTGGTAATTACCCTGTACGTTTTAATGTTTGCCTTGGCTTCTTCGCTGAATTCATCGTTACATCGTATATAGACACATGGAGAATATTTACATTGAACATACAATGAAATACAATGTAAATTGGGAGATTTGCAAATAACTATTTTAAGAGTGTTAAATAAATACTGCCAGTCAATATTTAAAAATAGCATCCTTAGTTTGTAGGCTAACAAAGATCAAATAACTATAAATTTAAAAACATTACTTTGCATATGTAGTTGAGTAAATATTGTGGATATCAAAACTGATTAATGCAATAGAATGTTACCCAACATTCATCTTTAAACCATTCGCGATCTGTGAAAAGATATTCAATATTCTCAATATTCATCAGGTGCGCAAAATGTATTGCGTAGAAAGAAGTCCAGACAGTATGAAATTAACTAAATATCAATTTCGTGCACTCTTCAGGAAAATGGTTATAAATCTTAAGGAATGCTCGTTAGTCAAAACTTTCGTATTATAAAGCTGTCAGGCACTTTGACGTGGTATGCAAAAGTGTGATTTAGGATCTTAAGATTGCAACAGTGATTGGGCTCTTCAGATTAACAAACAAACCCTTCTCTATCCCATATAAAATGTTGTTTACGAGAACATATAGCTTAAAGTAGCCAATCCCAGTATGTAGATGTCGAACCTACAACTTAAAAATATAAACTTGAAGTTGTATTATAATAGGAGACATCCAAACTTTAGATCTATTTAAAGGTCCACTACCAAGCGAAAATGAAGTGACAGTTTGTTCATTATCTTATGCAAGACACTAAATAATGAAGATTGGCAGGTTAAAATTTACAGAAATTGTTCGGAACACAAAGAAAAGTATGTATTTTATGTTGAAATCTCAGTGAATCGACAAAATGACCACCCAGGTCTTTTTAACTTTCTTCATAATGCATAGAAAAATAATTGTTCATGTACTGTGATTTGTTTAGAATCTCTACATAACAACTTGCATGTTTTATTAAAAATAACTAATTTCTGTACTTTTTAAAGTATATTTGAATTTTCACTTTCGTTAGTATTGGACCTTTAAATTGCTGTGCAGTTCTATACGAACGTTACTGTGAAACCTCAAAACTATTTCAGCGGCAAAACATGATTATTACCCGTACACTACCGTTCACTTGTGGGTATAAACCTGTATTAGGTACGAGGAATATTATCGTAATGAGGATGCCATTGGAAGGTTTGAGCTGTTCCCTACAACATTTACAAGATTTACGTGGCATACGTGTAACTGTTTTATTAGTCTTCAGTCCAATTGTACTTAGTACTACTACATACATGCAGAAGGTAATTTTGGTACAAATGATCAGTTACTAGATTTATCAGGATCATTTAGTCCTTGAATGTCTGTTTCCCATAGAACAGGACGTGAAGATCGATACACAGTGACGTACAATGCAATTTTATCTCGTTTGAACATGCCAAATGGACCTGTCGAAACTGTCTGTTTGGCACAAAGTCTTTACTTGATGATAACACAATGTGATTGTTTTTATATTTATATTAAGATTTTTAGAATGGCTTCACCATTATCGCTGTTACAAAAGTCTATACACGTTCAAAATGCCATGTTTTATAAATGCGCTGGCAATATTCTTGTTGTATATTAAGAATTGTCTTGTAGAATAGAATTATAGATATTTTCATTCAAAATATTAGTACGAGATCTGCTACTAAACCGTGTCTCATTGATAAAATTTAAACAAACGACAGCAGGAGTTATACGTTGGATACTTTTTAAAAAATTTAAATAACGTTAATAAAAGTACGTAATACAAGAGCGGGAAAGTATAGAATGAAATTTATTATCAACCGGCTGTAAGAGATCAACAACTTAAAGATCGTTGTCAGTATTTTAAGTAGTGAATTATATTCCTATGATGTAACACGTCAGGCGGCCCTGCACGTCTATCAAGCTAAACATGCTCTTACGCTCATTACAAAGTCGAAAGACGTAATATTTAAAAATACTATATTTCTATAATTGAAAAAAAAACTGATTGACCTTCTGAATCGCTAATGTGCTTGTTACCATATAATAAACTATATTAAGCGATACATATTTTTTATGCCCCCGAAGGGTGGCATATTAAAATCGCACCGTCCGTCTGTCCGTCCGTCAGTCCGTCTAAGCGTCCCCACTTACAAATTCGTATCCGGACTGTAACTCTGTCATGCATTGAAGGATTTTAAAATAACTTGGCACAAATGTCTAGCACATCAAGACGACATGTCGCGTGCAAGACCCACGTCCATACCTCAAAGGTCAAGGTCAAAATAGAGTTTGAAGGTAATGGAATTCTCTATATATGCACACATTCGTGTCCGGACTGTAACTTTGTCATGCATTGAAGGATTTTAAAATAACTTGGCACAAATGTCAAGCACATCAAGACGACGTGTCGTGTACAAGACCGACATCCCTACCTCAAAGGTCAATGTCACACTGGAATCCTCTATCTATGCACTCATTCGTGTCCGGACTGTAACTTTGTCATGCATTGAAGGATTTTAAAATATAATGTCAAACACATCAAGACGATGTGTCGCGTGCAAGTCCCACGTTCCTACCTCAAAGGTCAAGGTCACACTTAGAGGTTGAAGGTAATGGAATCCTGTATGTATGTACACATTCGTGTCCGGACTATAACTTTGTCATGCATTGATTGATTTAAAAATAACTTGGCACAAATGTCAAGCACATCAAGCCGATGTGTCGCATGGATTTTAAAATTACATACCACAATTATTGAGCACATGGAGAGGACAAAGACTGTGAGACACCTCTTTCGGGGGCATTCGTCACCTGTGAGGGACAGCTCTTGTTTTTTACAATTTTAAACCTATATATATCAGACAGCCACTGGTAGTTCTTAAGAATAACATGTTACTCTGTGTTACAAAAACATTAAATATAAGCAAAACAAAATTACTAGTACATCACTCTCTGATGCTATAACCACGGAAGAGTGTTTTCATAAAATCACTAATTATAAACACTTGAGCTTTACTTCTGCAGTTTACAAAAAAAAAAAAAACATGCAAATAAATGGAGGAGTTAATAGGCTTTTCCATGAAAACAGAAAAGAATATACAAATCTTCGTAATTGAAGTGTGACGTGCAGACAACATGCAACAATTATCTAAGGATAACGAAGCAAATCCATCGAATGTTTCTAAAATAGATGTTTTACGTAGATATGGGAGCCAACGCAATGTGAATGTGACAAAAAAGTTGCTTTTAGACAAAATGGACAAAAAGTGGAAAAAGAAGTTGGAGTATATTTAAAGAACGACTTTTCTCTTTTATAAGTCCAAACCATTTGTTGCAGCAAGAGGAAGAAATGAAATTTGCCATTTTAGGAAAGACAATTGGAATTTTAAGTACGTTTTACGTCCTTCAATTTTATGCGCGGTAATGAGTTTTAAAGTTTTTCTAAGATCTGAATGCTGCATATCGTTATGCTTCCATAAAACTATAACTGTCTTGCAGTAATTGGTGTAAAATATAATAACAGAGTTCTAAATCGATACACGTTCTCATTGTTTGAAATTTGTATTTAAAACAATTCTGAATGATAAGCTGAAATGTACATTCTTAGATTTAAAGACAGTGCAGCAACGTTTGCAAAAAAGCAGAATTAATGATTCATTACCACTAACAATGTTATTGTTTGGAATGCTTTTTTTATTATAAAAAATCAGACAAGTTTGCTTGGTATGCAAAACATTTAGCACCAGAATAAGGGTTGATTTCAGCCATAACCACGTTATAGACATTACAGTTGTAAGTAGAGAAATGTAATACATCGTCACGTGTAGATATATAAATGTAGAGAGACAATCTAACTTTTAGAATGCTTCACTTGTTTTAGCTCTACACTTGCTTGAACAGTACTACAGTATTTACAAACAAACTTTCTTTATTTAACTTATTTATACACTTCTTTCACAAAATTGTCGATTTGTTATGTCAATAAAGTATACAAAAGTCTTATTTACTAGGCAGGCACCAAGGATTGTCTTGAAGGTTTTGACCTGCTACCAGTATATACCCAGATATATTATTCTTAAATTCGTTCGTTTGAATCTTACAACTCCTGTCTTGATTTTTACAGAAATTTGTGTCATATATTTTATGTTCAATCCAGCCCACATAGCCATTTTCTTTCAAGTGTACTTTAATATTGGTAACCAGATTCAGTTCAAATAATTGGAGAATTACCCTTGACTATAACTACGATGTAACTGTGAAGGAGAATTACCCTTGACTATAACTACGATGTAACTGTGAAGGAGAATTACCCTTGACTATAACTACGATGTAACTGTGAAGGAGAATTACCCTTGACTATAACTACGATGTAACTGTGAAGGAGAATTACCCTTGACTATAACTACGATGTAACTGTGAAAGAGAATTACCCTTGACTATAACTACGATGTAACTGTGAAGGAGAATTACCCTTGACTATAACTACGATGCAACTGTGAAGGAGAATTACCCTTGACTAACTACGATGTAACTGTGAAGGAGAATTACCCTTGACTAACTACGATGTAACTGTGAAGAAGAATTACCCTTGACTATAACTACGATGTAACTGTGAAGGAGAATTACCCTTGACTAACTACGATGTAACTGTGAAGAAGAATTACCCTTGACTATAACTACGATGTAACTGTGAAGGAGAATTACCCTTGACTATAACTACGATGTAACTGTGAAGGAGAATTACCCTTGACTATAACTACGATGTAACTGTGAAGCTGCCTGTTACAAACGCACAAATGTTCGATTTTTGAAATGTAAAAACATAAATCAAAGGGATTTATGTTATCCGTATGTAAGATATCAAGATATTACATATTAATAAACAGATCTTTCCGTGGTAAAATGCCAGTCAAACTTAGTTTACAAAATATACAGCTACACACATTTAAAGTGATACAAAGTTTGAATATTTTAAAGATGTTCAGGTCCTCACCGTTCAAAGGCTACAGCATGTTATTTTAGTATTTTTTCTTATGTGCTTTGTGGTGCACACAAATCGAAAAAACCAATTGCGGATTACAGAATTTCAGACACTTTCCTGAAAAAAGTTTTGGTACCAAACTGTACATGTGCATGTATGTACCTTTCTGTTATCTTTTTGTAGTTACGGATTAATTCATCTATGTGTAGGTCTGCTTTGTTTTATCATCGTATACATATTTTTTCCAGTTGTACATTTATATTTCCTTTTTTTGTTGTTGTTTTAAGTTATGCTCGCAAATGTAATATCCTTCAAAATGGCCGTATCAGATAATTGAAAGAAGTAAATACATTGAAAACGTTGAAATTTTAAAACAAACTTTTGAGTCAGTGCCCTTATTGAAAAAAATATGAATAAAATGTACGATGTGCCTACACGTAACAGAAAGGGTGAACTTTTGAATTTTGGTCCAGGATAGTCGAAAGGAGATTATACAACTATTTCTTTATATTCAATGGTAATAAAACCTTTTTTTGTTCTTTACATATTTCATACATTTTGGTTATATCATATTATGACAATATTCATTATTTATAGAAGTTAAATAAATGATATAGAGCATAATAGGTTGTTAGCGTGGAAGGAGAAAGTTTATCTGGCAAGGCGGAGGAATTTATCGGGTGAGCTGAAGGTGAACTCGATAAAATTCCGGAGCCGAGCCAGATAAACTTTCACCATCCACGCTCCCAAACTCTTATTCTATCTATCTTGCCATTCTTTCTCATATTGAAAACACACCTTGAAATGTCTGGTTTTATTGTGAAACTAGCTTTAACATAAGTTAAGAATATGTGGACTGGACACACGCAGACAAAAAGTAGTTCTCATTTCAAATTTTATTTATGTCAGAATATTGTGCATAACGAAGAACTAGATCTATATCATGTCAATTATAATACCGCAGGAAAATCTGATTGGTCAAGAACCTCTGTATATGAGACCGTTTACACTAAGTGGAGCCTCATCATTGTCGCCTTTTCTGATTGTGTAAACTTTGCTTACATTCAAAACAAAATGGCCGCCGTGCAACCGTTTCGATTTTCTCAACGACATTTGTAAGCACTGCACACGTTTTTCAGAAAAATAATTCAAATTCAAAGACCTTAAAACTTACATTGAAGCTATTTTTACGTTTCTTTCTTCCCAAACCAAACGGGTTACGAACATAAGATCTCATTTCAGTCGATCATGTTCCTTTTCCATGAATGATTGAATTCCAGTATTTTTAACGAAAACACTGTCACTGATACTAATAAGTACTCTTCAAATTAAAAGTTTTCCTTTCTGCAACTAACTGCTGCTGACAGGACAGGACATTCATGTACAAATTCAGTCTCTAAAATGACGATATAAAATTTCGCCAGATCAGAGAAAAATCTGAAAAAAAAGTCCTTTTCTATCCTGTTTACAGTATGCACGATTTCAATTGTCTTACTAAAATAAAGTGAAGTCCTTCTTTAATAAAACGCTGTTTATCCTTATTTGTGTCAAATTAATTAGCCGAAGTAGAGCTAATAAATTGAAACTGGAAAATCTTTCAATTCAAAACACTAAATAGGTATAAATAGTCAAACTCCTCACAGCGTTATAATAGTTGTATTTCCTACGGTATTTGCCGGACGTGTACCAGCCAAACAAAATCGGCGTTCGAGCTGGTAGAGCTTCTTAAATGTAGACTTAATTCAGAAACATGTCAAGAAACCGGTCCCCGGTTCAAGAGGCTGTCTAAAAGCCCGATTACACCCAAACTTGAACGTATCTCAGGTTCAAACAAAAAGTCCAAAACTTCAGTGAAAAGTAGACGTTCACTAAATGTCAACCCCCCACCCACTAACAGTGTAACTTTTATCAATTCCACTGAATTCCCTTCAAGTGAACATTGTTAACAGCAAGAAGGATTGTGAGGTTGTAGTACTACCACAGACAGGAGAACACTCCTACAGCAAGGATCAAAGCATACAAGGCATCGAAGAATTTAAGAGAGTGAAATCAATAGCAATACTGAAGAAACACATTGCATCCGATGTTGAATGTACATCAGTAACTGAGGAAATTGCTCAAATTGTTGTATACTATAAGGGGAAGTAACCACTGCGGGGAGTTTGATAAAATAGTGGCTACCAAAACATAACTGCCTCGGTGAGGTAGACTTGAACTGATGACGTCATAAATCGAAATGGGACCAGTTTAACGGAAATTATTTATTATGTGACTGTAAATAATACAAAATTTCATACAAGGCTAGTGAAGAGCTTTGCTTTTTGAGTGGAAAACAAGGCACACGATTATTTTTCTTTCAATTAAGTAGTCCGGCAATCACACACAAGCCACGTGGTCAACTGCCGCTTTTCATAGCAAAAAATCTATCCGGCATCCTGTTATCGGGCCGATAATGCTGCAAGTGACAGGGTAAAATGTGTTATTCAAAATTTAAGTGTTCATCTTTTTTATACACTGTTGTCCATTTAAAGTGTCACACATAATATAAATTAGTATTTGTTTAGTCTCTTAAATCGCACAAATGCTTTTTTAAACTGGCACAATGTCAGTACTTTAAGCATTAATTGGCTAAACAGATAAAATGTTGAAATTATGAATTAAGCCATCCGCAAATGTTGATTACTGAGTAAACAAATAGATAGCAAACTAATCGTCTTTCAGAATAAGAGTATTTTATAAAAAATCAAGTTATTTGTCTAGAATTTTCCAGTAAATCACAGGAGCGTCTACTTGTATAAGCTTACTAATACTAATGTTGTCTGTTGTCAAACGTACAATATGATTAGTAATATTTCCTGTTTGTCAAAATATTTATTTACTAGACAGTGCATGAAGCTTATATTATGCGAGGGCGGCAAATTTAATAGAAAGCATTGCTTGAAGCTTTTTCTATATCTTCTACATGTGTAACAGTGAGTTTACATTCCTGGTTTTCTAAATGAAAATGTCTTTATCGGTCAAAGGTACATGCAGGACAAAATGTAAGCAGGATTGTGTTTAAAATATTTTCTAGTAAAAGCTGCTCGCTCTCAGATTTTGGCAAAAAAAAATAAATTCTTCAAACTGTATATAAATAACGTATTTTAGAACATATTGTCATATAGAAAGGCTCCAGTATAAATTCCTGTCACGTTTATCTCTAAATTTGAAAAAATATGCTACCAAATTGAAAAGCATTGCAAACGCTTATGAAATTCCAATATAAACATATAGTGTAGCGGTGCCGTGTAACCGACATTTTCAATCAATTTCTGCAAATTCCTACCTAGATATTTGCTTATGTTTTGATTCTAGCCCATAGGATTATATCTATGAATATGTATGTAAAATTAAAAAAAAAATTTTTTTTCAACGGCAACTGAGAACGAGCAGCTTTAAACAAACAGTCTTTGCATGGAAACCAGACCATTATTCCAGCGTTTTTCGTAAAATCAGATTCGCACACCTTAACCTACAACTGAAGAAAAAAAAAAAACAACAAATTTCCGCAGAGAGTAGAGGGACCGTTCATAACAAGGCAATGCTAAGAGGTGCGGTTGTTGCAACATTTATCGCACAGGTCTACAAACCGGGTCAGGGGGAAGTGTTTTGGGGAGGCTGCGTTTTTGGTACGTGGCATTCCCTGTTTGATATTATTTTTGTTTTTATGTATTCTACAGAGACTCAGATACAGATCTAGCACCTAAGCAACAAAACATCTGATTCAAGAAATCTAACCAGTACTGTGTCTCTTGTCTTTATTTTCTATGCCCCCGAAAGGTGGCGTCTTAAAGTCGCATCGCCCGTCTGTGTGGCTGTTCGTTCGTCCGACCCTCTGTGTGTCTGTGCTTCCGTCCTTATATTTTTTCGTGTCCGGGCTGTAACTTTGTCATGCATTCTAGGATTTTAAAATAACTTGGCACAAATATATAGTACATGAAGACGACGTGTCGCGTGCAAGACCCACGTTCCTACTTAAAAGGTCAAAGTCACACTTAAGGTTGAAGGTAATGGAATCCATTATACATGGTAACTCTGTTATGCATGGAATGATTTTAAAAATACATGGAACAATTGTTGAGCACATGGAGAGGACGCAGACTGTGAGACACCTTTTTCGGGGACGTTTGTCACTTTTGAGGGACAACTCTTGCTTTTATTTCACTTGCATCAAATAAACACGATGAAAATTGAAGTGACAGTTATTATTGTTGTTCAGAACATATCTGATTGATCATTTTGCGCAATTTTGTAGGACCTGGCCGTTTGAAGGTAAGCAGTATAGACATTTTAACAAATCTTTATTTAATATATTTATGAGTTCTTATGTTCAAGAAAAAGAGACTGATCTAAGAGATGGATAGTCCAAAACTTACAAGACATTGCCCGACAGGCTTATGTCGTCAGTATTGACTGTTTCTATTCTAGACATACGAACTATTTGTCAATGAATACCCAGAATTCAGTTTGTTTTTTACAGAGGATCATACACTACTCATCCTCTTTTTGAGAGGCAACAACGGCTTTTATACCGCATTTTGAACTGCATTTTGCATCAAATCGCGGACATTTCCAAACTAGGTGATATTAGAATGTACTTTTAGAAAATTATTCAGTACATTATGGGATCGAGTAAGGTACTCTGGAGACCAGCTTCAATATTAAATTATTTTTCATTCTTCATAATGCATACAAGCATACGTGGTTGAGAATAATTCAGCATTGCGTAACATAAGCATTATTGGTTCAAGTAAGTTACTCTTGGGACATGCTTTATCTAATATGAAAATATTTTTCATTCTTCAGAATGCACAAAAGCAAACATGGTGCTAAATTATTTTACCAATTGTTGTAATCAAATCAGAGAGCCTCAGAAAGTTTTGTTTGAAAAACATTGTTGCATTTGCCATTCATATATTTTGGCTAATGGTACTTTTTATGACAAGTAACACGTGAAAAGCTGGTAATAATAAAGATATTGCTAGGTGACAATTCAGTAGACAATTTTTTGAGCTTATTTACAAAATGTACATTGTCATGGTCTTTTCAATATGTTCGAAAGGCAAGCCATATTCAGTTCATCCCTCAAAGTGAAACTCTTAAATTTTAACAATCTGACACTAGCGAAACGCGTCAATCACGTATGTGTATTTTGAAACTTTGTGTGGAGATATAACTTCCAAACGGCTGACATGTGAAAAGACATCTGTTAACGTTATAAACTAAACTTTTTGAAATACGAACAAGAATAACTGAATTGATTTTTACTATTCTGCTATCAATTCGCAGTCATTACCTTTTTATCATATATGTTTAGTTTTTTTTAAACAATATTTTATTTATCAAAATGTAAGACAATAATTTACAAAGAAAGGGGGGGGATCGAGTAGTAAGCTAATAAGCTTTTTTTGAAACTCTTTCCCTAAAAGTTTAGAATTGTTAACATTAATTTATAACCAAAAGATTCATATTTTAAATCAAACTGATCAAATAATATGTTCAATTAACATCATAAGCAGTAGTATACATGTTAAAAACTGTCATATTTTTTTTTTAATCGAATATTATGTTTTGCAAAGTCAACATTTACAGTCAATAAACAGTTCAACTGTGCAATCATTTACAAGTAAAAATAAGCTTTTTTGTACATCACCATATGTTTGGAAAAATAAATATTTATCAGATGAATCATATTTAAAGATTATGGCTGAAAGCTGTTCATTCTCAGATTTCAGTGAGAAAACAAGGTTCTTCGAATTGTCTGAAATTAAAAAAATATTGTTTGAGAAATAGTCATCAAATAAAAAGTTATCTTATAATTCAACAACTAACATAAGTCATCCATCTCGCTGTCAGATTCAGAATCTGACACATAAAAATGTGAGGGTTCTGGTACCGGATCAGACGCATATACCTGACGGATTTTGTTTTTTAATAACGCATTTTTGAACAAGGTGTGTTTAGACTGACTTTATTCGTGTTTTCTCTATTATTCCATCACAATCACATCTATACCCTCCTTACCACTTACAATCTTACTGGCAGTGTTTTTTGTATTTTTTTTCAACACCATGTTTGGTGTTTTTTAGTTCAGTAACCCGAAATTTCATTTATAAGATCATCAGGATCATTTTGACATGTACAGAGTAGCAGGTGTTATACTTTCCTTAGGTATAACTTCACTGCTGAATGAGTAAATGCCAAACTTGGTGAAAATCAAGTTCACATATGTTCTACTTTGTTCTTACATTAGAGGTAATTATCATTAATTTATGACATTCTGCATTATACATACTCTAAAAGGGTAGAAAACAGGACACATCGGGAGGCTGCAGAACATGGCTAGTTTGTGCTGAAAACACAAAAACAATTGTATTTATCGAAGTGGCCCATTCAAAAAGACACACAGACACATGTGACGTGTGTCATCTAAAATCAGAGAGTTTTTCATCATTGCGGTCAGGAGCATTTTTCAAAAAGTGTTTTTCAAGTTACAGTCTGAAGACTTTGGATTTTGACTAACCAGTCTCATTCATGCTCAGTACCAGGTGTAGAACCTTTCAGCAAGTCAGGATTATATCTTTTCCCTGGAAATACTAGGTATGTATGTATTGCAGTACCAACAGCACTGCCACAACCCAAGAGTGTAACAGTTTTTCCTCTCCCAGATGTTTCTTCAGATGGGCGTGTTCGGCTACTGCTGAAAGAACTGGCGGAGTTTTTCGATAACAAGTTGAACGTTTTCATCAAAATTAAACAAAAGATGAGGTTTGTCAATCAAATCATGCATTTTAAGGCAATCATGAAGATTATGAAAGTACATGTACACATGCTCTTCGTTTGTCATTTTGGCTCTAGCAAGTTTCATTCTCTAGGCGTAAAGTTCTTGATTTCTGGCCAAAGACTTGTTGGTGGTGGTGTGCGCTTCTGGGTGCTGTGGGGTTCGTTTTGGGGAGGCTGCGTTTTTGGTACGTGGTATTCCCTGTTTGATATTATTTTTTCGCAAGAAATGGAGAGATATACTCCCCAGGGGGGGGGGGGGGGAACCCCCCTCCCAAGGGGGAAAAAATTAAAATCTTTCATAAATGAGTAGTAAGGGGCCACTTGAAAGTTAATGGTTCATTCAAACTTCTTAAACAAAGCTGTCCAGAATTATCAGAGGCAACATTGATACACTTTTGAATTGTGTAACCCTATCAAAAGTCAGCCATCTTTTCGACATGATTGACCAATTTACCCGAAGGGTGGAGCTTTTATCATAGTAACAGTTTCTTCATCTACCTTTCCATTAACCCTTTCCTTAGGGTAGTTTCTGGCACATTATGTAGATTATCAGCCCTTCAAACTGACACCTTGTCCTCCTTTACCATCTTACTCCCTACATCTAGCAGATTATATTCTCGAAGCATAGAGTATGTGTTTAATGAACCCCTACATCTAGCAGATTATATTCTTGAAACATAGATTATGTGTTTAATGAACGTAAAATGATAAATAAAAACAATTTCAAAGAAAAACCTTTGGCGAAAAATGCCACATTTTACCACAGTCATTCAATACAGAGGCTTCCTGTAATAAATCGCATCCACCCATTAATTGAACAGCAACAACTCTACATAGATCATTGAATGGTTTACAGTACTGCAGTATATTGTAAACCGCTGATTTAAAGCTGCCAGCTCTCACTTATCGTTGAAAAAAATGTAGTTTTTTAAATTGACATACTTATTCATAAATATAAATCTAACTAAATGATTGAATCAAAATAAAAGCTGGTTTTTTTTTCTTTTTTTTTTTATTTTTTTTTCGGGGGGTTTTTTGCGTTGGGCAAGTGTTTAGTTTTAAAAATCTAGGTAGGAATTTGGTAGCTTTTTGTTTAATTTAAAGATAGACGTAACAGGAATTTATACTGGAACCTTTTTAAATGACCATATAATTTAAATACCTTAGTTCGTTTTGAAACATACAAGAGGCAAATGGTAAAGAATGGAAAAAAACAGTTTAATTTTAAATTTTTTTTTATTTTGAATGAAGCAACTTTATTTTTTAACTAAAATCGAGAGCGAGTAGCTTTAATCGATATGACTGGGAATGCATAGCTGAAACTTTTAGGTTTAGTTATAATACTTCCAAAGATTCTATTATTATGTTTTGGGGGTTATTTAGTTTGACATCAGTTATAGGGTATGTCCCTTTAAAGCATATGTAAAGGACACTTACAGGATGAGAAGTTGTGTACATTTATTTTAGTTTGTATATCGATCAGTCAGAGCTATGGCTCATGACTAAGTCAAGGAAAAGGCAATATTTATTGTATGTTTGTGGCTTGAACTGCTCTTTAACTAATTGACATAAAGTCATCAAATTGTACAAACATGTCCATACTTGGTTTTTATATTTAATATCAGGGCAGTCAAAGCTTAGTTATGACCCTTGACTGAATAAAAACATATACAATATATTTTTATTTTGCAGCAGGCACTGCTATTAAGCCCATTTTTTTATGTCTGTCACTCAGAAAGAGCAAAGCTTTGTGGCAAAGGTAAAGGTAAAACGTAGTGGCATCCGTATCCTATGGACATAATCTAGTTTATATCTTAAATAGATAATAGCTACAATGTAACGTTCTCGCAGATACAACTAAATACAGTCTCTCCTGAAAGTAATGTCTGAAAGGGACAATATATGAACATATTCATTAGTTTATCTGAACAAGCCAAGCGGACTTGTCAAAACTGTCTGCTTGATATGATATCTTTACAGCATAATAATAGAAATGTGGAAGTTTTAACAGTTCTATTAACCTAAACGAAATTGCTCTAACATTATCGCTGGATATATAAATAGTCTGTATAAGTCGTTTTTATTTGACTTATTACTTTTTGCGTTAGACATAATAGAACATACTGTATCCAGCAAAGGTTGGCGCAAATGACAAGCTATATTTATGTCAATACTTTTGAATTTTAAAACACAATTGTTTCGTTTTTTTCGCTTTCGTACAAGACAGTGATTAAATGTGAATGAATAGATGTTATGATACCGTTATGTATAAAACTTATAAAAACAAAATCCGATATCAAAACATTTGCAATCAGTTTGTAATGTTAATTGTATAATTGTAATATTATAAATGTATGTTGCATGTTTACATTTTAAGGCTGATAGTGGGTTGCTCCCCGACCCCTACCACGCCTACGACGGGGAAAATAAACGAGGTTACCCAAAAGGGGAAAAAAACAACACACAATTGTTTGCAGAATGAAAATACATGTCGCAACGAAATTTATCATGTTAATGAAGGAGGTAATTCGGAGTTTCTAAAACCCAAAAGGACATATTTGAAGTACTTATACTGCCAAAGAGTTAGTTCTGCTTCGTGTAACGTATGTTAACAAAAAGACTTAAAGAATTACATTGTTATTTCAAATGCTCTGTTAGAGCAGTACTTTCTGCCTAAGGGTTTACTAATACTTTAGCACTGGAGACTTAACAATATTTAAACAGCATTATATATAAGCTATGCTTGGATATGATATTCACATACCTAAATGGTTGATAACTGATTATTGTTGGTAATAATTATGTACAACATTTACTGGTCTATTTGAGGGAACTTCTATGTTAAGTTTCAATAACAATTATAACACATCGATATTATACACGAATATTTAATTATTGTACAATGATGAAGACTTCTTGATATATATTGTAATTTTACCGGTTGCTCGAAAAATAATGCATACAGAAGGGTTGAAAATGATTTCTTGGTGCCGTTTGAGTATTAATTACACTGTGCGAACCTGGTTCCATGCACCTCATATATCCTTGCACATTTCAGATACATGACAACTAATAAAGTTTCGTCCAGAATTAACTGTATCGAATTATCATCTAAGTATCCTTTCCAAGATGTTTCATTAAATTGTAGTGACTGTAACAATGTAAACAAAGTGTGGATGCCAAAAGCATTCTGTCAGTTGATTAAAACAGGAAGCCAATAGACCTAAAGTGGTATTAAATAGATGTTAACTGTGCAGTAGTTTTCTCATAGGATTAAATAGCTTGCAAAATCAATGGAACTGCAATGCGCCTAATTTTGTACAATTAAGTAGTTGTTCAAATTCCAGACGACTGAATGCTAATTAATGTTGGTATCTGGACGTTGACTGATCAAAATGAACGCGATGATACCTAGATGGATGTCTCTTTACTGATAAAACTGTTTTGTAAACCGTATGTAGGCTTGTTTCTGCACAAAACATTAAGAAACAAAACAGACGTAACAAGGATCGGTGGTTTCAGAAGGTAGAAACATGCTGATTGTCATACAAACCAAATTCCTGTGTTTTTGAAATGACACAGTAGTAAATCATATCTGATATAAAGAAAAATAAAAACAACTTATAATAGAGAACGAGGTTCTGAAATAAGCAAGCACACATATATACTTTAAAAGTGTTAAAATATATACTTACTAATAGTATTTCCTGAAAACAAATGTTAGAAAGCGTAGGCCACATATTGAAGAAAATGATTAACATATTTTGAGAAAATAATCCAGTGTGTAGGATATTACCTTTAAACGGCCGTCTGTATCACTTTTACGTTCGGTCTATTTAAGATGAAAGTCATGAAAAAGCTTTAGATTGGTCTATTGAAAACTTAAAATGGATTACACAGGAAATCAATTCACAAGTCTGTGTTTATGATTTTACGAGCTAGCCGGTTGCCATTTCTCTTTATCCGAAGCCTTTTAATTGACTGAATAATATTACCCTGTCACTCTAAGACTTGTTATTTTTAGCTCACCTGGCTACGCCAGGGTGAGCTTTTCTGATCGATGATTGTCCGTCGTCCGTCAACTTCGCATCTCCTCTGAAACCTCTAGGCCAATGTGATAAAACTTGCAGGAATGTTCCTTGCATGAAGCTCTACCAAAATGTTCAAAGAATTCCATTCCATGCAGAACTCTGGTGTATGGCAACAAATAGGAAAATCTTTAAAAATCTTCTCCTCTGAAACCACAAGGCCTAGAGCTTAGATTTTGGCATGTAGCATTGTCTGTAGACATCTACCAAGATTGTTCTATTATGACCCCCGGGTCAAAATTGACCCCGTGGGCCCTTAGTTTTTGCATAGGCATATATAGGAAAAACTTTAAAAATCTTCTCTGAAACCACAAGGCCTAGAGCTAAGATATTTGGCATGTAGCATTGTCTGTGGACCTCTAACAAGATTGTTCAAATTAGACCCCTGGTCAAATGACCCTGGGTTTTTGCATAGGCTTTATAGGAAAAACTTTAAAAATCTTCTTCTCTGAAACCACAAGGCCTGGAGCTTAGATATTTAGCATGTAGCATTGGCTGGGACCCACAAGATTGTTCAAATATGACCCCGTAATGACCCCGCACAGGGGTCACTTGTTTTTAGGCATTTTAGGAAAAACTTTAAAAATCTTCTTCTCTGAAACCACAAGGCCTGGAGCTTAGATATTGGCATGTAGCATTGGCTGTGGACCTCTACCAAGATTGTTCAAATTAACCCGGCCGTCGTCCGTCGACCAAATTATTACCCCCGGGTCAAAATTGACCCCGCACGGGGGTCACTTAGTTTAACAAAGACTTATATAGGAAAAAGTTTAAAAATCTTTTTCTCTGAAACCACAAGGCCTAGTGCTTAGATATTTGGCATGTAGCATTGTCTAGTAGACCTCTTCAAAGTTTGTTCAAATTATGCCCCTGGGGTCAAAATTGACCTTGCCCGGTGGGGGGGGGGTCACTTGTTTTACAAAGGCGTATATAGGAAAACCTATTTGGTATATAACATTATCTAGTGATCTTCCACTAGGCAAGTGGACTTGTACCAAGGTGAGCGATATAGGGCCATCTTGGCCCTCTTGTTTGTAATTGTTTGTAGTCCCGGCCGACCAAGGGATTTCTCCCTTTCTTGTTATGCTTCTTCCTCTATGTTATTGAATAACAAATCATAGCCTTCCAAAAAGCTTTGTTCTAGGACATCGTGTAATTTTTATTTGTGAAATACCATTAATATAAAAGAAAATATCACTAGCCTTACGTAAATATGTAGGGATGCGGCATACAGATGAAATTACCCTAAAACATTTTCAAACAGTCCAAACACTATCCCGCCAGTTCAACTTCTTAGGATGTCATCAAACACTAACGACTGTAAATGAGCACTTAACAATGAGCAATCTTAACCGACTTGCATTAATCTAGACATAAACTAGTTTTACTACGCCGTTAAGAATTAACTGCACACACAACGGTTACTTCCCCTAACAGAATACAGTAACCACTGCCATCACACCGTTTTGAAAAAGGAAAATGTTAAAATACGAAAAGTACAAATTTGAATTTGTTAATAGAATGGCCTCTGTCCGTCCGTCCGTCCTTCTGTCCGTATCAGTTCCTGTCCGCTCCATATCTCCTTAACCCTTTGAAGGATTTCATGAAACTCGTGTCAGATGTTTACCTCATCAAGACGATGTGCATAAACCATGAACCGGTCACGCTGGTTCAAGGTCAAGGTCACAATTTAAGGTCAAAGGTTTGAGTCTAACATTTCCTGTCCGCTCCATATCTACTTAACCCCTTGAAAGATTGTTATGACACTCGCGTCAGATGTTCACCTGATCAAGACGGTACGCAGAACTTATTAGCCGGTCACGCTGGCTCTAGATCAAGGTCACCCATATCCAGGGCGGTAGGATTGATCAGATATAATCAAACTTTGAGTGCCAGTCAGGAGTATTCCTTTGCCTAGCACAGATTATTTCCTGACATAAATTGCGCTGTCCAAATAGAATTATTGCACTGTTGACATTTATTGAAATATCGGTACATTATTTACTGTTCTCAACACTACTGTAAGCTTCGCAGAGTACAAATGTCCATCAATTTCATGAATTTTATATACGCTGTTAAATATACATTCTTTGACAAGTACAAATGCCTATTTCACAGAAGCGGTGGGGGCATAGCCGTCTTTTAGACTGGCTTTTAATGATAGTTTTTGCACTGCTTTTGAAGTAAGGTTAGTTAATGAAATACATGTATTTAACTGCCAAGTAGTCAAATTTCAATTCAAATCGCTGTGATGTGTTTGCATAAGACAGAATTATTTATCACGTACTTCCTTTTGACCCAGTAAAGATTCAATTCAAGATATAAATTCTATTTCAAGACCATGTTACATCATTGCTATTTCACCAGCTCGGAGCTAACATTATATCAAGGCATGCGCGTTGCCTCTCGTGATTGGAAATTTTCAGTTCATGCAGTTGCTATTTCTACAGCTCAGGGATCTAGTTGATTCTTGATCTTCATACCAGGGGACATATAATAAAACGGGCATATCGAATAAATCATTGTTAATATCTCACCGTCAGGCATTTGTCCGTTCACAATTTCCTTAAAACGACATCTTCTCTGATAACACTGGGCCAATGTTTACGAACCTAGGCAAGGATGTTTCTTGCTGTAAGTTATATTCTATATCTTTAAATATAATTCCATTCCAATCAGAACTATGATTGCTATGGCGACAGATAGACAATACTTTTAAAAATTATATTCTCGAAAACAGGAAGGCCCAAAGCTTAGATATTTGGGCTGCAGCATTGCCTAATGGTTCTGTACCAAGGTTGTTCAAAAAGAATTATCCCGGCTTGTGGTCACTTTATTTTACATAGGCTTGTGTAAGGAAAACTTTGAAAAATCTTCTTGTCTAAAATCACTAGGCTACGAGCTTAGAGGTTTGGCATATAGTACTGCAAAGTGGACGTCTACCAAGATTGTTCACATGATGCCCCCAGGTCAAAATTTACCCTTTCTGTGATGCGATTGTTAACTTTGTATTATAGCTAATTCTAGCAGGTCGGGCTGTGAATGGCCATATTGTCCCTCTCTTGTTTAAAGATTATTCTCTTTGATCCCAAGCTGAATTCAACGAATTTAGAGATGTGGAGCATCGTACATAGATACACTGTTTCTTAGAAAATTTACCTTGGATACATTATAGGTTTCAAAAATGTTAAAAAAGAATGAAATGCAGCGAACTATGACTGTTTTAAAACTCCTTCATACTTCTATATAGGTTTATAAGATTAGTTGTCTTTCAATATACGTAAATATCGAGTCGGGGATCAGTAAAAACCGGTAACGAAACATCTACTTTTACTTACTTGACTTGTAAAAAGATGCGCAACCAAACTCGACTGCTTCCTGCAAAAAAGTTCAGACAGTGTGAATAAATCATACTTGATAAGTATCAATGAAGTGCTCTCTTCAGGAAAATGGTTGTAAAGCATTTTGAACGACAATTTGTGTTAGGTCTTACTTACCAGGAAGTATGTAATGTTAACATGAAGAAGTCATGTTTACGATTACTAGAATGTTCGCTAATGCGCGCATGCCACATAAGAAAGAGTTCTACAATGTATTCATTTTGTTAAATGTGTACTGTAATATAAAAACGTGTCTATATTGGGATTTCAAAAGGCATTTGCAGCGTTTTATAATTTGGTAGCATACAGAAATGCTTGTCATGCATTTAATACTAGAACCTTTCTATTTGATGATTTGTTCCAAAATATGTGTAAAAGTTCTGAGACCGAGTAGCTCGCTCACAGTTTCTTTTAAACATGTTTAATTCCCCCAAAATGAAATAGTAAAACATACATGTTCAAAGAAATACATAAGTGAAAATCATCAGAGCAACTTGAACACATTTATGAAAATTTCGGTAGCACCGCTGCATTACATGATGAAATTTGTGAAAGCGAATTACCACTTTAACGTTGCTTGACAATGAGTTCAATGATACTACAATAAAAGAAACGCAAAATTACTACAATTGTTTTGGTAAAGAAGGATTAAAAATATGAAAGATGTTTACAGTTTTATAGTCAACATTGTTTTACTTTAAACTCTGAACAGTTCTAATATTATTTCATTTGTAAATTCGTCATTCTTTGTATGAGTATCTTACGTGATAAGGAGATTTAACAAAAGAACACCTGTCTTTCTTCTGGATGTTAGCCTTTGTAATGTATCTGGAAAAGGGGTCAACTATCATAAGAATAGCAAACAAATAAACAGGTACTGTTTGAAGAAGTCAACACGGTATGCAAACATAAAGCACACGGTAAAACGTCTGCAAATGATCAAGTGTTTACTTAGGATTTTATAATGTAGATTAATTTTGTCTTGGATTTTGGCATGGAATATAAGCTTACAACATAACAATAATGATCCTTTGTTACCGAAATATTTATTCGCTAAGCCGTCCATAAAATACAGCTTTATTAGAAGAGGTCTGCGAGTGCAAGAAACAATATTGTTCAAGATGTTATGTAAGCGAAATGTTTAGGTTTATGTAATGTATGTTTAGAAATGTAAGTTGTTATTATTTTCATCTGTGAATATTTGGAAGGGTTTTATCACTTTACACGAGCATGTATCTGGCTACTGATGTGTGGTTTTTGTTGAGAAATGAACAACGTTTATAAGAACAGTGCGGTTGAACTTTATTTACTGTATAAATAATAGTGAAATACTGCAGATCAATATAAGCAGGTGCATCATGGTCTTCAAGGGTACAGAAATGTACAGGTTAAGTTAAGCAGTACATATTATGGTCTAGTCTTTTCATCAATAAATGAAGCAACATGCAATACGTTCATCTATTGTCCATGCGTCTTATTTCCATGATAAAGATTGATAGAACTGTCAAACTGAGACGTTGATCAAGATTATAAT
The DNA here is from genome assembly GCA_022818135.1 of Saxidomus purpurata. Classification (NCBI taxonomy): domain Eukaryota; kingdom Metazoa; phylum Mollusca; class Bivalvia; order Venerida; family Veneridae; genus Saxidomus; species Saxidomus purpurata. The sequence goes on from JAFMSR010000007.1 coordinate 13,795,554, forward strand.
GTAACTGGTCATTGCCTCCTAATGACCTCTGACATTCAAGTTAATTGATTGCTTGTTTTAGAGTAATCTTTTACATTGCTTTTAATGTTGTTAACGGTGACAAGACGTCGAAAATTTGACCAATAGAGACACTTATTTATAAATAGTGAAATTAGTCATACTAAGTCTTTGATCATTATTGTTTTTGCAGATCTTCAGAGGAAAGGGACATGTCACTTGCAGCAAAGTTTTAGAACTTATTTGAAGTTATCGGCACAAGGCCACATAAAGATAAAACATGTGCCTGCATATTCCAAGTTCACTGATGCTCAAGGCTGGGCTCTGCACTTTGTTGGGAAGAAGTACATATATTTAATTGAAATTCAGTTACCGGTTTCATACAATTTATGTCCATTTCTGAAGCTATAACAACCAGAAAGCTATATCGAATTCATTGATTGTGGACTATCCCAGAAACATCGATGTGAAGATGACACACCCACGTTTTGCGTAAGTAGTGTATATGATACTCTTAATGTCCCATCTGATATCAGTATAATCAGTTTTTGTTGTGGATGAACAACAGAGATATTAATTAAGATACGGCAAGAACAAAACAACATATTTAATAATTCATCACGATCGATAACTTTAAAGTGCACTCAATATTGACAATATAAAAAACCTTTAATTTACATGAATACATACAATCATGCAATTACGATGATTCTGACACCATTTACTTACAAACTTATGATACCAGTACGTCGGTCACACATAATAGGACAATAAAAATCCAAAATACATACACTGATTCACCCAAGATTTATACAAACAGCATATGTTTCAGAGTCACACAGAATATACACCAAGTATTATGATTAATATGTCACATGTGTAGGAATTAAATCCATATTTTAGAGCAGTTATAGTAATATCTGTTTCATTAAAGATTCATATAAACACCAGAAAATAAAAAATTGTGGTTATGATAACAAAACATTTAATAAGTTTAGTTATTTTTCTGCCACTTATTGGGTACATTATTCGTTCCAGGTGTTTAGTTAAACAAACATCATTTATATGTGTGTTTAAAAATGCAACCTGTACAGCAAATATATACTTTACTATTTGTCTTAGTATGAGAAGTGTTCCTGTTTTTTCACGTGTTCCTATGTATAAGGTTGCACTTTTCATACGCCATCATGCATATCCTATATTTTCCCGGTTGAAAGATTACACATGAATCACATAGTTTACATCTTTCAGCGAAGTCTAACTCACCAGCCCGAATGTCCCTAAAATCTGACACTGGTTAAATTAAGTAGCCAAAAAATGAAAAATGCGAATACATACATTCTAATGTTTAACTTTTATGGCTCGTTTTCATCTAAAAATGACACAGGAAAAATCTCAATTCGCCCATTATTCCACGAGTATAAAGCTTGATCAGATGGACTGTAATCTAACGAGTACACTCTTGCATATTCTCCGCTAACTGCATTCACAAAATGCAGATCTCCAGGCTCAAGAGTCCAACCTTTATCTTTATTTGTATCAAAAACGTATCTGATGTAAGTGGGCACTTTATCAAAAGCGTCAATAGCATAAAGTACTCCACATATAACAAAAGCATTTCCGACTGTTTTCTTTTTCACTTCTGTTACCCATGTGCTGTCAAAAGAAAGATCTTCTTCGTTGACTTTGCTGACAACGATATGTCCCCGAGAAGAATTCGTTGCATAGATTAACCATAATCCTTTCTCATCGACAGCAAAGTCTAGATCAGTGTGTTTTCCTGCTTGGTATGGAAATGTATCATGGACTCCAACGTTATCTAGTTGCCTCTCGCCTAACCAACGAGACTCTGCAAGACTGTATTTGACTATCTTGTTAGTGAACATTTTCTGACAGTACAAAACGTGTTTGTATACAACGTGGCCTGTCCCAACACATGAGAAAGGCAGCTCGTAAGTCTTATCAACGGATTCGAACTTCAGACCTGCGGATATAGAAGATTGTATCGTCAAAAACCACACATTTTAGAGAAAATTATCCGAAGCATTTGCTTAGACAAACGTTTCCGTTTTGAAGATACTTTTTTTTAACAAAAATATTCTAAATTTATATTTCTAAATTTATATTATCATGTAACTGATAAAGAGCAATCAATCTTTTTTTCGCTTTCGGATGTATTTTCTAAGAATATAAAAGTAACGTTTCTGTTGATGTTTACTCGAGAGTGGATCCATTTTGACGCTACATGTCACTGTTAACATGCATCTTTGTTCATTATCGCTTGAGAAAAAATGAATGTTTCAGTTTTCTTCAGATCATTACTTGGTCGTTCCTTGTTGGTAAAACAAATGAATTTTTAAGAACGCGATACATACCTTAAACGTTATATAACTGTTGAAAATGACCATTTTATAACTTGGTCAAGAGTAATGTTTAAAACACCAGGAATGTTTTAAAAACACACATTTATGATATAAGTCATACTGTTAATTTATCTTACTGAAATTTTGTTTTAAACCCGGTATAGTCCGCACAACTGTTCATTTTTCATACTTTATCAAATAGAAATAAAACATTTTCGCAGATTCTTAATTTTTGTTTAAACGAGAAGAGTAAAAAAATCATGTGCATTCTTAAAATTAAGATATCCACTTAGCCAATTATATTACTTTAGCATGTTTAAAAAAAAATACTTCTTACATATTTTGCACTTTGATTTAACGTTTTTAGTGAAATCAAATACTTACTTCTTAGAGAATTGTATTCGTGAATTGAATTGATATTTATGTAACCGTACATAACCCAGATTTTATCAGGCGTGTGCGAATCTATCATGATGCTTCCCTGCTCCACTCCTGTAATCACGCTAGTTCCCTTCTTGCTGATTTTCTTTAATTCTTGCGGACAGAACACTGAAATGAAAACAGCTTTTTACCATGCAGTACGGTTTTTATTCCCTGTAGTGCCTGATTTCTTTCACTTGTGTTTCTAAGGTCAATTTGTAAAATATTATTATAGTGACTGTCATTGATTTCGAGAAATCCTAGAATTAGCCCATTATCAATATTTTTCAATAAGTAATGTTTCAGTTCCAATTCAAAAGCGGAATATTGTGAATGAATCATTCTATTAAATTCCTCGCATGTGTGAAACAGTCATAATTGTTAAATTTATCTAAACAAACAAAATTGTAATCAATAAAACTACAACGGGAAAGGTACAGGAATTTGTGCAGCGGCCAAAAACACACGGACTCCGCAATTTTGCAAAATGACCAAGCGTCATAGTTTTAGTAAAAATTGTGAACGCGAGACGTATGAACGTCCGGAAAAAATTAACTATTTACGCCTCTCACTTTGTTGTGGCATAATAACGCACTGTTGTCTGAACTGATAATCTTAAGTCATATGGGTGACATGGACTGCTTTTGCCTTTAGCGTAGAGAGCAAATATAGAAGCATAGTGTTTAATTTGCCGATTCCCCCTTTATCTTGGGTGACAAATGCGTAATATAATTTGTAACTACACTTTTCCAGACTTAAAGAGAGGAATAACTTTTCATTTCAATTATTCTAGATTCTCTTTTTATTTTTTCTCGCATATAATAATCTAAATTTGCACCATAGGATCTGGTTCTTAAGAAAATATCGTTAAATCTTCCTATTTTAGTTTTTGCCAAAAAAAAAAGTCGCTACATTTTTCATATGAATGACTGCGGATCGGTTTGCTCCAGATATGTCAAGGGTCTGACAATGGCTAGAGATTGAATTCATTTGAGTAGAGATGTGTCAAGATACTGTAAGAATGTACGGAAGAATTGCAGTCGATTGTTTGCTGAGATCAGAGATAAATCCTGTCACTGGTACGTGATATCGAAAGTTTAATCTGTGTTAGTTGCAGAATGTTTTGTCCTGAATATCACAAATTGAAGTTACATCTCTCACAACAGGAAATTTGTACACAACTTTCATCACAACTACTATAAATGTTATTGAATTAAGCTTTGACGTGCATGTCCAAGGCCACCTAGAAACATATTCAAATTATTCCACACTTAGTTTCGTCAGTTGTCTGGCTAGAGCTTCTCTAAAATTGATCTGTACCAGTAAGAAGCCTAACACAGCTTATACATATTCGAAACATAATTGTAACAGGTCGTAAGCTTTAAAGAACTGCCAATGCACATTCACATCAAGTGTAAAAGTAGCATTTGTGTTTACAGTCCTTGCTTTTACCTAATCGTTTTTCCGTACACCGCTAGAATGTAAATGATAAATGTACTACTTTGAGCAACTAATGCTATTGCAGACCGTCTGATGCCAGCAGAGATAATAAAAGGCTAAAATGATATGCATACCAGTTTTATCCCCGAAAAAGGCTCCATGTTCGAAACCTCCAGGCATAAGTTTCGTTATATTATACAGTGTTTCGTTCATTACATCAGCTCTCAGGTCTAGTATTTCGCCAACACCACGTGCGCCACGTGCCGTTTTCATTATGGACGTAGTCAGACGCATTGTTGTCCGTATCAACTCGTTCATCTGCGTGTTTTGTGATAAGAGGCCCATTCTCAAGAAATTGTACTGGTTTTGTAAAGCTGTAATGTAAAATACGCAAATGAAATCTAAGAAAAGATTGTGTATATTTTGTAATACAGACAGTTGCACAAAAGCGTTTGCTGTAAGTTCTTTAGTTAAAACAGGGTTTACAAACGCAATTAATCCTGACTAAACTAAATGAACTGGTAATGCATGTACACAAAGACAGAGCTGCATTTCAATAGAACTAACAGAACCAACATTTACGTTAATTCACGCTGACACATTGAGGCGAATTAAAAAACGTTTATTTGTTACATTAAGTCAATTGAAAATGCAATCAAAATAATTGTTCCAATGAAGGCCTTTAGAATAAATAATAATAAAAGAAAATTTGTTAATTAACAGGAAAAAAGTGTAGAACGGCTTTCTTTGAAGATGATTTTATCAGCAAGGTTTATAACGATATCTATAGTTTTAACGTTTAAAATAGAATCTACAAATTAGATTCAGATCATCAAACAGAAACAAACAGCATTTTGAACATCTTCATCCACTTAAAAGTAAACAGAATTGATGAAAGAGCTAGGCACTCAAGCGAAAAGTTGTTAAATTGATTGTGTGAAACTTCCAAAGACCAAATTTCCACCAGCCCATATGCTTAAAAACTACTTCAGGGTGTCAAAGGAGTGTCTTTCGTACCGAAAATCTCTGACTATGCAATTGCATTCTATCAGCGGTCTTCAGCCTTCCGTGGTGGAGCACAATAAAACTATCAGTGCTCATTTATTGAATCAAACGCTGATGTAATTGAAACAGACCAACATTGTTTGTTTGAAAGCACCCTGGAGGCTGTCACATATAGACTCCATATAAACGTGCTGAAACATTCGCCGCATACAAATGACTTAACTTTAAATAATTACAGTTTTAATACGTCTGGAGCTGATTACTTCAAACATGACGTATTCGGAGACTTATGCAGTTGCTAGAATCTTTTATCTTTTATAGATATTTTTTTAGAAAATCTGGTGTTCCGAAATGTTACAGAGATTACGAAGAAACAATATATTAAATTTCTTAAAGAATCATACCGTTAACCCGGGATCACTCTGCATAACCTCAAAAGTATTTTTATTCAAATAACTGAAAGGATTGCCACTTAACCTTTATTTTTTTACATATTGTTAAAAAGGCACTCACTACATCTAGCAGATTATATTCTCGAAACATAGATTATGTGTTCAATGAACTTCATAGAAGAACCTATGGCGAAAAATGCCTCATTTTACCACAATTAATTGATATAGAGGTTTTCTGTAATAAATCGCATCAACCCATTAATTGTACAACAACAACTCTACATAGATTATTGAATGGTTTACGGTACTGCAGTATATTTTAAACCGCTGGTTCGATAATGACTGGGAATGCATTTTAGGTCAAGTTATAATACTTCCAAAGGTTCTATCATTTATGTTTTGGAGGTTATTTATTTCAGCGTCAGTTACAGAGTATGTCCCTTTAACGTTTAGACAAGACAATCTGGTTGTAGGTAATGCCCTTACAAAGAACATATTATTTACAAGGCACAGATTATTTTGTCAATACAAAGATTGATCGCAGATTTAAAGTATGCCTATTTAACAAGACTTTTGCGTACAAGTACGGCTGGCACGACAAAATACTGATTTTTGGTTATTGATTTTTTTCTTTTTGACAGTCCTACAACATAGTATAGATTATACCTGTCATACAATCCTGATTGGCCTATAGCGCTCACGTGCCGGGTCCGCAAAAGTATGCGAGACCTGGAAAATGATGCGCAGACCTACACATATTTAAAGGCGCCATTTCTGTTATATTTTCGCATGGTTTTCACTTCTTTTTATGAGGTATACGATATAATAATCATAGACTATTTCTGAGGTCAATAGATAGTTTTGCGGACCTGGGAAAAATGTTTGTCAATATCACTTTTAACAGGTCCGCAAAAATATGTATTGACCTCAAAATCAGTCTGTAATTGTATTATATAATATACAATTCTACATATTTACTTTGTACCTTTTTGATATATATCTTATTATTCGCTTAGATATTTGAGATGAATTATAAAGTATTAATTTTATTAAAGAAAAACTTTAAAACTGTTCAAACACCGTATAATAGTAGAAGCGGATACATTGCTTTTGAATATTCCACATAAGAATTTTCCATTCGAAATGGTTACTTAATACGTCACTACATTGAAATGTATCAAATCATGACATTGATTATGCATATTATTTCCATAAAATGTCATTGGGTATACAGTATATCTTTATTTGTGGAACATTTCGACAAAGTGTCACAAAAAGTCCAGGCTATTGTTATATGTACCATCTGACTTATTACCTGCAATGATAGCTTCCCTCACTAAAGGAGATGTAAGTTCGTGATTCCTCAGTGTATAAAGGTCCGTTTTCAGTGCGTCATCTCCTCGCTGTAGAAGACTTGTCAGGTTTATCAAATTATTTATTTGTAGCGTGAGATCTTCTCGAACCTTCCGTAACAATTTACTGGCATCACTGAGTTTCTTTGTGGCTTTATGTGCCTCGTCATTCAGTGACGATATGCTTGACCTGAAACATATGAAGAGAAGGTTGATATAGAGAAGTGTTCTTTTACGACATCATTAACACTCGGTAAATAAATATACATATACAATTATATATATTTCCTATAAATTAATGTTTGTTCTTTCGTAACAAAGGGGAAAAGCCAGAGCAACCCAGCTCGCAGACATCTCTAGAAGCTGACTACAATGAGGTGAAGGAGAAAATAATTCGATGACGTCATACAATCACCTATAATATACATTACATTTGCGCTCGTTCTAATATACAAATACTTGCTGACATGGAAGTCTTAGATTAAAAGAGCTGAAATAATAAATTTAATACTTTAGCTATTTCTAAGAGACTATATAACTTTCATGACGTTTATAGCCAATTCAGTGTACATTAAACGGAGTAAATTAATAACTTGCAGCAATTTATTTTTAACATTTATTTCAATTATTTATACCTGTGAAGAAATAAACATCACGCATATTTATACAATAACCATTAAGGAGCATTGCAATACTGTTTATAAACATCATGAAGACCATGCAGGTTTTTCATTTGATTATGTCTGTAGTTATTTTTAATTCGAATTCGGGAGATGTCTATATTTTATCAGAACTTTTATCTTCTTAGATGTTAACAAAAACAGATAACTGAGGAAAACACTGTGTCTAAAAAGCATACAAGCAATATATTTTGTATACTATATTAAATCATATAGAGCGTCCATGTGTAGGAGTTTGTCCTAATAAGGATTTATAAGCCAACCTTTGCAGCCTATAAGACTAGCTTGAACATGGTAACATCATTAGTATCACAGACTATATACATAATAATTGTACCTATTACCATATTTATACAATTTCATATTCAACTCGGGAGAAATTATGGACACATATGTTATGAAAGGTCTATGAATCACCAATATTGTGTACCAGTAAAAGCATCGATTTTTTCCATAAATAACAAAAAATCGAAATAATAAAACAGCGGGCCAAGATAGCCCAATAGCGCATACCTGGCTACCATTGGGTGAAATTCAAGATCAACGATAAGAGATGTCGTTTGAAGTAAATGGTGAACATACATTTTGCTTTATCCGTTCGTTTAAAATTAACGTGACCGATTCCCCAGTATGAAATAACTGATAAAGATGTAATAATCTCCTAAAATAACACGTGTCCTCATCATTCGAAATAAAATATCATATATTACGTAGTTTATGAACAAACATAATATGCTGTCGATGTACATTAACTAAATTATCTTGAAAAATTGAAGGAACTTCAAAAGCGTTTGTAACGCTTTATAATTTGGTAGCGTATACTTTAAAAATACAGATCTTATACTGGAACCTTTTATTCGATGATTCCCTCTATAATATATAACTTTTAGACAGCTCGAAGACCCTTGTTCGTCACTTAAATCCCAGAGCGAGCAGCTTTATTACTGATCATCACGTATGGGAAACCCTTGTACTCCTAAAGTTCTGACGGTACGAGCAGTAAAGTACTCTTCAAATAAAAGCCTATAAATCATTTAAATGCTCACTGGTATAATTTCATTATTGGACAGTTTGGCAGCTTAGCTTTCTGTGCTAATATAAAACTTCATTAGCGGATTTTTATTATTCTCCCAAGTACTTGTATGCTGTTAAGAAATGGACAGGTGTACAGCCAGAGAGTCTACTAGTTCTGTTTAACTTTCTATTCCTAGCCGCCGATAATAATTTCAGTTACAATATACCTCATATATAGTATCATGGATTATCTGCTACATTTTTGTATGATGTAATTATGCTTTATTTACACTAAAACGAATTGGCTAAATTCTGCACTTTATCACATGTACTTTTGTTTGGGAATGGTTTTGATTTGTCACTTTTGCCGGTAAGAAACCTTCTTGGTAATATAAGTGCTCGTGTATGACTCAACCAAACAGACAAATATTGCGCTGTAAACCTATCAACCAGCTAGATCTGCTGCGAAAATCAGAAGTGGTCAGTTTATGGCCAGCCTCTCTATCAAGTGACATGCAATCGTTCCATTTGTTTACCGGAATTTTGGTTTAGCAACAGATTGATTAACCCATTGCGATAACGCTAAATATATTTCATATTGCCTGACAGTTAGTCATTGTATTGTTTTGCAGATTTCTGTTGTTAAAAGGATTTGATTAGGAAATACGAAAATGAGTAACACCAATTTAGATGAAGTTTGGTTGAAATTGGTCAAGCATTTATAACTCATTGGCACTGCTTAGGGAATAGTACACTCCGCAGATATGTAAATTAAACAAGAAGTACATTGAAAAAAGAGAGTCGGTGCAATTTTTAGTATATGAATGCGAATGTTAGCTAGATTGTTTATAGTAAAAATTAGTTTTATTCAGTTGGAAGGCGCCAAATGTCACAATGTGAGGAAGAAAGCAGAACCTTTACCGGGATTCGAACCCATATACCTTCCTTTGCAAAGTTGTTAAACCTTATGTTCTCCCGACTGAGCTAACGAGCCACTTGTAAAATTTGTCTCCAATAGTAATTAAATGTAATTAAATGAGTATCAGGAAAATAAACTTAATCCTTGTTTTCTTATAAATATGCTACTCGAATTATTGACCGTTATTCACTTGCCGAGAAAGTATAAATACTCTACACTTAGGCCTATAATTAACATTAATTTGGAGGTAACAACATATTTATGTCGTAAGATATGAATTATTATACGTTCTTAAATTATTAACCCATTAAAGAAGGACTGAAAACGCAAGAGTATAATATTGTCTATTTTCATTCTCACTCTATAGGTCCATGGATAAATGAAGAAATTTGTAAATATCGTATTACAAATCAAGTAAAATGACCAAAAAAGACCGAAAAACAAATACAGTACCACCGATCGAAATCAACCCGTTTTTCTAAAGATAATATCATATCTCTAACACTGGTTGTTTATTCACTATTTTCAAATTCATTCATTTATTTAAAACTTAAATGTCTCTATATACAAAGCGTAGAAAAATTATGTTATAAACCATAAACAACGAGGGAACCAATATGCTATAAACATGACGTCATATTGCGCCGCATGACGTTAAATGAGCTTTCGCGTAGACAATAACGCTTTGCTTTTATTCGCCTTTTGTAATATCTGGTCATGTTAGAATATAATAACATCCTTTTCAGCGTTGCTATCGTCTAATTAAAAAGAATTTGTCGTACTGATGCGCAGTTATTAACCAATCAGGCCTTCGGCCTTCGTGGCTAATAACTGCGTATCAGTACTTAATTTTTATTAAACGACTAACACCGCTGGCACGGATGTTATTTCTTAAATTATGCATTATCTTTTGAAAAAAGAAATTGTTTTCGGTCTGCATACACTGTTTTTGGTCCTTTTTCGGTTAATCTATTTACCCTGTATTATTCAATTAGAATAAACCTTACAGCGTGAATTTCTCATTTCAAAAATGTTATACATTCTACTCGTCATTTCATTGGCTGTTAAAGAGTTCCATACTTCCGGTCAAAAGCGAGCTTAATACGGCGGCCCCGAAAAAATCATTTTTCTGCGTGAATTTACTAACGCTTAACGAGATACCCGTACATGCAAAAAATAACAAAGTTATTGGCATAATAGAGAATATTTCCCGTTGTTGTTGATTCAAACGATATGAAATCTGTTGTAAATCGTTGATGCTTACGTAGTTTCATTCTAGTTTTTACTAACTCATTTATATAATAAGATAATAGTTCTAGAATAAGATATAATACTCATTTTTTTATTTAGGAATAAATTTATCCGTAAGCACCATAAGTACATTTTGTATAAACTTTGTTAACATATGTTGTTATTTCATATCTGTAGAAACCTGTCATGTTTATACAAACTATGGCAAAAGCTTAAAGTGACAGCCAAAAAAAGATGGTTTGCGTTAAAATTATAAAGTAAGTCTGATATTACTGATTTGTTAACATTAAAACAAAAAATATCCCCAGCACCAAAGAAGCCTTTCTTACAAAAACCGAACTTCATTTGTAAAACGTTTCAGTTGAATTGATGAGACACTCACTATGAGCAATGTGTGCAACAGGTAAGCAAGCTACAAGCAGACGATATATTTATAACATTGTTTTGTATTTGACAGATGTTACTACAGTCGTACATTTCTATTAGACATAATTTTACGTGTAGTAGAGATTCTTACATTCCAAGTGAATGTTTGTCGATTGGTAGGTAATATCTACGATAGTTCCAGCAGCAGACCTCCGTGTATACATTGTACAATGTAGGAGTTTCAAATACTAAAGATTTATAATATTTCTGTACAATTATGCCATACGCCTAAAACCTAACCTATCTTACTATTGCAGCGTCTAAACTTGCAATACGTTTTTATTACCTTTGAATTATATCATGTACATATAAACATTAGAATACACTATTATTTATTATAACACTTGTCAAGTGTCTACGTAGAAAGAGCAGTGTATATCATTTATCCGGCGTAATACAAATTTCATTAAAAGCTGAGACAAAGCATGTGAAAAAAGTTTAAATAATTCATAAACCAAGCAAAGGAGATTTCTTATCATAGTTTTATTCTACATGTATTCATTTATATGCAAGGAATGTATATTACTACTAAATAAGATGAAATGTTTCATATTATGTCACAAATATTCTGCAAAACACTAATATCTTGCAACGTCTCAAAATTCATGACAGCATTTAAACATAAACGGGACAATGAGAAGTAAAAGGGATAATATAAAAGCAATGTTTACACCGTTTCAGGTTTGCAAACTGCCTTACATTTAATTTTATACATGCATTTAACAGTACACGTTACAATTAATTGTGCATGCATAATTTGTCATTCGTTCTAGATTTTTATTGAGCTCTGCTATTAAAACTTATACTTAAAACGTTTGCTATGTCTATGTGATCATGAATATATGACAGCCAAATGTCTAGTTTGTTTATAAGAACCCTAGTCAGGTCGTTATATTGAACATTAAAAATTACCTATTTAACTGAAATACTACAGGTGTATCTGCTGTTGTCTTACTACTCGTTTCACCGGTAAGCATCGTATTTCCATTTTGATCTACAATGTGCAATACTGCTCCCTTTCCACAAGTAATTTTCACGCGATTATTTGCCATATCATATTCATAGACACATTCCTTTGCCGTTTTTGTCTTACAAATTAATAACAGGAAATGTACAAACACAAACAGAAATTTCTGCAGATTTAATTCCATTGATACTGATTTTTATATTTTTTAAAGATTATCTTTGTATCATCACGTCAAAAAAGTCAAACGACAAATAATTCATAACTCCGTTATGTCCAAAGACGTATACACTACTAAAATCATTGCAAACATAAGTTGCTGAAGTATTGCACCTGCTCAACAGCAATTATCAGATTTCTTTAACCGCCCTAAATCTCATTATACACACCCAAACAATTTATTTGCCAAAGTCGCACAATTATCTTTCAAATTCTAATCACTGTATTTATCATTTTCACCGGAATATCACTTCTCCTATTGTTTCCCTAGTATCTGTAATTTATAAACTTTTGTGTAATGTCGTTGAGATAACAACTTAAAGTAATTTGTACATCTTTTTGTTAAGGCTATTCCCGGGGAAGCAATACACACTATTTCAATTTAAAAGTTCCGCAGAATGATATTTTTGCAAACCAGTAACGCATATTCTAACAACATAGAGCTATAAAGCACTTCTCAGTGAAAAGAGTATTCCGTGTCTCATGATTTTACATGTTTAGTTCCATAGCTTCATTGTAAGAAGGCAATATTTAATATCCGACAAGGCGATGAAATTCCAGTTTTTGTGTGGATCAAAACGGTTGAAAATGAAACTATAATAATTTATAGTTTGAAATCGATTGAATCGATCCTTTTCGAAAATAATTAATAATTCACTAATTTGATATATACACAACAGCCTCTCAAGAATTGAACTTCCCGGCAATAATAATCATAAATATAGCATTTACTCCTCTATTATCTAGCACAAACATAAGCAGACAGTATCGCAAATAAAATGCAAGATCGATTAGGGAAACTGCAGGTACCTGTGAATTATTTATTTCTTCTTTCAATCGTACGCAACTCTGTTGAATGCCATTGGGTGACATAAAATGTTAATTGTTAATACTATTTTCTAGCGTGTTGCGGTACTCAATTAATTGTACTGCGTAAACAAAACAGTCTGCTGTATTTGCTATTGAAATGTTGCCATATCCTAAGTGTAATGTGTAAGTGTAAAGTGATAAGAATTACTACCGTATAATTGTTTTTGTTCAAAGAGACAAAATAAACACTTTTAAAATATGTGTGTAGAATGTTATAAAGGGGGAGAAAAGAGAGTAACAGTAGCTGCAATAAACAGTAATGTCCTAGTCTGCTAGTCACTATTTTGTATAGGCGCGATATATATCAGAAGTCTGATATTTTATCCATTGTTTGATCCGCAGTGTAAATAAAAAAGTTTCTCTAAGATGTTTATTTATCTGCCAATTCACTTGTACTTTATTCAAACACATTTGAACGATCGTATTCTTGTTGTAAAACTTTAATTGTTTACAAATTCTTCTTTTAGATATCATAATTATCCTCTTGTTCGAAGCGCTCTGATGCTCGCTTTATAGGTGTGATATCTATGTGAATATGATGTAACGCCGTATTTTATGTTTGAAGATTTTTTTCGAGTATATTTTATAAACACACCCCTTAAATACATAATGTCAGTTTCTGTTTTATAAGCAAAGCATGCATACATTTAGGTTTATATGACAAGACCAATACGCGTCTTCTTAATTCTAATTGTTCACAATTACAGAACTTGTTACACAATTCCCAAAAGATTTAACATAAATGCATGGCGACAAATACCATTTAAAATGCTAATGACAAAATAAGAGAATTTAAAAAAACCCAGTTACTTCGAAGGTCATCTTGCATATCTGACTATTTTGTTAGTTTTCATTTTAGATATGTTAAATAAATATCCAGTCAACCTATGAAGCTAAAATATTTTTTGGGCAAAAGTCTAGAACTGTGTACAACAACTTCACATGCTGATTATCTTATAAATTATAAAGAAGAATGTGTGATGTTAGGAAAGTTTCCCTTATATTGTTTATTGTAATGTTTGTGTAGATAAAAACGGTTTCAAATAAAAGTCACTTAATTCATACTTTTAAAATCGATCGAATTTATCTCTATTGAAAATAATGAAAAGCGATTACGGAAACTGCATGTATCTGTGATAAATTATTTATTTCTACATTCAATCGTACGCAACTCTGTTGAATGCATTTGGGTGATTTAGAATGTTAATTGTTGACAACATTTTTTAGCGTGTGATGTACTCAAGTTAATGTACAACGTATACAAAACAGACTGGTATTTTTGCTATGGAAATGTTGCTATTATTATAAGCGTAAAACCACTGAATAAGAAGTACTATTGTTTAAGATTTGTTTGTTCAAAGAGACAACATATGTGTAAAATGTGATAAACGATAAGAAAAGAGAGTTACAGTAGCTGCAATAAAATGAAATGTTTTAGTATAAAAGCGTCTTGATATTTTATCCTCAGTTTAAAATACAAAGCTTTTCTAAGAAGTTTAATGAGTGTGGAACGTATTAAATCACTCAACTGTTGATTCACTTGATTCAACCACTTTTGCACGATCGTATTCCTTTGGAAAATTAAGGGTTTTTTTTCAAGTATATTATATAAACACATCACTCAAACAGATAATGTCATTTTTTGTTTTTATTAGCGAAGAATACAAATGCAGTTGCAAATGTTCAGAACTGCAGAATTGTTACACTGTTCCCGAAAGATTTAATGCTAGCGAAAGGCGACAAATACTGTTTAATATGCTAATCACAAATCAAGAGAAATATAAACTTCACCAATACATCGAAGGCAATATTGCATAAAATCGGACTATTCTGTGTGTTATCGTTTTAGACATGTATACATATGCCCTGTCAACGAATTAAGTTACTCACGATACCAGTTTACTGTCATTTGTTTGCAAAGCCAAATGTCATTATATTTCTAGTAATGTTTCACATTCTAGATCGTATACTCTAAGGGTTACCCGTCCCACAAACTGAACATTCGCTCAGACACGGGTAGTAATCCTGCTCGTACTGACAGCATTCACCATAAATTTTTAAAACGTTTCATAAACCCGTGTCAAATACTTTAAAGGGGTAGTCCCTACATCTAGCATATTTCATTCTCGAAACATAGATAATATGATCAAATGACGTAAAGTGATGAATAAATACAATTTCAAAGAAGAACCTATAATGGCGAAAAATGCCTCATTTTACCACAATAATTCAATATAGAGGCTTCTTTAATAAATCGCACCCACCCAATTGTTGTACAATATCAACTTTACATAGATTATTGAATGGTTTACGGTAACTGCAGTACATTGTATATTTAAAACCGCTGATTTTATCGAAAATGACTAGTAATACAAAGCTGAAACTTTCAGGTCAAGTTATAATACTCCCAGAGATTTTAGTATTTATGTTTTGGCGGTTATTTAGTTTGACATCGTTTAAAGGGTATGTTCCTTTAAGCTATATACAACAGAAGTACACTAAGCAACGGATGTTACGTTTCTCCTACAATGTACTTGATGCAATCACGAACAAAACACAATAAGAAAATCACCACGAATAAAACGTCTGATTGGCGCCGGGACAGACAGATGCACACACGAGGTATTAAAACAAGGTAGAAAAGTGATACAGCTCTCCGAAGTGACATATATAGGTTTTAAAAGGACAATTAAGCAATGTTATATACAGAAAACTTATAGAAAGTGTATATTACAAGGATGAGATCAGATATAATACAAAACATTTGACTCTTCGTACTATTGCATATGGAGTATTATAATCCACTTATTTTGAATTGCATGCGTTTATACGAGAAATAAATCGGTAACAATCATTTCTTACATGTTTTCGCTGTACATATATCGCCATTTTGAGCAATAATATAATTAAAAAAACAGTCCACGGGATAAAGAGGTCCCTGCTATCTGCTATTTAAATACAAAAACTTTGGTTTGCATAATATGATTTCGTCCATCACAAATGATATTCTTAAGTATACAATTTCTTTATTGCACACAGTTATCTATGTTGGGCACATATAATTTGCCCCTAGAGTAAAAACTGATCTAAACTGTTCAATGAACAGAAACAGAAATATTATCACAGTGATAATATGAAATTTGATGTGGTGCTGTTGATATCGACTCAAAAAAATCAATCACAGTATTGACATGCAAAATGAAACAGATTTCCTATTATTCTTCCAAAGATTAGTGAAATGTAACAAAAAATGTACTTTAACCGGATTTACTAATATATGTACATTCGTGGCAAATATGATTGAAATCCTTCCACCATTTCATGAGACAATGATCGGAAACCACAAATTCCTTTAAGCTGAAAAGGGCCATCCTTTCTGTACTGGATTGAAACTAAAATTGAACTTGACTTGTATACCATGCAAATACAATGATTACTAGTTAGTCCAACTGCACTTACACATGGTTGTAGAAGTGTACAAAATCAATACGCATTTTTGTTTTTATTTTCCAGCGGAGTACATATCCATTTACTAAACGGTCTACGGTTAATTAGTCCGAAGCTTTCGAATTTAATTAATCACAATGTATCTACCGCCAACACTCAAGGAGTTACATTTGAATGCGATGTATGAGAGTTTGAGTATTGATTGGCTTACGATCGAGTATTAGATTAAGTCCTCAGATACCCACTCAGTGACAAAGACAGCACTTTCCGCTTAAATATTTTAACTAGATATGTATATTTATGACGAAAGTGAAGTTTCGATAATCTAGTATTGATAATTCAGTGCACCTTGTTGTTTTGGTGTCAATTTGAACAGCAATTTGTTCACATACACTCAACCGGTTAAGAAACGCAGAAGTGACAAAATATTTATCTTATCAGTGTTATCGTGTCAAATGTTATACACAACAAAAACAATATAAAATTCAATTCTTGTTAAAGTTTCAAAAATTCATTGCAAAAATGACTTAAATAGAAATAAAAACAATAGCGTCATTCAAATACAAATGTTCAACAGGGGAAATATTTGCGTTTCTAAATCGGTTAAGTGTACATGATAAAGAATGTACTGAAAGGGTTATGAGAGAAATGTCTGCTTGAACACTATTGTTAGCAGTTGTGTTATCAAACTCGCAATTTAAAAAAACAAACGAACGACTTTGAGAATGCTTTGCAGAGAAAACCAAATTAAAACAAAAGATTTTAAGAATGCTATTCAGACATCAAACAATTAAAACATACTAGCACTGTGAAGTTGTACATATAAAGCCCTAAATATTATCTTATGCATAAGGTGATAATATTTCGTAAAGCAATCCAAGGTCAATCATATGTAACATGCGATTGCAGTACTCAATGTTCCGAAATTGATTCGTGATGTCACTGCTGATTCACGTAATACTTTAGCAAGTTTTTCTTATCAAGGAAACAACTTCAAAAGAATATAGTGATATAGATGCTGCTATCTTCATGAAAATACCGGATGATATACGATGCATAAAGAATGACACTTAGACAGGCTGTAGACATATATCATTCAACTAAATATTTCATTTACATAGACTTTATATTATTTACCAGCATTACCGATCAAGACAGACAGTAAATGATATTGGCGGAAGCAGTTTAACCAGAAATGTTATCGCTTCAAACAAACTATCGTCTGCCTACGTTATAATATTCTCTCAGTTTTGTGTATATACAGATATGCTTCAATTGATAAAACAAATCAACAGTGTTATATTACATGTATCATAACTTTGGTTTTCAGAGTGCTTTCTGAAAAGTGTACGATGTCTATCAATGAAGAGGCTTTACTAAGAGTCATCCCGAAGTAGTCACATATTTCATTCAATGCTGTCTACTTGACATCTATTTCTATTTACATTTTTACGAGACATGATGTTTCGTGTAGCTGCATTTCTGACATTCTTGGTGAATGTTCGTGGATGTGATGCTTGTTATATCGAAGACGCTAGCAGCAGAATTGTTGTATGCAGAGATACCATACATTACAGCCCTTAGCCACATGTAAAATGATCCCATATTCATTTAACGTTTTTGGTGAGGTAGATACCATACATTACAGCCCTTAGCCACATGTAAAATGATCCCATATTCATTTAACGTTATTGGTGAGGTAGATATCATACATTACAGCCCTTAGCCACATGTAAAATGATCCAATATTCATTTAACGTTATTGGTGAGGTAGATACCATACATTACAGCCCTTAGCCACATGTAAAATGATCCCATATTCATTTAACGTTATTGGCGAGGTATTACACTAAGCCCACACTTCTGCACAAAGCATACAAATTATAAATGACAGCAAAATGTACTTAAACTTATAATAATTATTTGATACCACAAGTATGCATATTGTATATTAAGCTGTTCCAAAGGAAACAAATAAACATTCCTGATAGTTTCATTTTTTGCTGATTCCAAACTAAACACATCTTTTAAAGAATAAGCGTTTAAATTACCTATTTAGTTGAAAAACTAAGGGCGTATCTGCCATACTGCTCGTTTCGCCGGTAAGTAACGTGTTCCCGTTCTCATCTACTATTTGCAAGAGCGCCCCTTTTCCACATCCGATTTTCACGCGATTATTTGCCATATCATACTCATACTTACATTCCTTTGCTGTTTGTGTCTTACAAATGAACAGTAGTAAATACGCACATATAAACATATAATTCTCACTTTTAATCTCCATTACGCTTTCAAAACTGAATTTATGTTATTACATTTCTGTGTGAAAAGGCTTTGTAAAATATTCCTTCACGTATATGCAGGAAATCGAGACATCGTCTCTATTTTGTTCCCTTAAAACTCCTTCAAAATCAACTGGCACAATTCCTCATTGTGTGAATTTGGGATTGATACACTAAACGAGATCAATCGTCAGATAATTTTACTCATCTCTATATTCCCATTATAGCCTTCAACGTCAAACTAAAGTTGCTTCTCTAAGTCAGATATATTTATTGTCGTGACTGAACGATCATGGAAACGTAATTTCATTTTACTCCTACACCTAGTTTGTTATATTTGTCTCATAGGTAATATGTTAGACATTAGTAAAGCTAGTCAATGAATAATAGTGATGATAATATTCAAAACTGTTTACAAGGAAATGGTATCCTTACAATTTGGAATTAATTCATGGATAAATATTCACATTTTCAGACGGCTTCACCCGTAATGTGAAAATGAAACTTTCGTTTTCAGAAAACTTAAGTCAAAGTATGTACGTATAAATAATTGAAATGTGTATATCCTCAAATTACATGTTATTATATGCATTATTCCAGTAGAATAACTCGCCTTCAAAGGTCTTTTTGTGTAAGTGTATTTCACTGACAGGGATACTATATACATATTGTGACAGTCACTATACATTATTAACATAATTGAATATACAGTAATACAACGGATAACATTAACAAAATCACTAGCCAACGAATGCTAGATCTGCAATGTTGCGAGATAAGCGAATCATGAAGCTATAAACTGTATTCATGCCGTATTCATGCTGTGTTGCAATAACTACTGTTAATTTCACAATCATTGAAATGTTCGACAATAACAATAATAAATAAAGCATATCTTCTCCTGTTATCTAACACAAATGTAGTCAGATAGTTCCGCAAATGAAATGCAAATTTGATTAGGAAACTGTGGATCTCTATGATTAATTATTTATTCCTTCTTTTGATCGTATGCAACTCTGTTGAATGCCCTCAGGGTGACATAAAATGTGAATTGCAGATGTTATTTTCTAGCGTGTGCCACACTCAATTTAATGTACCATGTATAAAAAGACAGGATGCTATTTGCTACTATTGAAGTTCTGCCATAATATAAGACTCTGATGTAATAATGAAGATATTTATGCTATAACTCCTTTCCCAAGATGAACGTCTGTTTAAACCAAGAGGAGCGTATCTACACTGATGAGAATAATAATAGATTCACGAAAATTGTGAAAATAAACAGCAATGATAGCATCAAACGGGTTTGACAGGATACTAGTTCGTGATGAATATGGTTAATCAACTCTAAAATGTATAGCAACATGGACCCATTCAAACATCAAACATACCCTTGTTACAAAATGCAAGAATAATGTCATAAGCACTCGCACTGTCGCAACAAATTACATACTCAACTTAATTAAGTTGGTTTAATCAGCAACTGCATTATTGCTATTTTGCTGATCGGATCATTTCTCAAAGCGGTTATTGCTGTTGTTATGAATGAGAAGATACTTAAAAACGTCAAAATGATACGAGATGTATTGTGCATTGTGCTGCCATGCAATATCAACGAGAAAGTTTACATTGATTATTCGCCCGAATACCTCTATTAAATTCATTATTCATTTCAACTGAATAACCAGTTTGAAGAGTTTTGTCGTTTCAATATAGGCAGTCGTTGACAACTGTTGTAAAAATGGTTGGAAAACTAATACTAAATAATGAGGAAAGAAATTTGGCTTATATAAAGAAATTTGCAGCCTCGGTTATTGTTTGATAGAGAATTTCGCTTAAATTAATAATGTCTATGGGTCAGCTAGGATGTCTTATGAGATGGTTGGTAGACGTGTGGTTGGTAAATGGAAATGGGGATAGAGGGTGTTGACAATGCAGCAAATTCTTCAAAATGATGCTACATATACCGTGCAGGATATTGCACGTTTTGTTGGTGTTTCACTATTTTGAAAGTTGGGAATATTTCTGCTATGTAGGTGCCCCACCTATTGACTGACGACTCAAAAAGGATATGTGTTGAACCTGCCCGAAAATTGCCGAGTACTGGTTATAAAACCTGGGTACACTATTTTTAACCGATGCCAAATGCTGGGAAGGAAGTATAAGCCACTAATTATTGCAAAAGGCAAATAATGCACTTTGAACGCAAAGAAGGTTTTGTATATCATTGTCTTCTCTAGTGAAGTCATAGTTATACAGATGCCTATAAAAAGGGACAAAAGTGTGACTAGAAGATTCAACATGATGTGGTATTGAAAAAAATGAAAATGTACCAGCGTCGCCCATTCACAAGCTACATATATATCCGACTGTTGCATGACGATGCGTAGCGCACATCCCTGACATAATGAAATCATTTTTGAAAGCCAAGAAAGCAACTGTGCTTCCACATTCCCTTTATTCCCAAGACCTGGTACCACGCGACTGCTATCTCTTTGTCTTGTCGTAGATACCAGTCGCGGCAGGTTTTCGGTTCCGTCGATCGTTCACAAGTACGTATACCTTAGTAGAGATACATTGACTCTGTCAAAAATGAATGCACAAAAAATGTGCATCTCTGATGGCATGATTTAAAGAAATGCGCATTTCAGTTTTTAGGAGTAATATACACAATACATTTCGAACACCCCTCAAACACCATAATATCAGCACATACTGTTAACTTGGTCATTATTGCGTGATGAAATTTCGGAAGCGGAATCTAATATTCGCAAATTTAGATTTCAAATCATCCACCTATAAATCTACGTGAACTTATTATTTTGCACTCGTTTGTTCTTGAATAGTAACGCATACTGTCCTGTTTACAGTAGCATTAATTGCAACCGATCGTTTTTATGATTTTACCAAAAGGCTGTATCCTCTTTTATCTCCACAAGTAGGCCAAACGCTGTCTGCATTATCAAGTTTAAGGAGTTGCACCTGATGAGAAATCTTCGGTCGAACAGAACTATAAACAATCTAAATCATCATGATGTCGAAACCTTGACAAAAGCAGATTCTTTACTGGCATACACAGTTACTTGTATTTTCTTCTGCCTAAGTTACTGTTATGAGTTTTATTCAAAGGATATAGCATTATTTGATATTTTTTTCATTTCAGACTACTGTGAGAATTTGAAATACGACACCATATGGCGTCATAGAGTGAATTATATGTGTGATATTTTCAATAAACATCCCGTTGTCTAGATATCATTGTTCTTGTTTCATGCTTGATGATTAAATGCAGGTAATGGAAGTCATAATATAACAAAATCGATAGAAGTTGGCAGTTGTTAGACAATTCCCAAAAGATTTACAGGTCGCAAAAGCGTAAATTACCATTATGAATATTAATTAGAAAATAGACGTAATTTCCAATGAACAACGTTATAAACAACAGATGTTTGATCAACAAAACCTTGTCTTTTTTAAATACTAAGATAATTTAACTTTACATAAAACAAGAGCATATTTAAAGTCAATGCAAGAGAAATGGGTAGCTAAATCTTATAGTAAAAATATGTCTAGTGTTATCTTTATTTAGTAAGAATACGCCAAATGCCACATGGTGAGAAATGTGCGCCCTGACCGGGAAACGAACCCGGGGCCCTTCGCTAACAGAGATAATGATCTCCCTACTGAGCTAATAGGTCGCTTTCACAGTCATTTAGTATAATGACATGTGCATCAGGAAAACAAACTTAATCCTTGCTTTTCTTATCAATTATGTTCCGCTACTCACTGGTTGAGAAAATTACTCTACACTCATAATTAACGTTATTTTAAGGTAACAACAAATATGTTGATACACATGATATTCGTATTAAAACAGACTGAAAACACAATAGTATTTCAGTGACCTTTCTCGTGCAGAGTTATCCAACGCCTCAGGCGCCTTACATTCCATTACATCTATCTGTGATTTCGATTTGAAGATTGAATTGGTCGTGTCAATGTCTGGTTCAATAGTTTATGACATGTTTTCTTGGCTACATTCTAAATTTTTGGACAAGGTCTGTATAAATTGTACAATATTTTACTGGTAGCTTTATATCTTATTTTTTGTACCTTACTTTTAATTCTGACATACTAAATTCTGAATTTCTACTTATTTCAAAGCCTTTGTTATTTTTCTATGTTTATCAAATACAGAGAAACATCAACTGGGCAATACATTTAGGCCTAGTGATTTATGATTCTACCAATTTGAATTGTCTTTGTGTTGTAATAAGAACAGGACACCAATACTGTAACAGTAGATCTGATTCAATTGAACAATTTCTTTGATAGAGAAATTCATCAATTATAATATACAGATCTTCTAGCGGGTGGTGTAAATCATTCAGAACAGTTGTTAACTGATAAGTTCTTTAATGACAGGAAGAAGTTATAAACTTTATTAAAAATGAAGACTTTTTGTTCAAAACTACAAAACAAATAACACATTTATTTAGTGAGACCCGTACATTAAAAGTTGCATCCCATATATCCAGCAGATTATATTCTCCGAACAGAAATAATGTGCAATGAATGTACAATGATATAGAGGATAATTGTTGGTTTCTGTGTAAGATCACGTTATAATTTCACCGAGTGGGCACCAAAGGAATTTTCAGCGGGTGGCTGCGCCACGAGTGAAAATACAACTTTGGAGTTTGGTGTTCTTGAGGGGTGAAATTACGGATATACACCGATACCAACAATTTTCGTTTATTTTATGGTTTAAACTCTACTTTTATTGAGTTTGTTTCTATAAAATATCGAAAATCGCGGGAAGGTAATAAGAAACATAGCGCAAATTACGTCATTTAAACGACGTCATCGTCGCATGGTTTCCAGCATTAATTACGCTCGGTATACTTTTTGACGTAAAGGTCCGGGTTAAAGATGCAAAAAAGGTGGAAAATAAAAATGGTAATCCACTGTTTCAAAACTGTGGATTATCACTTTTATTTCACTGAGAAAACTCTATAATTCACTGGAAAACATAAAATAAAAATTATTATTACAAATATAAAGAACAACTTGTATTGAAAAATGCTTCATTTTATCGACAATGACTGATATGTATAGCTTAAATTTTTAGGGTAAGTAATAACTTTTGCAAATATTGTTTTAGGCTGAAAAGAACATGGTTCTATCGTTATCAGATCAGTGAATGTATTTTGCTATTTCAGTAAATATCAAAACGATCCCGGGAACCTAAGATCCGTTCATTTTCTCTCTCTGGAAACTCTGCTTTCTATTCTTGAATACCAAGTCGTATTCAGCTTCTCGTTGTTTTGTCATTTCATTCAGGCTGTTTAAAATCAAAATACTTCAGTCTATGTTAAAAAATCTCAGGATTTTAAATTATATTTAACAGTATATTCATTTTGAGAGCCAAACTCGAGTTGTTTCTGAAGTCAAATATGAAGATTTCCATTACAATTAACAATGTCTTATTTAAATACGATTTTCTGTTTCTAGTATACTTATTGTAACACAGCAACGTTAAAAAACAGCTTCGGGAAGTAAATTAATGAAATATTTACTTCTGAGTCAGTGTACACGTGTTGATTCTTTAATCTAAACATAACATGACAAGACATTCGAAAGAACCTTGTTTTTTTCTAAATTATGTACATGTATTATTAATGCAATTCTTTAACTATGCCAGTATGCTACACAAGCGCTGACAGAACAGAGTAAAACAAAAACGTTTGCTAATTGAACTTACGCCTTAACTATCTCTTTATAACAGAACCGTACTCAAATTGTCTACATTAATGGATCTACTGGTACCAACGCAAGAGCTATTTCACTCTTTATGATAGTCATACTGAACTATGTAGCTATAAGAGGTATACTTTCCTATAATAAAAGAGCACTATTAAGTTAATAAAACTAGCTTTTGCATATTCAGAATATGACGTGCTGTCCCTTAAATTACCATCACAGAATACACTTCTATTAACCCATCAGACCTGTTAAGTGATATGTACCAAACTACATCATAATAGACATAAGAACAGATGGCTTCCTTCTAAAATCCACAGCAAATACTTCTTTCCCAGTAGCGATTGTTGGAAAAGAAATATAGATTTATTAAGTTTAAAAATAATAATTTCACAAGTTAAACTCGGTCCCTTGCGAGTAAAACATCTTCTGAACTGTCAGCAACCAGTTTGTTATTACCGTTATTTAAGCTCTATTTTATTAAGCAATACGATATTCCTGCGCCTCTAAATAAGTCTTTATCAGTCAACAGGAGTGTGAATCAAGTCTTTCTTCGAAACACAGATCCATTCTATGTTGCACCTGTTAAAATAAATCTAACACGGTCGCTCACCTCAGTGCCAAACGACATTTTCATTAAGACTATCGTTTGATCTTGTTTCAAGAAGATCAGATTAAAACACAGCCTCTACGGTGTAAAACAGTTTTTTTCTGCAACTTGACTTGTTACCTAGTTTTTGTCTCGAGGTGATTTTCATCTGAACACGACCTAGATTGTAACAAGATGACAGTTCTGGGTATTTTTTTTATAAAGATCCAATTAAAAATGCAGCCTCTATTGTATACGCAATGTTTATCTATGATTTGACCAGGTGACCTGTTGACCTAGATTTTTATTCTAGATGACCCATATTTATACTCATCATTGATCATTCCAGAAAACAATACGAAGATATAATGATCCGTGCAGCCTCTCTTACATACACAAGGTGTTTCTATGAATTGACCTGCTGATCTGGTCTTGACACGAGATAACCCAAATTTAAGTTCAACTAGATAGTATCATGACATTTATTCTGACCAACTTCTATGAAGAACCAATGATAAAAAGCCTATATTGCATATACAAGATTAATAGTGATTAGACGGCAGACAGACAATGGACATCGAGCGATCAAGATAACCCATCTTGAGAACTGTATGTGAAGGTGAGCTAAAATGAATTTCGGGGTTGGATAATCTAATATAATTCACCGTTTCTTGAACGTTTTAAACGTCTTTCCGACCATAACTTTATTCTTCTATACTAGAGAAACAAACCACCGGATACTTAATTACTAATACTGATGAAGACAAATGCTCGAAACAAAAAGATGCAGATGTTTTACCAGTATCAAGTGTGTTAAATTGATGTATAAATAATGAAAATAAAGGAAACAGAATTATGGACTGTCAACTCTATATATCTGTTTTTGTCATTCATACAGACAAACGTCGCCAACATTATTCACCGTTCTGCCTAAAAACTTTAATGAAACACATTTTATGACATTCAAATGTATCATTCCAGTTGGAGTGTGTTGGAATGAAACATATGTTTTAGGAACAAAGCGCAGCGAGCTTTTCTTTCTTAATATAATGTAAAATGTTTAGGGATACTAACTACATTTAGCAGGTTATATTCTCAAAACATAACTAAGGTATTGAATAAACGTAAAATGATAAATCAATACGATTTGACGAACACCGTTAATCGAAAGATGCCTTACCTAAGCACACATTATTCTGTAATAAATCAATATCTGTACAAACACACATTTACATAGATCACTGCAACATGATTTATTCGATGATAACTGACACGTATAGCTTTTATGTTTAGGTTATTATAATAAGTAATGAAATTTGCAAACATTCTATCATTTATGCCTTTGAAGTAATTTAATGCCACTAGTTTTAGGGAGTGCCTCTTTAATATAACACACGTACTCTCATTCTCTTTCTCTATCTTTTACAGAAACAGCAAAAAAAAAAAAAAAAAAAAAAAAAAAAACCTGCAATTTTATACACAAACGTAAGAAAATAATCTCAAAATCTCAAATCATATCACAGCTCATCATACGTCTTCAACTCAAATACTTCGATACATACAATTTGTTTTGTTTTGTTATCCAACATGCTTGTTTATTTGGCGGTATCCAACCATGGATTACGTGTATCAAACTGCCCAGAATGTTTTAGGAAATGCTTATTTACCATTTAGTAAAAAATCTTACATTTTACATTAATAACTAATTATTCGTCATGTTCACATCGGACAGTGTTTAGTTTGTCTCTGCAATATTTCAGGATTTAATTATCACATTGCATCAGGTCTTCGAAAGATACGATTCTACTTTTAGAAAAGCTATAATAACTTTCAATGCTAACGCGCAGCTTTTTTTACATTTCAATCAAGATTTTAACAAGGGACTTGATATTAAAAGCTTTCCGATTGTGATTTTGTCATTTAATGATAACCGCCGTGAGATGAGTTGGACCCGTATCTTGTAAATTGTACGAAATTCGGAGGCAAAACCTGGCATCAGTAATGTTTACACAAAACCTGTACGAAAGCAAGTTCCAGGAGCACAATTACAAGCTTTTATTTTACCAAGAGAGATCTCTTACCGGCAGAAATGACATTTATTTGTACCAAAACACTCCTAACTCGATGCTGTAGAAAATAGCTCAGTATTTTTTCAAATGTTATTGCAAAAAAGAAAGGCTCTCTGGCAGACCTCTGTAAAGTATTTTAGTTTGAACATTTGAAATGATTCGCCTTGCGAAATATCTTGAAATTCTGATTTGAATGTGTAGTGTAGCGGTTCCGTAAAATCAAGCTCGCTTTCAAACAGATTTTGTCAAATTGTTGTATATAATTTTACTTGTGTTGTTGATTATAGCCATTACTTTTACGTTTTATGTTTAATTCTAACACGATCCGCATTTTTTCGTATACAGATATAGAGGGAAAGAAGCTATACATTATTTAACGACAAAATACATCACGTTTTCCACGGTCAAAAGGGGGTAAATGTCACACGCGTCCAATCGCATTCCGTGCTTGTAAGTTACTATGGAATGTTGCTACGCGTCGAACATAGTTCGTGGTATTTTTCAAAGACAATTTCGTGTTAGAATCGAAATAATAAATGCACCTCTGTATTTTATTGTTTAATAAAATACAGCCAGTCATTCGGGTGAAAAAATTAAATCGCTCGTGCTACGCACTCGTACTTTAATTACTACGCATCTGAATTCCTGACTGTATCTTATTAAATGATAAAATACAGGGACACATTTATTATTTCTTAAGTTTATCATTTTGGAGAACTTAAGTTTTTTCATCGGAAACTGTGAACGAGCAGTTTTAAAGATAATGTCTATGTTAATAGGCCTGGGATGCAGGTATCAAAACCGTAGTTCAGATAACAATGACAGAACATTGCTATTACCTAATCAGTCTTATATCGTGTCTAGAAGCAGCGTATCTTGTACAAGCATCGAACAATTTATGAGAGAAAAAGTCCTCCTCCACAGTATACAAGTTGTACTGGATTGTTACAAATAAAAAAGTATACAGAATTCAGTTTTTTTCTTCTTTTAAATTAGTATAACTCACGGTTTGTTAACAACTAGCCAATCTTAATTGTTAATTGTTATGGAAGATTTTAAGAATTCTTCAATAAACGCTGAAAAGAACGCTTAAGTCACGCAACTTTTACAATTGTATATTGTTCGAAGCAAAATCCGCTTGGCAACATCTTTAAATTGTATTTTGATATTTCACGGGAAGAAATGAATGAAGTATTGAACTATCTACAAAACGTCCATGGCAATGTTATTCACTGAAGTAAGTCACATTAATTCATGTACTAAGAAACAATAAAGTTTGCAATAACAATATGTAAAAGCGTATAAAGGTCTCGCAGGAACATCTATTTAAAACACTGTCAGTTACAAGTAACACAAGTAATGTCGGCCTCATCTAAGTAATGGAAATATTCCATGAAAGTCTCCAATTATTACAATTTAAACCTTGCAGAGAATAAAAAAGGGTTAAACCCTAACATAAATCGCTCAAAATTATTTTGGAAGATTTTATTCGTTTGTTCTACAGACTCTTTTGGAGTAACGTAATCGAATTACAATTCTCAAACCTTATAAAACAAATAGAAAACCACAATGCATCAAAGTCTACTTATATTTTCAACAAAGGGAAAATTAAAATAGAAAGTTGGTAAGCTATTGTTTAGAAAAACCTGTTAATCATTCAAGAGCAAAGCTCGATTTTAAGTAGTACGCCAGAAAAATATGAACAAGTGAATAACTTAGCATACACTGTTATAATACAACATTGTAAGACATAAAGTAATATCTAAAGGCCATCAAACATGCATTCACAGTCAGTTTCTTTTAAAAGCACTGATATCACGGTAGATGTTTTTTCCGGTACAGAACGCATTCCCTTTGGTTGCAGATAAACATAAGCAAGTACAAATAATATAAAGGAGTAAGTTAAATGTAAATAAACATTCCGCCATGTAATTTCTTAAACAAAATAAAATACCCATCTTTAGTCTAACACGTTTAGTTTTATTCTGAATTCGAAAGCTAAGTATGTAATCTGCTGTATAACTATCAAAAATATATTTCGACCTTTGAGTGATCATTGTTGATGATACTTTGGGGGAAAATATCAGTATGTCAGAGTATACGATTGATTTTATCTTCTCCATTCCTTTATATATCAGAACATCTGATAAAGCTGATTGTGATCAATACATGCAATGGATGTTCTAAAGTAGATTCTGAGCAAGGTTATACGTCAACTCTAGACTTTAAAGCTGCTCGCTCTCAGATTATTGTAAAAAAAATAAAGTTCATCAAACTCTCTGAAAATGACAAATTTTAGAAATAAAAGTCAAATAAAAAGGTCCAAATATAAAGTCTTGTGAATTGTTTCTGTAAATAAAAAATAATACGCTACTAAAATGTAAAGCATTGAAATTATTTAAGTAAACATATAGCCCATATAGTGTAGCGGTGCAGTAGAGCCGACGTTTTTAATGGGTTTTTTGCAACTTCCTACCTAGATTTTTACTTATAGTATTACTTTTTACATATAATTATATCATTGTTGAATCTTTTTTTCAATGGCAACTGCGAGCGAGCTGTTTTAAAGCTTCTCGCTCTCAGATTTTGGTAAAAAAATAAAGTTCTTCAAACTGTATGACAATAACGTATTTTAGAACATATAGTCATAAAAAGGCTCCAGTATAAATTCCTGTCACGTATATCTCTAAATTGCAAATAATAAGCTACAAAATTCAAAAGTGTTGCAAACGCTTTTGAAATTCCAGTATAAACATATAGTGTAGCGGTGCCGTGTAACCGACACTTTCAATCGATTTCTGCAAATTCCAACCTAGATTTTTCTTGGTGTTATGTTTAGTGTCAATTTAAAACAATTTTTTTTTCTCAACAGTAACTGAGAGCGAGCAGCTTTAACTCAAATAATCTTTTAGTATGACTCTGAACAGTAGCGCCCATTGCTTGATATAACATCGAAATATTTCTGGTGCCAAGCCGCAGAAAGACGAAACGAGTTTTCCATTTCGCTGGCTTCATATGTTCCGAGTCAATAGTCATAATTAAATGGGTTTTAATTTATAAAGAGAAACAGTTTCACATTTTCAATAATTAAACTAGCTGATGCAACTTTGTAATGATAAAGATTGTTATCATGAAATTATGTTTTGGCTAAAACTGGTGGAATGACTTTAAATAATACCAATAAGTCATACAAATGTTCATATAGCAAAATGTATCTGTGAACAGGATTTTTAATGACTGAAACATAGACATTGTGCCTATAAAAAATAGAAATCATTTTGGTTGTGATTTGAAAACAGATGACAAGCAGGAGTGATGACTCTGCCAATTTGGTCAAAAGTTGACAATTCAAGAACCAAAATGCTTTAAATAAGGTAGTCTGATGTTAAATAATAACAAAAGCTCAGTATATTCGTATTTACCTTTTCGTGTTTTTGCTATGCCTGTGAATAGAGAGCCATGAAAAAAATTCAAATAAATCCTGCTGTCAGTATTTGTTCTAAGATATATTGTACATGCAACTTTTTTCATATTATCCCCCACGGGGATGATAATTATGGTAATAATTTTTGTCCATGTTTTCTGTGCGTGCGTATAGGCGTCCGTCCCTTATTCAATGGTTTTTATGAACTTATTTCCTTTTGATGTTTGTTTGATAAACTTGTGTTTCCGCATTAGGTGGAATTTCTCGCTAGAATTATACTAATATTCATGGGAGCTTTCACTTACACGAGGAACATTGCAAACAATACGATTCAATGTTTATCAAAGAAATAATGCACTTTAATACGGCCATTGTTTCAACGGCAACTGAGAGCGAGCAGCTTTAACATGTCTGCAGCCATGTGTACAAGCGAGATGTTTAGTTTGTCATCTTCTTACCACCATTTATAACACAAAGCTTGCATAGATGAAAAAGTTTGTACACTTTCTTCCAAGTGAAACAAAGATAGATTGGATTACAAATTTGATAAATTAACGTACAGTATTAAAATGGCAAAAACCTTACAACAATACGCGAATAAGCGACCGATGATAAATTGCTACTCTAGGCATTATTAACATACCAATCTCACGTAGTTTTTACGGAAAATTACGTACCTCAAAAAATAAATACCAGGAGTTGCTCCATTTTTCGCTTTCGCTCTGCAAGATTAGGAACATTGCGCTTCCATATTTGGATACCATAGACTTAGAACTCATTTGAGATAATTATATTAGAAACACGAGTTTAACCTATCCATGCAGAGATATCTAAATGTATAGTGTAAATTTATGGTGATCGTATGGTTAAAACGTTGGAAAGAGAAATATTAATTACTAACCCGTGCATTCATGTAACCCGTGCATTCATGTAAATAGATGCATCTTAGTGACCGCTGTAAAAACAAAAATAATATCAAACAGGGTATGCCACGTACCAAAAACGCAGCCTCCCCAAAACGAGCCCCACATCACCCAGATGTGCACACAGACGCACTGTATACGCCCCACGCATTGCAGCAAAGCAATATCAGACACACTAGCTATGCTTTGCAAAAAGACGAGGACAAAACGAACAATTAAAGGAACACAGTGGGGCATTGACTATTAGCAACTCCTTCTTTACAAAATATCCGTATCTTTAGAATGGGTTTGGTTAATAATTTGTATCTCCATCCAATCTATCAAATGTCAATTCTGTGAATACAAGATTCGACCTTATGAGATATTGACATCATTCTCATTTCATCATAGTATTATCAGCATCAATTCATTGTCCAACAAAGGACTCGAGATTTCCCCGATATCTGTGTGATTTTGCAGTCGTTATTTGATAGCCCGTTGCAAAGTGAAGCATCTATTTCCTGTGCATTCACTGAATACATCCGCTCATATTGTCTGCTGAACTGACATTAAACATTCGCATATTGACTAAAATTAAATCAGTGGAGAGCAGAAGTCGCCTGCTGTCACCAAGACTAAAATCAAGATAAGAAAATTACTTGAAAGAGATCAGTGACATCTGACCGAAAATGATTTTAGAGTAGGTGACAAATTGTCTCGAATAGATGCAAATAACGGCTTCAAAAATCTAAAACAAATATGGTATCTAGAAAATCGAGCACCTTTATAACTCTCACTACAGTCGATACAAGGTATGTAAGATGTTCAGATTAATTTATAGTTACATATCAATACCATTCTATAATCATGAAAGATTAATGGTTCACTTATTTTGTTAGTGCCGGAAATATTTAAAACATCATGCAATCATTTTGATAACCCTCTTTAAATTAACGTCTAAAGATTCAATATTTTACAAATACTTTTATCTCACGGCAAGGTACATGTACATGTATGTCTTCAGCTGAACTTTTTAAAGCGGCATACCCTATAACTGATGTCACACTAAATAACCCCCATTACATAAATAATAGAATCTTCGGAAGTATTATAACTTGAGTTTCAGCTATGCATTCCCAGTCATTATCAATAAAATCAGCAGTTTAAAATATACTGCAGTACCGTAAACCATTCAATAATCTACGTAGAGTTGTTGTTGTACAATCATTGGGCGGGTGCGATTTATTACAGAAGTCTCTATATTGAATAATTGCGGTAAAATGAGGCACTTTCTTTGAATTGCTATTTATTCATCATTTTATGTTCATTGGAACACACAATCTACGTTTCGAGAATATAATCTGCTAGTAGTCGGGAGTGCCCCTTTATAGCTACTCGCTCTCAGTTACTGTTGAATTTTTTTTTACAAAATTGAAATTCTTAATCATCGATATAAAACTAAAGGCTAGAATAAAAAAAAAATCTAGGTAGGAATTTGCAGAAATCTATTGAAAAGGTCGGTTACACGGCACCGCTACACTCTATGTTTAAATCGAAATTTCAAGCACGTGATACCATAATCATACTACGTTCGAAAATTTGGAGCTAGCACTTTAAACAATTTTTTAATTTATAATGACTGATTCACTGATTAACGGTCATATATCCTCTAGACCTTTCGTCGCCCTTAAGTACCTGGAACTCTGTTCAAAGGCATGAGCAGTTTTTTGTTCTCAAGGTTTGCTTTATATATTTATACAGAGCAATTTGTTCATACCTCATTTCTTCCATTGCGTGTACGTTAGAATTACCAGGGATTACTTTTATTTACACTGTTGACTGGACATGGTGGGTGTAAGGTGGTCTGAGTTAAAAACAAAACGATGCCACGTTCATAACAGTTGTTTTGTCTTGCCACGTACCAAAAGTTTTTTTTTTTTTTTTTTTTTTTTTTTTTTTTTTTTTTTTTTTTTTTTTTTTTTTTTTTTTTTTTTTTTTTTTTTTTTGTGTGTGTGTGTGTGTGTGTGTGTGTGTGTGTGTGTGTGTTGGTGGTTGCCCGCAGTGGCTTCACTGTTTTATCTCTCTAAAATACCTAAAATAGTTTGGGACACAATCTTTAAATAACAGATTATGATGCATATGCAAGTTTTCATACATTTGTCATAAAAGTAACATTCTTTAAAGCTGCTCGCTCTCAGTTGCCGTTGAAAAAAATAAAATTAAAAATATGACACTTATAAGAAATATAAAACTAAAGACTGAAATCATAAATAGAAGTAAAAATTTCGGTAGGAATTTGCAAAAATCGATTAAAAATACGGTAACGCTACACTATATGTTTATATTGGAATTTCAAAAGCGTTTGCAACGCTTTATTATTTGGTAGCGTATTATTTCAAATATACAGTTATACAACTTATATTTGACAGGAATTTATACTTGAACATTTTTATACGACTTTAGTTTTTATGCTATTTTCAAACAGTATGGAGAACTTTATTTTTTTACCCAAATCTTAGAGCGAGCAGCTTTAATATCTAATGCGCTTTTCAAAGGCTTCATTAAATTGTGTCTGTATTTCCTCTAAAAGTCTTTTTTATTTCAAAGACTGTTCGGATGATTTTGGAAAATAACCTGAACTTAACGTCACAAAAAATCCTTACATGTCGCTTTATGATTTCATAGGCATTCCAAAAGAAACAAGAGGGCCAAGATAGCCCTATATCGCTCACCTGGGACTTATGTCAATATGTGACCAAACCTCCACTTTAAACTGAATATCATAAACACAAACAACCTTGACAAGGTAAACCTGTGGACAAATTTACATGATTGGGTTGTAAATGTCAACTGTATGGATTACACAAGGTTTTTAACCGGGAGACAAAGTCTTTAACCTCAAATTACCAATATTCATTCTCGACCTAA
This sequence comes from Saxidomus purpurata, assembly GCA_022818135.1. Lineage (NCBI taxonomy): Eukaryota > Metazoa > Mollusca > Bivalvia > Venerida > Veneridae > Saxidomus > Saxidomus purpurata. The sequence goes on from JAFMSR010000007.1 coordinate 13,830,270, forward strand.
ATTTCATCAAAACAATCACAATGAACAAGTTTCATGAAGATAAGATAAAAAGCAACCTCTATTGCATACACATGGCTGTTCTACACTTATTCCCCGTGACTGAGTTTTTTACCCTTAAGAAACCATCTTCGAGCCTAACATAGATTACATCAAGACAATCATACTGACCAAGTTTCATGAAGATCCATTAAAAATGCAACCTCTATTGCATACACAATCTTTTTCTATGATTTGACTGGATGAACTGGTTTTTGACCCTAGATAACATATGTTTAAACTCGACCTGGATTTGATTAAGGCAATCATACTGACCAAGTTTCATGAAGGTCTAATGAAAAATGCAACCTGTATTGCATACACAAGATGTTTCTATGATTTGACCTCGTGACCTAGCGTTTCACCCTTGATAACCCATGTTTGAACTCGACCTAAATTTTATCAAGGGAATCATACTGATCAAGTTTCATGAAGGTCCAATTAAAAATGCAACCTCTATAGCATACACAAGGTTGTTCCATGATTTGACCCCTTGCCTTAGTTTTTGACCCAGATAACTCATGTTTGAACTCGACCTAGATTTTATCAAGGCAATCTTACTGATCAAGTTCCATGAAAATCCAATGTAAAAGGTAACCTATATTGCGTACACACGGTTTTTCGATGATTTTACCGGGTAACCTAGTTTTTGACCATAGATGACCTATATTCAAACTCGACCTAGAATTCCATCAAGGTAGTCATTCTGACCAAGTTTCATGAAGATCCAGTGAAAAATGCAACCTGTATATCATATACTAGGTAAAGTGTAGACAGACGACAGACAGACGACGGACATATCTCACCTGAACAATTCTTCATGCTCAGGTGAGCTAAAAAAAGAACGAAAAAAATAGAGGATTATTTAAGGGTGAACTTTAAACCGGTAACACTGAGTCAGAAGTGGAACATAGATAAGACTTGTTATTGACATGTTGCATACTCTGAATCAACAAATGAAGAAACACTTTTTCTACCTACAAGTTTTACCATGATTCCAAACACAAGATGTGTGTGCCAATTTATTGATGGATTACAAATTGTATCCAACAATCGTATATAACGAATTTAACGTTCCGAACACAACATATGTTTCGCTACAAAAAAACAAATGTTGCCATTGGATGTGGAATTTATGACTTGAAGCAATGCTGAATATTTTAGAAAAGAAAGTGCTTACTCTTAAAACTTACTCTCAAGATATGTGTTATCGTGATTAAGTAATGAAACTCATAGCACTGAAATACAGTTTAAACCTTTAAAGCATGAAACTCTCACTGACGTGTGCAAAATGCTCTAAACATGTAACTAGCGTGTTTTATTTCAAGTTTTATCAATTATTAGGGCAGATAGATCGAAATTCTAACTCTGAAACAGAAGTCGTTATCAGAACGTTCACGAACATTTTCACTGTGAAAAAATTCTCAAGACTTTTGTTTGTTATTTCTTTCTGTTGCTGTCATAAAAATGAGTATGATGAATAGTGCCGAAGATATCCTGGTAGCTGTAACCCCAACTGAGACAACGTTTTCAATCAAATTTTACAAAAAAAATTAATTCGTTTAGATTCAGTGTTTACAGGAAAAGAAAAGCATTTTGCGTTGCCAGTGAACACTTAAAGCTGCTAGCTCAGTTTGGTGGAAATAATAAAAAAATTAGATTTGCTTTACTAGAATATAAATTGTAAAGGTAATGGCTAGAATATGCAACATAAGTAAAAATCCAGGTAGCAATTGGCAAAAGTCCATTGAAAATGTTGGTAGGTTTGGCCACGCTATGTAAATATTGGGATTTTTGTAACGCTTTATAATTTGGGAGCGTATAATTTCAAATATACATACAAACTTTACATGAATTTATACTGGAACATTTTTCTTTTTCTACAATAAACAACATAAACATAATCTGCTCATATGTTGAAAATACTGGTGAGCTGCGCTTGACATTATCGCTACACTATATGAATATATTGAAATTTCAAAAGCGTTTGTATCACTTTATAATTTGGTAGTGTATAATGTCAAAATTGTTTTCAATTGATGCTTCGTTCTAAAATATGTTAATTTCAGACAGTTCGAAGAACCTTGTAATTTTTCCATTCAAGCTGCTCGCTCTCATTTGATGTTGAAAAAAAATAATTTTTTTCTTAAAAAACGACAACATCTATATAAACACTAAAGGCTAGAATCAACAATAAAAGTGAACATCTAGGTAGGATTTTCAAAAATCGATTGAAAATGTAATTATTTCAAATCTACAGATATACGTAACAGGAATTTATACTGGAACCTTTATATAAGACCATAAGACCATATGTTCTAAAAAAAAGTAATATTCATACAGTTTGAAGAAATTTATTTTTTACCAAATTCTAAGAGCAAGCAGCTTAAGAACGAACAACTTTTAATGAACATAATAGCAAAAACAAAAAGCTGTAGTCTTTCTTAAATACAGATAACAAACATCTGTTAAAACGTAAGTAGGAGGGATAACGTGTGTACTTGTCTTAGATACTTTAGAAGAAGGCTTTTGGAGATCAAAAGCGTTATGCCAATCAAAACAGGAAGCATTAAGATATAATCAATCAGACTATTAATATTGAACATAACGTAACACACACTGTTTGTAAAACATGTAAGTCCGCTTTGATGCAATCAGTTATGTTGAAAAAGAAATACGCGCGGCAATAAAAAAATGGCCTTAGAGGGACGTACCCTATAACTCATGTCAAACTAAATAATCTCAAAAACATAAATAATAGAGTCTTTGGAAGTAATATTACTTAACCTTAAAGCTGCTCGCTCTCAGATTTTGAAAAAAAAATAAAGTTCTTCAAATTGTATGTTTAGCTAGGCACTCCCAGTCATTATAGATAAAATCAGCGTTTAAAATACTGCAGTACCGTAAACCATTCAATAACCTATATAGAGTTGTTGTTGTACAATTAATGGGTGGATGCGATTTATTGCAGAAAGCCTCCATATTGATTAATTGTGTTAAACGAGACGTTTTTCGCCATAGGTTTTTTGAAATTGTATTTATTTATCATTTTACGTTCATTGAACACATAATCTATGTTTCGATAATATATAATCTGCTAGTCTTTAAAAACATTTTTTGGCTTTACAAAAAAAAATTGTTGGCACTAAAAAAAATATATTGGCCTTAAAAAAATAAACAAAAAAGTCCTGGTGGCCTTGACCTTTGACCTACTGACCTCGACATAGGGGTTATCTGCCCGTCGTGACCAACCTCTGCACCAAATTTCAAGATGCTAGGCCTACGCGTTCTCGAGTTATATTATAATTTCGCGTCACTGTGACATTGAAATTTTACCTACTGACTTAAAAACCAATAGGGGTCATTTACTGGTGATGACCAACCTGCACACCAAGTTTGGCCTTAAAATGGACAACAAAAAGTCACGATGGCCATAACCTTTGACCTTTTTCTCAAAATCGTTAAAGGTTATCTGCTGGTCATGACCAATCTCCATACCAAGTAACATGATGCTAGGCCTACGCAGTATTGATTTATCGTCAGGAAACCGTTTCAAAACCTCAAAAAAAGGGATGCGGCTGACCACCCCCCTATGTCAATGCTGGCCACGCGTCTTACAATTCCAGGCCTGGACCGCTTTGGCCTCAAAACCTTAGGGGTCATTCACTTGTGATGAACAACCTGCACATTAAGTTGAGGTGTAGGCCAAAGCGTTCTTAAGTTATCGTCCGGAAGCTGGGGTGGGGGGGTGGGGCGGGTGGGGGTAATAAAGTATGTAAGTGTTAGATAGCCTTAGCAGATAGCAATCATAAAACATAAATGTCTGAAATGGGACGAGAAAACAGGTTTGTCAGGTTGTATACTTGATACAGTTTTAATTTATGAAGTAAAATCGAAGGGCGTCCCTTTAATACATCAGGGAAAAGGTTGGAAAAATATCTCTCATTTTATTACCTATAAGAATGTCAAAAGATAGTGTTGGACGCTTTATGCCTGAAGACAAATATATCCCTGAATGTCTTCGCATGAGACCCTTTTGTTTGTAAGTGTGCTTATTAGGTCCACCATCCTCTAAAGAGGCTATAGTCGGTACGACCCGTCGCATACTTCGTCTATTTATACTTGCACAAAGTCAAACATATTGCTGTCAGGACTCTTGCACAGAGACTCAAAGATCACTGAGCAAAACGGAAAACACACGAAAAGTCAAATTAGAAAAGCACATTGTAATGTATTTTATAAAAAGACTTGTACAAAATAAATCAATAACTTTTTTTTTAAACTATAGGTTACAAAAGAACAAGATATCACCTGACAATTGTTTCTATATCGTTTTACAAAATACGTCACATATTTCAAACCCTGTGCACAATGGTTGGTTAATTTGTATATCACATCATTAAAAATGTATAATTTTCAGTTTGCTTGATATGCGTAACATGTGATATACTTAAAATAAGAGACAAATGCATCAACATAAAAAAACCTGCCTGCAGCTATACGTATTTATGACGATAATTCTAAATTTCAGATCTTTGTCTGCTACTTACTTTCTAAGCAGCTCATTTTCTTTTCACAAACAAAGAATAATAGGTTCACAAATTTGATTAACTAACGCACATGATACAATGACAAAAACAATATAAAATACATTTGATAAATTGCATTCGCAGACTAAAAGAATTCTCATGTAGAAATAAAAGTAACCGATATGTTAGATGTAATAAACTACCAGGAAATGCGACAACGTTTTGAATTTCTGTTAGGAAGTAGAAATGTTATTTTTTTGGAGTAAAAAAAGCATCTTTTTCGGAAGAATCGTGTGTAGGTCTTGTATAACTCGGGCATTTTATTATAATAAAGTCGCATAAGTAAGAAAGTAAGTTTTTTCCAGACGACACAATTGGTAATGATGACGTTTTACTCCAGTGGACAATTGGTATAGTTTGTTTCACCAATATACAACAAGGGTGGGGTGGGGGTTGGTTACTCCCGAAAGGGGACAACTTTTGACCTAGGGGTTTGGGCGGAACCCCACATAAAGCGCGGGTCGAAATGTGCAGAGGACGAAACATATGACACAGAATGAATGATTCACAAAATATGGGTGGCAGGGAAGTTGTTTCATTTAAAAGCGTACGTTATATGAAAAAAATCACATAGTCAACATATAAATTGTTTAAGCCAATAAAAATAATTCGATCTGCGCTTTGTACAACTTCAAGCGATATGATCTGATGATGTGGATCGAAAATTATTGTGTACCAATGACAAGACCTTGAAACAGAAAAAACAAAAGCAATACCAGCAAGAAAATAAATACAGTACTGTACAAGTGATAACAGAGAAAACCAAAAAGATTCTGGGTTACCTTGTAGTGTAATCAGTGAAATCGTTCACGGGCCTCGACATGCAGCGTCCTCGTAAATGGCGGGGTTGATCACGTTAGTTCCTTCTCGGGAATGTACGTAAATTATATCTTTTTTAGAGACATTTATTTTTAGGTAAATATATATGTTATCGTTCGTAAAAACAAAGTGTCAATGAAATAACATCGGAAATTTGAAAATCAAACACAAACTCTTATATCGAGCTTCGTACGTTTTCGTAAATTTCCGAAATATCCTACTTTTCCGTGATATGCATATGATTATCTTCCGTAATCAGCTAACAGCGCATTAATTTCTAAAACAGAAAAAAAGTGTAAGCAGCCCGTAAGCTATATACCTTCCGCAGTCGTTTGAAGTTTTTGTACTATTTTTATTTGTAACATGTCTTTCATTGCGGCATTCAAACAGAAGATTGATCTGGTCTGTCTTGCACTACTTTCGCATAGCGCATGTTTACAGTTGTTATTCGCACATAGCACGGCTAAAATTCTTGCAGGGTTTGAAATGTGGTATACTAGAGGGGGGCGGGGGGGGGGACTTTCAGTCCCCAGGCCAAAAATGTAAATATACCGACATAAAACTGACCGTATAAAAAAAGTAGACTTTAGAAATTTGGAACGACCTATAGAAGCCAAGCGTACGGGTGAAGTGTAACGAATGGCAGGCTATATGATAATTAAGAGCCCTCTCACCAGTGCCAGGCTGGGGGAGACACAATAGTCCTTTTCAATACTTCCGCTTTAAGCTTGGTTACAGAGCTAGGCTACTCATACTCGGGTCGAACTGGCCGCGAGAATGACAAACCTTTGGACTTGGAATTAACGTTTTGTCAGTAAGTACTGCATCGAAGATTGGTCACTGCTACGTGTGTTCTCTTTAATCAGGGCTGGCACTCATACCCTAAACTGGGTTGCAAGGCACGGACTTAGTCCCCTCGCCTTCATCCTGTGTCCGAAACATTCGGTACTAGGCCGCCTCAGACTTGTCTAATTCGTGTCGTTGTTTGCGCAAATAGACTAGTAACGTTTATGGATACCACTGCCAGTAGCACACGTAATAGCACTTGTCTTCGATGCCGACATGAACACTTGCATATACTGGCTGGAAATTGCAGCCAGGTGACTTTCTGTTGTTTGACTTAAAACTCAACTTTACGACATCATAGGAGAGGTGCTAGGGTTAGCTACATGCTCATATATATGGAGCAATAAGCTCTAACTTTGTAAAGTTAGATTAGATTAGTTGTTTCTGTCACATTTTCAAAACATTCAGTGGCCATTTTGGGCATTCTATTTGACCTAAGTGCAGAATCACAACGAATATATTACATTAATGTCAGGCAATATAAATGCTTTATACATTCGCGTAGAGCGTGTGTGGATCTTTAATTTTCAAAGAAAGAAGGAAGGAATTCTTTTAATATCTGTTACATATTGCATGCGTCCCAGTGTTCTAGAATAATTATGTCTCCCCCATAAAATATGAGGGAGATATATTGTCTTTGCCATGGATGTCTGTCTGTCCGTTTGTCCGTCCGTCTGTCTCTCCGGCAGAATCGTGTTTGCTCCATATATCCAAAACCCCTCGAAGTATTTTCATGAAACTTGGGTCAGATGTTAACCTCAACTAGACGATGTGCAGAACCCATGAACCAACCGCGCCGGCTCAATGTCAAGGTCACAGCTCAATGTCAAGGTTTGAGCCTTGCATTTCATGTCCGCTCCGTATCTCCTAAACCCCTCGAAGGATTTTTATTGAACTTGGGTCAGATGTTCACCTCAACTTCGCGATGTGCAGAACCCGTGAACCAACCGCGCATGCTCAAGGTCAAGGTCACAGTAAAAGATCAAACGTCATATGACTATATTTCGTGTCCGCTCAATATCTCTTGAACCCCTTGTAGGATTTAAGAGTAACTCAACACAAATGTTCACCATAGTGCCATGATGTGCAGAGCCCACGTAACAACCAGCTTGGTTCAAGGTCAAGGTCACTGTAACTAAAAATAGTTTCTGCTCAATAGCTCCAGTTAGGAGTGATAAATTTCAATGAAACTTGATGTGTATGTAGCTTGCATGGACAGGAAGCTTGGCGTTGCATCGGGGGTCACTAGGGTCAAGGTCACTGTTACTAAAAATAGATTTTAAAAAAAATTTGGCTTAAAGTATTTTTAGCAAAAAAAATATTTTTTTAAGGTCAAGGTTACTGTTTGTTTTTTTTTGGTTTTAAAGTGTTTCAGGCAAAAATATGAAATTTAAGGTCAAGGTCAATGTTACTAAAATAGACTTTTGTGTTATTTTAATATCCTGTTTCAGTATGATTATTGACGAACTGCTGTGTGGGAGACATAGTTTTTGTGACAAAAACAACCATCTAGTTATGATGAAAAATAAAACAATTGCATTTGTTTTGTAAATTAAGCTGTTTTGCATTGCCTTCAGACGAAATAAAAAAAACGTTGCTGGTATTTATCAAACCAAAATAATTTCATATATCAATGCAGAAAGCTATTGCTATATATATTATATGTCAAGAAGTAAGTATTATATTGCCAATACGGTCTTTTACAACCATTCATATCACCGAAAATAGTTCTTCTTATAATTAATATTGATGTCCTATCGTCCTGATGTTTGCCCAAGGATAATCATTATTCTATCGCACATGCAGTTCCCTACCTATTGCGTCTTCAAAAATGAGTGATAGACAAATTTTATAGCATCTTGAGCAAAATGCAAAAACTCACTTTTCTTAATTACTATTGCTTTTTGATGACTTTTTCTGGTACAAACATATCAACTAAACGTATATATACTTGAACTATTCCCGTTTTTAACGATAAGAACTGGTTAAATATCCACTCTTTTGAACTGTTTCTCACTATCTTCTCACCATATCATCAGTCGTAAACTTTTATTGCTACTGGCAAAATATTTCATTTAACTTCTGTAATTTCCTGAAAGATGCTTAATATTTATTGCCATAGGTTGATGAAGTGGTTTTCTACTGTTTTAAAGTGTTTTATTACATTCATTAAACATAGCAACGTTTTATGTTTATAAACAACTATTATTCGCTCTCAAGATCATAAGGAATGCCGCTTCATGAGAACATAATAGAAAACAAAAGTGAGGTCAGTTAAATATTAAAACAAAGGTTGCCAGACATATTACAACTCAGGATTTCTTGGAACATGTTTGTTTTATATTCTAAATTTCTTAAAATGATATATAAAATTTGCCCACCAGATTCATTAACGTTTGAAGCAATTTTACAATAAATACTCATTTTCTCGATAGTAATCAAGTCAGGAAACGAATTAAACACATGAAAGAATGTATGAATATTGAAATTTGATTATGAACTATTTCAATGATATCTTGCAATCAGTTGTAATGTAAATAAAGATTTATTGGTCCTTTGATCTGCTGTTGATTCAATCAATATTCAAGAAAATAGCAGGAAAACAACCAGCAGGGAAAAGTAACACAAACCTCGTTGATTGGCTAAGGATGTAACGAAACACTATAAAAGAGGCATAGACTTACAGATTTCATTAACAAGTTCCATTTTCATAATGCTTACTTTCTATGTATACTTCCTAAAAAAGAGTAAAGACCATCCATCTTTTTTAGATGCCTAATTGCTATATATATATATATTAATTTACATTAACGAGATTGATATATTACTATATGATATACCAATACTGATACACATTGTATTCATAATGTGGAAGCCTAAAGCCCTGTCGTGCTTACTATAAAATTTCCTTAAAATAATCAGAGTGTCGATCCTTTATTATCATAAAATCAGAAAGACAGAAAATATAAAAATAATAGCGTCTGAAAGAAAAACGGTAATCAATCATTAAGGTTTAATCTATTTGAATATGGAACCATATCGTGTGTATTGTTTTCAGGAACTTCATAAACTCCCTCTACTTTTAGATGATCAACCGTTGTATACACAAACACTATCTATCTTTCTTCAACGTGAACTAGTCTGATATGGATAATCAAAACATTTTGAAAGAATGATCTTTTTTTTTTAATTTTAGGAAATAGTCTAACGGAACCTTTAATTTGAGATTATCTCAAATATAGGTACAAAAAAACGTCAGCTTTTACTTTTCGTTCTATAAGCTGTAGGTGTGGACATGTCTCGAGTTTTAGCTTTCCGACGTAAATTAACCGGATGTACCATAGATGCTATTCATAGATAACATTGCCAATCAGTTATATACATATATATACCTCGACGACTGATTTGACAGAACACTTCTATTTTGCTGATATAAAACTTATTTCTTACACATTGTCTAAATAATTTATGGGGAATACATATACATGTAAAGAAAAGGGGCACAAAAGTAAAAAGCCCAGGAAGCACCAATGAATTTATGGTCATATCAAGCAATTTCATACATCTAAGATCTGCGTATGTTCGAATTATATTGACATCTTTTCGTTTGATCTCTTTTAGATAAATTTCACTGAGTCGATATACCCATATTTCTAAACGTGATATTGCTGTCAGCATATAATTACTTTGCTTTGGTTTGAAGCGTCTATGCTGTGTGTTATCATGACAATGTCTTCTCAATTACTTTTCTAACACGACGTTTGAGCGGTTGCACAGACTTTATTTGATTATTACAAGAGTACACATAGATATGAAATTCGTTGAAGATCTTGTACTGCCTTATCATGTCAATGATACGTAGACATGTTATTCTATATGAAATTGTATTCAAGATATACACGTTTGCTTAGGCACTCCCTAATGCAGGTAATATCAAAACCTGAATACTACGGGAAATGCCAAGGGTAACGTGGAAAAAAAAAAAAAAGAAGCCAAGTCTCATTTCTTGCTGATTTGTGTAAAACAGCGTTAAAAGGTACACATATATATCCCTTATAAACGTAAGAACTATTTCTCGATCCCATATCAGAATCCGAGACACTCATAGAGTGTTGATTCATAACGTATTAGTTATCTTGCACAAGTTGACAACATAATAAAACGTATGGCCAAAGTCATTTTGAGTTAATAATTATTGTGGAGAAAAGGAAAGAAGTCAGATTCTCTTATGCTTTAGGGAAATACATTTGTTATGAAGATGTGTACATTATCAAGCTCTTATTATCTATGCTTTTTGTTTACATGAATGATACGCTATCGAAAGGTTATAAGAACAAAACGTTTTTCAGGGGACATGCCCTAAAACTGATGTAAAACGAAATAACCACAAATCATAAAAAATAAGATTTTTAGAAGTATTATAACTTATCCTAAAAGTTTCATCTATGCATTCCAGTCTTTATATCGATAAAATCAGCTGTTTTAAATATGCAACTGTTAACCATTCAATAAATATATGTAGAGTTGTTGTTGTAAAATTAATGGATGGATGCGATTTATAACAGAATGCCTCTACATTGATTAATTGTGGTAAAAATGAGGCATTTTTCGCGTTAGGTTCTTCTTTGCAATTGTTTTTATTTATCATTTTACGTTCATTGAACACATAATCTATATTGGAGAATATGATCTTCTAGAAAAAGGGAGTGCTCCTTTAAGGTAACCTTTCTAATGTATTACTTTTCCTAATTACACCCACATACTAAGTACTGCTGAAAGTCTCACGATTGCATCGGATGTTCCAGTATTTCATACAAAAATGTCTCATTGACGACACTGAACATAATTCGTTAACAAAAAGCATGTTACAAATATCGAAAAGTATTTTTTTAAGGAAATTGCAGCAAGAAAAGAGAGAAATAACGCTTTGTTAAAACATAGTAATTTACTACACCTTTAGCACATTTAAAATGAATGATTATTGCCTTAATATTCTGTACTTACTTCTGATATTATTAGAGTTTCACAAAACATTTCAAAGTAGTTTAGCTATCTCTGGATATATAATATATCAAAATACAAAGTTTTTGCAAAATAGGTGATAATTTCGAAAACGAAATACATACCAGAATTTGTTGATTTTTCTATGGAAGCAAAGACGCAAAGATCATCTAGCTCGAATATATAATATTCTTGGTATGGACATTGCTTTGAGAAACAAGAGGGCCAAGATGGCCTTATATCGCTCACTTTGGTACAAGTCCACTTGCCTGGTGGTAGATCGCTAGACAATGTTAAAATACCAAATAAGTTTTTCTTATATACGTCTTTGTAAAACAAATGACCCCCGGGCAAGGTCAATTTTGACCCCAGGGGGATTATTTGAACAAATTTTGAAGAGGTCTACTAGCCACTGCTACATGCCAAATATCTAAGCTCTAGAACTTGCAAAGAAAATTTTAAACAGGTATGGCCATATTAGCCATGTAAAACTCAGGCCTCCCCAAAACGAAGCCCACATCTTGACCCAGGAGTGCACACCTTACCAGGCCTTGTGGTTTCAAGACAAAGAAGTTACTTCCAAGTTTTTCTTTAGGCTATATGCCTTGTGGTTTTAGAGAAAAAGATTTTTAAAGTGTTTCCAATATAAGCCTATATAAAACTAAGTGACCCCCGGGGGTTCAATTTTGATCCGGGGGTCATTATTTGAACAATCTTGGTAAAGGTCCACTAGCCAATGCTACATGCCAAATATCATAGCTCTAGGCCTCGTGGTTTCAGAGAAGATATTTTAAAGTTTTTCCTATATAAGCATATAGGAAACTAAGTGACTATCCGCGCGGGGTCAATTTTGACCCGCGGTTATAATTTGAACAATTTTGATAGAGGTCCAACTGGACAATGCTACATCCTAAATATCTAAGCTCTAACCTTGTGGTTTCAGAGAAGAAGATTTTAAAAGTTTTTCCTATATAAGCCTATGTAAAACTAAGTGACTCCCGTGCAAGGTTAATTTTGAACTGGGGGTCATAATTTGAACAACCTTGGTAGAAGTCCACTAGACAATGTTACATGCCAAATATCTAAGCTCTATGCCCTGTGGTTTTAGAGAAGAAGATTTTTAAAGTGTTTCCTATATAAGCCTATATAAAACTAAGTGACCCCCAGGGGTTCAATTTTGATCCGGGGGTCATGATTTGAACAATCTTGGTAAAGGTCCACTAGCCAATGCTACATGCAAAATATCATAGCTCTAGGCCTTGTGGTTTCAGAGAAGATATTTTAAGTATTTCCTATATAAGCATATAGAGAACTAAGTGACCATCCGCGCGGGGTCAATTTTGACCCGCGGTTATAATTTGAACAATTTTGGTAGAGGTCCACTAGACAATGCTACATCCTAAATATCTAAGCTCTAACCTTGTGGTTTCAGAGAAGAAGGTTTTTAAAGTTTTTCCTGTATGTTGTCAGAGCAACCAGAGTTCTGCATGGAATGGAATGTTTTAAACAATTTTGGTAGAGCTTCATGCAAAGAACATCTCTGCATAGTTTCATCAATATTTGCCAGCGGTTTCAGAGGAGATGTCATTTGAATCAAAATGTTGACGGACGACGGACATCATCTATCAGAAAAGCTCACTCTGGCGAAGCCAGATGAGCTTAAAAGCCAAAATATCCTATTTTCTTAATTACATCTGCAACACGGGTTCTTCCTCAAAACACCATTGCCATGCTGGGGAAGTCACCTAGTGAAATAAAATTGATTATGGCATTTCGCAGGCGTCTTATCATTTCTGAAGTATTATTTCGCACCGAAAATTAGAGCGATCAGTGAATGCATGAAGTATTATCATTTTCTTGAGAATTTATGCAGATCTCAAGTTTGACCAACGTACAAATCAAATCATAAATGAATCGAAACAGAACATTTAGAATAAAAACAATGATTAAGAACAAACTTATAGAAATGTTTTGCCTGGCGTTTTTTTCTAAGCTCAAATAAATGTACCGTGAAACGAACAAGAATGTTAAAGCTACTCGCCCTCAGATTTTGGAGAACAATTTAGGTTCTTAGAACAGTCTGGAATTAACAAATTTTAGAACAAATCATCAAATAGAAAGGGTTCCGGATATAAATTTCTCTTAAGTATTTCTGTATTTGTAGAATCGAACGCTTTTGAAATCAAATCCTTTTATAAACATCCAAATATAGCCAACCAGAGATTTTCAAATTGCTATGTAGATTTTCACTTGATTTGTTGATTCTTGCATTTATTTTAATATCATATCATTTTGTAGAAATTTCAATTTTTCACCGGAAACAGAAACTGCAGGCGCTTTAATAACATCTCATGTAAGCATCATTTCTATCAGCAAAATATTGAAAACACGTATAATTAAAATGTGTTGGCCATGTTAGCACGCTCATGTTATTATTGCCATGGAACGTGTTATCATTGCCATGGAACGGTATCTTTCTATTTCACACTGTCGTTACAGTCTCTATTGCAATTCCGTTGGTTTTGTTCAAAGAAATCCAGTCATTTGTAAATACAGCTATTTGACAGACAAATTGTGGGTTATTATACCTTACATAGGATACGACTAAACCTCGTTAGATATGTTCCATTTACTTTTGTACAGTGATTGAAGAGGGCATATTATTGGTTGAAATACTATACACGAACTACTGAAACAGTATCACTCCCATGTGATTTAGGTTCTCATCCAATTAGTAACTGTCTGACAATTAAACACATGTATGATTCTTAAAGAAAGAATTGATTTTAGGGACTTAATATTAATACAAACACGTTTTCATTTTCCTTTGAACGTTATATCACATTAACCAACTGCAGTTCTTTACTCGGCCTTTACTAGAGAACTTTTGCATTTCGTCTTTGATGTAATTGTTCCCGGTATGATTAATTTATCAGATGTTGAGCTCATTGATTCTTATCACAACTCATACTGTCTGCCATAAATATTGACGCATCGGATATAACTATTAAATGGAAGACGAACACAATGCATCTGAAAAGTTTACATGAATGTCATGTCTATTTGAATAAACATAATTACTTGTTTAACTATTGTAATATGCTTTTCTTTGATTAGTGTCTTTCTTATAGTTCGTACTGTCACTTTGAACTAAATGTAACTAAGTAAAATAGAATACCTTGGAAGGTAAATTATAGTACTCACTTAAAAATTATGTAATGTTTGAAAATAAAATAATTGAATGATACGCTTAAATGTTTGATAAATGACGACACAGGTATGACCCTGTAATAAAATAATGAAGTGAAACAACCGACATGTCCGCTGACACTTAAAGCTGCTCGCTCTCAGTTACCGTTGAAAATATTTGTTTTTTTAAACTGACATACTTATAGCATATATATTTACAGCATACACTTCAGTTTGTTTTGGGGAGCATGTAGTTGCCGCTTTGTCCTTCGGGATACTTTACCTAAGAATAGATCGAATGAAATCAAAGGGATAGTGCGAACATTAAAGACGTTTGTGCATAATATGCTTGTCCGAGGGCTTTACTCCAAAACTATGTAAGGAATTAAGTTGATATTTCAACCCGACTAGAAGCAAGTAAGATAGAGTGCAGTTATCAGTAATTCTAGTATACCTTTTGTTTGAATAGTGTCCCTTTATGTAATTTATTGACTAACTATAAAGTAAAAAGGTCACAACTGTTTAAGGGGAGACTGATGTGTGACAGATGGACGGATATATGTTCAATGCTAAAATATATGTATAAGTGGTACTGGCACAGTTGAACAAGCAACTTTTACAATACAATAATATCTAATTTTCTTAAATCTCATTTACATAAAAACATTCTATACAATATAACCAAGATACAGAAACCTGGAAACCAATTTTTTTATCTTTGTAGTAACCGATATCAAACACAAATACCGATCTGATCTCCAGAACGATTCCAATTGATTTCATATCAGATCTTTGGGAGCAAGAGAGAAGATATTACTATTAGTTATTTCTTCAGAGGCGTACTGTTTGAAAGTAAATCATCATTCTGATATGTCCCAAAGCCAGGATCTGTTTTTACAGGACGACCTGTATAGGTTTCAGGAAACGTTAGATATGTCAATATGATGTATTAAGTTACTCACGCGTATATTCGGGGAGCTTTAATATCATAAATGGATTTGCCACATAAGTGATTTTAAGGTTTAACGATAGGAACTCAACCGATAGATTAGCAACCCTTTGTTAGTAGGAATGAATTATGTAAATTGGGAGATACAAAAAAACCAATTACTTTGATGTAAATTTGTAATCTTTTTCCGACGTTAGTTTAAGTAGCATTATGTGTTTTGGAGACTTTTATATGTTCTCATTAGACATAACAAAAGTAGCCGTAAGGTGGTATGATTAATATGTAAATCTTGAAGGGTTCCTCATATTTCTAGTTACATAGAAAGGAGAATATATTTATGGATCTACTCTCGCCTACCCGTCAAGTCGAGTAAGCACACTATATTTAGAGAAACATAAACGATGGTTTGGGTTGTGTTATTATAAATACAAGAGATGATACAGAAATTATAAGAGAGAAACACGCGATACATTGAACCACAGTACCAAAGAAGCAGTTTTTTCGCCCTCGCAGAACTTTTGACTGAGTGTAGGGAATAAGAAAAGCTGAGGAAAAGATCAACTATCAAACATGAAAATTCAATGTGGTTATGGTAACTATAAATTCGATCTACTCGATCGAAAAGCTGCAACCTTTCTTTACAATTGGGCTAAAATGAATTAGTATAAACTAAAACTCCCTGTCGAATAACATACCAATATAAAATAACAGAAATGATGCGCGTTACACGGCACCGCTACACTATATGTTGATATTGAAATTTCAAAAGCTTTTAAAATTTCAATATAAACATATAGTGTAGCAGTGCTGTGTAACATACCTTCTAAATCGATTTCTGCAATTTTCAACCTAGATTTTTGATTATTTTTTATTCTAGCCTAAAGTTTTATATTTATGAATAAGAATTTTAATTTTTGAGAAAAATATTGTTTTCAACAATAGCCGAGAGCGAGCAGCTTTAAGAATCTTTTTCTTTGAAACTACAAGGCATAGAGCTTAGATATTTAGCATTTAGCATTGTCTAGTGGATCTCTACCAAGATTGTTCAAATTATGACCCCTAGTTCAAAATTACCCCATACAATAACTGTAAATTATGTCATTTCTCGTTCGTTGCAGTAGGTCATGAGGAAGTGTAAAACAAATAAATATTAAGAAAATATGGACTGAAGGCAAACTTATAAAGATATTACATATTAGTACATTTTGTATATACAACTACATCACGGAGATGGTAGTTTGTGAAGACTTTCTCCAATCAATTCAAGGCCATTTTCTCCGTTAATAAAAGTCACAGTTGTTGGTTATCAATACGCTGCTATTCATACAGCGTTTCTGTTTTGAATACAACGAATATTTCATTCATTTAGAATTAAAGTGAAAAGATGAAATATTTGCTGATATTCCTTTATTGATACGACGGGTCTTATTTCGTCAGTATTTTATGCTTTTTTCTGCTTTTACTCGATGAAAACGTAATGATCAGGGGAAACCGTTATGCTCCGGTAACATATTGCCATTTCCAATTTCAATCTAATACAATAATATCTGAAGTAGAATCCAATTTTTGTGCGTACGATATTGGAAAGATTCCGAATTTTTTTTTTACATTACTTCAGAACTGCAGACATATTTCGTTTTCGTTGTTTGTATAGACTACGTGAATGATAAGCCACATTAGAATGGTACACACTAAAACGTCCCATTAGCATTTTGGTTGTAAACTCAATAGTGCTATTATAGTACCAAGAAAAATGTCTTACCGACGAAGTAATCGTTGTTTCTACTCTACACTCTACGAACAACATTTCCAACAGTACCTTTTAATTCGAAAGTACATAATATAAAATTCAATATAGATACTACTATTATCAAAGATTTCGCTAAAATAAAATGGCATGGTGACAGCGCTTTACCGACAAGGATATGAATAGGTATGCATACACCGACAGTGTTTCAGGCTAAATAGAGTACAGTTCTATCATTTTGCTTTCCATAAAATGATTATTCTATAATTAAACGAGTACCTAGTAGGACTTGTCCAAATGATACATCTTGGAACAGTGAAATAGGAAGTTTGAGGTAGTTTTTGTCACATCACAAGCACTTGTCTACAAGTTTTGCAATAAAACTTTGTAATATCTGTAAATGCGTTACTTTCCTCAGTCTTCGTGACTGAAAAGAATGTACAATAAAATAACAGTTTTCATAACAAATCAGACAAAATTTAGAGATTTGAAGTAACAAAATGTATCTGGTAAATCAGAAACATGAGGACATCAGATGTGTCGTGACTCTTATCCGAATCAACATAGATAAGACCTGAATGATAACCATAGGGATAACAAGATCATGTTCTGTTGTTACTGTTTCTCTATAGTTTCTCACACAAGGTACCAATGATATTTGGGTAAAACCTGTGTTTTCACATGGGCTGTGTTATGCTATGCTTTGAACAAAGTCAGTTTCACACAACCTGAACAAGTTTCAAGTCAACCAAAAGCTGAAGACTAATATTCTGAGCATATTGCACCAAACCTGGGAACAAAATGAGGCCTTGAAGCGTGCACAGGGTTTTATTGAGTTAAACTTTTAACTAGTTTTTGTCCTACCATGACCCAGATTCTATCTCGATAAGGAGGTCATCAAAAATAACCTAACAATTCTTACCATTCACGAGACTGAATTCATCAGGGAACACCTATCGGTCATTTATTATAACACGTAGATACAAATTTTCTAAAGTGTTAAAAACCTTTGTTCGAAGACTTGTAACGGTGAAATTTTTTTAACCCACATGTCCGCGTTTTAACTCAATTTTGTTTTCATCATGACCAACACTTTCTACCATTTCCATGCTTATTTGGAAAAGGTGTGGCCTTTAGTGCTCGCAAGGTTTTCAATATACTGCCTTTCTGAATTAGGTTTTTCTTTGCACGTTCCATCAGAGCCCACCTTCATATAATCTTGACTATATTTCATGATGGCTGACCTCTAGAAAATTTACACGGTAAATTGATATAGACAGATGACGGGCAATATGCGATAATAATAACATACCTTTAGCATAAGTTCTACTACACTGTAGTATGTATTCATCAGATTGAGCCCGGTGCTTAGTTTGATTTGAACCTATGATTAAATTTTGCCGAGATCTTTCTGACGAAATTACGATGAGGATTGGTGCAGAAATGGGGGCACTGAAATGAATTGTAGGTATTCACATGGCACGAGCCAATTTCTTGTCTGATTCTTCAAGAGATTTTACGATTAAACAATATGTGTTCGATTGTCGGAGGATTGTGAGTAAAATGGAGCTATTACACATTTTGTTATTTCAAAGGCTAATAAATCTTTATCTACTTTTCTGAACAAGGCCCATAATCATAATCAAAGATCTTAAAGTCATACATAATTCTTGAAGTATAATGACGGACTGCTGAAAAATAACAAAGGAACCAGAGTGTAAATATTGTAAAATATTGCATTTAAAAATGAATGAGGGACAGTAACGAATCATGTGGCCATACACGTTGTGCTCAAGTTTTAATACATTGCTAAAGAAATGTAGTAACGAGTGTAAACATACCAGCAGTAGACACAGATGCGTGGGGTTTGGACTCGCCATTCAACCTAAATTCTGGTACCACGCTGTACGGGACATATATTAATACAATTTTTTACGACTGAAAACTCGAACCGCATATCTAAAGAGGCACTCCCTAAATCTAGCAGATTGTATTCTCGAAACATAGATTATGTGTTCAATGAACGTAAAATGATAAACAAATACTATTTCAAAGAAGAATCTATGAAAAAAGATGCCTTATTTTACCACAATTAATCAATATAATAGAGGCTTTCTGTAATAAATTGCATCTGCCCATTCATTGTACAACAACAACTCTACATAGATTATTGAATGGTTTACGGTACTGCAGTATATTTCAAACCGCTGCTTTTATCAATAATATAATTTTATTAATCAAGAGATTTCATATTGGCCTTGTTATTTGTCCGAGGGTGGTCGTAATGGTCGTAATACGACTGCCCGAGGACAAATAACAAGGCCAATATGAAATCACTCGATTAATGATAATTTTATTATTTTATGTTTTTCAGTGAATTATAGAGTTTTCTCAGTGAAATAAAAGTGATAATCCACAGTTTTGAAACAGTGGATTACCATTTTTATTTTTCACTGTTTTGCGCTCTTTATGCTCGAAGATTTACGTCAAAAGTATGCCTAGCGTAATTAATGCTGGAACCATGCGACGATGACGTCGTTTAAATGACGTCATTTGCGCTATGTTTCTGGTGACGTTTCCCGCGATTTTCGATATTTAGTAGAAACAAACTCAATAAAATAAGAGTTTTAACCATAAAATAAACAGAAAAATTCTTGGTATCGGTGTAACATCACGTTAATTTGACTCGTGAACACCAAAAGCTGATTAAATTTTCACTGTGGCTGCGCCACTGTGGAAATATCACTATTGGGGCTCATTGAAATTAATATAACATGATCTTACACCGAAACCAACATTTATCCTAATTTATTCAACTTTACAATGTTAGCTAAAAAAAGTAAATCTAACATATTCATGAGTTGTGGATAAGGAAATCCCACCCGAGGGCTGAGATACATCCCAAAAAACGAGGCTCTGCCGAGTTTTTTTTTACGTATCTCAACCGGAGGCGGGATTTCCATATTCAAAACTCAAAGGACTTGTAATAATTTATTTTTGTACCGTTTTAATCGCATTTTCACACAAGTAAGAAGAAATAAGTGTAAATAAAGGTTGGAGATTAACAAATTAAAATCGACTTTTTCTCGAATTTTACTTCGAAAATGCTATAGATGGATGGAAAATGATCTAACTAAGAAAATGAATACCCATAACCCTATGTTTATTTCAAAAATAAAAATGTTACAGTCGTTTTTCGATTTTTAAGCAGTTCACACGCGAAGTGTGGGGTAACCCTATTTGAGATATTTTCCATCACTGCTAAAAATAGAGATGTTTCTGTCTGGTAAGTGAGAAAAACAAGAATATAAATGTTCTTGTAACAATAACAATTTTAAATGTATTCAACTTGAAATAAGATATCAGCAGGTGTCTAAAAATGTAATGGCAAGAACAGAATGGCGTCGTTTAAAAATCTAACGGAAGTAACTTCTCCGTATTGGCCCTCTCTTTTAAACCAATCAGAATGCTTGAATTCCATGTTGACCCTGTTTTCTCGTATTGGCCCTTGCTTTTCTCATATTGGCTCAGTCAAGCTTTTTATTAGCTCTACCTGTTTCATATCATGTGTGCAATTGATCTAATACAGTGTGTAATATTGTAAAGTTGAATAATAATGACTGGGAATGCATAGCTGAAACTTAAAGGTTAGTTATAATACTTCCAAATATTCTATTATTTCTGTTTTGAGGTTATTTAGTTCGGCATCAGCTATAGGGTATGTCCCTTTAAGGCATTAGTGTAAACAAGGAATAACTCGGACACCCGGTTTTTTCAGTGCAAGACGACTTTCTGAATCAAATTCCACTCCAAACTGGATCGAAAACTGTTGGATTTAGATAATTTCGAGAAAAAAACGCTTCTGTACTTCTGCACAAACCACATCTACTATATACATGACGGTAAGAAAATACATTTCCCGCAGCGCACTATATCACATATAACATGCGCGGGGTACCATTGAGTTTACAGTGCGGCTTTTGAAACTTCAATCATTTTTAGCATTTTCCGCTATTACATAATAATTAACGAAAAAATGACATTATGGGGCGATCAAAACATGTATGTGTCTGTATACGTTTTTTATACAAAAATGTCTTGACTATATATGAATAAGCTTATAACAGGAATGTTTCC
Source organism: Saxidomus purpurata (assembly GCA_022818135.1). Lineage (NCBI taxonomy): Eukaryota > Metazoa > Mollusca > Bivalvia > Venerida > Veneridae > Saxidomus > Saxidomus purpurata. Next base: position 13,851,583 of record JAFMSR010000007.1, read on the forward strand.
TACGTACCTGCTGATAGTCAACCCTCAACGACGCACATTTGACTGTGCTGACCAACTCGACTGGTACCTTTTTTACAAGATCGTGTAATAGCGTAGCCAGGTGCCTATAGTTTACTATTTTTAGAAATGCCCTGAGATGTGATAGAAGGAATAGAGTTGTTTCAAATCTTGTATTTATATATGTTCCGTAGAACGTGGGACAAATATTTAGATTTGGTGACGAGTCCATACGCCAAGCATCTGTGACAGTAGATCTAGAGAGTGAGACACGAGCGGAAAGACGGATATCAATCGGTTTTAAACTTTAAATGACTCAGTTTGAGCCCTCGATCCAGTAGCGTTGACAACTAATAAAGCACTTGTATTATCAATTTCGGTCTCTTTAACAGATACATTACCCAAGTATTACTGAGCATTCACCTAACTTATTTTAAACGCACTTTCCATTTAAATCTTAAAATATGTTTATCAGTTAAAATAATTTACAGCAAGAATCATTACTATCGTAAAACAAAACTGATACTGGTAATGCATTTTGGTACAATCGTCAACGAAATATTTGAAAACAGCTGAAAAATTATCAGAGCTTTAAATCAAAGAAGATCTACTACTCATTCTATTCTTCGCTAGTTGCATCCTACGGTAACACGAGTGGAATTTATGATATCTTTGTTTCATTTATTATAAATAAGAACTGTATTAATTAGCACTTTGGGCACAGCATGTAAATGATTGTGTAAAATACGATAAAAGGGCGGCAAAATTGGATATCTACTTTTGGTGAATGACCTGAATTATTGTACGGCTCGTGGGCGTCTCAAATTGCTAGGTGTTTTTGGTGTTTTATTGAGACTTTTTTTAGGGTATAACATTCAGGAGAACTTTTCTTGGCACTGTTTTTGGTTTCTACAGTTGCTTTCCAAACCCATGAACGCTATTTATGTTATTACATTGCTACATTTTTACCTGTTCTTCTGATTTTTGAGAGAAGTCGTTGATAAGAAACTGTCGCCAGAGACACCTTGAAATCGTTGAGACAAACATTCTAAACGATTTTCATGATTTGATAATTAGAGTGGACAAGGCTTTTCGTGTATTCGACCATGTGACATAGTAATAATGCATTTTACTTTGTAGGGATCTTCACTAGACAGTATGAAACAAGAAAACAAGAAACAAGGCACTTTCATCACAGTTTTTAATGTTGATAACGCACGTTTAAAAATATGAACAGAATATTCTAAGTCAAAAATTAATTCACAAGTTAAAAAGAACTACATTTCTATTCGGCGAAAGTATTTAACATGTGAATCTAACAGTGGGGGGGGGGGGGGGGGGGGGGGCCCGCGGGGGGGTTGAGATGGGGGGGACGGTCCAAAAACGAGGCTGCCTCGTTTTTGGACGTATCTCAACCCCGGCTGGGATTTCTTATCCACAACTCAAGGACATGGTAGATTATTTTCTCACCGTTTAAATCGCATTTTCACACAAGTATAAAGGAATAAGTGCAAATACAGGATGGGAATGAAAAAATGAAAATCAACTTTTTCTCGAATTTTACTTCAAAACCGCTATAGATGGATAGAAAATGATCTAACTAAGAAAATGAATACCAACAACCCTATGTTTATTTCAAAAATAACAATTTTACAGTCATTTTTCGATTTTTATGTCTGCTTACAATTGACGTAAAATAGTCCGGCAGCGATGTGAGATAAGCGATGTGAGATAAGTTTATCTCACATGGGTAAATGCGCGGAAATATGTATCTCATAGGTGAGAAAACATATTCCCTTAATAGAACGACTCAGTTGTTTGACGCAGTATTATCATTCTTGTACAAGACAATTTAATGCTGTGACAACACATCAAACTCTCTCAACAAAATCACAAAACAATTTGAGAGAACGACATCTCCTCTACATATTCAACAGAACAACTTTGAACACAACAACATACATGTTTGACATAACAGCATTATCTTAGACGACAAGATACCTGCTTGACAGAATAATAACTTTTTTTTGCAAGACAACAAACGGATTTAACAGAATAATATTCTGTCAGAACAACATACTCTCTGAGCAGACAACGCATGGATTGATAGAACAATATCGTACCTAAACACCATTTAGGCATTATATATTAATTTGACCGTACAACATTGTCCGTGTACAGGACAACGAACCACTTTGATTAAACAACATCCTCCCTTGAACAAGACAACATATCTTATATCGATTAATATCGTCCCTAAACAGGACAACATACAACTTTGATGTCCCATGACGTTTCCAGTGTGTGTTCAGGCGATATATTTAACGTCTGAATTCAGTGTGAAAATGTCAGTGGCACTTTATGGTAATCTACGTCTATGTTTTCAATCATAATCGCATTACAACACCCTTCTACCAGATTGTTACACCACAAAAATGCAAATTCAATTTAGATTCTACCGATGTGTGTTCCTCTCCCACAATCACACGTAACTCCGACACACTTCCTCTAACCGATATAAATTTCTTTCAAGCACATGTCAGACTTAATAAACAAAGTACTGTTTACTTGCTTTTTTGTGAAGCTGCGTGGAATCGTTCTTCGTAGATTTTTTAAGCATGTCTCTATTACATAAAGCAGTTAACGTATAGTGAAACATACTGCAATCTGCTACATCGTCTCATGATTGATTTTAAATTCGTCCTTCCTTGCAGACCTAGACAATGTCACAGTGATCCATCACTTGTATAACAGAATGTAACGTATGCGTACAGAATGGAAACTATCAAATTAACAGTGCAAAGGATGCATTATTAAAATAGATTGGTCTAGATCAACCAATAACATATTTACACCAGATTTCAAACACATATACAATTAAGCTGTTACAGTTGCTACATTGTCAATGTGCGATTGAAGTCTTGCAGGTTTTGTTCAGGTACTGTATGCAGAAAACACTATGCTACTTCCTTTAATTGATATATACATAGATATAAACATTTGCTACTGTCAGCATAGTAATATTCTGGTCGTGCTCACGGTATCGCATGAGCTTGCAGCACTATCTAGAAAATATACACGCGATATCAACCGAAGTATTATAAATTATTCTTTCTGATCCAGCGTTGTGTATAAAACCTACTACCCCGACAGATGTAAAGTAACTAGCGTGTGTACGTTCATTTATTCAAATGTAACAACTGTGAAGTCAGATGAATATAATTCATGTATTACACTTACTCACTGTACATTGAATGCCTTACTTTTCCTAAACTATCTAATACATTACGTTTGCAAATGCAGTTTGACAACATTAATGTTGTTTCTACTAAATCTTAAATCTACCATTGTTCGATGCGAGATATTCTACATCACATGTTGCTTTATTCGGTAATAGGATATTTAAAACGCCATACATGTAAAAGCATACTTCAATTCAGCAAAAACTAATACACATTTGCCAAAACCATAATCATTTTAGATACAACCAATTGAAGTAAACTACGTGTATTTGTGTCATATGGTTGTAGGGTAAATATTACAAAAACATTATAGAAAAATCTGTACACCATGTATCGGATCTATAACTGGAACCATCAACGACCCTGCCTTGTACTTTACGAAAAATGAAAAACAAAAAAGAGTAAACAAACGCGTACGTGTGTATCAATAAAGCGAGCAAAAACGTTAAGCACGACGATAACCAGAACAAAAATTACGTTCGAGAATAAAAGCGTACATACCAGAAAGTCATAGACGTTCGTACAAGAAATAAACACACATAAATGGAGACTCAAGACGTTCATACGAGAAAACACGTGGTCGTACGAGAACTAAACGCGTACATGCCAATCACAACAAGTTAAAAAGATGCTATTGATACAACAAAAGGAAGAAAAGAGGTGAAAAATTTCGTTTTGCATATTAATCTCCCATATAAAAATCATTAGCACCTAGTAATTTAGCGCAAATGCGAGCTTTGCCAGGTTATAGACGCTTTCTAACCGATGATTGTCCGTCGTCCGTCAACATTTTGATTCAAATGCCATCTCCTCTGCAACCACTCGGCCAATGATGGTAAACAATATGCAGGAATGTTCCTTGTATGAAGCTCTACAAAAATTGTTCAAAGAATTCCAGTCCATGCTGAAGGGAACAAATATCAAAAACTTTAAAAGTCTTCTTGACCTCTTAAACCACAAGGCATACAGCTTAGATATTTTGCATGTAGCATTGTCGTAGTGGATCTGGTTCCAAGATTTGTGTCAGATAATGCCGTCGCAAATTGACCCTCACAGGGTGTCACTTAGATTTGCATATGCGTATAGAGGAAAACCTTTAAAAATCTTCTTCTCTGAAACCACAACCTTGGCCTAGAAGCCAAGGACATTTGGCATGTAGCACGTTGTCTAGTGGTTAACTTTTGTCAAGATGATTCAAATTATGATCCCTGGGGTTCAAGAATTGACACAGCGCAAGGTGGACACTTAGTTTACGGGCTTATATAGGAACTAATTAAAAACCCCTGAAACCACAAGGCCGAGAGCTTAGATATTTGGCATGTCGCATTGGCTAGTAGACCTGTTCAAAGTTTGTGTCAAATTATGGCCCTGGGGTCGAAATTGACCTTGACGGGGGTGGTGCCTTGTTTTACAAAGAGCGGATATAGGAAAACCAATTTGGTATATAACATTGTCTAGTGATCTTCCACCAGGCTAAGTGGATTAGTTCCAAGGTGAGCATATTGGGCCATCTTGAGCCCTCTTGTTCCAATAATCGTCGGGGTCAGTAAATATACGCATGTATAACAGATATACCCAAGGTGTACATGTAGCAGTTGTGGTTTCGGCAGAGAAAAAAAGGGTCATAAATAATCAGTTATAGCAAAATGGTATTCAATATTTTACAGCCATGAACATTGCTTCAAGACAAAGTATCAGTCTGGTCAACATTTCTGATAATGTTTACACTTCAAATCCAGTTTAAGAGTTCTGATCGAATGTTTACAACTTAAACTTGAGCACAACTTGACCTTGAATCAGCCATTCGGACCTTTTTGTGGGGTGTTCAGTTGGTTCCCATTTTGTCAGGTTTCTTCATCATTCAATATGTGTAGAGAGCGTTTGGAAATATGTTTAGACTGAAAACTTATACAATATGATAAAGAAAAAAGGACACCATCAAGAATAAACAACGTATCCAGGTGTAAAAAAATCAGTACACCATGTGAATGGACCAACAATTAAAGTAAGCATACAACAGATGAGATGCACCGGAGTTTCTGTATTATTAAAATACGCTTGACTAAGTGTTAATTCATCGCGTTACGTTTGATTACTATAGCGCGAACAACTAAACGCTTACTTCGAAATACACTTGTACTTCCCAGAACTCAAGACTATTCTTCACTTGTTATCTTAACGGGTTACTTGTATGCATTAGGATTGAAGATCTTGGCTGCAAGAACTCGGAAAAGGTCATTTTAACTTTGTTTTGCTGAAATCAGCGTTGAACAATATCATATTAAACTAGTTTTTGCACCTGCCATTGCCAGGGTGACACGTTGTTTTGAAGTACACATGAAGTATGTCCGTCGTCCGTACAGGAAACATTCTGTAGTTCTAAAGCCCTGTTATCTCCTCTGAAACCAATAGACCATGCATAGTGATAATAAATTATGTAGGAATGGTTTATCTGTAGAAACGATTTAGAATAATTACAGTTCAAGAATTTAACATTCACATGTCATGGCTGCAAACTGTTAAAACACAGAGAAACCTTCTTAACTTAAGACACATGGCACTAGTTAAGCTTAGATATTTCATGTAGAAACAGTGTCTAGTAGAACTCTTTCAACGTTTGTTAGCCAATCATCCGGCTGATAACTGACACTGCGACAGAATAACAGTTTTTGTTATCGCCTTTATTATTGGAACAATTGCAATAAAACAATTCATTTCTTCCTTTTCAAGAACATTAACGGTATGCGAAAGTTTATTATATTTGGCAGACTTGTACCCAGATTGTTCAAATATATCCAAGGTCAATTGACACCGCAAGGGTTTAGAGTTGGATGTTGGTTTAGAAATATTAATTGAACTAATTTAAAAGTACCTACTATATCAGAAACCACTAGGCATAGAGATTAGAAAGTTGAACGAAGTAGCATTAACAAATAGAGCTATTCACTAAATGTGATTCAAATTATGCCCCTCAAAATTGACATTGCCGGGGTTTATAATCTTTTACAAAGATCGTAGTAAAGGACCTTGCAAACATAACTTTGGTATATAAGATTGTCTATTGATCTTGGCACCAAGCAGTGGAATTTGTTCCAAGGTGAGCGATATTGGGCCATCTTAGCCCACTTGTTACAATAATCGTGCGGGGCCATTGTATAGCAGTTGTATTGAGATATCCACATGTACATGTAGCGAGATGTGGTTTCGGCAGAGAAAAACGGGTCGCAAATAATCAGTTATAGCAAAATGGTATTCAATATTTTACAGTGAACATTTCAAGACAAAGTATCAGTTCAATTTCTGATAATGTTTACACTCAAATCAGTTTAAGTTCTTATAATGTTTACACTTAAATTAAGCACAACTTCATTTGTACATTCACCTGTTTGTGGGGGTTGTTCCTATTTTGGTGCGCTCTACATATGTGTATGTTTGAAATATGTTTAGACAGAAAACTTATACAATATGATAAAGAAAAAACAAATTATCAAGAATAAACAACGTATCCAGGTGTAAAAAACCAGATGTGAATGCCAACAATTAAAGTAAGCACACAACAGATGAGATGCACCGGAGTTTCTGTTTTATTACTTTACGCTTGTCTAGTGTTCCATTCATCACTTTATTTGATTACTGTAGGAACAACTTCCCTCAACACTCTAGACTTCCCGAACTCTGTCTATTATTCACTTGTTATCTTGGGATTACTTTGATTAGGTTTGAAGCATCTGGGCTGCAGAACTTCGGTCAATGTCTTTTTACCCTATTGTTTGCTGAAACAGCGTTGAACATTAGCATATTAAACAGTTTTTGCACTGCAATTACGAATGACACGTTGTTTTGAAGTACACATGAAGTATGTAATTTCCTTACCAGGGAAACAGTCAGTAGTTCCTTAGAGCCCGTGTCAACACGAACCAATAGACATGCACAGTGATATTAAATTATTTAAATGGTTTATCTGTAGAAAACGATTTAGTTTATTACAGTTCAGACATTTAAACATTCACGTGTATCTGCAAACTGTTAACACACAGAGAAACCTTTGAACAAGACACTTGATACTAGTTAAGCTAGTTACAATCAAGAAACAGTCTCTAAACTCTTTCAACGTTTGTTAGCCAATCATCTGATACCTGACACTTCGACAGAATAAAAGTTTTATGTTATCGCAACTTTATTATTAACACTTGCAATATATCAATTCATTTTTTGCACTTTTCAAGAACATTTTAACGTTATTGCTGAAAGTTTATTACTATTTGATTTGATACAGCCGACTGATGTTGCTATATATAATGTGTTCAACGTAATGTTTTAGAGTCTGGAATGTTGGTTTAGAAATATTAATTGAATTGTGTAAGGGTACATACTATATCAGAGAACACAGCAACAGATAACAAAGTGAACGAATACATAAACAAATAAGAATCTGTCTTTGTATTTGATGGCTTTTTGTTAATTTTGCTGACTTTATTTGTGGTTGTTATACGGATTCTATTAAAGTTCTTGGCAGTACCTTATTTGTCCAACGTGCAACAAGAATTTGTATGTTTGCGAGCATATCTTTACATGTTTTCGCTCACAATGTTTTCTGTCTCCTGTCTAGCATTAAAGAATGGGCTTTGGGCGATAATGTGCCGGAGAAGAAGTGTATCTCGGGTACGGAATTACTGGTGCTTTTAAATAGAATGATTTTATTATAAACACTTCACCTCTACTCTTTTACATGTACAGTGTACATTTTATGTTATTTCTAGGATTTTTACAAACTTATCTCGATGTTGAATTTTAAAATAAGGTATCCTTAAATGTTTAACATTTAATAACCTTGTCGCTTCCGCAATTCTTTGGACAACTTTTCTGATTTCTAACTTTGATAATCCCCATATGAATTATTCATTTGATATTGTGTGCAATTAATTCAATCACAGCCTACTGAGCATTTACGTATTAAATAAAACTATCAAAGAGAAGGCTCACAATGTCTGATTGTTGTCAATAATTTCAGGTAGGCTTGACATGGTTTGCGCGCGAAGTAGAGTATCTAAGTCGTCACTTTGATATCTTGGTTTGAATAGTATACGGGGGGGGGGGGGGGGGGGGGGGGGGGGGGGAGGGGGGGGGGGCTGAGGGGGGGGGGGGGGGGGTGGGGGGGGGGGGGGGTTATATATGGTAATATGACTCAATGAGTTCAGAACGTGAGACACATCTGTATTCATATCGATGCTAAGGGGTATGAGTCTGGAGAAATGCAGTTAAAGTGTCTCGGGGAAAGTGGCGTCCAATGCATTAATGCAAAGTAAAACATCAAGTAAAATGTTAGGTTGTCTTGTCTCAAATGATTGTTTTAATTACTGTAAAATTATAGTGCATTTATCAATTATTGTTCAAGATGCTCGTTTATAGTTTCTGGTGGAAAAAATCTTAAACATGATATACTTAAACAAAATGTCATCAACAACACTATAGAAAGTTTGTTGAAGATCACAGTGAGCTTAGTCTGACAGAACTTTATGTCTATTTTTATGTTGGAATTTAAAATCCGTTTATAACGCTTTACAATTTGGAAGCGTATAATTTCAAAAACATTGAAACACTTTCCACAAATTTTTACTGGAACCTTTTTATTCAATTATTCGTTCTTTAAAGCTCCTCGCTCTCAATTACCGTTGAAAAAAAATTTAAAAAAAATGACATGCTTATACATAAATATAAAACTAAAGGCTAGAATCAAAATATAAGTAAAAATCTAGGTAGGAATTTGCTGAAATCGATTAAAAATTCGGTTACACGGCACCGCTACACTATATGTTTATATTGAAATTTCAAAAGCGTTTTGCAACGCTTTTGAATTTGGAAGCGTATTATTTGAAATTTGGAGATATACGTGACAGGAATATATACCTTTATATGCCTTTTTATATGACTATATGTTCTAAAATACGTTATTTAAATACAGTTTGAAGAACTTTATTTTTTTACCAAAATCTGAGAGCGAGCAGCTTTAATATATTAATATCAGTCGGTTCGAAGAACCTTGTTTTTCACAAAATGTAGCAGCGAACAGCTTTAAGCACAAACCAAATAGAACAGAAATCGTAGCCATTCTTTTGTGTTAAAATTTAGTCTAAATTATGATCCTTAACATAACATAAACGCAAATGGTAATCTCCATAACGAGTCTCGGAGGATTCGCTTGTAGATCGTCTACTGGAAATTGGGAAATGTTATTTCAATAATTAAAAATGATTTCTTCTCAGGCGTATACCTCGGATGTAAATCCTAATTTTGAAATGTCCCAAAGCACGTATCTGTTTTCACAGGACGACACGTGAATGTTTCTGGAAGCAGTAGATATGTCAATATGATTTATTAGGTTTATCCAAAATGTATTAATTGGAATTAGTGTTATTGTCTATAAACCTTCAAACGTTGTTCGGTTTCGGTAAAGGATATATATGCGTGAACGCCTCAGCGTAGGTCATGCAACAGGGAAAAAGGCGCTTGTGGAACAACCAATGTTTTAAAACTTTGATAAGTTTTGTACCACTGGCCATTTGACGGTGCTCCTACATTATTATTTTGACAAATAAGTTATGAACGACAGTTTTAGTTATATATTGATGTAAAGGTGAAGTGAAAATGAAAATATAATTAACGACTGTTTTCCACATTTAATGGACACTTGCACATCTAGGAAAGTACTTGAATGATATAAACAGATGCATGAAAAGGTGCTTTGTTTCCTTCTGTTTATAGTCCCGGCTGACTCCTTAAATATCTCCCAGCGTGAAATTGCAAAGACTTTACAGACGCAGTTTGAAGATATACAGATGCAAATACAAAGAAAATCCGGAAACAAGACCCTAACTCTTTCAAGAATAGGCCCCTTGATTCTTTTCATGCCCGGTGTATAGTACCGATACACGTGAGACTACCTCTTGGTTTCTAACCATTTCATCTTTAGATGGGTGGGAAATATAGCGTTTCTAACATTGCCAGTACCCCTGCAGGGATTCGAACAATAGCGCCCTTTACCCTGTAGTATTTTAGAAGTGAAACAATCACAAACAAAACATAGTTGCAAACCATTTCTTCCGGCTTTCGTCTTTTCGTCAGAAACTGACGTAGTCAAAGCAGGAAAGTACATATTGAAATCGCACTGAAATTTAGACACATAAAAGGGAAAACGAAAATAAAAATAAAAAGGACAAACGTATTGATACATCTGCAAAATGGGAAGTAGACACTTTATAACAAAGTATTGTAAACATACAGAGTTTGGTCACAAGTTTAATAGTTAAACTGTTTTTTTCGCATTGCGACATTGGCGACAAGTAAAGTACAATGTAATGCATACAACCTAGCTTGTATTTTGCTTAAAGCCCAAATGCTGACTTTAAAAATGCTCGGATAGATTACTGATATAATATCTAGGGAACGGTAAATTAATGTCATTTAAAATCCGTTTAAAGGGGCACTCTCTACATCTAGCAGATTATTTTCTCGAAACATAGATTATCTGTTCAATCAACGTTAAAAGATAAATAAATACAATTTCAAAGAAGAACCTATGGCGAACAATGCCTCATTTTAACACAATCAATATAGAGTCTTTCTGTAATTAATCGCATCCACCCATTTATTGTACAACAACTCTACGTAGATTATTGAATGGTTTACGGTACTGCAGTCTATTTAAACCCGCTGATTTTATCGATAATGACTGGGAATGCATAGCTGAAACTTTTAGGTTAAGTTAGAATACTTCCAATAATTATATTATTTTTGTTTTGGGGGTATTTAGTTCGACATCAGTGGTATGTCCCTTTAAAAGGTGTCCACAATCGTTTGTTTTGTCACTGGCTGGTTTTCTACTCTCCGTTTTGCTTTGCTTTTAGTCGATGAAAACGTAATGACTACTTGAAACCCTCAATTTCCACCAACATATTGCCACTTCCAATTACAATTCAGAGGCTCAATCAAGTTCTAAGGAATACAATATTAGAGAGATCTCAAGAAATGAGTTTTCATCCTTTCAGGGCTGCAACGATTTGATGGAAGAGAACAAAAGAAAATGTAATTAGGAAAAAGACAGAAACCTTAGAATAACTAAAAGTAAAATAAAAAAAATTGAAATCAACGGAAATGTAAGTCATATTTGAGAAGGCAACACAAACTTAAAAAAAAATTATAAAGCGACAAATTATCAGTCGAGTTAAAGCGACAAATTATCAGTCGAATTACTAGTACGTATTATGTTATGAACAACTCGGCCAATACTGCCCATCATACATAGGTACAATTATAGACTTATTTTGATGTCAATATATAGTTTTGTGGACCTGTTCAATGTGATATCGACCGAGGACGAAGTCTCGCAAGCTCGTTGTTTCCGCCAAAACAGCTAGTTCCAAGTAATATTTCACCATACAAGTTCAATAACCTATAATATAAAATTTTGCACAGGTCCATAATTGAATAATATAGCAAATAAGTAGCATATGACAATCAAACTTAGTGACTGAGAATGACAGTGAGGTAAGCATGGTAGCAGCTAGACGATATAATACTTAAGCAGGGAGCCAGAAAGTTTCGGACTAATAAAATTATCTATATTTTCTGCAATTAACACCTCCTATTTATTGGAAGTACAGTGTAACGTCGGTGTTAGTATACTAGGTGTAAAGAAATACTTTGCCGCGTTGGGCTTCTACACAAGTTGACGCCATGAAGATACTGTCTGTCGCCATCAGTGATTTGTAACTATAATTACTTCCCCTGACAATATTGACTTGCCTCATAGGGGTTTTTACACATTAAAACTAATTATCATTAGTTCTCTAATACCCACTAAATATTAATATTGAATCAAACATACTAGCTTGATTTAAGTACGGTATATTGTAAAAATTTAAAAGGGTTTTTGAACATCTAGGTTCTTTTGCTGTGTACATGTGGTTTCGCCTTACGCTTCGGCTTGCATGGAATATTAAACTATATAGAACTGAAGTACTTTTCTTATTTCCACGTTTACGGAAAATCCGCAAATAGTTCTGAATTCAGTAAAGTGGTAAATGTACATAATAGTGTTCGTATAAATTTGGTTTGGGCATAAATTCAAAGGTTATGCTGCCAAACAATAAATGTGCAAAATGCTTACAATTATAAAACACATTTTTGATAATGCGACAGATATTCCTTTGAATGTTAAGATATTACAGCATATTCCGCCGTATTGCACGCTTTCTGTCACGGACCAATAACATGGACTTACTTCACATATTGGCAAGAGTAATTACGTACATTTCTGCAGGATAAATTCTTTTGAAAGGTAAGACTATTCCAATTATGCGAAAAGCACTCAATACAAATATAGTCCTCATATATATCCAAGGCCTTAGATAACAACCTTTGCTAGAAAACTTCCAGCTGTATATCGCATCTCCCTATTGGCTAAGATCTTTGTCTGAATTACAGCAGTCTATGTAAAGGCAACACCAAAATTGACCAAAGTTGTTTGTTAGACTAGTTGTTGTAAAATACTGTAGGCGAGCGCAAATCAAATTAACTAGATATTTTTTTTAATTCAACAAAATATGAGCGAGCGAAGAGGGAAGAAATAATATGTGCAAATACTGGTAGGCGAACGCGTTCTCATATTGGGCTGCTTAAAAAATTAGTCTCGTTATAGTTTGAACAGACCTATAACAGCTTCATAGGTATTTCATCGAAATGTGATCCGAGGTTGCTGTATTTCACTCTCAAAATATGCACGTATTTTAGACAGAAAATGCATAGGTAAATACAATGTACCAAAACAGGATGATGTTGCTCAAGTCAGTGACGTTTAAATGATAAAACAAAGTATCAATAAAGTTTTTCTTTCTGACAGCGAGGTGTCGTTTTGGGAGCTTTGATTGTGTATTTAATATTTTTATGCGCCATTTTTATGGCTTAAAATTGAATAACTGTGCGATGTTCTCAAAGAGAAGACCGCGTTTAGGAAATTGAACAATTTTAAAATCGAGCGAATTTAACTTGCTCTGCGTCCTTGGAATCCACAACGCTAGCAACATTTTTCAGAGCAAACTAAAACAATAACTTTCATAATTATAACACGCCGTACCGGTGCTATTGTTTTAACCGTATGGCTAAATCCCACGCCATGCCGTCACAAAAAGGTTGCACACAACCAAATTAGATGTCATGTAAGCGAATGTAAGACAACAATTTTTGTTTTTTTACAAATGGGTGCGGCAAATCCGATGAACAACTTTTCAATTTGGTGTGGCCTTAGCCTCATGTTACTGTGAATGATTTAATTTATTAACAAACCTAGAATCATTTTAATTTAAGTATTTGAAGCAAGGCACTAGTTTTTCATCAGAACTCGGGCATTAATTGGGTTTACAAGAGTGTGGCATCCAAAATTCTATAAAGTCCTCTGAATTTAATCATTTTGTGTGAAGTGCAAATAGGGGAAATAAATAAAACACGTCAAAAAGTCAAAGAACATTTCAAATGTTCCTTCAACCCATGTCTCCCTGTAAAATATCTAATTCTTTACGAGGTTTGAGAAGTGCTAATATATTTCGTATGCAGACACTAATACAGACAGGAGTTATAGACAGAGGCAACCACCTATCATTCAAAACAACAAAGCCGATTGTTGATTTTGTAATTTTCTGTTCGGTCCTTTCTCATAGAACTAAGTTATACCCTGTAAATATTTATTGTGCCCGTCGTATAATTTCCTTCGAGATATTGTTTGAATTGAAGCCAAGTTAAGTTCACAATATGAATAATAATAACATGCAAGATTGTAGGAAAACAAGAAATTTCCATAAAATCATAGCATGAAAGAGACGGAATTGTGCAAATCTAATTTTGTAAAAAAACCGGTACATTTTGTAAATAGATTACATACAGAATAATGTTATTGTGAATTGAAGATAAGCCAAATGGTATTGTTTATTGAAGATAAGCCAAAAGTGCACAGATTTATCTAAAGCATAGGCCACATTTTGATGGATCAAATAAATCATTTCAAGCTAGTGCGTCGCACGTTCTATATTTTAATTTACAAAATGACAAGATCATAGTCAAAAGATTTTACCTTTGGCCAAGTACAAAATTCTCGTTTTATGACGTCAGTTTGAAAGCGAGGGATTTTCAAGAATCCATTGAAACTTTATGACTGATACATTTTGATTGAATCTTATTCTTTTCTTTACAGTGAATATTTCACATTAGTTTAATATTGTTTGGCTCAAAACATAAAATATGGTCTCAATCCGATATGAAAATATCATGTAATGGCGAGATTACTGATACTGTCCATTCAGTTAAATATCTTGGCGCCACTTTGGACCAAAGCCTGTCTGGTGAGCCTATGGCAAGGTCAGTAATTAGTAAAGCCAACGCTAGGTTAAAGTTCCTGTATAGAAAACGTGATTTTCTAGCACAACATACAAGAAAGCTATTGGTTTCATCCCTCATCCAGTGCTTCTTTGATTATGCCTGTTCATTTTGGTACCAAAGTTTGACACAATTGTTGAAAAACAGACGTCAAACAACCCAAAACAAATTAGTGAGAGTCCTCTTGAATATGGATTCTATGTCTCACGTTGGTCCAAGCCAGTTTAGGTATTTAAAGTGGTTACCAGTTGAAAAACGGGTTAACCAAATTATTTTGGGTCATGTTTTCAAAATTAAGTCAGGCATAGCTTCAGATTACCTGGGAGAACATTTTAATCATGTACACTCATTACACACTCATTGTACAAGGTTAAGGTAACTTCTTGTCCCAATCCTGATGATCCATTCAGATTAAATGTTAATGACAGTTGTTGTTTCTGTATTCCCAAGGTAAAGGGATTTGGTAAAAAGTCCTTTGCTTATCAGGGGTGTGTCCTTTGGAATAACTTGCCACACTTGATACGTAATATTACAGTTTTTGAGCATTTTAAGGAAGCCGTCAAAGACCATTTTTTTTGTACTAGTTTTAACACTGTGTCTTATCATTCTTAACGATCACTTTGAATTTTTACTGTAATGCTTGAATAGGTATATTTGGTATATTACTTTTTTATCTAGTCAGTGCTTTTATTGTCATAAAACCGACTGATGCTGATATAACTGAATATTTTTGTCATTCAGTACTTTGATCTCATTCATAAAATGATGTGTAATAACCTATTTCTGTGATTTTATACAAATGTGATACCATTGATTTATTTGAAGTAAATAATCGTGCCTTTCCGTAGCTGTGCCATCAATGTCAAGGACCACAATGGAAATAAGTGAGAATCACTTTTCCTTTTTTTTGTGTTATCCTTGGTATTGATGTGCATATCATGGTTTATAAACTTGTGCATACATCAAATTCAGTATGTGTATGCATCATGTTGCTTTAACCATCTTTGTTCATCTGTGATATATTAAAGGTCCAATACTAAGGAAAGCGAAAATTCAAATATACTTTAAAATGCACAGAAATAAGTTATTTTTAATAAAAAATGAAAGTTGGTATGTAGAAATTCTAAATAAGTCACAGTACATGTACAATTATTTTTCTATGCATTAAGAAGAAAGTTAAAAAGACCTGGGTAGTCATTTTGTCCATTAACTGAGATTTCAACATAATACACATACTTTTCTTTGTGTTCCAAACACTTTCTGTAAATTTTAACCTGCCAATCTTCATTATTTAGTGTCTTGCATAAGGTAATATACTTGCCATTCAAATAACTGTCACTTAATTTTCGCTTAGTAGTGGACCTTTAAACTAAATGTATCTGTCTACGAGTATCTATCTATAAAGGCATTTCCCAAATGAGTCTTCAAATTTTACGCCATAATTGTCAGACACCTAAAATGTATTAGAAGCTTCAAGCTTGCAACAGTACTTTCCGAATTCTTGACCGAATTTCAAATGACTTTTTTTATTACTTTTGAAATTGCAGTTTTATTTTGTAAATTGCACTTCGCAACAAAATCTGTTTGAAAATCATTGTTCAAGAAAGGTTTACATAACGAATTTGTCCAATGTGTTTACAGCATAAATTCAATGCGTTTTTGAGTTTTCATTCGTCACCTAACTCACTCTTTCAATCCTTTGAATCAAAACAGTAGCTCTGTATAGTTGTTCGTGTGCTTTAAATACTTTTTTATCTAGATACAGTTAAAATAGATGAATGAGTTTTTTTTGTCAATTGACATCAATTGACAATTAGCCGAATGGTTTTAGAGAGCTTCCAAGATATCATTTAAAGGAAATTGTAGACTGACGACGTACGACCTGCGGCTGAAGACGGTAGGCAGTTGTAACAGCTCACCCTGCAAGAGTGTGACAGAGTGTGCCACAGTGTGCCAGATGACTCAAAACACACTAGAACAAGCAAAATTAGGCAGAATGGCAGACGAGCGTCGTTTATCTTATTTCCTTTTTCATTTATTATGTTTCTAAATACTGAATTCAACTAGTAATGTGCCTCAAACGACAAGATAGAGTATAATTGACTTCATAATCGAATAAAAAGCAATAAAACTAGAAACATGGCTCTACTCAAAGATAATAAGATTTTGTGTTTTGTTTTACAATGATCTTTTTAAAATGACAGATGTGTCAATTTGACAAGTAGAATTTTGCATATAATATGGCTGTTAATACTTTTTTTCGACGTAGTCGTATACTTTTGATTTGAACTTCCGTTGGTATGGACGCGTTGCTAACCAACTTCGTTATAATGTGACCAATCAGAATCTGCAAATTATTGGCTAGCGTTTCGGTACCGGAATAAGCAGTGTACTGCCCGGGAGCCTTCTGAAACACAAAATGTGTATATTTTTTTATATTATAGTTATTTATAATAAATCATGTTGCAAAAAAGAAAAAAACAGAACACGTTATGTCAAGGTTTCTGGACAGTACGAAGATCAACTTTTGTATTCAACGAGGTGTTGTCCGGGGCCGGACATCTAGCGTCATTGATTATTGGCTAGCGTTTCGGTACCGGAATAAGCAGTGTACTGCCCGGGAGCCTTCTGAAACACAAAATGTGTTTATTACGTCACCTACGTCGACCATCTTTTTTTTTAAAGATATTACTTGTTTGTTATTAGGTTAAGTCATATTGAAGACTTGTCCCGTAAGAGCAGTCTCAAAACACAAGTTGTCTGCGTTCAGTTTGAAAGAACCGGTATAGTTATTATATATATAACCTTATTACAACACCATATACCGAGATAGTATCATCACAAAGATGCAAATTCAATTAAGATTCTATCGATTTATCTGATAAATTATTTATCCTTTTCCCAAACGCAAGAAACTCTGTTGAATACCCTCATGGCTACATCGAATGAGAAAAACAGAACTATCTTTCGAACATGTGCCAGACTCAATGATAAAGAATGTTATATAATAATGGAAGACACTTACATGTTTGCCGCCTTCATTGGCTTGACATTTTATATTTTTTCACCCTTACAAATGTCAATTTACAGATCAAGTGGCAGACTAAAGCTGCCTGTTCACAGTTTCTGGTGAAAGAAATGATTTCTCCAAAATGATATATGATAATGTAAATCGTAAAAGTAATTGCTAGAAACAACAATACAAGTAAAAATTTATATAGGAATTGGAGAAAATATGTTGCAAATGTTGGTGAGCTTGGTTTTAACACACAGCTATAAACTATATGTTTTTAATGGAATTTCAAGTGTTTGTAACGCTTTATATAATTTGGTGGCGTATAATTTCCAATATATAGAACAGCTTTACATGAATTTACACTTGAACCTATATATATTTATTGTATATGAAATCAGCGTTGCGGGTTCGAGCCCCAATAGAGTCACGACCGCTCCTCCTCATATGACACCAGTACTGGGTTGTCAAAGAATCGGACTCGAGAGCGACTCGATAACCTTCAACCTTTCTTCACACACTTGAGATTAATAATAAGTATAAACTAAACTACCTCATTAAATCAGTCACATACTGATGGTAACAGACACATGCACCCAGACGTTTCAAGGACACTGATGTTGATGTTCGAGTCCACGCTCTGATATTTAATTTAGAAAGTTTTTCCGTAAAGGAAACCTATTATATACTGCAATCTCATCCTTGAAGACCTAGTCAAAATAAGTTGCTCTTATATATGTATCTTCAATACCATTAACAGTGTTCAAAGCATATTAGAATTAAGATTTCAAAAACTCACTAAACTTGAAATATATTAGTTGTGTCTTATCAATGGGGTCCTTTAAATATTACAAGTATAATCGCTGCAGTGAATATGAAACTTATGTCTTTATACATTATTATTCGGACTATTTTATGATTGTCCAGCCAAACATTTAAGCTGGCATTGCATGTTTTCTCACGAAATTGCTGATTTCAGCAAAGCAATAGTTTAGAGACCACGCTACCGTTATCGCATGTGCTGAGGTCACTTGTTAATATCCAACTGCATTAGCATGTACGATGATATTTTAACACGCAAGATTGAATGAAGTGCTATAAATTATTCTGTTGATTAAGCGATATGGGTATGAGCTTAACGGTTTTGTGTTGGATGAAATTGTACAGTATCGGTATTTAGTTCTTTTCGCGGTTCCCAAACACAAATTATACAAATAGCGCACTGTTCATGTAACACTATTATAAATGTTAAATAGGAGTCTGTATATTTCTTCTCAAATTTCCTCTACTTTCGTAAGCATCTTCATAACAATTGCCTACTCTCAAATATGCCTATTATATACACTAAAAACTAGCTTCAAAGTAAGTAAAATTCATAAGGAATTTATTTTATGCAATTTAATGAAATGTGGTGTTTTATCAGTGAAATATAATGTGACGATAAAGATATCATATCAGTCACAGTGTGGGTGATATAGGTCTACCGGAAAAAAATTTCTTTCGGCATTTGAGAGCTTCTCGATTTCAGTTGCCGTGGAAAAAAATAAAATTTCAAAAATTACATACTAAAACATAAATATAAAACCATAAGCTGGAATAATCATTCCGACAACATCCGCAGGATTGCTACTCTTTGAAATTTCAAAGACAAGTTCGCGTTAGAATCGACATTATAAAATGTCTCCCTGTATTTTAACGTTATTAAAATACAATCTTTCATCAAATGTAAGAAAGAAATATTGTTTCGTGACTATGTTATTGTTCATTTTATGCTGAAATAAATATATCTATCAGTGTTTATACAGAGACCATGAAGCAAGTAACACGACTTCCTTTCAAAGGAAAACAAGTAAATTCAAATCCTCCACCGGAAGAAGAACTGTTGTTAATTATTTCTGTACGGAAAATTGCCAATACACAAAACGGTAATCATGTAAGAGCAACCAAGGGTAAAAATCTGCTGTAAATAAGTGACATTCACCTATCCATGTATATATTCCTGCTAAGTGTCAACGAAACCTGACAAACCACCAACCACGGTATGGCTCCGGATGGCAAAAATATCCGTATAAAAAGGCTACTTAAAAAGAACAAAGAACCACAATTAGGTATTAGCATCAGCCATTATTAAGTCGATTATCACGGTTTTTGATGTGTGTCATTTGCCTAACCATACATATATTCACACTACGTTTCAAAGAAATTTGATCAGATAGTACCAAAATATGGTTCCTGTCGGATAGATGTCTATACAAAATGGTTAATTTAATGCAACAAAGTGTCATTTCTCTGCTATAAGTATTGTATCACATCTGTCTATTAAAATGCATTGTGACCGCATTTGGTGTGCATCATTTCTTTACCCAAGCATACATTCCTGCCAAGTTTCAATAAAATATGAATGACCAGTATCAAAGATATGACCGTGACGGACGGAAGGACGGACAATGCCAAAATAATGTTATGAATAATAATTATTCTATACATGTAGTGCAAGCCTCTGGCTTCTCAGTATCCGCACAGTATAATTGACAGTCTCATCGATTTAATTTGTTTTACTAATATTTATATAACACTATCTGTGAAAATCACACAAGGGAGTTTATATGATTTTTCCAAAATGATTTTCCCCTAATATTTCTCATCCATATTGAGAAATCGTTTCGTTGAAGATATTCTGAATAAAACGTAGTTTAGTTGAAAAGTTCGTGACATTTAAACAACATTATGGTGATTCGTTTCCAAAGACCAGTACAAATTATTCACGCGACTGTGACGTCACTGTTTTACTCAAATTGTGAAATTTTTACGATAATCGGAAACAGGCGTGTCAATTCTTTCAGTCCGGGCATAAATACAGAGATTGAAGAATACAGTGGATGGAAGTTGCATCAGGATATAGAATATAGGTTGTTGTTTTGATATATACATAAGCTTCAAGCGGTTACTTCCATCTGGAAAGGATAAAATTTACAAACTGCTATTAGGTAACGAATAAACCGTGTAACTGAAACAAATTTTAAAAAATGTTTGAACGGAAATCCTATATAATAATTCAATTAATACCCGTCCATTGCTTATTCTAACGCAATTTCGTCGTAATGTCGATTCGGATTAGTTAAATCATTTACATTTGCGACATTATCAAGCAGTTGTTCTTATATCACACAATATGAACTCCTTAGTTATTCATTATTCCTATATTAAAATGATTTTCATATAAGCTAGTTCATTTCAAGTTTTTTTCGATACACAATATACAATATATACATGATTCTTGTTTTCCACACGTGATGGGCGGCTTCTGTGTGTATTGAAATTATGACATTATGGCCGAAGCATCCGAAAGTCACTTGCAATTGTAGCATTTTGTAGTTCGGCGTTTTATTTAAAATTCTTAGTATATACTAAGTACACATGCAGCTCCTTCTATTATAAATAAAGCATCAAAAGCATAAGAATAATAAATCTGCAAAATGCAACGTAGATGTCTACCTGTTGATAGGTAGAGTATGTTCAAGAGCAAAAACTTTATGACACTTGTGATTTGTAACGTAAAATAGTTTACCTGTTGAGTTGAAATACAATTGGTGTCTCGCCAGTGGTGCTTGTCTCGCCAGATAGCAGGGTATTTCCGTGTTGATCCACAACATGCAACACAGCACCATTATCGCATGTTATTTTCACACGATTGTCTGTCATCTCGTACTGGTACACGCATTCTTCTGCAGTTTGTGTTTTGTAGATAAAATAATGTACACATAACAATAGTACAAAATATAATTTTATCTCCATTTTGACATCACTAATTAGACATCAATGAATTGCCTGATTTTTTCGGTCTATAATCTATTTCTCACAAATATCGTTGTGAAAAAAACACTTTTTAATTGGAATGGTAAAACACATTTTATAAACACCCTATTTAATCTAAATTCTCGATTTGATTCTATATAGTACTTCGTTCATTTACTAATTCTTTGGAGAGCTTTTCCGCTTACTTTATTCTCCAATACCATATCGAGAACAAGTAGACACAGCCGTTATTCAGAATACCAATGCTCGAAACGCAAAACAGGCCCATAAATCCCATTACAGAATGAAACATGAAGATGATTGGAGTGGCAATGCTGCTACATCCAATTTACCAAAACTTCGTAAAAATATATATGCTCGAGACTAGAATCGGTAATCTGATCATCCTCATATAACTTTTACTGAACGTTCGTAGCAATGTTTCGATAGAGAAGTTAATTTTCTTGTTTATTCGTTTGATTGCTTTTTTGTTTTGTAATATATGTTTGGCCATAAATCTTATACGCACCGGAAAGAACGGATAATTCAAGAGGTACTTTAGATTAGACTGAATATACTGTGCATGATGAAAGTTGAATATTGGTTTAAGTAGCAAATATACAGGTAAGATGTGTGGTGAACCGAGTTCTATCCAAAAATGCACCAAAGAGTGTTCACCAAATTCTATCCAAAAATGCACCAAAGAGAAGTGTTTTTGATAGAGGAGTTAACAAAAGAAATTCGCACTTTCAAAAAAACTTATATTAGAAAATATTTTAACTTCGTACGGAAAACGCTAAAGTTCAAAGGTTAAAAAATACATGCCATAGTATAGCTGAAATATAACATCTTATTTTTTCATGCTTATATTTAAGTTTCAAAAACTGATTTTACGCAACTTTGTTTGTTAATGAACAAAAGGTAAAATGTCATAATAAATGCATAAAACAATATTCATATGGTCAGTAGAAACTGTGCTCATATGGTTACAAGACATCAAGGGCGGAAAACACATATTATTGACAATGTCATTTAGAGTACAATATGAAACACTGTTACAATGTAAGTTGCCGTCTAAATATGGTCATTTTAATGTTGTCGATACGCTATTCATAGTCAAACAAATCACTTATAACAGAAAGAAGTAGTAACTTAACTACCAGCACTGGTTGGCAGCTTGGCTGTCTGTGAGATACGTGTCTTGCCGACGAACACATTTGATGTGGCAAGACCAGTAACTGATAGTTGGTCGTGTTAATTGCAACCAAAGTGTCGTAAATATAAGAACAAAGATGTGTTGTATAAAATCGCTTGCTTGTTCAAAGCAAATCAATTACTTGGAGCAGTAAGTGCAAAGTTTATACTTCCAAATTGCTGTAGAATACTGTTTCGGTATTTTATTCGAAATTTATTACCACGGTTTTACGAATTTTGTAACTTTGCTATTTGTAAGAGATCTCTGCACCTGAAGTGCTTTACAATGAATGACATATTTAATGTGCATATGCTTCGGTACAAGTAGCTGAACTAAACGATGTGAATATTCACATTGAAGGTTTTCTCTTTTCTCCAAAATTGATAAAACACCCGACATACGAAAAAAGGGCGGTTGAATTGAAACTGAAGAATTCGATAAATTGTTACTGTGTTAACCCGTCATTTCAAGATTCTAGTCCACTGTTGCTGGCGAATATTTTTCCTAAAATTATGTATTTAAAAACATGAATTGTAAAAGGTAAACACACGTGGTAATACAAAATTTTTGAAAATATATTTTATACAGTTTGTAAGTATGGTTTGATGGCCTCATTACACTTCATATTTATATTGGATTTCAAAAGCGTTTGTAACGCTTAAAAATTTGGTAGCATATAATTTCACAGAATGCAGAAATACTTCACAGCAATTTAAACTGAAATCTTTTTATTTGATGATTCGTTCTAAAATATGTTACATTCAGAGAGTTCAAAGGTCTTTATTAGTTCACCAAAATCAAAGAGTGAGCAATATTAATGATGTTGAACTATGTAAGGCCAGTCACTGTTACTATCATTACTATAATGTGTTGTTCTGGGCGCTTCAGTAAATTGCAATCAATAAATGCTGACTGCTAAAGCTTTTAATGTCACGAGCGCTTCACTGTGTGTAATAAACAGATTTTATTTGTGCGAGTTATCTGATTTATTCATGCTTGTCATACTTAGTTATGCAAGCAAAAGTTATGGGACTATAAAGTCCAGAGAACACGTGCACAGAATAGAATTTTATTCTTGGGATTGGGGCTATACATGTCTTCATTAATACGTATCAAAGAAGTAATATATGCATACATACAATTAACGAACAGTACATAAAATGAGGAGTGGTGATAATGTAAACTGAATGGATTGCCTTAATTGCTAATTAAATTAAGGATCATGCTTGACAACTCAGAAACCAAGTGACTCAATTAGTTATACAATAGAAAATTAACATATTTATACAGAAACTGTTAAATAAGAAAACTATTTAATGAAATAATCCATGAAAAAGCAATATACTGATCAAAATGTTATTATCATAAAACACTGCAAATTTATCTATAAATTTAACGTTTTATTTTTTTTGTTTAGAGTGGTGGAACCTATGCTGGAGGTATCCCTATGCTAGTGGTATCTCCGAAAAACGGCTATTAACAGAAAAACAGGTGAAGAAAAATGTTCAGGGTACATTCAGCATTGACAAGTCGATGAAATGTTTATACAGCAAACGTAGTGATAGCCGCGCGTGCAGCTCTGTGACGACACAGCAGCCGGAAAAATTGTACTTGATCTATTTCGCTAGAAAATTTCTTAAATATTGACATCAACATCACCCAGTTAAAGTTAGCATTTTTGATAAAACTTATTTCTTTTGTATAAAAATATATATTCTATGGAAACTGTTATATCTTGTTAATTAATATTTAGGCTCTAAAAACTGTTTCCCACCTGTTGGTTGTCAAATATCACATACCGCCAGCATTGGTTCCCTTCGAGGTGAAATTTAAAGTTTTGACATGTGTTGTGTCAATAGCTCCCAGAACGACATAGTCAAGTGATGAAGCACATCAACGTCTTGTTTCGATTTAGCAGGGATAACATTGTTTTCGCTGAGGCAAATCAAAATGGTAAGGATTTCCTGCTTTCTGAACTGCTGATATACATTCAAAATACCTCCAGCATAGGTTCCCCCACTCTAGTTGAAAACAAAGATCTCATTGAAGCCAGTTATACACTCAAAACACCCAAGCCAGCACACAATTCAGCAACACGAATATCACTTTTGCTTCATCTAAAAAAAAAAAAAAAAAAAAAGTCATAAAATTTTAGTATTACAAACCAAAATCGCCAAGTCTTTCTAATTTTTCAAATGGGAGTACAATCTTGCTTGTAAATATTGTGAATGCTCCAATCGATTGGCGATGATAAAATCTCTCAGTGATGGATTTAAAGCTCTTTTCAGAATTTGGAAGCCTATGCCCTATAATTTTCTGTTTAATATGAAAACTTGAAGTTAACGACAAATAATACTGATAAAAGTCAGAAAATCCTTTTAATAATAAGATGGTTGAATCC
>JAFMSR010000007.1:13884149-13976649 GCA_022818135.1 Saxidomus purpurata
CTTTTACATGTAAACATTGTGAGCTTTTATACCTATTTTTGTATACATGTAACTGATGTACATTGTATTCCTTAAGCCATTATCACTTGAATTAATTAATTTACCATTATATAGCGTACATGTATAATGAAAGTCACCCTTTACACATTGTACAGTGCGCATTTTATTGATCCCTGTGGTGTTTTGTTTTCGTGAAAAAGTTGTGCTAAAAAAATTATTTTTTTGAAAAGTATTGAAAACAATACCGTGCTAGTTTTGTAGCAGTCTTGTACTTTTGATTAAAAAAAAACAAACGGCAGAAATATTATGTAAAAATAACTTTCAATGTTGCCGATAAAACATCTTACCCGACTCTCATTAATGTTTGAACTTGCAGTGCTACTAATTATTGAAACATCAAAAGTTACATGTATAACAATGAGTGATTGTTAGTTTATACTAATTTTTTTGGCTCGATTGTGAAGAAAGCTTGTAGCTTATCGAGTCACTCTCCAGTCCGCTTCCTGGAAAAAACAGTACTGGTGTCATATGAGGAAGTACGGTCGTGACCCCAGTGGGGCTCGAACCCGCAACCTCCGGGATGAGCGGCCGACACCTTAACCTCTATACCACCACTGAAACAATTGTTATTTTTGCAGCAATTACCTTTTCTTTTTGTCATAAGACATTGTTCTTTTTAAGCCATTTCAGTTATTAAGGGTACTCCCTATATCGAGCAGATTATATTCTCGAAACGTATTTTGAACAATGAACGTAAAATGATAAATAAATACAATTTCAAAGAAGAAACTTTGGCGAAAAATGACTCATTTTACCACAATCAATCAATATAGAGGCTTCCTGTAATAAATCGCACCCACCCATTAATTGTACAAAAACTCTACATAGAGTATTGAATGGTTTTGATACTGCAGTATATCTTAAAGAGGCACTCCCTACATCTAGCAGATTATAGTCTCGAAACCTAGATTATGTGTTCAATGAACGTGAAATAAATACAATTTCAAAGAAGAACCTATTGCGAAAAATACCTCATTTTACTTTTTTTTTTTTTTTTTTTTTTTTTTTTTTTTTTTTTTTTTTTTTTTTTTTTTTTTGTTTTTTTTTTTTTTTTTTTTTTTTTTTTTTTTTTTTTTTTTTTTTTTGGGGTTTTTTTTTTTTTTTTGGGGGGGGGGGGGGAGGGTTTTTTGGGGGGGTTTTTTTTTTTAAAAGAGTAAAAAAAAAAAATTTTTAAAAAAAAAAAATAAATAAAACCACAATTAATCAAGATAGAGGATTTCTGTAATAAACCGCATCCACCCACTAATTGTACAACAACTCTACATAGAATATTGAATGGTTAACGGTACTGCAGTATATTTTAAACTGATTTTATGACTGGAAATGCATAGCTAAAACTTTAAGGTTAAGTTATAATACTTCCAAAGATTCTATTATTTATGTTTTGGAGGTTATTTAGATAAGACTTCGCGGATAGACAGAAAAAAAGTTGATTAATTGAAAGTATGTGGAAGTTGTAGTTGTCCTTCGTTTGTTTCGTAGAGATCGACCAGAAATCACTGTTATATACATGTATCGTTTGGACGTCGAAAACGACACGAGTTGAATTTCAGTGTATTTTCTGAAACTTTTCGGCATATTTTTGCTATACGAGGGGTTTCATTCAAATAAAAAGTGCCATCGCTCAGTTTGGCCCTTCCTAATGGCGACCACGAAGAGATTATAGTGATCTGGTCGTTTTACCCCCCCCCCCCCCCCCCCCCCCCCCCCCCCCCCCCCCAAACAAACCCCCCCCCCTTTTTCATTTAATAAATTAGAGACAATACCATACATGTATGTCGATCCGCAAGCTCGATTCCGATTATAGTAGTTTACTAGCTCGATGCATTTAGCGAAAGCAAAGTTTGGACCAAATATGTGAGAAATGTTATGGAAAAATATTTCTCTACGTCGAACAAGACCAACTGTTAGGAAATCGAACTGGAATTATAAGTACAACCTACTTGGATAAGGTCAGTGCATATTTTTTTGCTAGAGAGCAACAAATAGTTTACTATTTTTGTTGCCATCGCAACAAGTATTGTCTTTCGAAACAGAAATATGTATATAAACATCGCTTCATCCACTATCCACCTGCTAAGGCTCATAATGATACTTTGAACACGATTTAAGATATCACAGGGTACAGGTTATGTGTGGCACTTTTCCCATTTCCAGCAATTATTGTCTGACGATGAAAAAACAAACAATGCGCATAATCTCTATATTGCCCATTCAACACAAGCGATTTTATATTGACTTCCTAAGCATCCAATCTTTGAACAGTTGGATACCGGACATAATGAAGTTTATAAATGAAACCTGTAGCCTGGAAGTGACTAATTAAAAGTATTTATGAAAATACCATAGTCTAATTCATATTAAGGTTTCCTCCGCCTTGAATGTGTGTGCCAGTTTCAAGTATTCTAGTGATATTTACATCCGAGACAGTGTTCCGTTTAGACATAAAAGACCATAAAAATGACATGTTGTACCCAACAGTGTCAAAAAAACAAAAATAATATCAAACAGGGAATGCCACGTACCAAAAACGCAGCCTCCCCAAAACGAGCCCCACAGCACCCAGAAGTGCACACCACCAACACACACACACACGCACACACACACACACACACAATCACGTACACACACACATATACACTACCAACACACACTAGCATACAAAGCAAACACACGAGGACAAAACGAACAATTAAAGGAACACAGTGGGGCACCGCCTTGGAACGGTCAGTGGCAAAAACACCACTGGGGAGCTTAAACCGGTTTATGGTGCGCACCCAACCTCACTCTTACCCCCACCATGTTCCAAAGTCACAGGACAGTGTAAATAAAAGTAATCCCTGCTAGGTGAATCTCTAACACACGCAATGGAAACAAAAGGCATGGTATGTAAAACACAAAAATGCTCGTGTATAAATGTATAAAAAGCAAACCTTGAGAACCAAAAAACGTATGTACTCAATGCCTTTGCAGAAGGCAGAGCACCAAGAGAAACACCCTTAAGGGCCCGACGAAACAGGCCAGAGGACAGAAATCAAAACAGTTTCGTCCCAGTGGGATTTAAAAACTGCCCATCATAGAGTCCTCCCCCTCTTCCGTCACACACAATCAAAGAGGGAAGCATAGTCCAACTGTAAACGGGTTGAACACCAAACATGCGGTGTGTCTCAAAACAGTTGGGTCGTAACCTCTTTTAACAAAACGTTTTATAATTTTAGCAAATACAGTTGGAAAATTGCCATGACCCAAAATCTTACGAAGTTTGTAAACCACATCCCCATAAAAATCGGGTTTTGAAATACCTTCTCGCAGAAGAGTCTTTAGATTACTATTGAATTTCAAAACCAAATCAGAATTACGATAGTAAAATTTAGCAAAATATTTACGCAATTTGTAATAACGGTAGCCCTGTTGAAGAAGTTTATTTGTAATATATTGATTACGTTCATTGAAATCCTCAACATAACTACACGCTCTGGCAAACCGAATTAACTGAGAAATGTATACCCCATAAGATGTAGCACGAGGTACATCCCCATCCAAATGGGGGAAATTTACAATACTAAAATTAAAATCATCCCTCTTGTCATAAATTTTGGTATGTATAATATTGTTATAAATAGAGAGATGTAAATCTAAAAATGAAGCACCAGTATCCAAATTGTTAGTTTTAATTAACTGGAGTTCCCGGGGATAAATAGTGTCCACCAATTGACCAAAAAACGGGTTATCCATATTAAGAATATCATCCAGATAGCGTGATGTATTATTAAAAGCAGTGATAATGTCTGCCTGCGTGTCTGGAGAAAGACTCAACATAACGTCTCTTTCATAACAATATAAAAACAAATCTGCGACAAGGGGTGCACAATTTGTTCCCATGGGAATACCGATTACTTGTCTGAAAACTGCATTCCCAAACCTTATATAAATGTTGTTCAATAAAAAGGAAAGGGCTTTACAAACTTCGTCACAGGTCCACATAGTATAATGTTTAACAATACAGCTAGTAAAAAAAGCTTTATCGAAATTGCAGGCGAGGAATGTAACATTCTCCCTGGCAAAAGTCTTTTGAATTAGGGCAGTTAGCTTGTCATTTATCAAATTATGTGGTAAAGTGGTATACAGAGTAGAAAAATCGTATGTACTGACTGAAGTTACTTTGTAATTATTAACTTTAAACTTATCCAGGATTTCGCCAGAATTTTTGATCGACCAAAATAAATGTTTACCAGAGTTTTCGTATACTTTATCACAATATCTTTTCACGTGGGCTTTTATAGCAGTTAGGCAAGATGTTAATAGTTTTGAAATATTTGTAGTGGTACAAGAGCTTGAATTAGCGATGAAACGAGCTTTATATGGTTGTTTATGTAATTTAGGAATCCAGTACATAGTAGGAAGTTTAATATGTTGATCATCTATACGAACTTTCAAATTAGAAACTTCACTGATGTGATCAGTGACCACATTTTGTTCAACGGAAGGACTCAATATATAAGCTTTAGTGCTATTTAGTTCGTTTTGTAAAACATTAATATAATGTAGGCGTCAAATGATGATAATATTGTTGGCCGCCTTGTCTGCTGGAACTAAGACATACTTAGAATGAAATTCTTGGAGTAGCTTTTGTAAAAGTAATAAAGGGGAAAAACACTTAATCAAATACAGACAATACATTTCGAGTTATTCCTCTTTGATAGATCCTAGTCCCTGCATACTTAAAAACTTCTGAAATATTATCGAGTGTAACTTATGTAATATTTGATGCTATAATTATTAGACCAGCACAACTTAAGGCTTCTGTGAAGTAAAATCAAATTCTGACCAGGGGTTTTTGAGATTAAAAACACACACGATTTTATTATCTCATGCCCCTGTGACCTAGTAACCCGAAACATTGACAACTAGGCATTGTACTTATAACTTCTATGAAATATCATTACATTCTGACCAAGGATTTTACAATCCCGAGACCCTGTGGCCTTTGACCTAGAGCTCCGAAACATAGACCTTGCACAACTGGGCATTGTACTTGTCATTTGTGTGATGAATCATTATATTCCGACTGGGTTTTGGAGATTTAGTATCCATTAGATTTTACTATCCCGAGCCCCTGCAACATTGACCTTTGACCTAGAGACTCGAAACATGGACCATTCACAACTTAGCATTGAATTTATCACCTGTGTGAAGTATCATTAAATTCTAACCAGGGGTTGTGAAGATTTAGCGTCCATAATATTCCACTATCCATAGCCCCTTTGACTTCGACCTAGAGATCCGAAACAGCGGACATACCCAATAACTGATGTCAACTAAAAAACCTCCAAAACATAAATAACATAATCTTTTGAAGAATTAACTTAACTTAAAAGTTTCAGCTATGTATTCCCAGTCATTTTCGATAAAGTCAGCGGTTAAAAATATACTGTATTACCGTAAACCATCCAATACTCTATGTCGAGTTATTGTACAATTAAAGCTGCTCGCTCTCAGTTACAGTTGGAAAAAAATATTTTTCAAAAAAATTGACATTCTTATTCAAAAATATAAGTCTAAAGGCTAGAAAAGAATGAGCAAAAATCTGGGTAGGAATTTTTGGTACGTGGCATTCCCTGTTTGATATTATTTATTTTTTTTTTTTGCAGAAATCGATTAAAAAAGGTCGGTTACACGGCACCGCTGCACTTTGTTTATATTGAATATTGAAGTGTTTGCAACGCTTTTGAATTCGGTAGCGTATTTTTTAAATTTAGAGATATACGTGACATGAATTTATACTGGAGCCTTTATATATCACCATATGTTCTAAAATACATTATTTACATCCAGTTTGAAGAATTTTTATTTTTTACCAAAATCTATGAGCGAGCAGCTTTAAATGCCAAAACCTGTAAAATCGGTTTGCCTTCGAAGTGCAAATAGTGAGACTATAGCTTACCCAGTGAAGTTACCACATAAAGGGAAATAACCACAGTAACGTTAACATGTAGCGGAAAAGAACGGCTATTGGTTGTTAGTTGTTTCCATCCAATTTTCAATATCACGTTTAATTTATAACGGAAACACACCGAAAAAACGGCTAACTGTGTGTCTGTCCATTCTAAGTGTCCCTTCCATGGAAGGAACAGTTTGATATTATTTTTGTTTTTAGGGCCGTCGTATATAACAAAAAGCCCTAGCGCACAATTTGTTGGGCTACACGTTACCAGAACCGACACTTTTTGACTTGCAACAGGATTTCAGGAAGTTGCCGTTATTGAAAGTGGCAATAGAAAGCTATAGAAAGGGAGACTAGTCGTCAAAGAAACATCGATTGAACCTTGCATATTACATCTCTTTCACATGAAAACAAAAAAATATAAAGCTGCTCATTAACACTTTCCGGTGAAAAAATGTTCTTTAAAATGTAACCACGAGTAATAATCTACGGAAGCCCAATAGTGCCACTTTGATTGTTTTTTAATTGATTTTTTCAACATAACTAAGTTGAAAATTCAAGATAGTAAGTTGAATATTCAAGATACTAAGTTGAATATTCAACTTACTAAGTTGAATATTCAAGATACTAAGTTGAATATTCAACTTACTAAGTTGAATATTCAAGATACTAAGTTGAATATTCAAGATACTAAGTTGAAAATTCAACTTACTAAGTTGAAAATTCAAGATACTAAGTTGAAAATTCAAGATACTAAGTTGAAAATTCAACTTACTAAGTTGAAAATTCAACTAAGTTGAAAATTCAACTTACTAAGTTGAATATTCAAGATACTAAGTTGAATATTCAAGATACTAAGTTGAAAATTCAACTTACTAAGTTGAAAATTCAAGATACTAAGTTGAAAATTCAAGATACTAAGTTGAAAATTCAACTTACTAAGTTGAAAATTCAACTAAGTTGAAAATTCAACTTACTAAGTTGAATATTCAAGATACTAAGTTGAAAATTCAACTTACTACGCTGAATATTTAACTTACTAAGTTGAATATTTAACTTACTTAGTTGAATATTCAAGATACTAAGTTGAAAATTCAACTTACTAAGTTGAATATTCAAGATACTAAGTTGAAAATTCAACTTACTAAGTTGAAAATTTAACTTACTAAGTTGAAAATTCAAGATACTAAGTACTAAAATCAGTAACTTGAATTTTCAACTTAGTAAGTTGAATTTTCAACTTAGTATCTTGAATTTTCAGCTTAGTAAGTTGAATTTTCAACTTAGAATTTAGTTATTCAAACTGTCACGTATATTTCTAAATTTAAAAAAATACGCTACAAAATTCAAAAGCGTGAAACGCTTTTGAAATTTTAATATAAACATAGTGTAGCGGTGCCGTGTAACCGACATTTTAAACCGATATCTGCAAATTCCTACCTAGATTTTTGTTTATATTTTGATTCTAGCCTTTTAGTTTTATATTTATGAATAAGAATGTCAATGTTTAAAAGAAATATTTTTTTCAACGGTAAATGAGAGGCAGCAGCTTTAAAGCTGCTCGCTCTCGGTTAACGTTGAAAAAAATATTTTTCAAAAATATCCACATTCTTACTCATAAGTATAAAACTAAAGGCTTGAATGAAAAAATAAGCAAAAATCTAGGTAGGAATTTGCAGAAATCGATTAAAAAGGTTGGTTACACGGCACCGCTACACTATATGTTCATATTGAAATTTCAAAAGCGTTTGCAATGCTTTTGAATTTGGTAGCGTATTTCTTTAAATTAAGAGATATACGCGACATGAATTTATACTGGAACCTTTTTATATGGCCATACATTCTAAAATACGTTATTTACATACAGTTTGAAGAACTTTTATTTTTTACCCAAATCTGAGAGCGAGCAGCTTTAAAGGAACATACCCTATAACTAATGAGGACTAAATAACCGCAAAACATAAATAATAGTAACTTAAGAAGTAGTATCACTCTACCTAAACTTTCAGATATGCATTCTCAGTCATTATCAATAAAATCAGCGGTTTTAAATATAATGCAGTACCGTAAACTATTCACTAATACATGAAGAGTTGTTGTATAATAATTGGGTAGATGCGATTTATTACAGAAACACGGTGGGGAATCACGTGATCAAAATAATCTCTAAACAAAAGTAAATCTTTGAAAATGTTAAAAAATAATGAAAGTTGTTTAGCTTTAAATATGAAATGTAGCCTATCTTATGGCGACATTAATATATTCTAGAACTACATAGGTCTCATAGTCTCCTTCCGATTGTAATAAACTCTTCAGTACACTGAACTAATTTATTTTTGAAGTGTTCAGCACAATCAAGAAGGTGATTGTTATTGAGACCTGAGTAGTTCTAGAATACGTTTATGTTGTCATAAGACAGGCTACTTTTTATTATCACAGCATATATTTACTTTTGTTTAGAGATTATTTCGATCATGTGATTCCCCACCGTGAGAAAGCCTCCACATTAATTAATTCTGGTAGAAAGCGGCATTTTTCGTCATAGGTTCTTCTTTGAAATTGTAATTATTTATCATTTCACTTTCATTGAACACGTTTTGGGGAGGCTGCGTTTTTGGTACGTGGCATTCCCTGTTTGATATTATTTTTGTTTTTTTGTGTGTGTTGGTAGTGTATGTTTGTGTGTGTGTGTGTGTG
Organism: Saxidomus purpurata; assembly: GCA_022818135.1. Taxonomy (NCBI): domain Eukaryota; kingdom Metazoa; phylum Mollusca; class Bivalvia; order Venerida; family Veneridae; genus Saxidomus; species Saxidomus purpurata. The sequence goes on from JAFMSR010000007.1 coordinate 13,892,851, forward strand.
TGTTGGTGGTGTGCACTTCTGGGTGCTGTGGGGCTCGTTTTGGGGAGGCTGCGTTTTTGGTACGTGGCATTCCCTGTTTGATATTATTTTTGTTTTTTTTCCTGTATGGCCAAAATCACCAGAAATGCGGATCTGATATGCAAGAATTGCTATAGATGGATAGATAATGTTCTAAGAAAATGAATACCAACAACACTATGTTTAATTAAAAAATAAAATGTCTGCAGACATTTAATGTGATGTGCTGTTTACTTGTATTCCTAGAAATTTTAATTAAGCACACCCTGTAGGCTGAGATAGCTATCGAAAATTTGATTTATGCTTCTTTCTCCGCGACTCGAGGGTCCAAGGAATTATTCTGCATATTCTATGTTTAAAAATATTTTTTCAAATGAAATTTAACTCTTAAAATCTTAGATAACTATTCATTGTTCATTTCATGGAAGGGACACTTAAAATTGTACAGACACACTTGACTAAACAATGCAGCACGTAAGCCGTTTTTCGGTGTATTTCCGTTATAAATGAAACGTTGTGATATTGAAAATTGGAACAACTAACAACCAATAGCCGTTCTTTTCCGTACGCACCGCATGTTTACGTTACTGTGGTTATTTCCCTTTATGTGGTAACTTCACTGGGTAAGCTATAGTCTCACTATTTGCACTTCGAAGGCAAACCGATTTTACAGGTTGACATTAAATAGCTGTCCGCCTTCTAGAAAATGGTGTGACAGTTGCAAAATATCAGATCTGTGGAAGGGGTCACACTGAAACGCCAAATTAATTAGTTAGGTAAGCCATTGCACACATATATAAAATAAGCTATTGCACGTTGGACTTGCAGAAATCGCCCGACAATGCGTTTGCAGTTGCATTTTGAGTTTGACAAATAGCTGAAAGAATGTTAATTTACATATCGTTTGCATACCGTTTAAATGCTGGAAGTATTAGCGCAAACTTACCATATAAGTGTGTGTGTGTGTGTACATGATTGTGTGTGTGTGTCGTGTGTGCGTGCGTGTGAGTGTGTGTTGGTGGTGTGCACTTCTGGGTGATGTGGGGCTCGTTTTGGGGAGGCTGCGTTTTTGGTACGTGGCATTCCCTGTTTGATATTATTTTTGTTTTTACCATGTGACCATATAAAAGCAGATCTAGCGTGACGTAGCAACAGGTGCGTGGAGTATTAAATATTGTAGATACTAATGCCTGAATTTGCGTCGAATGTCGTAGTTTGTACTTCTATAAAATATATAGACAGATGTGCCCTAGAAGGAACGTTTGGAATGCCATAACTTGTTATTCCTCTTAGAAATACAATTTAATGCAGTCATTTGTTGTCTGATATGTTGTGACCTCTGACTCTGATACACTCTGACACTTTCTCCGCGATCCGGGGATTCTGATTGGCTGAAATTGGGCTGTTCCATTACGTGCTTCCCACACTTTTTACAGGTAAATTAAGTAAGTATGTTCTATACGCAAGGGAAATAATCACTCCTGACCAAGGGCAAAATGGAGGATAAGAATTTTCAGCTTATTTCTATGAAATATGTTAAAATGGAGTAGAGCTAGTTTTTTAAAAATTCTTTTGAAGATAAAAGTATTTTTTACATGATAATTCTTCAAATACCTGCTTGATTCGCATGATTTTTCTCGTAAACGTGTAAAATCGCTCGATACCAAACTTGCATAGAATCCGGATGTTTGGAATTATTTCGCGTGCGACCATTTGTCGGAAATAAATATCACGCGAATCACGGAGAAACATCGGATCGGGGAGAAAGAAGGATATAGTGTAGCGTGTTAGAAATCCACAATAGCCTAGATCTTTTTCATAAAACTCACTTAATGTCTCGAGTGGGAGGGGCCTAAATTATGATATCAAGGCAGTGTCATAATAGTACTGTCCTGTGATATCAGACATTGCAATATCAACAAATATCTGACCGGTGTTGGCGCGTCGTCGTCATGGCAGTTGCATAATGAAACTGCGCATCAGTACGATGTTAAATTGTTTGGCAACAATATTCCTTTGCCTTTCATATCATGCCTTTTGTTTCCATTGCGTGTGTTAGAGATTCACCTAGCAGGGATTACTTTTATTTACACTGTCCTGTGACTTTGGAACATGGTGGGGGTAAGAGTGAGGTTGGGTGCGCACCATAAACCGGTTTAAGCTCCCCAGTGGTGTTTTTGCCACTGACCGTTCCAAGGCGGTGCCCCACTGTGTTCCTTTAATTGTTCGTTTTGTCCTCGTGTGTTTGCTTTGTGTGCTAGTGTGTGTTATGTGTGTGTGTGTGCGTGGTTGTGTGTCGTGTGTGTGTGCGTGTGTGTGTGTGTGTTGGTGGTGTGCACTTCTGGGTGCTGTGGGGTTCGTTTTGGGGAGGCTGCGTTTTTGGTACGTGGCATTCCCTGTTTGATATTATTTTTATTTATTTATTTTTTTCAGTTATTTCTTGTCCATTTATTCTAATGTCAACATCTACAGAGCTCTTCATTATTGGTGGTGGCACTATGTCCTGGAGAGCAGTGTTGATATGTGTCGGCAGGTTCTTGTTCACATATGTATCCCCTGTCTGCTTATCTGTAATAGAAAACAATTTGTGTGACATAGTTATTGATTCAACATTAATATTGTTTTATTTACATGCTGTTAACAAAGGTTGGTGCTATAAGGTGTGGGTACCTGGTAGCAGTCCTTTTTACACTTTTTGATATTAATCTTCATCATGACATCTTATATGCATGTTTTGTTGATAAAAGCAATAAACAATGTAAACAATAGAATTATACATAGACTGACTAGACACGCATAGTTATATAATGTTTAACAGTATATGTCGCTTATGTCAAACTTCTAAAAGGTTATATAAAGTTTTGCAAATTATGTAATTGTAAGTACAAAAGGAGAATGATTAAAAATTTTAAATAATGATTTTAAAAAGTAACGCAATTTAGTTCGACTTTTCATAAACCTGCTTGCTCTCAGTTACTGTTGAAAAAAATATTTTTCACAAAAATTGAAATTTTTTATTCATATATAATTAAGTAAAAATCTAAGAAGGAATTTTCAGAAATCGATTGAAAAGGTCGGGTACACGGCACCGCTACACTACATGTTTATATTGAAAATTCAAAAGCGTGTTTGCAACGCTTTTGAATTTGATAGCGTATTTTTCTTTATAAATTTAGAGATATATACGTGACAGGAATTTGTACTGGAACCTTTTATTATTACCATAAGAGCGAGCAGCTTTCGCTCTCGGATTTTGGTAAAAAAATAAAGTTCTTCAAAGTGTATGTAAATAACGTTTTTTTAGAATATAGAGACATAATTATATAAAGGCTCCAGTATAAATTAATGTCACGTATATCTAAATTTAAAGAAATACGCTACCAAATTCACGCTTTTGAAATTTCAACATGAACATACAGTGTAGCGGTGCCGTGTTACCGACCTTTTCAATCGATTTCTGGAAATTGCTACCTAGATTTTTTGCTTATTTTTTCATTCTAGCCTTAAAGCTGCTCGCTCTCAGTTACCGTTGAAAATTGACATTTTTATTCATAAATATAAAAGCTAGAATAAACTGAGTAACCAAACAGCTTGAAACAGGTGTACGACGCAAAATAACTTTTTTTGATAAATCGCTTTCCATCCAAAACGTATGAATAATATGTTTATAAGGGTTCAACTACGTTTTTGCTGATTGTACAATTTTAAAAATGTATCGTTACAAGGCAAAAGCATCAGATAGACTCGAGTACATTCTTTCGTACTACAATGAACACAAAAGCTATAAGAACAATGTCATCTCAAAGCAACTGATGTGAAGTGATGTGAAAATGTTTGCAACAAAAAGAACATGCAATATAAAGTATTGTCCCTTAGGAAATATCAATTACATTAAACGTATACTCGTCCTGGTCACCATAGTAAATTATATTACTACAAGTAACAAAGGACAATATTGGTTGCCAATGGCGAAAAAGACAATTCGTGATTACGTTCATGATATGTATAACACGCTTTAAAGTAACGACAACCGGTTTCCGTTAAAGGTGGCATCCTATGCTTTACGAGTTGATTAAAACCTAAAATATTATCACGAGATGGCTATCAAAGGGTAACACAAGTACTACCAGAACCTTCATGTACATTCACCGCAAAAAACATTATTTTTTATATTTTGGTGTAATTTTATATAGTATTTTGTGATGTAAGGTTTAAAATAGTGATAAGGTCTGCATCTTATATAATAGTCTAAAATAAACGATGCCGTGCCTCAACACATTGTTAGAGATATATCGGTACTAAAATCTACCAAAAAATGCGACTGTTCAGTACCAGTATCGGATTCATACATCAAATTTGACTTCAGCTTACATGTAACGATCAAGTCTCTTTTTGTGTCAATACATTTTTGTAGTTAGTGACATACTGTATTATTCCCCTATGCACTGGAACTACCTTCAGTGCCAAGCAGTGTAGATAATTACTACGCTGTTACAAAACAAGTAGATAATAATTCCCAATAGTGATTACTTTCTGGATCTCATTTCCGCAAAGCCATATAAGAAGCAAAATAGAATGGACATACGTATAGACTGCCCGAGGCGCTGGCATACGTCATTGTATTGAATTGTAGTAGCAGCCCGGTTGCTATAATTTTGAAGAAAAGCCTTTGTTACACTCAAAATCGAAGTACTTTCCGTGTTATTCTTAGCTTTTATATAGAGTTTTGTTGCCTCGGATGAAAGCAAACATTTTACGTGCACTTTATATCCATAATTTGTCTTAATTGCATGACTATTTCAATATACATGTTCCTAACGTGCGAGTGTTTTCTATTTTGCTACATACTATAAATAGAACCAAGCAGTCCGAAAGACAACTTTGTTCACAGTCACATGAAGTTTGGACCACAAAAAGTCATTGTTATAAACACCCGAACCGACTATCGAGTATATATAATGCAAGTTATGAACCATTCGGCAACGAACTTGCCTGATTTCTCTTGCTTATGCTAGAATTTCTCGATAAATCAAAACAGCCCAGAATATGCACTGGTATCTATCAATAAGGCAATAATTATGCTCTAATACCATGTAAGTCTCGTTATTTTTGATCCACGCTATCCATATGTCAAAATGTCACCAAAAATAATAAATTTCACATTCCTGCGCCCAAGTTTTATTGGTTACAAAGTTAGCTCCCTTGCTTGTTCCGCGAAACACATATTTGCTATATTGGGTTTTCGGGTACCAGTGCTACGCGGGCACATGGGGATGTTGTATTCTGTTGCGCCTCTGCATTTCTTTGGTTTTCTGTAATTTCCAACAAGGTAAAGTGATTTTCATTACAAAGTAGACACGTATAAATTTATCTGCATTTCGGAAAGCAACAAGCGAAAAAGAAGCTTCTTTACTTTTACGAAAAGGAAACAAAAGATGCCCGAGTATTTTAGAACGGTATGGGACAAAATAATCTCGTAAATATCATCTTAAAGATGTCACAAAACAGATTAACACATAAAGTTGACGGGGATATGACAGTCCAGACGCGCGAGGCTTTGCATGCGTTCGAGAGTTTTATTCGTAGATACCATGCACAATGTATGTTGGCAACGTTGACCATATAAACAATTCGAACGTGTAAAAGACTGAATACTAACATCTCACTGATTTATATAACAACTAAATGCTATGAATAAATAACAGTATAGTATTGCTTGACATATGCAATTTGTAATGACGACGCATGCTCTAAAATTCAGTACTAATGAAAACTAGTGTGAAAGATACAATAACATACACTCGACAGAACCAAGGTAGATGCGATTAGTCAAAAGAAGGTTATTTGGTCGCAGAATCAATGGCCATGTGAACATTAATCCGGTAAGTAAAACGCTTTTCTCCTCAGCCTAAAAATGCATACATGCGTCACTAGCTGCTTGGCCTGTCCTAACGCACAAGGATACACATGTATGCGAGAAATAAACGGCGATAAATAGACACAATTTAGAATAAAGGTTCCTCGAAATTTGACAAAAAACATACGATGTGGTTACGAGATTTCAAAATACCATGACAGAATATTTAACTCGCCATTTGATCCGTGTACCAGTAAGAAGTGCTATATATTTTAAGTGTTTATCACTGACAGTGGTTTTCTACGTTTAATACCAGACACAACCTTATCAGGATTTAAAGGTCTTTTTTTTACGTGGCATTCCCTGTTTGATATTATTTTTTGTTTTTTTCGGTTGATGGGTCTTTTATAGTAAAAACACAATGGTTCACTTTGGCGATGTTCGGCGTTTGAAGTTTTTGAGACGATATTCTGTCCAAGTAGGACTGTATTGATAGTTTTATAATACTGAAAAAAACGTTGGATTTGTATTGTTTCCGTTGACTGTACGATCTGTTGACAGAATACGTTTTCGATAACATCTCTGTTTATGCGAGTAGGTATTACCGATTACCGATAAAATTCCTGAGCGTACCACGGCAGATATTGATAAAACGAGTTGTACATGAATTACGGTCTTCTCGAGTTTGTGGGGTTAACTTTTGTTTTGTTTTTTCAGCTGAAGACATGTTATGGTTTTGGAGAACAAATGACTCCCAGTCGTTTAACCATTTCAGGGCAGTCAACAGCTTGTCAATGCGTTCGTCTTCAGTCTGTGTCAGAGGTCTAACGTCGCGAAATACTTGGACAATTTTGCGTGTAGCTCGTAACAAAGATATTGTGTCATCAAGCACGAAGCCGTTATCTCCTTGTGACTTTTGAAAGCATTTCATTGGACGGAGCATGTCACCGTTTAAAGCATCTTCAGCAAGTTTTTTTCGCATTTTTGACTCTTGACTAAGGTCAAGGTGTTCGTGTTTAAGCTTTCTATGGATGGGGAATGGATTCGCATCACGGTCCCATCTGAAATCCTGTACCCATTGATGTTAGTAAATGAATTCCTTAAAACATAATTTTCTTACAAATGAGTCTTCGGTTCCGCTTTTTGAAATACTGTTCCTGACCCGTTTAATGACGTGTGAGTAGTCCATTATAAAAATGATTTCTGGTGGCATGGTGACCATATGTTTTTTTGTGCTGAAATTGTGTAACCTTGGAGTAGATATTTTGAAGAGCATGTGCATAAAATCACGCTTAGTTTGAGCTCCGTCCATGGACACGAACAGTACTTGGAAACCATAGATATTTAAGAATTTGACCGCGGCTTTTGTCGTTTGAGTCACAGGAAAGCAAGCAAATGGGAAACGGAAACCGTTAAGACTGAAGACCATTTGTCGCCAGTGCACGTTCTTTATGACCTGTTAACAAGCGCATTCTTTCACCTATGAGACCTGTGTCAACAAAACATCTCCTTTTGACACTGTTAAACATTTTGCCAGTCTCATTGAATGTTTTCCTGTTCTGCCAGCTCCAGCATCGAACAACTGCCTATTGAACGCCTTCCCAGCTCTGTCTCCTTTCATTTTGATCTGTAATATCAAAATAAATACAGATAATTATTAACACAATTCACATAAATTAATGTACTATTTTTCTCCATATGCCTAGTTTTGCATGTACTCGAGTCTGGGCTTTGAGGTAAAAGCTTGCTTTAATACATCTTGAAAGTGTTTCAATATCTATTTTAGTTAAATTTGAAACTCAAAACGGGGATGTGTGGGGCGGCAGAACTCACAAAAACAATATCAAACAGGGAATGCCACGTACCAAAAACGCAGCCTCCCCAAAACGAGCCCCACAGCACCCAGAAGTGCACACCACCAACACACCTTTGTTGTATCCATAATTGTGGATTTAACGGTAAAGTGCAGATGTCCTATCTATCAACTACAAAGTGAAAATAAGTATGTGTTTGTGTTGTAGCAGATCTAGTTAAAGCACATTTCAAACGTATGTTTTATTTCAACATGCATTCAGTTTTTAAACATAAAAGCAATCCTCAGTTTAGTACTAGATCTACTGTAGTGCAAACTTCTAATATAGAATTCATTTCAAATGAAAGTGAAAGTAAGTAGGCGATATTTCTGAAAAGGTCAAGAATAATCTAAAAGTAACAATGGCAATACACATATTTCATCCTTCGAAACCCCGATTTTAGCAGATTCAATGACATCCAGCTCCCATCCACAGTAACGACCCTCTTTCCCATAACGCTGATGAACAGCTCATCACTTTCCTTGCCAATAGACCATTTCATTTTGCTACAGTTGATTCCGGCTGAATTTTTTACAAACAGACGCTGGTTGATGTTTTCGTTGAGACGTGATAGAAATGGTGAACGTGTCGCGATTATTTTGATCTCACTTTCGGATCATATATAATGTCAACTGAGAGATTTCCGAGTGAAAAAGAATAAATCTAACGGGTAATATATTTTAATGAAAAGAATAATCATTTAGAGTTGTTTATCCTGGACGCCGGCTGTGTCATATGTCCCAGTGTAGCCCCGTCCCGCGCGTCCTTGAACTTATGGCGAATCAGGGAGAAGGTTTAAGTGCAGTGTACAAGAAACATAACTCCATCTTGACTAATTACAGGGTTATTGTCCTTTGTTACTTTTCCTTGTCCGAGCATAACTTGAAAACTACTGGTTGGAAATCAATACCATCTCATACAATGGTCAAGCACAACAAGAGGAAGTTCAGTGCACCAGAACCATAACTATCTTAAGTAATTACATAGTTATTGCCCTTTGTTACTTTTCCTTGCCCAGAGCATAACTTGAAAACTACTGGTTTGAATTCAATACAACTTTATACAATGGTCAAGCACAATGAGAGGAAGTGCAATGTACCAGAACCATAATTTTATCTTGAGTGATAACAGTCATTGCCCTTTGTTGTTTTTCCTTGTCTGGAGCATAAATTGAAAACTACTTGTTGGAATTCAATACAACTTTATACAATGGTCAAGTACATTAAAGCTGCTCGCTTTCAGATTTTGGTAAAAAAATAATGTCCTTAAAACTGTATGTAAATAACGTATTTTTGAACATATAGTCGTATAGAAATGCTCCAGTATAAATACATGCCACGTATATCTCTAAATTAAAAAAAAACGCTACCAAATTCAAAAAGGTTGCAAATGCTTTTGAGATTTCAATAATATAAACATACAGTGTAGCGGTGCCGTGTAACCGACATATTCAATCGATTTTTGCAAATTCCTACCTAGATTTTTGCTTATATTTTGATTCTAGCCTTTAGTTTTATATTTATGTATAACTATATCAATTGAAAAAAAAAATTCAACGGTAACTGAAAGTGAGCAGCTTTAAAAGAAAGTGCAGTGCACAGAAACCTTAACTCTATTTTGAGTAATTACAGAGTTATTGTCCTTGTTACTTTTCCTTGTCCGGAGCATAACTTGAAAATTACTGGTTGGAATTCAATATAACTTCATACAATGCTCAAGTACATTTAAAGGAAGTGCAGTGTATAGTAACCATAAATCTATCTTGACTAGTCACGGAGTTATTGTCCTTTGTTACTTTTACTTGTCCGGAGCATTATTCGAAAACTAATGCTTGGGATTCAATACAACTTTATACAATGGTCAAGCACAATGAGAGGAAGTGCAGTGTACAAGAACCATAACTCTATCTTGACAAGTTTTTCCCAAGAACAATATCTCTATTTTAGTTTTTTTCTGCAAAGTATTCTGTTACTATGAACTTCCTCAGTTTATAAAGCAGTCTTTCGGCGGTAGTTTCAATTAGTAATAACCGGCGCATAATACACAATTTACCTACCGGTGCCGTGTTACCGACCTTTTTAATAAATTTCTGCAAATTCCTACCTAGATTTTTGCTTATCTTTCATTTCTAGCCTTTAGTTTCATTTCTATGCATAAGAATGTCAGTTATTTTGAAAATTACATTTTTCAACGGTAACTGAGAGCGAGCAGTTTTAAGAGCATAGTTTCAAATAGATTCAGAGCAAAAGGTTTAGAATAAATAACACAGAATTTCCAACTGTGTCTTGCACTTTCTCCCAAGGATCAATTGAAATGGCTATACATCTGTGACAAAAATTCATTATAACTAATGTATAGGTTGTTCACTAATGCATTTATCGTGAGTCCTTTATGATTTTTAGCTCACCTGGCTATGGCAGGGTGAGCTTTTCTGATCGATGATTGTCCGTCGTTCAACATTTTGATTCAAATGACATCTCCTCTGAAACCTCTAGGCCAATGCTGATAAAACAATGCAGGAATGTTCCTTGCATGAAGCTCTACCAAAATTGTTCAAAGAATTCCATTCCATGCAGAACTCTGGTTGCTATGGCAACAAATAGGAAAATCTTTAAAAATCTTCTCCTCTGAAACCACAAGGCCTAGAGCTTAGATATTTGGCATGTAGCATTGTCTAGTGGACCTCTACCAAGATTGTTCAAATTATGACCCCCGGGTCAAAATTGACCCCGCGCGGGTGGGCCCTTAGTTTTTGCATAGGCATATATAGGCAAAACTTTAAAAATCTTCTCTAAAACCACAAGGCCTAGAGCTAAGATATTTGGCATGTAGCATTGTCTAGTGGACTTCTACCCAGATTGTTCAAATTATGACCCCCGGGTCAAAATTGACCCCGCGGGGGTGGTCACTTAGTTTTGCATAGGCTTATATAGGAAAAACTTTAAAAATCTTCTTCTCTGAAACCACAAGGCCTGGAGCTTAGATATTTAGCATGTAGCATTGGCTAGTGGACCTCTACCAAGATTGTTCAAATTATGATCCCCGGATCAAAATTGACCCCGCACGGGGGGTCACTTAGTTTTGCATAGGCATATTGTGGAAAAACTTTAAAAATCTTCTCTGAAACCACAAGGCATAGAGCTTAGATATTTGGCATGTAGCATTGGCTAGTGGACCTCTACCAAGATTGTTCAAATTATGACCCCCGGGTCAAAACTGACCCCGCACAGGGGGTCACTTAGTTTAACATAGGCTTATATAGGAAAAAGTTTTAAAATCTTTTTCTCTGAAACCACAAGGCCTAGAGCTAAGATATTTGGCATGTAGCATTGTCTAGTGAACCTCTACCAAGATTGTTCAAATTATGACCCCCGGGTCAAAATTGACCCCGCGGGGGTGGTCACTTAGTTTTGCATAGGCTTATATAGGAAAAAGTTTAAAAATCTTTTTCTCTGAAACCACAAGGCCTGGAGCTTAGATATTTAGCATGTGGCATTGGACTTCTACCAAGATTGCTCAAATTATGATCCCCGGATCAAAATTGACCCCGCACGGGGCCTTAGTTTAGTAAAAAATTTCCTGAAACCCAAGGCCGGTTGGCGTAGGTGGCCTTCCGTTCAAATTATCCCGGGATCAAAATTACCCCGCACGGGGGGTCACTTAGTTTTGCATAGGCATATTTTGGAAAAACTTTAAAAATCTTCTCTGAAACCACAAGGCCTAGAGCTTAGATATTTGGCATGTAGCATTGCCTAGTAGACCTCTTCAAAGTTTGTTCAAATTATGCCCCTGGGGTCAAAATTGACCTTGCCCGTGGGGGGGGTTTTTTTTTTAAAAGGGGTATATTGGAAAACCTATTTGGTATATAACATTATCTAGTGATCTTCCACTAGGCAAGTGGACTTGTACCAAGGTGAGCGATATAGTGCCATCTTGGCCCTCTTGTTTAGAATACTTGTCTATTATTTTTGTCCTATTTGCAGTTGTTGTCCATTTCTCATGACAGTTATATTCACTGTGAATGACTCATTTTTTATTCCTGGCAAGCTCCTTCACATGTTTCACATATCTTTGCCTCCCATCAGGAGTTTTTATTTCTGGCAAGCTCCTTCACATGTTTTACATATCTTTGCCTGCCATCAGGAGTGGTGACATCACCTGCAATTTATACTCGAAATTCACCAGTCAATGTCAACTGAATTGTTCTTTCACAGTCTTTGTGTTAATAATTTACTATTCAATTGTCTTTAAGATTTAAAAGATATTCTTTGTGTGCCACTGGGTTTTGCAGTGTTTTATTGCATACCTGAATGACATTGCCAGATGTGTCATATTATTTCCACATAAAGTGGTATATTTTTTATAAAAACACTTATCTTTATATGTCCTAAATGTTTTTGTTTCAAGATTGAGTACATACTGGTATAGTTAAGTATATCTTCTGCTAATATATAGCTTGAGGACACAACGTCCCACGACTCCTTTAATGTTGCCACTGCAATTTTCTTAGATGCTCTCTGGAATTTGAACAAAGTTACTGAAAAGTAAACCATATACATTTTATTACCAGTACATGTGATATTCATTTTCAGGTTAATGCATTTTTAGCTCACCTGAGCTGGCTCAGGGTGAGCTATTAGGATCGATGAATGTCCGTCGTCCGTCGGACGTCGTCCGTCGTCCGTCGTCCGTCCACATTTAGTTCGTTAACGCTCTAGTGGTCACATCTTTTCTTCAATTGTCACGAAACTTGGTCAGGATGTTTGTCCCAGTAATTACTCGGACGAGTTCGAATATGGGTCATCTGGGGTCAAAAACTAGGTCACAGAGCCCAAAAATAGAAAAATCTTGTTAAGGCTCTAGAGGCTACTGTTTCAGTCCAAATATCCTGGCAATTTGTCAGAAAGGTTGTTTCTATGATTTCTAGCTCAAGTTTTAATATGGGTCACCTGGGGTCAAAAACTAGGTCACACAGCCCAAATATGGAAAAACCTTGTTAACACTCTAGAGGTAACATTTTTAGCCCAAATATCCTGGAAATTTGTCAGAAAGGTTGTTAAGTTGATTTCTAGCCCAAGTTCGAATATGGGTCATCTGGGGTCAAAAACTAGGTCACAGCCCAAATATGGAAAAACCTTGTTAACACTCTAGATGTTACATTTTCAGCCCAGATATCCTTGAAATTTGTCAGAAAGTGCAGATCATGATCAGACAGCTAAATTATGAAAGTGCAGATCATGATCAGACAGCTAAATAATGCATAGCAAACAGTGCAGATCATGATCAGACAGCAAAAAAAAAAAAAGCTGACAGTGCAGATCATGACCAGCCAACATACAATGAACAGCTTACAGTGCAGATCATGATCAGACAGCAAAAAAATGAATAGCCAACAGTGCAGATCATGATCAGACAGCAAAATAATGAGGCCTAGAGCTTAGATATTCAGCATGTGGCAATAATTGACTCTCTACCAAGATTGTTCAAATCCTGACCTCAGGGTCAAAATTAACCCTGCCTGGGGGGGGGTCTTTTGATTTTACATAGGCTTATTAAGAGGATATCATGAGCCAAAGGTAAAAATTGATCCTTTCTGCTATTAATAACCAATGGTAGACAGGTGAGCGATACAGGGCCATCATGGCCCTCTAGTTTGTTGTAACATGACTTCTGATTGTTCACTTCTGATAATAGAGGTATAATAACTAATATTAATAAATTAAAATTGAAAATGTTTTAGTTTATACAACATAATGCATTAGAATATTAATTAAATTTCTGTGATCTGATATACGAGGAAATGTACATGTTAATGAATGGTCGGTAACAGTTTTAACTGTTCCGGCTGACACTTGTTTAGAGAATATAAATGCATAAGTGTAACTATGATATCATCTATAAATACACAGTATCTCATAAGTGAATAGCATGATCAAATATGCAAAACATAATACATGTGATTTTTCCCCACGTAAATATCACATCATATTCAATGCTGCATTTGTCCATAAATGTTTAATGCAGTATAAGAAGGGCATAAATTAATCTGAAATTACAATAAATGTAACACTTAGTTCATCATTATTGTATGAATAAGTACAGTTTTTCAATATGTTAATTCATAGTGCTCCTGGGTCTTTTATTTTAGTTTCATCCCTTTCTCATGATACTGAAAATGGCATCTGGATGAAATTGTCCTAGTGTATCTCCAATTTCATCTCACAAAAATGTGGTGTTTCTGAGATGAAGGATTTGTAATTTTGAGAATTTCTGAAATGATACACATATTCATGCCTTGTTCTTCCAAGTAGCGTGACTATTTTTGTATCTGCTCGTGTAAAGGGTAATTTTGAATTATTAATAAGCAAAAGAACTACAAATCCATGAAGAATTCAAAGGAATATCGCTACAGATGGTATGCAATTGTCTTTTGAATGCTTTCATGAAAGTAAAAAACTGAACTTACATTCTTTTGTCTGCTGCTATTTGGTGAGACACTTTTATCCCATTTGACTCAATAGCTTTCAAAAGGTATGGTGTCCTTAAGTTGTCCTTTATGCCTTGCAGCTGACCGAAGATCTGAATTTAATTTGAAAGATTATATCGAGGATAATTGTTGGTTTCGGTGTAATATCACATTATAATTTCAACGAGTGGGCACCAAAAGTGATATTTTCACAAGTGGCGCAGCCATGACTTTAAGTTATCTCTTATTAATTGCACAAAAGGTCATAATCCTAAGAACCTGTCATTCTTTCGTTAACCAACTTTTGGTGTTCACAATTGAAATAATCGTGATATAACATCGATTTCAACAACTTTTTGTTTGTTTATTTTATGTCTCAAACTATGTTTATTTCAATAAAATCCCGAAAATTTCGGGGAACGTCATCAGAAAGCATTGTTGATATGGTTTCCAGCATTCAGTACGCTAAAGTTTTAGATCTATATCGTCATTCAAAATATACCAAACTAGATCTACTGTGTACACTTTCTCTTACAAGTTGGAGTCTTGTCCAGTTAGTATTAGATTCTAATACAATGTAAATCATTCAAATTATTATAACAGATGTTTATTTATTTATTAGATGTTTTAAGTCTCTAAAGTTCGCTCTTATTAATTGCACAGAAAAACAAAAATAATATCAAACAGGGAATGCCACGTACCAAAAACGCAGCCTCCCCAAAACGAGCCCCACAGCACCCAGAAGTGCACAGAAGTGCCCACCACCAACACACACACACACACAATCATGTACACACACACACACACACACACACACACACACCACCATAATCCTAAGAACCTGTCATTCTTTCGTTAACCAAATGACGATGAATTTTTAACTGAACTGAAAAATGAAACTTGATTCTTATAGAAGCTGTTGCATTAGGCCCTTCTCCAGTACTGATTTAAAAGATTGAAATATCAGCAATGATAGAAACAAAATCATTTAAAGTCAAGACCGCTATTTCTTCGTCGTAAATGCAATAAATCTTCAAAACATATCATTTAAAATAAATATGTAACATACATTGTGTACCTTGTTATATTTATCCTATTGCAGAATTCACAGCCACAGCTGTCCTGTTTGAAAACCTGAATGTTAATCCAATTGCAGAATCCACAGCTGTCCTGTTTGAAAACCTGAAATGCACGGAACGCTTTAAAACGCACCAACTAAACTTTGAATCTACCAATGAAGAACGAGCAGTTTCGGCGGGAAACAAATGGTTTATCAAGTGGGTCTTATATAGGTTATTTCACTTTAGAAAAAAGTTGAATCAATTAAGAATAATCACAATGCATAGGTATATCCAATTAGAGAAAAAGTATAGTGGCGTTGCTAAAGTAATAATAATAATGATAGATCTAATAGACAATAAAAAAAGAATTAATAAAACTAGATCTAGTAATGATATTAATAATAATCATAATGGTAGAAATAATAACATTGATCATCTACATCATCATCAGCAATTTCATGAAAATGGTCATCATCTTAATCATAATCACATTAACACGGGTAGTTAACTCTCCCCTCCACCACAAAATGAGGTGAAAAGAAATTGTGGGGAACACACTTCCGAGGTGGTGGGGTTCTACAAAATAAACAAGAAATGTGAGTATGACTTTTGCAAATTTTGGTTTAGATTATTTTGTTGAAGGACTTGTCTCTAGGACGTTTATAAGTATCTCGATTTTCAGTAACCAAAGTTAAACTATCCTTATGTTTTGTCCCAAATCCCGTTTTTCCGAATAAATTTAACATGCAACATACGAGTACATGTACAAAATAAGTATTTATTGTCACTAGACGATCCGGTGAGTAAATAAATTGAAATTACAGCCAGTTTCTCAAATGAGGTGGTGGGGTGGATAAATTTATTCGGAAAGACGGGAATTGACCTTGCCCGGGGGGTCACTCAGTTTTACATAGGCTTTATAGGAAAAACTTTAAAAATCACTTCTCTTAAACCGCAAGGCCGAGAGCTTAGATATTTAGCATGTGGCATTGTCTAGTGGACCTTTACCAAGATTGTTCAAATTATGGCCCCCTGGTCAAAATTGACCCCGCCCGGGGGTCACTTGGTTTTTACATAGGCTTATATAGGAAATGTTTTAATATCTTCTTCTATGAGACCACAAAACCTAGAGATTAGATATTTGGCATGTAGAAATGCCTAATGGACGTCTGCTAAGATTGTTAAAATTATGACCCCCAGGTCAAAATTGACCCCTCCAGGGGTCACTTGATTTCATAAGCTTATACAGGAAAAACTTTAAAAACAAAAATAATATCAAACAAAAAATAAATCTTTTTCTCTGAAACCACAGGGCCTAGAACTTAGATATGTAGGATGTAGCATTGCTTAGTAGACATCTTTAAAGTTTGTTCAAATCAAATTGGCCCCGCCAAGGAGGTCACTTGTTTTACAAAGATGTATATAGGAAAACCTATTTTCTATGTAACATTGTCTTGTGGTCTTCCACCTACTTTGTTCAAATCATGCCTCTTGGGTCAAAATTGACCACACCCATTAGGCAAGTGGACTGGTATTCAGGTGAGCGATATAGGGCCACCATGGCCCTCTTGTTCAATATTCATATTATATTGTAAAAGTAGATCGAAGAAGTCAATGACACAGAAGTAGTTTGTTATAATTTAATTAATTGTTATATGCTCTACACCGTGTAATGACCCTATTTACTGTACATGTTTGACAATGAAGTAAATAAGTGTGGGATGTACTGTAGCTCCGGAACCGGGATCATTATTTATTGTAAAATATGCTGATTGCTTTTGATAAGGCCGCTTGATTAATAATAATTATTCAATATATCAAAATGAAACTTTTCAGGAAAATAGCCAGTCAAGATTTGCTTGCTGCACAAGCCAACATTAGTGGTTTGATAGAAGACACGGGTGTCTGTCCATCTTTAGATGCATCGCCAGCAGTAAAGCAATAAAATGCTATTAGAACTTTTTGTTTATAATAATATGAATATCGAAGTTTATTTTATGGTTTTCAATGATTTAAGATTGACGTTTCAATGCTTTTTATGATATGTCCGGCAGTTTTCAACATAGCGGTATTTCAGCAAAAAATAAAACGAAACTTTGTTTTTTGTGAAAGATGGAATTTTTATTTCATCAAGAGAACATATTACATACTTTTGAATGTTTCTTGTTTGGACATGTAATGGTGAAACAATTGTAGCTCCACCGGGACTCGAACCCATGGCCTACCGCTGTCAGGGTAGTCACTTTACCAACTGAGCTCTCAAGTCACACGGTCAATTAGCCTAACGATTTATCACCATATACATGTACCCGGCTTTAGATAAAATAAAGAATAATTATTTATTTATTTACATGTTTATTATGTTTATTTCAATGTTATTTGCAGACAAAGGAGAAAAAAACAAAAATAATATCAAACAGGGAATGCCACATACCAAAAACGCAGCCTCCCCAAAACGAGCCCCATAGCACCCAGAAGTGCACACCATCAACACACACACACACACACACACAACACACACGCACACACAATCATGTACACACACATACATACACTACCAACACACACTAGCATACAAAGCAAACACACGAGGACAAAACGAACAATTATTAGAAGTCTTATTCCATATAACACAGATTGCTGCAGTCTAGGTGAAGTATGGAGCCCAATTCAACACATTTGTCACTCTAACAGTTCCAATTAGTAAAGGTGCAACCAATGTGACTGACATAGCCATGCTTGGAAAAGAAATAAAAGTGCATGGAAAAGTTGTGGAATCAGTTCCAATCAGATCAGCTGTTAATAAAATGATGAGCTGGCTTTCAAAGTTCACAAGAATATGTTTAGTTGCGCCTAAAAAACGGCGCTTTGATTGAAAGATTTTAGTTTCAACTAAAAGCACATTGGTGCTCTGTATAAATTTTAAAAATGTTCTTTTATTGATTCACTGTCTGTATTTAGAAAGTTATATCCCAGGCAGTCTTTGAAACAAGTAGATTTTGTGTCATCTGTGCTTTGTGAAACCTTTGATGCACATCATGCAATGGCTTGAGGAAAATTGCTTCAGTTTGTGAACCTCCCAACAAAATATTTGATGGCGCACAGTTTCACTCCATTTGCAGTAGCAAATAACTTGGAATTCAACAATACTAAAACATTAAACTTGCTAACCTTTACCAACCTTTACATCCACTTATCTTCACTGATGTATTAAAACAGCCTACAGCTGAAAATATTACTGGGTCTGGACTAAATCTAATGCATTTTAGAATGTTACACACCCTTGGTGGTGAACCAGGTGAAGATACAATACAAAAGTTTTCACTGCTAAGAATTCAGAAGGTTTACCCAGAGTCTCAAATGCAAAGAAAGTGCTGGCAGAAATTATTCCCAAAAACTCAATATTTAGAAGTAATTAGACAGATTAATGTTGCATGCATATAAAATGAATGTTGTAATAGTAATTACACATGTACATTTCTGTGAGATTTTTCATTTTTCAATTAGGTGATGTACATTGTATAAGCTGAAACACATAACACAATAAGTGTTGAACTGTCTATCAGTAAGTAAAGCAACACAAATATGATTTGCATTTTGCTTCAGCTAGGGTCTTGTTTACAGGTAAAGTCTTTCCACAGGGATAATATGAATCAAAAACGTTCAAATGATGATAAAGTTTTGACATTTTATGTGTTTTTCTGTTGTAAGTGAAGAGGTCAGGGTCATCTTATACTAAGTCAGTGTGAAGGTCTTGTCACTAGGATTGCTATGTGTGAATATGAACTAAATCCATCCAGAAATGGAAAAGTTATGGCCAATATTGAACTTTTTGCACGCGCACGAGCCAAGCCTCTGACAATACATCCTTTTCTCTTAGAAAAACTGACATGCTAAAAATTGTTTTATTCTAGCTGAAAAATAATTCTGGCATGTGTTTATAGTAATTAGACACAAAAAATTCTGAACACACTGAACATGTGATAATATGTACTTGAATTTTGAAAGCTACATATAAAATTATATTTTGCTTGTGTCAAAACGGTCTTTCAGGTGCATTAATCAACTTCAGCGATAGATGTAGTTTCATAATACTGTTTTATTGCAGTTTAATACTTTTAATACTTGTCTGATATTCATTTGTAATGCTTGAATTTGAAACTTATGAAAACCCTAGGGGTGACATATTTGGAATAAAATGGTTGAAATATCTGACATAGACGTTAGTTTTTATTTTTTCAAAAACTAGATGGTCAAATTGTTTTATTTTATTATTATTTTAATTGCAAAAAGGTAATATAATAAAAATAAATCATAAATACTGACTGAGTATTCAGAACTTTTATCTACCCTAGGGGTCAAATTTTTTGAAGAGAAACCGGAAATATGGGGTCTTGAGGGAAAAACTCAATTTTTTTTGATGGCAAACCTACCTGATATTTTGCAATTAAATCAGTGACATGATATAGATAAAGAAAAATATATTTCAAATTAGATATTGAAAGGTGTCCATTACAGTTGCACTACCTTAAGTACTGTCATTTGATAACAGTTGATATAGTACGAGGATGATATCGGCCAGGGAAGCCGAAGCTTTCCGGGACTTCCGGTCAATATTCATAAGAGTTCGATATGAACTGTTATCACAAGATAGTTACCTCGTTTTCTATTTATTCAGCTGACTTCAATTAACCGTTTTCACAATATTAATAAAATTTCGTATTTATGACGTCATCAACCGCTTATATTTGGAACTATTAATGCTATTTTTCATACAAAATATTGAGTATTAAAATAATCATTTGACCTAGAATCTTCCTAGAAAGTCATTTGTACAGTTTTATAGTGGGTTTATAATGTTTCAGCTCATCTATAAGAAATTACTGTGAAAATAGAAAATTGATGAAAAAATGAAAATCAATTTTTTCCAGAATTTTTCTTGAAAACTGCTATAGATGGCTATATAATATCTAACCAAGAAAATGAATACCCGCAACTGTCCTGTGATATATCAGTAAATATCAGATCGGAGTTATCGGGTCGTCGTTATAGCAGTTGCATAATAAAATTTTAGAAAATATCCAAAGAACACATATTTGCCGTGTATCTTCACAGAGATGTCATCAAACAAGATACGTATAAAATAAATATTTTGTACGGCCAGTTACATTTTTTTCAAAATTTGAAACAGACCACTCACACTTTATGTAGGCTTGGGACTGTCTGTTTATAGCGTTAGCAGAGGTGGCTATCGCCTCGCAGGCTTTAATAACAGAGTGAAATACCTCTTAACTAAATGTTTTACAAAAAATGAAATACCTCAAAAAGTGGAATCATAAGTACTTTAAAACATGTAAAGCTACCTGTGAAATATTGCCATAGGTGATAATCAGGCGAACAGATACATGCATGTAGTGAAAACAAGCATTCAAACACACCAAACCACAAGGATAGCAACTGCACTACATACCAGGCGTGTTTAGTCTCTAGATCTAGTAAGAATACACTAGTCGATGAAATTCACTTGTTTACTTTTAAATTCACCATTTAAATATTAAAAGTATTGAAATAAAATAATATTAAATCAATATGTTAAATTACCAATGTGACTTTCACTGACTAAGTTTACTGTAGCAGGTTATACACAATAAAGCACATAAAATAATATGGTTGGTTACATGCAGTGTTGTGAAGAACATTTAATGGATATACATTATGACAAGGTCTACAACTTCAATGCAATGGTTTCTTACTAAAGTCTATGATATATGTACATAATGTTATGTATAGCTTAAAAGTATATGTTTGATATTCAGATTCATAGAAAAATGGACAAAAGTATACCTTATAACTATTTATGAAATGATTTGTTAAAAAAAGCAGATGCAATGGGTCTTAAGAATGTGTATTTACATGATTCTTTCTAGTTATTTCTAACCAGTTTTAAACCAATACATGTAGATAATTTGTTACATAGTACTGACATCGGCAGTGTTATTTTCATTTTCAACACATTGCCGATGAAACTTCGTTTCTGATTTTGCGATTTTAATAAGATTTCAGCAAGGTCCGTCCATGTTAGCTTTTTCTTCGTGGATGAGACCCAGTTTATATTTGCGAATATTTGATAACGTATATATAGTCGCAAAAATTTGAAATACGTTGTAATTATGATAATTATCACATTTATACACACCGGGTGTTAGAAAAGGGTAAACCATTTAGTGATTTTGACATTTGCCGCATGTACAGTTTCAATAGTCGCAAACAGTTTCGACAGCTTTGAAAAACGCCATTGCCGTTAATGTATTTGGAAGCATTAAAACTGCATATGCAGTTGCCTATTTGCCATTATCAAAATTACAAAACATTTCACCCTATATTAAATAGATACCTTTATATTTTATTATTTGTGCTTGTTTTAATATCATGGTGCTATATGCTTTTCTTAACTCACCTTAAACTAACTGATAGAGTGAGCTATAATGTTCGCTCAACGTATGAAATCATTCAAATAACATCTCTATTAACGAAATTTGGCAGGGATGCTCCTTAATTACATGAAGCCATCTCAATAGTTGTTTCAAATAATGTCATTATGCTGAAAGCTGGTTGTCATCGCAACAGAAAGGAAAAACTTTAAAAAAATATTCTCAAATACAGTAAGGACAAAAGCTTAAATATTAAGCATGTTGCATTGCTGTATTCAATTGCAACTTCCAGGGTCAAGAAATCTTCTTATTTGTTAGAAGAACTCGATCTTCTGGTGTATTGCCCTCTTTTTTTGTTTTGTTTCATGCATCTACCTGTGTCCATTTTGTAAAGCATAAGAAAGCAATTCCAGACAAGAACTCCATTGGGAAAAGCAAAATATGTTTCACAGTGGATAAAGACCACACAGTGTTGTTTATATTCAATTAGATGTAACATTTGGTACATTACTTCATATAAAAACAAAAATAATATCAAACATATAAGGCACAGTATGTCTACAGTTTAATCTATTGGAATGCAATATACAAACTGCAGCTCCAGCTTAAGACATATACATATTTTGTTGTGTAGGAACCTTACTATTAAGACGATTGAATCCATCCTTGTGCTGAAACATAAAAAGACCTTATTGACAATGAGAAGTTGTGTAGTCTCTACTTTTAACCTCACTTTGACCAAGGGTTAGCCGTTATGGTCGTCGGGTGTTAATAGTAGTTCGGAATAGATCACCAAACCAGCAAGAAAACTACAAAAGGAAGCTACACATGACAGCAGGCAGCTCGGTTGTACAAGGTCATGACAATGATTTGATCAAATATAGTGATCATGATTTCAGATTGATGTCTGCAGATAAGTGCTTTGTTTTCAGCAACGCAGAACTGGAAAAATACCTTTGCTGCAGGCAGCTCAGTTGTTCAGGGTCATGATTATAAATTGTTGTCAGCGCAGAAGTGCTTGGTTTTTAGCAACGCAGTATTGGAAAAATACCTTTGCTGCAGGCAGCTCAGTTGTTCAGGGTCATCAATATGATTTGATCAGAGATGGTGATCATAATTATAAATTGTTGTCAGCGCACAAAAATGCTCGGTTTTAAGCAACGCTGAACTGCAAAGATATTGCGCCTCAAATACTAAAGATTGATAAACAAATTCATTGTCAGCTTTTGTCCACAGTCGACTTTAATATACAGTACATATTGTTCAGGGGTACATAGTTTAGAGGTGACGTGTAACCGACATTTTCAATCGATTTTCTTCAAATTCCTACCTAGGTATTTGCTTATATTTTGATTCTTGCCTTTAATTTTATGTTTATATGTAAATATGTAAATTTTCTAAAAAAAATCTAAAAAAAAAAAAATAAATTCAATAGCAGCTTTAAAGCTGCTCGCTCTCAGTTACCGTTGAAAAAAAATTTTTTTTTAAACATTGACATACTTATACCTTAATATAAAAGTAGAATCGAAGTATAGGCAAAAATCTAGGTAGTAATTTACAGAAATCGATTGAAAATGTGGGTAAAACGGCACCGCTACACTATATGTTATATTGAAATTTCAAAAGCGTTTGCAACGCTTTTGAATTTGATAGCGTATTATTTGAAATTTAGAGATATACGTGACAGGAATTTATACTGGAGCCTTTTTATATGACGATATGTTCTCAAATACGTTATTTACATACAGTTTGAATAACTTTATTTTATTTTATTTTTTTAATCTGAGAGCGAGCAGCTTTAACATAAAAACTTAAGGCTAGAATCAAAATATAAGCAAAAATCTAGGTAGTAACTTGCAGAAATCGATTGAAAATGTCGGTTACATGGCACTGCTACACTATATGTAGAGCAAAGGCGGGTAATTTCGACCCTTTAATGTGTAGCAACGTATATGTCACAGTTGGGTAAACTTACCATTTTCTCCATGTAACCAGTAAGAAAGGCAATACTCATTGGGTAATTTCGTCCAATCGCAGGGCATTTAACATCTTATTTGATGGTTAAACACAACCACATTTTTAGAAAGGTAGTGGCTGTGAATTTCGACCCACCGACGGAAATTTCGACCCCTGTTAGACTTCCCTGTGGGGCTCGTTTTGGGGAGGCTGCGTTTTTGGTACGTGGCATTCCCTGTTTGATATTATTTTTGTTTTTTTTTTCTTGTAAAAACGTCTGTGATATTACAAAAACAAATTAAAATAATCAAACTTTTTATTTCATTCTTTCACAAATTACGTTTAGGACAAACATAAATGTCACAAAATTTACCTGAAAAGAGACCAACATTCTTTCGGTTGTTTGACTCAAAATTCATTACTGATCAAATAAACATAAATAATATGCAATAAACGCATGCAATTCGTAACAGGGGCCTGATAATTTTTGCTACACCAGAACAACGTAAAAACATCACCACAAATTGACACCGACGTAAATAGACTATGTATAAAAACAAAAATAATATCAAACAGGGAATGCCACGTACCAAAAACGCAGCCTCCCCAAAACGAGCCCCACAGCACCCAGAAGTGCACACCACCAACACACACACACACACGCACGCACGCACGCACGCACGCACGCACGCACGCACGCACACACACACACACACACAACACACACACAAACACAATCATGTACACACACAAACATACACTACCAACACACACAAGCATACAAAGCAAACACACGAGGACAAAACGAACAATTAACGGAACACAGTGGGGCACCGCCTTGGAACGGTCAGTGGCAAAAACACCACTGGGGAGCTTAAACCGGTTTATGGTGCGCACCCAACCTCACTCTTACCCCCACCATGTTCCAAAGTCACAGGACAGTGTAAATAAAAGTAATCCCTGCTAGGTGAATCTCTAACACACGCAATGGAAACAAAAGGCATGGTATGTAAAACACAAAAATGCTCGTGTATAAATATATAAAAAGCAAACCTTGAGAACCAAAAAACGTATGTACTCAATGCATTTGCAGAAGGCAGAGCACCAAGAGAAACACCCTTAAGGGCCCGACGAAACAGGCCAGAGGACAGAAATCAAAACAGTTTCGTCCCAGTGGGATTTAAAAACATTTCCCGTTCATCCTTCGACATATCTGCTACTTCAAAATGACCTGAGCAAATAATGTGAAAGTATGTATCACACGACTCACATGCCAGCCAGTTCTGTTTTGACCCATTATCTGATTTGCATACAGGGCAAATGTTCGAAACTTCGTCATCGAATTCATCACTGTCGTCCATTAAATGGACGCCAGTGTCTGAATCCGAAGACGAACTATCCGGGAGTTTCCTCTTATTACGTGCATCTAGTAATGCCTTCAACTTTTTCTTTTGTTCTCGTCTTTTTCTTCCTCTCTGTTTTTTTAGAACTCGCTCTTTCTATTTTCTTTCGCTTCATCTTCTTGCTTTCTCTTAAGCTCTCGCTCTTTCAGAATTTTCAGGGCTTCTACCACAGAAACTGCTTTTGGCAATTTGTGGCTGAGCTGCCGAACAGTTTTACGAGGTTTTGGTTTGGGAACATGAAACATGTCAAAAGCAAGGGAAACAAATGTTCGATCGCGATGGCATTGAGTACATACGTTTTTTGGTTCTCAAGGTTTGCTTTTTTTATATTTATACACGAGCATTTTTGTGTTTTACATACCATGCCTTCTGTTTCCATTGCGTGTGTTAGAGATTCACCTAGCAGGGGTTACTTTTATTTACACTGTCCTGTTACTTTGGAACATGGTGGGGGTAAGAGTGAGGTTGGGTGCGCACCATAAACCGGTTTAAGCTCCCCAGTGGTGTTTTTGCCACTGACCGTTCCAAGGCGGTGCCCCACTGTGTTCCTTTAATTGTTCGTTTTGTCCTCGTGTGTTTGCTTTGTATGCTGGTGTGTGTTGGTAGTGTATATGTGTGTGTGTACATGATTGTGTGTGTGTGTGAGTGTGTGTTGGTGGTGTGCACTTCTGGGTGCTGTGGGGCTCGTTTTGGGGAGGCTGCGTTTTTGGTACGTGGCATTCCCTGTTTGATATTATTTTTGTTTTTATGAGGAAGTAGCGGGTGCTTTAATTAACTTTTAAAAGAGAACAAAGAGAACATATTTGATGCATTTACTAACAGGAACGCTCGCTTGTGTATCGAATGTTTTTTTCTGCGACATTTATATCAGGAGATACATTGGATAGGGCATCCGTGTCAAAATAATGCATCGTCGTATCCAAACAATCTATATATAGACGTTGTGTTTTAGGAAGTGATGTCACAATGTTTATAAAATTACGTCACAAGTATATCACGAGGATGACTCACGATTTTGTAAGAAGTACTCTATACTGATGTCAAACTAAAAAACATAATGAAACTGTATTGATTCATCATTTTACGTTCATTGAACACATAATCTATGTTTGGAGAATATAATCTGCTAGCTAGATATAGGGAGTGCTCTTTTATCTAGCAGATTATATTCTCCAAACATAGATTATATGTTCAGTGGAATGATAGATAAATTCACTTTCAAAGAAGAACCTATGGCGAAAAATGCCTCATCGTTTGCACAGGCCTTCAAAAGTACTTGAATTCTGTGCTGGGAATAAGTCATTGAAAAGTACTTGAATTTGAAAAAAAACTAATTTCTTTAAAAAGTCATTGAATTGGTATGTTCCCCGTATAAAACGTCCGAAATAATAGTAAAAAAAAAAAAAAAAAAAAAATAATAATAATATCAAACAGGGAATGCCACGTACCAAAAACGCAGCCTCCCCAAAACGAGCCCCACAGCACCCAGAAGTGCACACCACCAACACACACACACACGCACACACACACACACACACAACACACACACACACACACACACACACACACACAATCATGTACACACACAAACATACACTACCAACACACACAAGCACACAAAGCAAACACACGAGGACAAAACGAACAATTAACGGAACACAGTGGGGCACCGCCTTGGAACGGTCAGTGGCAAAAACACCACTGGGGAGCTTAAACCGGTTTATGGTGCGCACCCAACCTCACTCTTACCCCCACCATGTTCCAAAGTCACAGGACAGTGTAAATAAAAGTAATCCCTGCTAGGTGAATCTCTAACACACGCAATGGAAACAAAAGGCATGATATGTAAAAAAACAAAAATAATATCAAACAGGGAATGCCACGTACCAAAAACGCAGCCAAAAACACAAAAATGCTCGTGTATAAATATATAAAAAAAACAAACCTTGAGAACCAAAAAACGTATGTACTCAATGCATTTGCAGAAGGCAGAGCACCAAGAGAAACACCTTAAAGCTGCTCGCTCTCAGGTTTTGGTGAAAAAAAAAAGTTCTGGAAACTGAATGTAAATAACGTATTTTAGAACATATGGTGATATAAAAAGGCTCCAGTATAAATTCATGTCACGTAGACCTACATCTCTAAATTTTGAAAAATACGCCACCAAATTCAAAAGCGTTGCAAACGCTTTTGAAATTTCAATATAAACATATAGCGTAGCGGTGCCGTATAACCGACCTTATCAATCGATTTCTGCAAATTCCTAACTAGATTCAATCTTATTTTTTTTATTCTAGTCTTTAGTTGATATATTTATGAATAAGAATGTCAATTTTGTTGAATTTTTTTTTCAACGGTAACTGAGAGCGAGCAGCTTTAAACCAGATGTAGGGAGTGCCCCTTTAAATGAAATGTTGAGTACATACGTTTTTTGGTTCTCAAGGTTTGCTTTTTATATATTCATACACGAGCATTTTTGTGTTTTACATACCATGCCTTTTGTTTCCATTGCGTGTGTTTTTGGTATGTGGCATTCCCTGTTTGATATTATTTTTGTTTTTTTAGAGATTCACCTAGCAGGGATTACTTTTATTTACACTGTCCTGTGACTTTGGAACATGGTGGGGGTAAGAGTGAGGTTGGGTGCGCACCATAAACCGGTTTAAGCTCCCCAGTGGTGTTTTTGCCACTGACCGTTCCAAGGCGGTGCCCCACTGTGTTCCTTTAATTGTTCGTTTTGTCCTCGTGTGTTTGCTTTGTATGCTGGTGTGTGTTGGTGGTGTATATGTGTGTGTGTGTGGCGTGTGTGTGTGTGTGTGTGTGAGTGTGTGTTGGTGGTGTGCACTTCTGGGTGCTGTGGGGCTCGTTTTGGGGAGGCTGCGTTTTTGGTACGTGGCATTCCCTGTTTGATATTATTTTTGTTTTTTTGCCACTGACCGTTCCAAGGCGGTGCCCCACTGTGTTCCTTTAATTGTTCGTTTTGTCCTCGTGTGTTTGCTTTGTATGCTAGTGTGTGTTGGTAGTGTATGTATGTGTGTGTACATGTTTGTGTGTGCGTGTGTGTGTGTGTGTGTGTGTGTGTGTGTGTGTGTGTGTTGGTGGTGTGCACTTCTGGGGCTCGTTTTGGGGAGGCTGCGTTTTTGGTATGTGGCATTCCCTGTTTGATATTATTTTTGTTTTAAAAGCCAATGTTTTCATGCGAGGCCGAAAGGTACAAGTACATTGAACAATTTATAGTTTGCATTTGGAGAAGTATGTTAACTAAGTATTTCCGACATTTCCAATATTACAAGACAGTATCATAACGTGCTTAATTCGAATCAATTCTGCTTCTATGTACATTGTAAATAATCATTTAACCATCAGCAATCTCGCCTGAACTTGTAGAGGAGCCTATCACAATTATCAATGAATGTTTTCTTTTAGTTTTGGTTATCTTATCACTAAATAAGCTTTCCACAACAAGTAACAAATAACTGTCTTATGGTAATGACTTGTTAGAACAGATTCAGATTATATTGAATGTTTTTTTTTTCTATTTTTAACAGTACTTACGGTCTTTAGTTTTTTTCGATCCTCACTTTACCCCGCTCTAATATAATTTGAAGTCTTTTAAATTAGCACATTAGGTTGACAGTTGTTATTAGATATAGCTTGCGGTGAGAATAATACTTCTAGTAGAAAACTGATCTGGTTTTGTTTTAGTCAATATCTTTCATATCGGACAATCCTGACTCGACTTCAGTCAATGTTTTCTCGATACATCAATGCAAACGGAATGTATGCGTGCGGATATAGGCTTTTACAGCACATCGCTGCAAAGAAAGTAAGGACGAGAATAATAAAATGTCTAAATGATGTCAAGAGATCTTGTTAACATAAATACTTCTGTATGATGTAAAGCTGTCAGTTTGCTAATGGACAAATGATCTTTATGTTTGCCAGTTGGCAGTATGACATATTCGGAGAACAAGTCTTCTCTTAAATCAACCTCGGAGAATATGGGTTATCTCAAATGTTAGAAACTATCATGTTTGAATATATTCTCCGGTATCTTAAGACCAGTACGAGGAGAAACATCTTCTCTCATTCAACGATTTTCAAAGGCGAGGATAACGATAATAGGGTGCTAATATGATCCCAGAATGTAGGAAGCTAAAATGTCCTGAATAGCCTCCTGCTTCACTAGGTATATTCTCTTTGAATTAATTAATTGTTGCTTTTAACCTGTTTTCTCTGAACTTGCTTTGCTTGTATAACCATTCTTGATTATTGTCGTAAACATTGCCGTCAACTGCACTATGGTTACTTTTAAAGTATCATGTTCGTAGTCAGAAGCTTAGAACCGTCACCTGTTCTGAGGAGTGTTTTAATGAACTACATGATAAATGGTTCGTCTACACGACAACGGGTTTGTCCACTCGAGACCGGGTTCGTCTACACGAGATCGATCAAATACTGGATTAATTCGGTTAGTAACAGTAGTGTGATCAGACATTTAGCTTGTGTGTACCCAGCATTCATGTTACTTAATATGGATAACGTATTTATGCACGTTATACTGGATGCATCTTTTCCATTATCATAGCAATATTGTAATACATGCTTTCTTGCATAGATTTTGATCGAAGATTGTAGCCTTTCATAGCAAAAAGAACAATACTTGCCTTTGATAATAAGGAAACATTGTTCAGTCCAATATTATTCACTTTCTTTGATTTCATACATGTGTTCTTATATATGGCAACTCTTAAACATCGTGCAATAAACACAAACTTTCGTCCTTTACCGAAGAAACATTTTTCCTCTGTTTCTTTTCCTCTGTTGTTGCTGAATAAGTTGCTAAAGGCCTTTTGGAAACCACTAGCCAATTCAGGTAGATGATAGAATGGTTATAGCCCATTGAGAGGAAGTATAGGGGACAAGACCCATAACTTCATCGTGGTTGGCTAGTGGTACGGTCAGTGCCCTCTGTTGCATTTTCCTTGTCCGGAGCATAACTTGAAAACCACTAGTTGGAATTCAATACAACTTCATACAATGGTCAAGCACATTGAGAGGAAGTGCCATGCACAAGAACCATAACTCCATCTTGAGTATTTACAGAGTTATTGCCCTTTGTTACTTTTCCTTGTCCGGAGCATAACTTGAAAACTACTGGTTGGAATTCAATACAACTTCATGGTCAAGTACATTGAGAGGAAGTGCAGTGCACAGGAACCATAACTCTTTCTTGAATCATTACAGAGTTATTGCCCTTTGTTACTTTTCCTTGTCCGGAGCTATTGGTTGGAATTCAGCACAATGTTAGGAATGCAGTGTACAGGAACCATAACTCTATCTTGAGTATTTACTGAGTTATTGCCCACTTTTATTTTCCTTGTCGCAGAGCATAACTTGAAAAATACTGGTTTGAAAGCAATACAACTTCATACAATGGTCCAGCACAATGAGAGGAAGTGCAGTGTACAAGAACCATAACTCTATCTTGACTAATTACAGAGTTATTACCAAGAACAATATCTCTATTTTTTTGTTTTTTTTGCAAGGTATTCTGTTACTACGAACTTCCTCAGTTTATAAAGCAGTCTTTTGGGGGTATTAATCACATTTAGTGATAGCTCTAGTTTCATTATTTCGGCAGAATATTTTCTGGCCCATATCTACTGACAGGGCTTGATCATTTTTGGCAGCCAAGGGAGTTAATTGAGTAAGAAATAGTAAATGTAAGGACTGAATGCCAGTCTAGCCTTTTTGAGCAATTGATATTTACCGCTTCGGATTGATATGACGTTTGTGCAAATCGCCTAATCAGTATCAACAATTTATCGGCGAAGTGGGTCGAAGAAAGATTAAGATTACTTGTAGATCTATATTGTTTAAAAAGTATTATTTGAATAAAAAGAAGTGCGTCGTGCAGAAAATCCACGCCATTTGAAGGATATAAATATCTTGCTGCATACCATGGAATCTATTTTTAATTCATAATGATACATATGTAAAACCCACTCTATCATTTTCTTACTGTTTCTAAAGATTTGTTATTGCCAAATATTTTAAAGAAACTGGAAGAGCTAGTAAACCATTTTAGTTCCCAGTGGAAGTCTGATGCAAGAAAATAAACTGTTATTTATTAGCATCTTTGTCAACACATGAATTGTAGGAGAGTCTAGCACTTGACAATAATCAATACATGTAATCATTTAAATTAGGTTTTCTAGTCACTTTCAATTTTGCAACAAATGAGTTTTCAGTGATAAGTTACAACTAATCGTATTTCGATAAAATCATGTTGCCACAGATTTAAGGATGTCTGAAACTTATTAGATTATTAGAGTGAAAAACTATTTTGTGTTTCCTTCATAGACAATCACTGATCTTTGCTTGTATAAATCGATGAGCTTAAAAGAAGTATTATTTATGTTTTGGAGGTAATTTAGTTTTACTTCAGTTATAGGGTATGTCCCTTTAAAGACTTTTTTATGTAACGAAATATTTTTATAATCAAATTCTGTCCGTCTTAATTTGTCTTGGCTATTTCATGGCAACATTTGGCCAGAAACCATTCAAAGAAACTTGAGGACTGGTTTTTAGGATGATGTTTTGGCAGGAATTAACTGGAGTTTGATCTATGTTTGGGTGGGGGGGGGGGGTGGGTGTGTGTGTGTGTGGGGGGGGGGGGGGGGGGGGGGGGTTCTTTTGGGGGGGGGGGGGGTTTTTGGGGGGGGGGGTTTTTTTTGGGGGGGTTCCTTCTTTTTTTTTTTTTTTGTTTTTTTATCTATTCTCAAACATGCAACCTTAGCCGAGTGACATTATCATCTATAACTTTATTGTGTTAAAGCAGCTAGCAAAACCTTATCAACGAAATGTCTAATTAGGTGTATATGTCGGTACCCGGTGATACAGGAATGTAAAACTTTTCGTACAAAAGGTTACCGTTCTGTTTTTCATATGAAACGCAGTCACTCACTTAATACATTTACTTTAATGATAGGTCTCATTAAATGAATATCAGATAGAAAATGTGAACTGTGGCAAAGAAACAAGGATTAATATTGTGTAATGTGTTCACTCTACATCTGTAACAATCATGTACGTATTATGTTTTATCTTTCGTAAAATCAAGTGCAAGTTGTTTCTAGAACGGCGTTATAGGTCAAATTTGACATGTCATAGAATTTTGTGAAAATTATACTAATTTTTTTTCTACGTGTTGTGATTATTGTAGTAAACTATTTATTTTAAACTATGTTTTCGTTTACGATACAACAACCATGTGAATATGCTGTAATTTCAACAAAGTAACGAAATGATTGCGTGCATTCTCTTTCAGCTTTAGGCAATTTTCATTTTAAAGTTATCTTCTAGAATAAATTTTTTAAACTTTTTATGATCTGAATAACGTGATCGACGTTATTTATGGCCATTGAATTAGGTCGACTGTCAATCGCCTTTATGAATCGTGACAACGTAAAGTGAATCCTTTAGAAACAAAATCGAAAAAAATATAATGGCAATTTATTAAATATTGGCCGAAATATGACATTTTTATATGACAAAGATATTGATATAGTTTTACGTCGTAAACCGTCGTTTGAATCGATGCTTTTGCAAATTAGCCATTATGACTATTTTTTTTCATACAAACGCCCAGCAATGCTGAACATTGATATAGAAGAAAATATTCAACATTTTAACCTTTAAGTTAATAAATAATGCTTGCAAATATTCTATTGTTAATGCTTTTGAACTTACTCATTTTAACATTTGCTTTAGGGAGTTTACCCTATAATGATTGATTCATTAAATGAAGATTCGGCAGTTTGGGGGAAAATATAATGCACAATCTTTAGTTTATGTATACTGTATAAGACATGTTTTATTTTTGAGATGAAGATCTAAAGTGCAATGAGTTTACTTCAAAATCATTTCCTTATGTTAAAGCATCAATGTTCAATTTTTTATCATCTCTATACTACATGTATATGTTACAATAAACATGTTTCATGAACACAAATATACAGGAACACCTAA
The DNA here is from genome assembly GCA_022818135.1 of Saxidomus purpurata. Classification (NCBI taxonomy): domain Eukaryota; kingdom Metazoa; phylum Mollusca; class Bivalvia; order Venerida; family Veneridae; genus Saxidomus; species Saxidomus purpurata. The sequence continues at coordinate 13,925,930 of JAFMSR010000007.1, forward strand.
CGTGTGCGTCAGTATAAAAATAGTTAATTTTAGATTCAAAGCAACCAATCAATTTCACTCTTTGGCTGAAACTTGCTTGTAGTCAGGTATATCTCTCCTATTTTGGACGCAGAAAAACACTTTTGATACATTGTATGCATGGTGGGAGACATGCCGAGGTCTGATCCACAAATACAAGCTAATACATGTATAATAGCTCTTATGGACGGACATTTATAAAATGTGCTTCAAATCCAATCAAAATTCAAAGCAAGGTTCTTAAATAAGGTTCATGATCGACAAAGAGAACATATCTGATGCATTTTCATTCCATGCCTGTTTGCTAAAAACTCGCATCAAATCTGTATTATCCATTCACCTAAGGATAAATGCTAGTTTACTAATATTTCATGGAGGGAAGTAATGGATTCATTATAAGACGGACGAATGAGATAACAGGACCGTATCACGTAAATACCTGAAAGGTGATAATTGGAGATTTTAAACTTCAAAGAGTTTACGTAACAGGATAAGAATCAGAGACGGCAGGTTCACAGTTCAAAGAGCTCTCTTATATACATCTACTAATAATCCATAGTGTGAATATGTTCGAGAAACAAAATTTGCGATGAGCTCGCCAAATAAATTTTGTAAACTGTACATGCACAGTGTATTTATATGCCCTTTTCAAACTACCTGGATCATTCAATTATAACTTAAATTATAATCACATTAATTGTTCAATGTTGAAATGACAAAATATTTATGTTCACATTTAGCCTGTTTTGAACGTGTTGAAAAATAATCTGCTAAATAAATGGAATGCCTCTAAAATAGTGGAAATACTTAAAGCTGCTCGCTCTCAGTTACTGTTGAAAAAAATATTTTTCAAGAAAAATGAAATTCTTATTCATTAATATAAAATTAAAGGATAGAATCAAATTATAAGCAAAAATCTAGGTAGGAATTTGCAGAAATCGATTGAAAATGTCGGTTACACGGCACCGCTACACTATATGTTTATATTGAAATTTCAAAAGCCTTTGCAACACTTTTGAATTTGGTAGCGTATTATTTGATATTTAGAGATATACGTGCCAGTTATTTATACTGAAGCCTTTTTATATGACTATATGTTCTAAGATACGTTATTTACATACAGTTTGAAGAACTTTATTTTTTTTACAAAAAACTGAGAGCGAGCAGCTTTAAAGCTGCTCTCTCTCTCGGATTTTGGTAAAACAAATTATTTCTTCAAACTGTATTGAAATAACATATTTAAGAATATATAATCATATAAATAGGTTCCAGAATAAATTCCTGTAAATTATATCTGTAGATTTGAAATAATACGCTATCAAATAATGAAGCGTTGCATTTTGGTGTGCGGCCAAAAAAACATTTTTTTGCAAACGATTTTGCAATTTTCTACCAAGAGCTTTACTTCTTTGTTGATTCTAGCCTTAAAGCCCGCTCATACCGTGAAAAATTATTTTTCAAAAAAATGACTTTCTTATTCATTAATATAAAACTAAAGGCTAGAATGAAAAAATAGCAAAAATCTAGGTAGAAATTTGCAGAAATCGATTGAAAAGGTCGGTTACACGGCACCGCTACACTATATGTTCATATTGAAATTTCAAAAGCGTTTGCAACGCGTTTGAATTTGGAAGCGTATTTTTTGAAATTTAGAAATATACGTGACATGAATTTATACTGGAGCCTTTTTATATGACCATATATTCTAAAATACATTATTTACATACAGTTTGAAGACATTAATTTTTTTACCAAAATCTGAGAGCGAGCAGCTTTAAGCTTTATATTATGTATAAGTTTGTCTTTTTTGAAAACAAGTCGACAGAAACTGAGAGCAAGCACCTACTTTGGTGGTAATACACGTATGATTCATGTTTAGAAAAGAACGATCGCTAAAACCTTTACAAATGCTTTGTAACAGAATTTTGCAATCTCTCAGAAAAACGATGGTAATCAAATGCCTTCAATATTCTTATCAACTTCCATATGTAGTCTGCAAGTGAAGATAATATTATAAGTGCTCTCCATTTATTCCATGATTGAAATGAGATATGTCGTGTCTGGAGGCAAATGACCTAAGATAAAAGCCAGAATGACTACGTTTGGAACTGTATTTTATTCATCTGATTGACAATAGTCTCTTGGATATGGTTAAAATTTGTTCTGATTATTTTAGCTAAAAATTGACCAACTGGGTACAAGCTATTTCTATACATATGTATTTGATTATTGTTCATAAACTTCTGTAAAATGTAATTGAATTCCGTGTACGAACAACAGCAATAGCAGTAACTAACAAAAACATGCCAATTAAATGTGAACCACAAATGCCCCGTTTTGTACATCATCTGATAAGTCGTCCTAAGCCAGCTTTATTGGAAGTATTTGTTTTGTCGTTGATAGCAATGTCTTTGTAAAAAAAGGTTGTTTCAGTGTTAGCATGTCCCAGAAGAACATAAGGTACTTGAACATTGTAAATAAATAACAAATGTATGGATCGGATTCTGATATATATACTAAAACAATGTTGTCAATAAAAGTTGAACGTTGTATTTAATTTTGCAAACTAAAATCGTCACGGGCTATAATTATTATTATTATTATTGTCTTCTCAAATAGAATTTGGTTGATAACTCTAGGTAGAGATTGAAACTGGGTCGAGTTGGGTCAAAACACCGCCGACGACAACCGTGTGAACATTTTGGACATGGTGGTTGGAAAAAAAAGACTTGATCTAGTGACCTAGTATTTGAACCCACGTAACCCAGTTTCAGCTTGGTCTTAAAGTAATTCTGAATCTTATTTAAAAGTGGCTCACAATGCGAAAAAATACAGGTCACCCGGTCAAATCGTAGAAAAACTTTTAAACGCCTCATTACAACTTTTTGCAAATCATTTAAAAGGTGGACAATGGTTTCTGTGGTAAAGGTCTTTTTGCTTTATGTCAATTTTGTGGATTTTTCAAATTTTTAAAAGTAAAATTTAGTTTTGGAAAGATTTAAATGTACAAATGTACTAGAAACTAATACTCAAAACATATTGCATTTCAGTTTCCTGATGTGATTCTAAATGGATAAAAATAAAAGAAACTTCTGTGTGAATTTCAGGAATGCTGATGTGACAGACATTTGAACAGCACTTATAGAGTGTCACAAGACCTTTTCCATTAACGCCGGGGATTTTGATGAAAGTGTATTTATTTCCTGCAGACACATGCTTAAAACATTTCAAGTAAAAGAAGACTTTAAAAGACTAGAACTACTGTTTTTGAAAGCCATGGTCGATTAACTCGCGTTTACATCTCGGTTACATGTCAAAATTCTACATGCAGAAAAAGATTATTGTAGAAGATGCATAGATTCGTAAACTATTAGCGTTCGGGTTTTTTTCAATTTCGCGCAAGATGACGGTAGCATAATAAAACAGCCATTCGTAGAAAAAAATGACTTGGAGCAGTCTTCTTATACTAGTAACATGTTATATAGCAGCAAATGCACAGTTTTGATGTCCACTTTGATCACCACGAACGTATTCAGATAAAATTATACATGAGGGTATTGATAATTATACATGTTAGAACTTTTATACAATGTTAGTGTATTTGTTTTCTTTTGTATTCATGTTGTAACTTCAAAAAACGTGTTGTCTGAACAATTGTCTTAAGTTTTGCAGCATTATTTAAAAATACTATATGCTATCTTTAAAATTGGTCTTTACGATTTAAAAGCAAGGATAGGAATTGTTTTTGTCCAAATAAAGGTTGATTTTGTTGACAAGACTACTGCTATTTACACCATTGTCCTTTTTGTCTGAGAAGAAACAATAATAAAAAAGAGCCATGTTACACATGGTTAATCCCCCCGGCAGGAAAAAGTTAACGAAGGTTGTACTTTCGCAAAATTTACTTGGTAGAGGAAATCCTTAAAAAGCACGTATAGTTATGGTCATACTAAATACAGTTGTCAAGTAAGTGGAAAAAGAATAAGGCAATGAAGAAAAGGTTTCCAAATTATATTAATGTTCATTATCAGTATAGGTATGATATTTTCTATTTGACTAAAAGTAAACAAGGTAGAGTTATTGTTCTTGCACACTGCACTTCCTACAAATGTGCATGTCAGTGTATTTCAAGACTGAAGAAGATCCCTCAAACATTTTTGGAGTTATGCTCCGGACAAAGTTTCAATCCGATCTGATAAAAGGGAATAAACTCTAAAAGTAGGCAAGGTAGAGTTATTGTTCTTACACACTGCACTTCCTCCCAATGTGCTCTGTTATGTATGAAGTTTGAAGAAAATCGCTACAAGTACTTTTGGGTTATGCTCCGGACAAATTGGGACGGACGCACGGACGGACGGACGGACGGACGAAGAGCATTTCTAATATCCCCTTCGCCTTCGGCGGGGGATAAATTAAAAGAAGAAAGCGCGCTAAGCTCTGCGAACATAATTACCTGGCGGCGAAAATTTAAGAAAAGCCTTGAACTGCAAAACTACGCTAGATCACACTTGTGTAATGCACATGTCGTGCCATATAAATTCATGTGGCAGTATACGTGACAGTCGATCAGATAGGAAATGGTAAATGTTTCTGATATCCAGGGTCCGTATATTACATTATGATATTTGAGGAAAATGGCGAAAACTATGATTCCTTTCAGATTTGATCAAATTTAAAGATTCTGAAAGGTCCTGTGTTTTTCAACACGGAACTGGAGTTCAATCATTAAACATTTGAGCCTTGTGTAATTAATATAACGGGTGGACAAAGACGCTTGCTTGTAACCCGTAAAATCGATTTTGACAGGACTCTTATACTAAGAAACTATCTTGGAGCTACTTGCTGTCAGAACTTTGAGTGATGTGATACTCTAATAGCGTTCAGAAATCAAAATAGATATACCTATATATCACCGTCTGCGTTATCTTTACAGTGTGCTGATCTTATACAAGGACTGATTAAATCTAAGCACTGAAAGTTCTGACAACAAGGTGTCCTCTGCAAAATTGGGCACAGGGGAACATCTTACAGAAAATGAGTGATACTTGGCTAACAGTACTTGATTTTGGTTTTATTTTAATCACAGACCTGCAGTTCATTGAAAACACATCATGTTGTTGTTGTTTTATATTTTTTTTCTCAAAAATATAGTTTTGCTTGAGACTTTTGATGAAGTAAAATACAGTGCTTTTAAATTGTATATAACCAGCTTTGTTTATGAGACATCCTTCGGGAATACGTGACACCACCTACTCATCTTTATTTCACGAAATGTTCATGAAACCTAAAATTTAAGTGGTGGTGCATTATGTTTCCGTAAGGGACATTATGCTAACAACATAAAACATATAATACAGCTCATTCTTTTAATAATGATGTCCGACCAGATCAGCCTCCATGGTCTAGTGATTACCAAGCACTTTAAGCTGGTCGCTCTCAAATTTTTGTAAAAAAAAATAATGTTCTTCAAACTGTATACAATAACATATTTTAGAGCATATAGTCATATAAAAAGGTTCTAGTATACATTCCAGTCAATTATATCTGTATATTTGAAATAATACGCTAGTTGCAAACGCTTTTGAAATTCCAGTACAAACATATAGTTAAGCGACTGACCTATATACACATGGAATGGCAACTCTCGTATTTTCCTATAAAAGTTCAACCTTTTTGTCGCAGACTGCGAGACTTCATGCGAGATTTTAGCATCCATGGACAATATCCGTTAAACATACCAAATACATGTACTTTTTAAGCGGACGTTCAACTCCTCCAACAACAATATCCTATCAGAAATCATAAAAGAAAACCATGTATATATTATAACTTAACTAGTTTCAGCGGATTTTTAAAAATATTTCATTAAAAAAACTAGAAGAAAATTTACAGAATTCAAACTCATATTTTTGTTGATTTTTCACAACCGCACCACATCGGCAGTCCGCGCCCTATAGTTTGATTTCATCCAATTTTGTGTTGGTAAGGGGAAATAGCAACCCTTGTAAGTAGTCTATTAGCCTTTTTTTTTTTTTTGGGTTTTTTTTTTTTTTTTTTTTTTGGGGGGGGGGGGGGGGGGGGGGGGGGGGGGGGTGGGGGGGGGGTTTTTGGGGGGGGGGGGGGGTTTTTGGGGGGGGGGTTTTTTGGGGGGGGTTTTTTTTTTTTTTTGTTTTTTTTACACTTTAATCCCATGGGTACAAAATCTATAACCCTCGAGCTAGGCTCGGAATAATGCAAGTTCAGCCAAAGCTGTACTGAGAGTTACATGGGTATTTACTCGAATTCTTGGGACAATGTCACTTATCGGGGTGGCTACAACCCGTAGGTTCGTACCCTGGGTGTGTCTAACTATACATTTCCGGGATAAATAACTACCCAGCTGAATCACTGTTTTCTGATATCTAATGTTCATTTAATATGACACAATAGCAGAAATACAACCCTGGATTTATCAGTGTACAATCCTATCTAATTACGGTGTTCCAATATGGGAACCTCACCTGTGTATTCTCAGAATAATGCTACGAACTGTGAAAAAGAGCAAGGACGGTTCCAAAAGTGCCACTTGTACCAATATGATTACGTACTTACTGGACGTAGGGTCAGTTTACTGACTTGGACCAGAAATAATGGGAAGTTATATATAATTATTTTTATTACCAAGTAAAAAACAACACCAATAAATTAACTCTTGTTCACACTGAAATTTACCATAATGCTATTGCATAAATACAACAAAGAGTTTCACAATAAAGGGAGATAATAGAATCTAATTTGTCAACATGTAACAATATAAAAGTATCTGCGCTTCAATGTATACATGTTTACGCCGTTTATCTTTTTGAAAAAAGATACTTCTTGTTATTTCCGGCTGATATTTGGGTAAGGGAGAAACTTTATAAAGTTCGCATTGCTAGTTGTTATATTGCAGAATGAGTTTACACAGTCGATGATACGGAAACGGTAACTGTATGCCGTGTCTGCCTGATGGTGTAGTAATTCAAATACTCTGAATGTTTCCTTCATTAGTGTTACAATGATTTAAAGCATTAAAGAGACACACCCTATAACTGATGTCGAACTAAATAACCTTCGAAGTATAAATAAAAGATACTTTGGAAGTAGTATAACTTAAGCCTTAATGTTTCAGCTATTCCAAGTCATGATTGTTTAAAGTATACTGCATTACCGTAAACCATTCAATAATCTATGTAGAGTTGTTGTTGTACAATAAAAGGGTGGATGCGATTTATAACAGAAAGCCTCTATATTGATTGATTGTAGTAAAATGAAGCATTTTTCGACATAGTTTCTTTTTTGAAATGGTATTCAATCATGTTTCGAGAATATAATCTGCTAGATGTAGGGAGTGCCTCTTTAACACGTATATTAGGCAACGGAAACAGCTTTTAATTATTTTTAAGCCGAGATCACAAACACGATTCACACGCGTTTCAGCTGAAGTCGATGTACTTTGCAGGCGAAAGGAGAAACCTATGGCTGTTCAGATCGTCATGGTTTTGGGGGCTATACGTTTAACGCATGCCAGTGTACGCCGTTCTATTCGTTTCTAAAAGCCAGAATGAATTCGGCGCATTTTAAGCAATGAGGTTTGGATATACCGGCGCACCCGGCTAACTCCGCATATGTTCAGGCCAACGTCAAACGTATAAGCTCTTCGCTGAGTCGTTTTCAAAATTACCTACTGAAAATCACCGAAATGACTATTTTACATTTTTATACATTGTCATTCTCTTTAAAATTTATAGTTTTAACCTTACATCTCGATACATGTGTACTTTGTACTATACATGTTTGGCAGTTAAATAATACAACTTGTCCATGAATAAGAATACTTAACTGCAAAACATGTAAACAAAATAGAGTGGGTATGAAAACTAGCAGCCGCATCAAAGCTAAATCTGTCTTTATTGATCTCTGTGCGCGCACACAATCACTTTGATAATAAATAGTTTCCGTTTGTCCTCTTGTAATTTTAAATAGATGAATGCGCAAGAATATGACTTTCTAGCACTTAATCCATCAAAATGAACCCCGGGACCGTCTCTTTTTAGAATCGTACGCAATGTCATCAGCTCGTTTGTACTCCGTTTCATGAAACGAACATATTTAACACGCAATATTTTAATATCAGTTCCATACCTCCGATTGATCAAAAGTTATAAGATGCGCAGTTTGTATGCTTGAATTTTTATGCCCCTGAAGGGTGGCATATTAAAATCGCACCGTCCGTCCGTCCGTCTGTGCGTCCCCACTTACAAATTCGTGTCCGGACTGTAACTCTGTCATACATTTAAGGATTTTAAAATAACTTGGCGCACATGTCTAGCACATCAAGACGATGTGTCGCGTGCAAGACCCACATCCCTACCTCAAAGGTCAAGGTCACACTTGGAGTATGAAGGTTATGGAATCCTCTATATATGCACACATTCGTGTCCGGACTGTAACTTTGTCATGCATTGAAGGATTTTAAAATAACTTGGCACAAATGTCTAGCACATCAAGACGACGTGTCGCGTGCAAGACCCCTGTCCCTAGCTCAAAGGTCAAGGTCACACTTAGAGTTTGAAGGTAATGGATTCCTCTATATATGCATATATGCACACATTCGTGTCCGGACTGTAACTTTGCCATGCATTGAAGGATTTTAAAATAATTTGGGTCAAATGTCTAGCACATCAAGACGACGTGTCGAATGCAAGACCCACATCCCTACCACAAAGGTCAAGGTCACACTTAGAGTTTATAGGTAATGGAATCCTGTATATATGCAAACATTTGTGTCCGGACTATAACTTTATTATGTTTTGAAGTATTTAAAAATAACTTGGCACAAATGTCTAGCACATAAAGCGGATGTGTCGCGTGCAAGACCCAAGTCCCTGCCTCAAAGGTCAAGGTCACACTTAGTGTTTAAAGTAATGGAATACTGTATGCATGGTTACTCTGTCATGCATGGAAGGATTTAAAAAATACATAGCACATTTATTGAGCACATGGAGAGGACACAGACAGTGAGGCACCTCTTTCGGGGGCATTCGTCACTTGTGAGGGACAGCTCTTGTGTCTTGATTTTCTTTGAAAAGATATCCAATGAAACTGCATCAATAGCTTTTCACTGTTTAGTTCAAAATGAGGATAATTGGTTCATGCTTGTATAACAATTTCATAATGGACCGTAATGATAACTGACATGTGTATATGGCAAACGAAGCATACGTTGAAGAATAGCAGAACCAATTTTTAGGTCGATACCTACAGCCCTTATATGAATTTCAGACATCTCCAGAAAACACCTTTAACCCACCCCCAACCCCCGCCCTCCCATTTCTAGCAAGGCACGTAAACGTCATAAAAATGAATAGGTACATCATGCGAGGGTGTAACTTGAACTCTACACTGTGCTACAAAGTGCATATTCCTTATTTCAAATGATGTTTAAATTTCCTTTTCTTTCGCTAGCTCATTTGTCTCCGTTCATTAACTTTTAGACAAGCCGGGAAACATGAATTGCATTTTCAATCTGTCAAAATGTTAAAATCCTTTTACGAAAACGTTTTATCCTCATTTCCTTGTCTTGCAGTTTTTAAATTGTTTATTGGACTTAAATCATTCTTAATGAGGCTGAGAGACAAACAAATGCGTTTATAGTTTGCAGTGAAAAAGGATTCACGTAAACATAGCGTGCGTCAAATGTAACAGGAAATATCTTTAAAAAGCCAATAGAGTTCAATAAAAAAGACGTAAGTGCTTATTTCCATTTGGTTCCAATAACGCGAACATTACCAACATACGCTGTTTGTAGCCGAGAATTGCAGAGTCAAGCCCCTGTATTCTGTACGTTATATCAAGTACACACCATTTTCAGTACCGCTTTTGTCTTATGCTTTGCGTTTATGTCATACCAAGACATGCCGGCTTTACAACAGAACACATCTATGTAAGATAATCGTTAAAACTGAACCTGATACAGCAATCATTTTTCTTATGTAACTGATATTTTCCAGTGCAGCTGTAATACTTAACTTATTAACTTGTATCAATAACGTCAAATGTGAATATTATAAATTATTTGCTCTGTATCCTGATTTTTTGCAGAAGGAGCTAGTATGCCGATTGAATGAAGTACATGTACAACTTTTGCGGAAGCCGAGTCTAGGTCGCATTGTTTGAAGTACGTATTAGCAATGTATACATTAGTCTAAGTATAGACGTTTATCTTAAATATTAATATTCTTCTATATAGAAGTTTTAGTTTTCTTCTGAAAAATAACTCGAAATGCTTATGGTGAGCTATTCGTCAGTGAGTGTTCATTGTGAATTAATTGTTTCATACGTCATCTCCTCTGAAACCACTGACGGAGGCAATTACAACAAGATTTCACAGGAATCATCATTAAATGGTCGTCTACTAAAATTATTCAAACCGACCTGGTTAAGTAACGAAAGAAACTTAAATTGAAGAGTGCCTCATCCTTCTGCACTGGGGGAATTTCAGCAAATCGTCACAAGATTGTTTTTTGATAGTACCATACCACATTTGTTTTACATGTATTTACTATAGAACCAATTTCAACCAAACTACTCGGAATTGTTACATACATGTAGATAGTCCTTTACCTAAATAGCTCGATATGTTCCGCTCCTCTGAACAAAATAAAGAAAAAAGAAAACGTTTAAACATTTCGTATTTTACCACTGGACCAATAGAGGATTGTTCCTTGGATTGTCCTCTATCGTTCCGCTCCGCTAGACATATTAGCCACCATATATGAAATATGATACACGTTTAAACAACATCCATTACTAGCTACTGTAACAATTTTAATGAAGCTGAACATAATTGTTGCTAGGATGGTCCTCTACCACAATTGCTCAAGCGGTTTTGATTCGCTGCACAAAATGACTTGTAACTCCTAGCCAAAGTGTCAATTCCACCTAAACTTCAGAGGATTGTTCTTCCAAATTGCTTAATCATTTTTGCCAGAAATATGTGATATATTCTGAAACGATACAAACCGTAACAAGAGTTGTTTGTAAAACACGTACGCCCCCTTGATGAAAAAGTTGTATACTATGCAAGGAACAGTTTTTAAAGTAAAAGTCACTATAACGTTTGGTAAAATATTGTAGAATTAAAAAGAATTCTAAAAAGAAAATTCAAAACATTTCATAAAAAAATTCATAGAACAGTTATAAAATTTAACATTGACTTTGACCCTAGTGAAAAACGTAGTCACCTCGACTGTTTCGGGTGTGTTCTTCGACAAAGACTCTTGCTAAAAACAATTCTAAATTGGAAAAAAACACTATTTTTAGTAACAGTGACCTTGTCTCCTCCATTCAAGCTACCTACACATCAAGTTTTATTGCAATTGGTTACTCTTAACTCATGTTATTAAGCGGAAACCTTTTTTTCTGTTTTAGTAACAGTGACCTTGACTTTGACCCTTATTACCATTAATGTAATATCAAGCTTCTTCTTCCCGCAAACTAACTACAAACCTAATTTCATTGCAATTGGTCACTCCTAACTAAAAACAAAAATAATATCAAACAGGGAATGGCATTGCAAAGCGGCCCCCAAAACAAAATTATTGAGCGGAAACCATTCTACAATTCCGGGTCACTGTGTCCTTGACCTTTGACCTACTAATCTCAAAATCCATAGGGGTCCTCGACCGGTTATGACTTACCTTCTACACATCTAGTTTCAAGATGCTTGTCCAAAGAGTTCTCGAGTTATCGTCCGGAAACCGTTCTACAATTCCAGGAAACCGTGACCATGAAATTTGACTTTGACAAATTATCATCCGGAAACCGTTTTACTAATCTGGGTCACAGTTGGTAGAAGGACAGACGAACGGACGGACAAACTCACAAGACAAACTTTGTAAAGTTTTCCCTTTGATCTTTATTTGATCTTTTTAACCCTACAATAGAATTATTAAACCCCTCAATACCGTTTTTAACCCCACAATGACGAAATGAACTGAAACAACCTCACAATGCTAAGTTATACTCAAGCCCTTACCTCCTAATGTCTACTGGGCATATACGGACGAACAGACAGACAGACACACCGACCGACCGACATCTGCAAACCAATATACCCCTCCTTTTCGAAGGGGGCATACTAAATATTTTCTATAAAAAGAAGACTAAATTGCTGCTTGGAAAATTATGAACTGACGAATAATCTTGCATCCACATTTGATGCGTAAGCGTGCAGTATATAGGAGGAAAAGGGTTTTACCTCGTGTGTTTGCTTTGTATGCTTGTGTGTGTTGGTAGTGTATGTTTGTGTGTGTACATGATTGTGTCTGTTGTGTTGGTGGTGTGCAGTATCTGGGGGGGGGGGGGGTGGTTTTGGGGAGGCTAATTTTGAAAAGTGGCATCCTTTTGTTTTTACGATCTACTTTTACTGCTAATTAAGTGATTATATCATATTGACGTGAACTAGTCCTTAAGTTTGCGTGATATATAAGCTACTTACTGACACAGATTATTATAACGCTAATACAGTTCAATGACCGACTTGTCGATAGATATAGGTCAAAGTCATTTTAAGCATTTTCATGACGTAGAATTACTTAATATATGAGTTCTAGAAAGCTATTTTCGAGACGTACATCTCCCCATCTCAGACTCCCTCTCAAATTGACATTGACCACTGACCTTAAACCCAATAAGGATTATTCACACGTTATAAGCAATAACCATATCACTCTACATGATCCTTCGATCAGCCGTTCTTCAGTTTTAAATAGGAAACTGTTATATCATTTAAGGCCATAATCAAATTGAAGCTGACCCAAAATGGACATTACCTACATGATACTGAGGCTTCCCTAAAAGTCAAATAAAGTCAAATTTGGGATTTAGTAAAGAAATTAAACATTCAGACCCCTGTGACCTTGACACTTGACCATATGACCCGAAATAATAATATGCAAATCTACAATTCCTTCTACTACATGTACTTCAAAAGGAATTGGTAAAAAACATCACGGGAATTTAGAGCGGAAACTTTTTTTTAAAGTTTCAAGACCTTTGACCCTAACCTTTGATAGAATGATTCCAAATTGCCACATGCATAACTAGTTTTCATTCTAATGGTTTCCTGACTTTTGTGACCTAGACCTGTGACTTAATGACCCCAGATTATTGTATGCACAGTGTGGCTTCATACTAATGCTTCCCTGAAAGTTCGACAGACAATTTGTTTTTCAATTTCAGGCCCCTTATGGCTCCAAATTATAATCATACTTCATACGGATGCTTCTTCGAAAGTTTGATTGAGATCAAACAATATGTTTTTGAGATGAAAAAGGGGAACATTTGAAAGAGGACAGACAGACGAAATGAGAGAAATAATAAGTCTAGCAGGTTTATAAGATGTATAGACGTGTTCTTAGCGCATCCTGTATTATTTTCAGAGCTAAAATGTGATTGAACTTTTTTCCGTCAGACGCAGTTCTTCCAGAGCACCATACAATATTGCGAATTGATCAAACAAACATTTATAAAACAACTTCTACCCTCAGGGAATCGGTAATGCAAATTACATGCTATAACGAAAACAATATCACGACACTGCAGGGTAGCAATTTTCGTATTATTTTCTAAAACGACAAGTTAGTTGATACAGAAAACCCTGGAATTAAAACAATTCTAGCTATAACAGAGTAATGATACAGCTTTGCATTTTGATGAAAATTATCATGAGAGATTTGATGTTCACCTATTATAGAAATATTTTCCTTGTATTCTAAGGTTAAATCATCTGTACAGAACTAACATTGTTTCAGTTAACATGATGTGAACTATTTTGTGTTTTAAATGACTTAATGCAGTTCCGTCAAAGAAGGCGAGACGAGCAAGTACATTTTAGAGTTTGCAGTTAATAAGTACACACAAAATGTTTGCCAAAGATTAAAATGTTTTTATTAGGTGTTTCTAATATCTTAATAAATTAAAAATGGGAGTATGTATCATGAAATTTCACTTGAAAACTTTGACAATTTTAAGAGAGTTTGTCTCATTAGCCAACAATCAGTTCATGTGATTATTTAAATTAGATTATACAGTTTTATTCGGTGTTTCCACAAATGAGCTTTTCTAAAATAAGTTTCCAATTATCGATCATCTAACAAGATAGGCATGTTAGAAGACATTCAGAGTTATCTAATGTTAACTACACTATACTAATTGCTTCGTTTAACTCTTGTCAGACATCAATTTAAAATGTTTAACTGCTGCTGGCACCGAAAATTTATACTTCGAAACAAATGATAACATAGTAAATAACTCACGAAGGGCTATCAAATTGTTGAATAAATACTATCACATTTTTTTATTTTTATGAGAATCATCTACTAAAATGGCTACCAACAGGCTTAAAACAGATGCAAACAGTACTATCTATAGTGTAATTTTATAAACATTTTGAGTATTAAAATATACTCGGCACTTCTATCTGTGAGACGTTAAGAGAAAACGCGCCATTCTGGTGCATTCGTCAAGTATATAACGTAATTTGTCATGAAAGATTTGACGTGCCGCCGTGGTGCAGGGGTTAGCATGCTAATTCAATATTATTATAATCCCTATAATTTCTGAATTACAATGTATATTTGGGAAGCGCCTTATGAAAACTAGGTTTAAGGACAATATTTCAAAAAGGACTTGCACATGTTCTAACAAATTGATATGTGCAGCAGTTTATTTCTGATAGTTTCATACCATTATGTTGAAGTCTGACATAACGTCACCTTTATAATAAGAAAAACATGACGATATATATTAACGCCATAAGAAATATTGTGACGTCATTGTTATGTTTGCTTTTTTGTTGAATGTTTCAGGTTCTCTTTTTTTGTGAAAAGGGAGGTACGGTAACTATCGAAACGTTTTGCAGCAACTTTCACTGTTTAATTGAAAAGTAAATGCGGTCAATTTAAAACACTGACCATGAAATGAAGTTAACCTGGAATCATTGAAAGAATTATACGCATGGCCTTGAATGCAATACTTCAAAAGAATAATTGCAGATGTTTTTTATTGAAGGTAGCCTGTCTCTCTGTCTGTCTGTTTGTCTGTCTGTCTATCTGTCTGTCAGGTAGGCCTACAGTCTTAGAAAATAAATTTTGATAAAAGAAGATATATGTCATAATTTTCTGTTTTTTTTCAAATACAGATCAGTCAACATGCAGATATATACTAAAGGTATAATGAATTTAACACAATAATATGAAATTGGATATTTTATTCATAATTAGAAAAGCATAAGAATATCATCATTTTCGAATCAATTTACACATTTTGAATGTTCGTGACGTCGTGGGTGTTTAACGACTAGCAACATGTAATGTAGGCTCACTGACCTCCAGTCAACATAAAACGCGCAAAGGTTGGTATCTTGAAAGCTTCGTAATAACAACATATGTTGAGTATTTGTCTAATTTTTTACGTCTTTCGATAGGACTATCCTTTGGTAACAAAAATCACTTGAATTTTTTGTGATTATAAGCTTCATGTACATAAAATTTAGATCATGTGAAATTCATGGTTTGAGCCGTCACGGTTGATTGGATGTTTTTGTATAGAATTCTACCTTGTGATACATCTAGTACATTTTAGTCTAAAAATATAAATTTGCAAAAAAAAAAATTAAAATAACGTACAATTAAATTTTAATTAAACAATTTTGAACCGGACAGAACTTTTGTCCTTAAGTATATGTTCGATGAAACAATCAAAGCCATTACATAAGTAACATCTTTACATTAAACTAAAACATAGCCAGTTGATTAATCACCATCTTTAACTAATTAGTAAGGAAAGCGTTTCCAAGATGGACATAAATAGTGGTTGAAACATTAATTACGTACCAATCGATTTTTCCACGTCTTCATTTATTTGTTTACATCGGAATGTATTGCACTTGCGAACACCCAACATTCTGGAAAATTGTTACTGTAACAGAATGTAAAACTACAAACCAGATCTATTGAATATTTTCGAAGCACCTATAAGAAAACCATTTTCAAATGATGGTTTACACGACCCATATATTGATAAAGAATTTAGAATCATTTTGTTACAAATCAAGGGATTTGGTAAAAAGTATTTTTCTTATCAGGGATGTATCCTTTGGAATAACTTGTCACAGTTGATACATAGTATTACAGTTTTTAAGCATTTTAAGGAAGCCGTTAGACATCATTTGTTGTCCTAGTTTTAACTTCTTAACGATCTCTTTGTATTTTTTAATGTAATGCTAGGATAGATATACTTGGTATATCACTTTTTAATCTAGTCAGTGCTTTTATTGTCATAAGACTGCTTGATGCTCATGTAACTTAACCTTTAGTCATACAGTGTTTTGATCTCATGCACACAATGATGTTGTAATAACCTAGGTCTGTGATATTATACAAATGTGATAAAATTGATTCATTTGAAGTAAATGATCATCCCCTTCCGTGGTGTGCCATCAATGTCAATGAGCACAATGGAAATAAGGAAGAATAACTTTTCCTTTTTTGTGTTATCCTTGGTATTGATGTGCATATCATGGTTTATAAACTTGTGTATACATCTAGTTATCTGTATATGTCTGCATCATGTTTGTTTTATCAATGTTTGTACATCTGTGATATACTGAAATAAAGCTATCTATCTATCACTAGAAGATTTTGAGTATGTAGTTGGTTGTAGGAAAGGTTTCATACAGTAATAATATGGTTCTCCTTCAGAACGGTAAAATAGTACTGTATGATTCATATGCCAAAAGAAAAAAATGTTTCGTACAATTAATTGATTCATGTAATATATTTGTATAGCAATACTAATTTGGCGTGATTATCTAGAAATGAAACTGAGAGGACAAAGACTTTGGTTTAGACTTTTTTCATACAGTATCTGAGCAGGATGTTGCGAGTATATTATGTTCAATAAAGTATATATTTAAGGGAACTATCCTATAACTGACGTCAAACTAAATAACCTCCAAAAACATCAATAATAGAGTCTTTCGAAGTATTATAACTTATCCTAAATGTTTCAGCCATTATCGTTATAGACACACGATCTATGTTTCGAAAATATCATCCGCTGGATGTAGGGAGTGCCATTTTAAGTGAAAACAACACGGAATTTACAATAATGGGCGTTTGATGTATATATATGTAATATGGTATTACTACTTAGATACGTCTGGTACGTTATGTTGAGTATGATTATCTATGTGTATCAAATATGTATTTAAGTGGAGAATGAAATTCCTTATGAAAAAGGATGTTTACTAAGTTTATGACTTCAATGTTGCAAACGTTTAGTACAAATGTTTCATGTAGTAATGTTAATTAGATTCTCCATGTAGTAAATGTTTTAATACTTGGGTATATACATGTAGTGTATGCTTTTCATGAATACTGCATTTTACAATTCCAGCTTTTCTTTGATGTAAATTTTCTCATTAATTATTGTTTTACGAACAACAAATCCTGATCAAATATTAATCAGGCTATTATTACACACTATGATTTTGCAAACTGTGATATTGTATTCGATTCTAGATAAATGGAAACTATGCCATATAGTAAGATAACAATATTGGCACGTTGTGTTTCAAGCCATATATCATTTATATTCTATGAAATTCTTTTTCGTACATATATCTTTATTGATTGCAAATTGTCTTATTTTCGCATATAAAACATATCATGGTATTGTTTTATTTCCATTTGTGTCTTATATTGGGTGTATCAGACAAATAAAATTATGTTTCACAGTTAAATTAGTTTCTTTAACAATAATCTCTTAAGATGAAAGCTTTTTGATCACTAGTATATCCTTTCTTAGGAAATTAAGGTCTGACTTGCATCAGAAGCGTTCCTATTAAATATAGACTTTTGTTTTCTACACAACAACTTTGGCCAGACGCACTGTATGGGCCTTGCTTTATCATTTCTTATCCTATTTTCATCACCTTCGTGAACGAAATACCATGTGAAGGCTGGCATTAAAGCAAAAAATTACTGAATGTTTCAAAGAGAAAATAATACTAGAAGCAATTCCAAACTATCGTTCTTTATCCCATACAGCATAGATATTATTAAGTTATCTACAAGAAACTAAGTATATAACCGTATTAATCTTGTTTAACGTAATAATGTCTAGACAGTTGGAACGCTTTTTATCCTGGACCGTTTTGTAAAAAAGTTGAATGACCAGTTTTACATTTTATTCAATGCGTATGTAATCCAATTGCTATGATTTTGATAATAATAATTTGAGGTATGGTTGCCATTAGGCCGTCATATTTATGACAAATCTTAGCAAATTGTGTATTACGAATAGTAATACTTTTTGTTACATTTGGAAAAAGTCTAGAGTATGTATATGATATTCAAGTGTCTTTTTACTTTCTTATTCTTACCAAAATAGTAGGTAAATGGTACTGTTTTACGATTGCGTCATATTGTTTATTGTATATACAACTTCCTTTTGCCCTCATGGCAGATAGACAGACAGCAGTATACATGTAACTACCATAACATACTTCCTTAACATACTTCAGTAGATGTGTTATAACAAAATGTAAATCAATATAATAATTTGAAAACTATTTTTGAGCTAAGGTTTTTTGTTATAGGACGTCAATTTAATTTATATGGTTGCGTACGGTCTTTGTTTCCCAACAACGTGTTTGTGTAGTGTATTTGATTTTTCCTCTAGCAATATATTATAAATTCGTTTGACATATAATTAAACTTATTTCACTGGTCAGGTAGTAATTAGTACAAATCTACACACAGTAGCCTAAATTGGCAATTTTGTTTTCGAGATAGTAGTCAATGCAAATATAATTTCATACAAAATTAATTTCCAATATTGCAAAGAATATAATGCTATAAAGTACAAAGACGTCTAGGGTCATAACGTTGGTTGTATTGGTCCAATAAAAAAAACTAAAACCTCGGTGCACAACATTTCATACGAATACAAGTTTGTATGAAGTATCCATCTTTAAAGGAGCTATGCTTGCCTAAAATGTCTTAATTTTGACTATGTCAAATGCCATAACTCTGGTATAACTGGTCCAATATAAAAACTAAAACCCAGATGCAAAATTTCTCATCCCAATAAAGTTTAACATTTGTATGAAGTTGGGTGACTCTATGCAAATTAGTAAAAGAGTTGTACATGTCACAAGACCTCAGGACGTACGTTTGTACGCCCAACACGAGTAAATATATACCCCCAGAATGGTTGGGGGCATAAAAACATTGAAATTGCCTAAGCAACCACATCGGTGCTTTAAGGAGCAGTTCCTACAATTAGCAGATTATTTCATCAATATGTTAAAAATGTACGTAAAATAGTAATATGATCATTGCATATCGAGAAATGAATCATTTTCGTATGAAATGCAAATAAAACGACCTTTTGTATTAAATCGCTATCAACCCAAACATAACGAAATTAGCGTTTATGAATGTTTTAGTGAACTACATTTAATAATTCCGTCAATTTTACCGATGTTTACTGGATTCCTTTGCTGAATCGTTGAAGTTAGATAGCAATCCGTTCAATCATTTGATTAAAAAAGCTTTTCAGGTTATTTAAATCGCGCCCAGTTTAAGGGTTTAAGTCTTTCAGGAGGAAACAAGAAAAACGTTCCATCCTGCCATAACCAAGCAAGCTAATTAATCACCGTCTTTGAAGTCATTAGATCTAACGAGATACCAGGAAATATATAACTAGTGGTTGAAACATTAATGACGTACTAACGTTTCCATTTCCTTTTCTTACTGTCTATATTGGATTTTTAATGCTCTCGTCGGCCAAAATGATACTTTTACAGGTTGTGAAAAAAGAACTCACGGAAATGGCTAGCTTAGGAAGCAATATATAAAGAGTAGTTTTTCTATAATGAAGCCTTTATGACTAACAGATGTATGCATGTCCATACCGCTAGCCGTTCATTATTCTTTACTTACAGCAGAGCAGACTTACACGTGCAGCTAATTACACAATCTTTTCTTATTTACTCCTTTATAATGATTAAATAAGCTAGCTGCACATAGGAACATGTATCCGTATATCACCAAACATATCACTAAACATATCACACACAGACAAGTAGCAATTGCCTTTATCTTTATTAAGAAAGATTATACTTTGAAAACTTCTGAAAAACGTAATTTTCCGTCAAAGCAAAGCAATTCAATGCTATCAAAGCAAGAAAATTTAGTACACTTCCATCGTGTTTAAAGTTTTAAAATCCTTGTACCGTTTCATGGAAACAACTCTGAAGAATTATTAAATCTTAACATTTTAACATCTGTACATATTTCCGCCAAACAATAAAGGTGTTCTATGACACAGTGCCCGATGAGCGGAATGGGGTTACACGTGTTAATCCTTTACTTTTCTCTACTTCATGCATGTTTGTAATAAAAACTAAAATAAATAAATAATCTTGGCTTTAATACTTTAAAACATCGAATATATTTGCAAACATATAAACAGAATTCATTCTACATAGAACTGTGTACATGTATGAAAACATCTTACTTAGCCGGAATACCATGTGTACAACATTTGTTGATTTATGTGATAGATAAATACAAAATAATATGTAGATCTTGAAACGTTGACCTATTTAAACGAATACAAGTGTAATAATATATTCAAATATTGCAATAATTTGTGTTGTGGGCAAGGGTATCTAGAAAAATGGTACAGGGACAATAAAAATACTTCTCGTTAATGCTGCTCTATAATTTGGCAAAATGTAATGCTTTTGCGATATTTTTGCGATGCAACTGCATTGACTGGTAAGGTTTCGGTAAATTATAAAAAACTTTTTCAACAACTATTTTCAACACACCTACATGTACAAAAACATTCAATGTAGATCAAAGCCACGAAACAAAGTACGTATCAAGTACGCGTTAATAAGGCATCTATCTTTCTCTGAGATTTCATTACATCGCTTCCCATTTTACGAGTTCCCAACTCGTATATATCTTAATCTGTTGTTATGAATGTGCTCTTAAAAATAATAATGTGTTTATTAATGTTGATAATCCATTACAGTCGGAACTGTTAGCAGACATTTACATTGGTTGCACATGAAAGACGTTTGAATAACCACAAGCTATCACAATAATATTAGTCTGTTTGTAGTTTAAACAATAAGTCTGTGAAATCATGATTTAGTTTTTAGTTTTCAGTTTTCAAAGTCACACAATAAATGCACAAACTAAGTTACAGTCCTTGTGTACTCGGTTTTTACGTATGCGGTATATAAAGTCACTGTAAAAGACGAAATAAAGAGGTATACTAAGCCATACTCACGTATTCATTCACCTTCACAACGGTTACTCATGCCTGCAGTATCTCGAAGCAAGTTAATAGTTTTGGAGAACGAATTGTATATTGATATTTTAATCCTGTAAACGCCGATAATGAAATCGATTTTCAATATACACAGATATAAATTAATGTTTCCGCGGACATAAAACAGCAAGTGGCTTCAGCTTTTTTGTATCTTTTATTTTATTTAATGATTTCGTTTTAATGGATATCAGTGCCTATGTGAAGCAATATAAAATGATCAAATCAGACTGGACCATGATGGATGTAAATGGTTCATGGTCAAAAGGTGCGTGTCGCCAGGTAAGGTGTATTGGAATGCATGTTAAAGTTTCTTTGGCGGCACTGTTTAAGATATACATTTTACGGCACATGTCTTTTGTTTTACCTATTACCAAGGTATTTCAGGACTGAACAGAAAAACATGCAAATCATTCCAAATGGTGAGAGAGATCCTTATCACATAAATAAATCAATCGAGGAAACAGATAGTCCTGGACTTTGCATATTGATATCTCTGAAATACCCTTAACCCTAGGATACTGTTTTCGCAAAAATATCTGAAACGCCTGATTAATAAGATCTAGCTTGGATTAGATAAATAAGTTTCATGGATAGATAAGTACATAATTAGTCAATTAAGATATTGAATCGCGTGCATGTAAAAACAAGGACTTTTGTCCGCAAAAAAAATAAATAAAATGAAATGCCATTGCTGGAATACTGCTGATATAATCTAAGTTACCATGACAATATTTCATTACATCGCTTCCCATTATAGGAGTTCGAAACTCAAACACTCTAGCGATAGACATCATCTTATTATGTTGATATGAATGTGCTCTTCAAAATAATAATGAGTTTATTAATGTTGATAATCCATTTCAGTCGTAACTGTTGGCAGACAGCCACATTAGTTGAACAGGAAAGACGTTCGAATAACAGCAAGCTGTCAGATCGTCATTTATAATGCACATATTCATTTACGTTCAAAATGGTTACTAATGTCTGCGGTATCTCGAAGCAAGTTAATATTTTTGGAGAACAAATTTCATGTTGATATAACTGTTAATCCTTGAAACGCCCATTAGGAAATTTATTTCCAATATATAAAAGATATCAAGCTAGAAGGGTGTAAAGTAGAACACTTATGTCGCCTTCTTACACGATATTAGAATAACCAATAATTTCGAAACTAGGTATAGAAATGGGGGATAAATCTGTCAAATTTCACTCTGACCTATTTAACAAAATATGGCGGCATCACGACCCTTTTGTCATAAGCAATACAATTTGAAAGTTTGATGAAGAAATCTTAAGAAATTGTAAAGTTATAGCCAAACTTTGAGTACAAAAATGGGCATAAGTATGTCAAATCTGACCTTGACCTACCAAATTTGGCGGCATTTCGACCCTTTTGTTATTGGCAATAAAATTTGAAAGTTTGATGAAGAAATCTTAAGAAATGGTGAAGTAATAGCCCATGTTAAGTTGTTGTGACAGACTGACAGACCGACGGGCCAACACACAGACGGACAAACCGATCCCATGTTTCGCCTTTTCTTCAAAAGGGCAACACATAAATTTGTTGAAACCACCTGCTGTATTCTGTTCGCGGATGCATTAATTTATAACTGTGTTTAAATGTTTTCGATTGGTGGATCAATGCCTATTTGAAGCAATATAAGATGATCAAATCAGACTAGACCATGGTGGATTTAAATGGTCCATGGTCAAAATGTGTATGTTGCTGGGTAAGGCGTTTAGAAATGCATGTTGGATTAAGTTCTTTGACGGCGTAGTTTAAGTCACCATGGGAAATTAACTTCTAAATACATTTAGCGAAACAATCAAATTTAGAGCGAAAAGACTGCGACAGAGTTTCTTCAGACACGCATGTACGGTTGAAGACATGCGTTGCATAGCGCATTTTATTAATTTTCCTATTACCTAGGTGTTTCAGAGCTGTAGAGGAACTTCTGCAAAGTAAGAGAGATCCTTATCATCTAAGAAACAGATATTCCTGATTTTCGTACTCATGGCAAAATTGATATACCTGTAAAGCGGTTAACACTCGGATACTGTTATCTTTAAAACGTTAATCCAATTTGGATTGGATAAATAACTACATCATGGATAGATAAGTATACATTTACGCTACTGACTACGTTAATGATTCATTGAACGTATTGATGAAGATGAATAACAGTTTACATTATGTTTTTGGTCTTCCCTCGTTATTCATACAGGCCTTCAGGACTCTGAAAGTAACAGTTTCCAGACGTATACCAACCAAGTCATGATTGTCATAAACTTTTACAGATACCTTAAAAAGTTCACTATAAACTGAGAACTGCTTTTCCACACACTGTTAAATCTCTTAGGCACGAGTTCATCAATGTTTCTTTGAATGAATTTATCAGCATGTATAAATCGTGCACGTTCACATTGATTTTTCTGACAGATAAGTATATAATTAGTCCGACTAGAGATGTAGAAACACGAGAGTCCGATATTTCTCAACTCAGCATCATTGGACCAATATTGCTGATACTATCTACCAGCATGTTGTTGGTAAAGGCATGGCATTTGTAATACACGATACAAGATACTCATGAAGTCGTTTCCGTAGCAATATTACTTTCCTGTTAGTCTGCGAAAAACGAGTTATTGCAATTCTACAATTTAGAAAAGCCATTTGTAATTAAGTTCGAGATAAAGAATAATGTTAGTATGGCTGTTTTGGCAGTATTTTTACATAACGGCATACAATATAACAATATATAACAAAACCAATCTACATTCAGCTTGCTAGAGCCCCCCCCCCCGCCCCCCGCCCTTGTTTGCCCTGGATTTTCCAAATTTCTATAGATATGCAGTGATACAGTCTGATAAAATCTGTGTTTTGTGCATGTACCTGTACTTCAAAGTAATTATGATGCACATTATACTGATAATCCATTTACTTTGTATCCGTTACCAGGAATCCTCAATGGTTTGCACAGGTAAACTGTTTTTACGAGGTGGACGTCTTCCCTTATATAGTAGTTTGTAAATGTATATGTAAAACATAACGATTCGGAGCTATCACTGGATGTGATGAATACACCCAGATGCCGCCTGGACATAATTATTCTACTTTTTGCCAATTCTAAAATGTATGAAGTACAATAAAAAGTTTAATGATAGATAAGATATTTTAAAGAAATGACGGCCACGATTATTTGTTTTGTTTTATGTTATATATCGTAAATCCCGTTCAAAAAATAAACATATAAAACTTAGCAGATTTTAGCGACAGTTAACGTTACCTTAACCTCCAGTGAAAGTGTTTGTCTATTTCTGTTAAAAAATTGTTTCCTAAATTGTGAAGCTGTATACAAAGGTTGATCGATACAAACACGTTCTAATACCTAATAAATTTTCAATTTAATTACAGTCGAAGACGAAACGATGGATGTTATGTGTTTTTTTATGTAGCAACGCGTTTGTATTTGGCTTTAACTATCAACATGGGGATCACAACAGTCTGAAATAAACAACCATTTTACGTAGGAAGTTGAAAAGAATGTTTATCTCCTGTTTTTTGTATTGACGCAGGTTTGTCATATTGAGCATATTCGCAATAATTCCAAAAGTATACAAGGGTTATTAACACCTTATATTACTCATAGAAGCTTGCACTTTCATGAAATCCAAATTCATGTCGATACATGAATTATTTAAAGGATGATAAGAAAAAGTAAGATTCAGCAACCGATGACATCAGGTCGCATTATTGTTCCTTAATTTTTCAGCTCCCCATTTGGTGAATCAATGTCATTGTGATGTTTGATAACATGATCTGATTGGACAATGTTTGCTTGACATGTTTAGATCAAGCCCGATAAATAGATCAGCTATGCAAGAAATGCTTGTAACTGTATTAAAATTGTGAGTTCATAGTAAAAACGGAGACAATTCGGGCATTATTCGATGATCGAAGTGATTGTGCATGTTTACTATTTTTTTAAATATTTATTTGAATACATGTTTCATAAAGTTTCATTCGCCGGAGTATCAATGAGCCGTGATACTTTTTGTGTATGAACTAGGTTTCTTATTGTGCTAGGAGATTATTTATGAAAAAATGTTTTATAAGGAATGTAACTGTTGTCAAACTAAATAACCAAAAAACATAAATAATAAAATCTTTGGAAGTTTCAAAACTTTATCTAAAAGTTTCAGCAATGCATTCCAGTCATTATCGATATAATCAGCGGTTTAGAATATGCTTCTGTACCGTAAACCAGTCAATCATCTATGTAGAGTTGTTGTTGTACAATCTATGGTTGGATGCGATTTATCACGAAAGGCCTTTGACTATATTTATTATTTGTGGTAAAATGAGGCATTTTTCGCCATAGGTTCTTCTTTGAAATGTTATTTATTTTTTATTTTACGTTCATTGAACACATAATATATGTTTGGAGAATATAATCTGCTAGATATAGGGAGTGCCTCTTTAAACATTTGCATAAATAAATACAAAACATTTTTTTCTGTACATTGGCTTGTAATGCACTTCACTTTCTGCGAACTCAATATGCTCCGAAAAGGAACTTCCTCTTTTTCTACGGCCCTGATTTTGATATAGCCAGTGAAATACCCTACTGTAATATCACACTAGCACATCACGTAAGGAATTATCAAAATGCTACTTAGTGTTTTGAAAGGCTACTATGATTGATTAGCAGGCAAGCTATTTGCGTAAGGAAAATAATATTGGAAGTTGTTCGTACCACTTCATTCCAAAGGTCGTAATTTGTCCGAAACTTCTCGTGAATTAAGAATGATTTCACAGGAAACTAAGGATAAAAGCATATTTATCTGCTATAAAATGTCTAGACAGTTGGCACATTTCTTGTCCTGGACCGATTTATGAAATAGATCTATGACCATTATAACATTTTACATGTCTATGTAATCCAGTTCATATGGATTGCAAATGTAATGACTGCAATAAAATGGTCTCATTTATCACACAACTTAGAACAATTGCCTATTACAAATCTTTACGCTAAAGCTGGGAGTACATTAAATTTGCAATACGGCTCCAAATGGTTTAGATGGGTTATTTTATTGCATTGTAAATGGTTTGATATTATTTGTACACAATGAAAGATCAAACAGAGAATTACAGACCTTCAATCTGCATGTAAAAGCGACCGGTTGTCTGCAGTATACGCTTGGTACACTTTGTATCTGGGACCAACACGAGTGCTGTCTAGATTTGTTCGTAGTGCATAGGACACATTTTAAACAAGCTCTAAAATTGTGTGTACTATTTGTTTACTCGGTTTTTACTTTTTCTTTAATCCAGTCTCATTTTTCATTACGAAAACGGAAATACATTAAAATAGGCAAACATTGAGACGGCATGAAAACTGCTGAAATATTTATTTTTGACATTTATTGAGGGAATTCATTTTCTGTCCATCGCGATCTTTGAAGAAGAGCTTGAGAAAAATTTATCAATTTGTCATTCATCTTACCACATCCTATATAACAAGTTCAATACTAATACACTGGTCTGGACCAATCATTGTTTGCTTTATTGAATATTTAGCTAGCTTTTTTGTGACAATATTTGCATTTAAGATCAGTGTTTGTATATTTGCATTTTGACATCATGTACAGCATGTGTTCGTTTACAGGTCAGGACTTGTCATTAAGCAGTTTTATTTACAAATAGAATATAATTGAAATAAAGAATCGGCAAATCCTAGGTTTGTTAGCAAATATAATGTAAACACCTATGAGTGCTGGATGCTCCTGTGAATTTTATGCTTATATAAAGGGGTGACCATCAATTTAATCTATTAGATGTCATGGAATGTTTATGTTTAAAGGTCTTGCTACTTTTTTTTCTTTGTTTATAAGTCCCGGCAGACCCAGGGACTTGAACTTGCCAAGACTTCCGACAGGCGCATTTTGAAAAGAGACAGATGCAAATACAAAGGAATCCGGGTACCTATCCCTTGCTCTTTTATGAATAGACCCCTTGGTTCTTTTACATGTCCGGTGTAAATGTATAGCACTGATACTGGTGCTACTACCTCGGGGTTTCTAACCAGTTCATCTTTAGAGGGGTCGGAAACACTGAAAAGCGTTTCTGAAATTTCCAGTGCCTCGGCAGGGATCCGAACCGGGGACCTCCGGATGATTAGTCCAGAGCGTTGACCACCGCACCACCCATTTATACTATAACTAATTAATTGTATTTAATTATAGGTAGCCGGTTTTAATTTTACATCAACTTTAGTTTAATAATAAGAATTTATAAAAGGACTTTACTTTATTCTGCACAACGTTGCGGATTATAAGAAAAACAGTATGAATTCATTACTAGCTTTATTATACATACTATTCTTAACTACTTAGATGCAGTTATATACGAGGTCTGTATGACAAGTTTGTGAAGTTTTTGACCCCCTTCTCTTGCATGGTTATTTTATCGTATAATCGTATGAAAACTTAAACGTGCAGTTGTGACGTAATTTCCTGACGAAAATGACTGCCATGGAAAGAAATGTAGCCATTAGTAAACATAATGATAGATTTAGATGCTGGAAGCAAATAACGAGTTATGTCACTTGAGAACAAATAAATAGAATAAAGCAAATACGAACACAGATGACGTTTGTTTACATTTGCCTTATATTCAAGGGGGAAACTTCTGTCAGCATATCCTGTGGTTTGGTATTCCTGATTGATTTGCATCTGCGCGGTAACGCTTCGAACAGATGAAATAAAAGCAAGATATAATTTGTTAATTTTGTTATGAGCAAACAATGCATTACTCGCCACATCTACCTTCGATTTGAAATGTCCAATAAATTGGTAAAAGTGCGAACTGCATTATGGACAAGATATCCGACATATTCTTAAGTTACCCGTTGTACCAATCCGTAGGTCAACGGAATCCCATTTTACTTATCCTGTGGCCACTAATACCCGTCTTCTGTACTTCCGTTTAATGGCATCGCCAGGGCTATTATCACTCAAAGGTACATATGAGTCATATGTTTATAAATGCATGCGAGTTGTCAGTGCACATGTACATAAAGCGTTCAGTTTTAGAAACCAATAGTTTAGACAGGTTTTTGAGAAAACAAACGCGCATTAACGCTTAAACAACACCGATGGCACAGACGACGATTGAGTGATGACAAAACTTGGCATAACACTTAGTACATAATGTTAATTTACTGTCTTTAAAGTTCGAAAGCGTCTTAAACACTTCAGAGTATGTTTTTGTATGTTAAAATATTGCCCAACAGTAACGATAAAGATGAAATATCAACCGCTTCACCATTATACTCCGGGTTTGAATCTGGGGTGAAAGTTTCATTTTCACAAAGGGTTTAAACAGGTAACAAATTCAAAGTGAAACGTTTAATAATAATGCTGATAACGTTTACTTATATTAAGCGTACACTGTGCTGGTGGGCAATATTTCAACGCTGATGGGAAGCGAACCATGATCTGAGCGGTTCGCTAGTCAATGACCTGCATGCCTTTTAATTGTTAGAAGCATTTACTGTATCCATGGAAAAGCAAAATACGTAAAAATGGAATTTATTTAAACGAAAATAAGGTTTGCAGGCTCTTTTTACAGACTAGTTAGACAAATTGTTATCTTTTTATTACTTTTCTAGTATAAATATCACGGTATTGGTTACGCACGTCTGGGACACATATTTGCATACAATTATTTAATCTTTCATTGCACGTTTTTCTTAGATTTCAAGACTTTCTTGATTTTATCACGACATGTTTTGTGCATGTTTAAACACATGATTTGTATTTACAATATTGCTCCCTAAAATAAGATTTTAATCAAGACAGAGAAGGCGTTTAATGGCACCCATATTCAGAATCCGTTGTTTCCAAATTTACAGAATTTCCCCAATAATTACCATAGTTATATACCCAAAAACAATGTCACTTGCATAATTAAAAAAAATATACAAGATTTCTTACTCGAATGTATACATGGATATGTGAACGCTACGTGCCAACGCTGTTGCAATCCACTTACATTTATTAATAACAGTGTTATGGCCCTTTGTTACTTTTAAATGACTATAAAATGTATAGGCTCCATCTGGAAATTCACAAGAAGTCTCCTTTCTACGAGGATATAATTTTTTCTTATATTTGCTTGTTATATTTGCCTATTCAGCCTTCCCCAACTTCACTAACCTGGCAAAAAAGTGCTTGCCGTAGCTGATTTATGTAACCTAGCACAGTTTATGTCAGCGACTGTTGAACATATGTCTAATGATTATAACATCCCCGGCAAGACTAGTTAATAGCAAGTTCTATTATCTTCTCTATTCCAATAACATAAAAATATCTACGAGAACTATTCTGAGTGAATGCCATTTCTCTAGAGAAGCAGTGCATCTAATACAGGTTTTCTGTCTGGTTGTATAAAAGGTTTATCGACAAAAGTGGATTTTTGTGATAGGTAAAAATAGGTTTTAAGATAACTGTACTTATTTATTGTTGGTGGATGTTAGATAAATTTAAAATAATTGTGAACTTGACAAAAAAAAAACAATAAAAAACCAAATTAATGTAAGAAAGGGATGTGAATAAAAATTTCGGAGGATTACGCTTCACAATTCGAGCAGCCGAAAATTTGGAATTTATTAATATGTCAATTTTAAATAGTGGTACAGTTTATTATATTTTACTTATTCATGATTGTTTTAATGCTCCTTTCTGACTTTGATACCTGAGTGTTATTTTAACGTTTGCTTTAAGTAACTTACTATGAAGATATAATTAACATTGCATATTATTGAGAAAGCATTCGGGATCTCTCCTAGTTTTACTAATGTTTTTCTTTTAAATTGAGTTGCCTATTAATGTCACTTTCATTACTAAGGTAGACCTTGGAATCTATTTTTTATCATACAAGAGGTTTATAATACGAAAGTCATTACGGTTTTATTTCTACAGAAGTTAATGAAAACAGTTTTGATTAACCACGTCAAAACTTTACTATCCACTAATTTTCTGACATTTACCGTCAGAAGAGAAATTATTTATGTCATGTGTTATGTAAGCATGTAACGTGAATACAGGGAGTAAGACAAAAATACCTTAAAGGGACACACCCTATACATGTAACTGATGCCAAACTTAATTACCCCCAAAACATAAATAATAGAATCATTTGAAGCGTTATAACTGAACCTAAAAGTTTCTGCTATGCATTCCTAGTCATTATCGATAAAATCAGCGGTTTAAAATATACTGTAGTACCGTAAACCATTCAATTATCTATGCAGAGTTGTTGTTGTACAATAAATGGGTGGATGCGATATATTACAGATCTCCTCTTCATTGATTAATTGTGATAAATGAGTTTCTTCTTAGAAATTGTATTTATTTATCATTTTATGTTCATTGAACACATAATCTATGTTTCGAGAATATAATCTGAAAGATGTAGGGAGAGCCCCTTTAAGGCGAAGCCTATGAAAAAACATACACAAAGTTTCCGTTGTGTAAATCCATGTGACTGAATATCATCAGTGTATTTAAATCGATGACGTATCGATATGTCTTCAGCCTTTACGTTAAATATAGGAGGGGTAAAAAACAGGTACAGGTTGATGTCCTGTTTTATTTTAGAAATTTAAAGCATTTTATTTTATGTTTTCCAGTGAATTATAGAGTTTTCTCAGTGAAATAAAAGTGATAATCCACAGTTTTGAAACAGTGGATTACCATTTTTATTTTTCACTGTTTTGCAATCTTATACCCGGATTTACGTCAAAAAGTATACCGAGCGTAATTAACGCTGGAAACCATGCGACGATGACGTCGTTAAAATGACGTCATTTGCGCCATGTTTTCTGATGACGTTTCCCGCGATTTTCTATATTTTATAAAAACAAACTCAATAAAAAGTAGAGTTTTAACCATAAAATAAACAGAAAAATTGTTGGTATCGGTGTAATATCACGTTAATTTCACTCGTGAACACCAAAAGTTGTTATTTTCACTCGTGGCTACGCCACTCGTGAAAATATCACTTTTGGTGCCCACTCGGTGAAATTATAACGTGATCTTACACCGAAACCAACAATTATCCTCTATATCTTGGGCCTTCTTGTGGCGAAGTAGGTGACTACAAAGAGTGTACATCATTCGACCCAACGTAACGTTTACTGTCTTGATCGTAACCGATTCATTTTGCAAAAAGGTGGAAGGTATGCATTGAACATTGAACCTTACGTGATTCTGAGGCAATATGAGACATAAAGGATTAGGGAAGTTTCGAACAAATTTGTTGCTATGGCAATATTTATATATCGTTTCAATAATTGCAGTAAGGTATGACACAGCTATGATCAAAGTAATTGTTCGAGAGTAGGTCTGTTAAAAATGTACAACTAGAACATTCGTGATATTCCATTTGCATTTTAATAACAAATAACTCAAAATTAAAATAATATACTGAAGCCCGATTTTCGCATGGCGTTACTCGCATTTGTTTTCTGATAATAAGCTGAAAAGCTATATAAACTAGTGCATACCGTGTCTTCTCTCCTCCATTTCTCTTCAACTGATCTAAATTAGTCCATTTTATAAATGAACTATGTGCACGACATATCACTGATGTATAAATGACATTATTGATTAAGATTGTGCGTGTTTTCTACTTTTTCAAACATTTTCATTGAACTTTCTGCAGCTTCTTGTAACTTTATCTCAGATATGCGTCATTGCAATCAAAGATCAAGCAAATCACGTGCTTTATTAAAGAGGCACCCCCTACAACTAGCAGACGTAGGTTATGTGTTCAATGAACGCAAAATGATAAATAAATACACTTTTAGGTTAAATTATATTACTTCTAAAGATTACATTGTTTATGTTTTGGAGGTAATTTAGTAAACATCTGTTATAGGGTATATTCCTTTAAGACTGTTACTTTTTAGCTCACTAGTACTCAGATGAGCGATATAGGGTCATCATGGCCTTCTTGTTTAAACAGTGTAAATTGTTTTTCAGTCAAATCCTCTCATTTCACAGTTGGAAGGGAAATGTAAATTTTCAAATGATTGATAATGAATTTAAATGACACTATAAAGAAGAATGATATTCATTTATAACTGCATATTGTGAACAAAAATGAATTTCTCTAAAATGATATGCTAAAATACAAATAATCAAAGTTTTGAAATACAAATAGAAGGTGATTTCAGAGTATGTCAGATTTCGAAAACGCGCTATTTAAGCAGTTTAATAGCCCATACTTCTCTAGAAAAAAATTAGTTTAATTCATTAGGCCACAACAAATTAAAAGGTTGCTAATCGCATTTGCCAGACCCAATTTGTCAAAAAGCCAAAAACATTTTTGTTGTCTTTCATCCGTCGAGAAAATTGACATTTAAATTTGCCGCTGAGCAACCTTTTTGAGACGGCATGGCGTGGTTTTAGTCATACGATCAAAACAAATGGCACCTGTACCGCGTATTGTAATTGTGAAAGTTATTGTTGATTATTGCTAGCTTGTGGATTCGAAGGAACCGTAAATTCGCTCGAACCAGATAGATTCGCTCGAATTCAATAATTTTACAATTTTCTTTGAACTTCGCACAGTTAATCCATTTCCGGCCATAGAAAGGGCGTATAAAAGCATAAGATACACAGTAAAACCTTCCCAAACGACACCCTGTCAGAAATAAAATTTTTATTGATACTTTGTTTTATCATTTAGGACTCCAAAACTGCCAGAAATTAAAATTGTATCAGTACTTTGTTTTATCATATTGACTCCATAAGTTAGTGGTAACCACTGCATCCTGTGCTTGTATTTACCCATGAATTTTCTGTCAAAATACGTGCATATTTTGAGAGTGAAATACAGTTACTAGGATCATAGTTAAGAAATTGCTCACATAACTTCCAAAAATGTATTTCCAAACTTCAATCAAAGACCTATGATTGTGTTATTATAGGTCTTTGCTGCAATGTGAATCGTTCGAAAATAATTATGTTACTTTAAGTCTGTTCGAAGAACCTCATTTTTTTCACCACAATGTGAGAGCAAGCAGCTTTAAAATGAGTAATTGCAATAAACTTTGCTTTGTTATTCCATGTACAGTGTTATCAGCTGGTACAAATTTATCAGCGGAACCCGACGGAAAAGCTTCCGAGGGAAAACACATGACGGTAGACATAATCGTGCGTATTTGTTTCAACACATTTTTATAATTACTTCGACGCCCTTTTTATTGATTCTTATAGGATTCTGCTGAAAGTTCTATACATGATTTAAATATTTAATAACAGACTGACGGTTGTAAACATTATAATTGAATGATATTGATTGTAAAATGCGTTGATCATTGTCTCGGATACATCAAAGAAGAACAAAACTTACCATTTTAAGATCTGTTCCGAATATTTATTATCGACAATAAGCTAAATTAATGAAGCGGTCAAAACTCATTTGAATCTAATGGCAGATTATATACTTTGTCGCGGTTTACTTAAAACACAGACACCAGGCCTGATCGAACTAATGATATAAATATATGAATAAAAGATCCGGCGCGTTCTATTACTTGTACGATGGTTGTGCATTCCGTTAGGCGGAGGAGCATAGTTTAAGGTGTCTCGCCTAAGAGGTCACCTCATGTAGACTGACCAATGGCACGAGTCCTGTAAATGTTTCTGCATTTTTATCTATACAGTAAGGAATACCCACAGTTACTGTTTATAATATATTCATATGCATGATATTAAATTGATTTCTTTTAGGCACAGTTTGAATGAATCACACGCGTTTAAGTGAAAGGGCGAGTATTCTGGGTGTCCAAAGTCTGTGTCAAGTAAACATGGCATCTTGCTTATGCAGCTTTGTTGGACATTTGCAGATTAAAATGAAAACCATTAGGAGAGCACAATTGAAATATCCGCTCACATGAAGTAATTTTTGCAAAAGCACTCAACCAGAGTTTTAAAGCAACCCTGCCCTTTTCCTTCTTTATTTTCATTATCAACCCTTAAAATATATGCAAGCTTATTGGGTTATGCCCCTGAGTGCATCACTTTTAGTCTACAGAGGTTTAACGTATGTGGTAGGTTGGACTGAGGGTTGTGTTAAGTATATATATTCTATATCTCGTACATGCACCACTCTTCCTTGAAATGCATAAAGCAAATGTGTTAAACATGATCTGAAAAGTGTCTAAGGAAGACTTACGCAGCAAGTGATCAATTAACTTGCATGCGACACCTTGGCAGATGTCAGTGGGGATATTCTCTCATCCATATTCCTGCTATTCAGCAAAGCTATTAATTAAGAAATAATCTATGGCTTGGAGTGCTTTATCGAAATTGAAGCATTTCCCGGAGGTGATGTGCCTGGCGGAATAATTCACGAGGGCGAAGCCCGAGTGAGTTATTACGCAGGCACATTACCGACGGGGAAAAGCTTCGAATTTCGATAAAGCACCCCAAGACATAGATTATTTCGATTCTTAGAAGCCGATTTTTTGAAAACTATCGTAACTACTACGGACCTTTTTTCGGTTCGGCGGTAATGTTTAAAACAGCATAAATAGTAGCTGTTGGAATTCACTCCCCTATTCGGGCAACCATTCAAGATATCAAACATAACTATATTATACAAACTTATTTTAGTTTAATCATCTAATACATAAAATATAAAAAGAAATACCTGACTGACATTATGCAGAAGACGTCAGATTCAGAACCTAACAAAGCAGCCAATCGATATAAATGCGTATCGTTAATTTGAACTGTACAACGTTTTAACGTGGAGTAATGACGTCAGTGTGATGACGTCAACGTTTTCATTCATTGTTTTGTCTCCCGGAATCAAAACATTGTATGACGTCAATCCAGAATTTTCTTAGCCTTTTTAAAAGGGAAAACAAGGTGAAGGTATTCTAAAGGCTTACCGACGCAATCAAAAATAATATTTAGGTTCTTAAACACAACTATTTCATGCGCCTGATGTATTTATACAGATATTATTTCTATTTCTATAATTTATTTCCTGGGAGGGAGTAAATTAGAAAAAGTCGGAAGGAGCTACTTCCTTGTCCGAAACTCCGCCTTCTTTTCCGAGTGCTTTAATCATATTAATGCACTCGAATTGACTGTAGAAATATACCGTAGGCATATTAGAATAAATCATATTCTATACCTTCACACTGATGACTCTTATTTTATAGTTCTAAAGCTCTACAATGTGCACAATATAATTTGATAAAACTCTGCATTGCTATTTTATATAATGTTACCTGTTTGTTCAGTTTAAAATTATCAAAATTATTGTTTCTCTAAGTAATTACGTATACACAAAGCACAGCTGGTGCGTTTTAGTTCGACTTTTTTTTTTAAGTTGCTCGCTTTCATTGAAATTGACAATTTCTCAGGGAGAATAGTACTGGTTGTTCCAAGAGAAACAGAAAACTGCCCGCAACATTAATAGTTTAAAACGTACGTAAAACGCCAATAAAAATCAATAATTTAAGTTAATGAACGAAGCGTAATTTAAAAAGGAAATTTCTGTGCTATTCGAACAAGTGTCTGGTGTCAAAACCATCAATTGTTATTTTGCCGATGTTTTAAGGACGCCAGGGTGATTTAAATGATAAAGCCAAGTGTGAATTGCATTACATTCAAGAATTTTTCAAATATTTGAATCCGCTATTTTGGGATTATTTTTTAAGCTGCATGATAAGACTATTTGGTGTAATTGATATTTATAATTGAATTCAGTGGCATGTTGAGCATTGATGTCTTTTTATCAGCTTTGAAACTTATTACAGAAGATATATCTCGACTTATTCAATCAAAATCCATTTAACTACAACAAATACTTCAAAAGTTCCTTCAAAATTAATAAAAACTGATAAAGAAGTATTGGAACTAAAGATCTTAGTTTCCCCTACATTTTGACACAATGAATTTAGATAACGTTCAGCATGTCACATGTAAAAACGATGGTCAGTAACATGCTTAGAATGATTTAATCCTGGGAAAAGTAGTCATACACTACCTATAGATTTGATCAAATACAATAAACGAATTACAATAATTCATTATTTAGTCAGTTTAATTTTTTTTTTCAAATTCATTTATTTACCGATTGTTTGTTGCGAGCTTGTTCAGTTTTATATCATTATACACTCAACAGGTTTAGAAACGCAAAAGTGGCAAAATATTTATTTTAACAATGTTATCTTTTTTTCAAATTTATTCAAATTTCATACACAACAAAAACAATATAAAATTGAATTCTTGTAAAAGTTTCAATAATTCATCGCAAAAAATGACTTAAATAGAAATAAAAACAATAGCGTCATTCAAATAAAAATGTTCAACAGTGGAAATCTTTGCGTTTCTAAACCTGTTAAGTGTATTACTGCATTCTTTCGTGTGGTGAAATAAAATGTATAAAGATAAATAACCTACCATTATGATACATACGAGCGTATGCTGATCGGGATTGCGTGTTTTATTGACGGATATGCAAATTTAGACTAAAAATGTAAAATGCCTGCTTTGAGACTTGGGTTACATAACTTTATTCGTCAATTATGAGAGAAACCTCATGAATGACTGGCGCATATTTATTACAGTATGGTGACTTTTTAGTGATTTTTAATATCTTCTACCTCTGTCAGTACATAAAGAGGTGTATGGCGTTCTGGATTTTACACGAGTCTAAAACACTGTCTTAAGTTTATATGTAAATTTTCTTTGAACTTCCAAGCTGGTCCATTTATCTTTATCAACAATTTATAACAATATTGACTTTTGTTTGATAGCGCTTTTTACAACTACACTGTTTCCTCCCATTTCAGATTAAGAGAAAAAACATCCGGTTTATTCATCTTCACACAGGCGCCCCCTAGTGTTAAAGGAAAGAAAACATTTACATTTTTTAAGAACTTTTGTAGCGTGCCGAGAATCCTTAAGGATGCTGGTTTCATGCTGAATATGTTCTGGGCATTCATCCAAGTGTCATTTTATTATGACGTTCGACCCAGCTTGTAATAAATATTGTTTTGAGCTGGAATTTCTGATTTTCTCCTGCTTGTACAGACAGGGTTGGAGGAGTGATTAAACAATTGAATCGTGAACGCATGTGTAAAGGAATTTATTTTTTCTGAGTTGGAAGTGAAAGGACGGTACCCTCGGGATGTCTCAACATAGAACAGTTGTTATTGCTATAGACGACAGCTTTCATTCGGAGTTTGCATTCGACTGTAAGTATTAATGCTTATTTGTAGTTTGTCATTTCTCTTTGATTGATCAAGTAACGTTTTTCAGTGAAAAAAAAAGAATTAAAATGATACCGTATTCCTGTCAAATCTTTAAATTCTTATATTCTTATTATCGCATCAAATTTAACAACGAGTTCTTCGTTTCTGGGTTTTCGACTTTTGACTTTCATCTTGTCTTGTTTTCGTGTTTTGACTTTCGTTTAACCGGGTCAACGACTTTCTAGAAGAGGAAGAAATAATAGAAAACCGCGAACAGTCGCAACGAGATGCTATTTTTGACGGTTCATTTATACATACATTACGTTACGTTAATCAACATGACAAAACGTCAAGATAAAACTTAAGGGGGTCACTTCTGAAATTCAAAATAACAAGAAATTTTACTGACCCTGTTTTTTATAGAGACTAACATAATAAATAAAATTATTGCTAGTTAATTTCTGGAAAAGTAATGATGGATCAATGACTGAACTTTTTCGCAATATTAATCTTTAGTGATACGCTATAAGATAAGGTGCTTAATGCAGAATTAACTAGAATTTTCGTATTGTAAATGTTTATGTATGTGGTGTATGTTTCAGAATGGATATCAATTTTTAATCTCTTCTAATGTAGAAAGTCATACTTTAGGATGAAAAATTAGAGATAGTGGTATTTCTATCATCATCTGAATAAATATTACGCTCCATATTACTACCCCACCCATTTTACTAAAATTCATTTTTTCAATTTTTTATAAATGCATATTTCATATTAAAGAAATAACAAGGTTTTTCAGATATTTTGCCTACAGTTTGATTAAAACCTTTGTTTTAAAATGCAGAAATAAAAAATGGGGGTCAATGTGCATATAAGAAAGAAATTCAATAAAAACTGACATAAAATGTGTTTTTTAGATTTCGACGAGCTTTGAGATACGACGGCATAGGTCTGTAACAAAAAACTGTAAAATGAACTAATTATTAATGAAATTCTATACCATAACAATTCTTCTTGTAATACAGTTTGAATTAAGTAAATATCTTAAACGGTTTTTGAGAAAAGACTATTTTTGTACCCCTTCCCCCATTTTTGCATTGGACAAAAATTGTCAATTTAGTCACAAAATGTTTTCTCAAAAATGTTCAATTTTTTTACACTAAAATATTCCTATTGTGCCTAAGTTTATTATTACATAATTGTTTTTTCCAGTTAATTCATCATTTTTGAAATATAACAAATGTAAATTTCCGGAAGTGCAAAAATCCAAAACCTCACCAGTGACTCCCCTTAAGTTAATCTGGGTGTCAAAATAAAAAAGATTTTTGTTTTTGTGAACACTTGGAATCGGCCTTGTTCCAGTAAAAAGCAAATACAGATAAACACCACTGTTCTTCCTGTTCGTCAGTCCCCTTTCAATTTGAACATAAAATATATGAAGACATTGCGATTTGTAATAGAAATTTGACCTGGCAAACAATTCATATTGTCAAATAAATCACATTTATTGTAAAAGCAAACCTTTCTTTTAATAGTATAGGATTACACCTCTTTCATTTGATTTACTTTTACTGCAAAAATACCTTTTCATTTTACTTGTTTTCATTTTGTTGATTGAAATCCCATTACTTTAAAGGTTTTTGGTTGAAACTATATCAACTTCAAATATGTTTGTGATATTTCATTAAAATTAAGTTGAACTTAGCGACTTTTTCCGATATTAGATTGATTTTGCTGTGCGAAAATTGGTTTCATCGGCGCCCTGTTTGCATTATATTCTACATACGAGGTTTGGCAGTAACAGAAAATTATCATATACAGCAATTTTGGCACCTTGTAGCCAATTTTATTTTTACCAGTAATTCGCCAAATACATGCTAAGGACATGTGCGAAAGACGATAGCAAAGCTCGCAATCTAGCTCAAATGTACGATTTTATTGAGATTTTAACATTCAGAAGACCATTATAATTCTGTAAAATACATTTATCACTCATTTATACTCCTAGAAAAATTAAATATTACCCAAAATTTTAAAACCATATATTAATCTTTGAAACAAAACTATTCCTAATGAATATAGAGAAAATCTTGTATGACTATAAATGTCAAAGTCAGAAAACTGTTGTTTTATCCGTATAAAAGAGAAATAACTTAAAATGCGTCTCATTCCAAAACAAACATTGTTTACTTGCATTCAATGAGGTAAGGCAATTTCGAATGATGATACATCGTTTATTAAGTGTGGGCCTTAAATATTAGCTATGCTGATCCGAATTAAGTACATGAACTCATGAAAACCGCTGAAGTACAGTGTTTTAGATACATTATATATGTTGTAAAAGCAAATGACTGTAAGCCACTGTTTAACGCTTAAAATTCATTTGCTGATTTTGTATTCACGTGCAGTTCAATATGAAAAAAATGAAAATATAAAATACTTTCTTTTCAGTTTATGCGGAAAATGTGTACAGAGAAGGCGACCGCATTGTTCTTGTCCACGTCCCAGAATACAGCAACGTGTTGTCTACCTGTAAGTGAAACCAACGGTATTTGATTTAATATTTCGCGTCTGTCTGACAGATGATGGTTAAACTTATTAAATTCTAATTAGCAAATTCGTGTGTTTACCGATCACATCTGTGAGGAAAGTTTTGATTTACAGTCAGAAAGTAGAAAAGGCGTCTGTGAGTCTATATGCCAAGAATACAACTAAAAGCACGGATATTTTGTTAAGAGATCGTGTTCGTAAAGATTTAGCGTCTGCAAGTTGATTGTACTTTTCCGAGTCTGTTGAAACTTTATCTTAGACCACCATTCTTATATCATAATGTTCTTATATTTTATTTTACACTCACGCTCACAGTTGGACCAGGTAAGATATGCGTCATCAAATTATGTAAAGGGTATTTTAAGAACAAAAGATACCTGCTTGTTTATTGTAACTGCCTTCCTGATGATTTCGTTGTTTTTGTACTCCTATCTGTGCAAGTACAGCTTTGACGCAGTATGTGCATTTTCACGTTACACACTGAATTGCTTAGCTCCTATATAAATTTTAGGTTATGTTATAACTAAGTACGATCATTAATTGTAATCCTAACACATCCTATAAAAATGAAAATTCACATACTTTATCAGGTTTATTTACATTTATGTTTGCTAATAAGAGAAATCACTCTGTAAAAGTTTCGATAACATTCAGTAAAAGTTGCCAATTGGAAAGGAAATGTACAGTTGTAATCGATGTACACTTAGCCTGAAATATATCTTTACTAATAAATACCCAGCTGTTTTGTTCAGGAGCCAGTCTACTGTCAAGCGCCAGTGTACAAAGCAAACATGATATAAAATAATCCGGAAATAATGCATGAAATGTAGTACATTTTTTTTGTAAATAGACAGGAACATGAATTTTATCAGACTTGTAACAAGTCTCATGTAAACCTTACTCGAATGTAACATACTGAGTATCCTCTGATAAAGATGACTGAGGTTAAATACTTAAAGATGAATTATACACCTGCAAATTATGTGGCAGGTTATCAAAAATTCCTCACTCATGTTTTGATTGCATTACCTCAAGTTGCATCAAATTTCTAATCAAACATGTTTTCAATTTATATCTCCTGCGAATAAAATGTATTCGTGCCACATGTTCCCCAGTGAGATATATATCATACTCGTTTTACATCTGTCAGTTTTACCGACAAGGAATTTTTTTCTTTAATTGTACAAGGATTTTGGATAAGTTAAACAATTAATTGTATGTAGGAAGCTGAATGCCGCAAGTGAGATAAATGATGTTGAAATTGTTTATTGTGTAACCGTCGTTAAATAAAGTATATTGAATTGAATTGAATTGAATGCATGCACAAACATCTAAAGCCCCTGTTTTTTCACGACATGTTTACCCTAAAAAATGACCGAGCTTTATTTCTAGCACTTTTATAAACAACGTTCATCATTGCAGGTACAAATTTGAAATATAGGCCATTTTTATCATACTATTGCCTTCTGTAACTCAACGTAATCGAAATCATTTGAGCGTGTGATTTATAGTTTCTCATAAAAATGTTCCTGAAACTGTTTTTCTTTCATTTTAGGAAAATAATGCCATAACTCTGATCACAGCAGATTATGCTTGTCTCGAGCATCTCCAATTATGTCATACAGTTTCTGTTCTAGGGTGATACTATACCGTTTTAGAACACTGTTACCATTATTGCTTTACATAATTATGGAAATTTCAGTCTCTCACAAGCTTACGACGCACCTAAAACAGAAAGGCATATTGGTCGAGCCACGATTTATCATTATGATATCGCCATGTGGTATTTTATTTCTCTGTTTGTAATGTATTCTTGACACTACACTACTATGGAACACCTTACCATTTTGTTTATTATGAAATATTCAGTCTATCAAAAGAGACACCACAGACAAAACAGAAAGGCATTTTGCTCCAGCTATGACTTCAAAATATTGTACAGTCACGTACTTCTTCATAATATCGCCATATGGTGTTCTATTGCATTGTTTATAACGAATCCTTGACACCGTATTTGCATTATTTGTCCAGCAAGTATTCCCAAAAGGTTTCTCTGGCTGTAATATCTGGACTCAATTTTTATTGACAAAAACGCGTCGGATAATTTGTAAGTTCACGGAAACTATGTCATTTTTATCACCTAAATGACTTACTGTTTTTCCTCCTGTTATAAAAGAACAAGAGTAAAACTTTGAGTACATTGTTCATGCTGTCGCAATAGTTTTGCGACTTCCAACGTACAACATTCCTTAGCCAGATTGCATAGCTGCTATTCTTAAAACAATACGGATACCGGTCAAGTTCCTGTTTTAGCGCTAGATAAAGACACATTCAGTACATTTAGTCATAATCAATTGTTGATGAATTGCGGGCAAGTCTATTAACACTGTTTATTTGTTCCGTATATATTGTGGATTTTGCACAACTGTCATGAGGAATGCGGATGCAATTTTACTGTTTGAGTTGTTTATAGGAAGTACGTAAGAATGATTGAAGAAATTAACGTACTAAGACAGGGTCATCCGGATATCTTAATAAACAGTTATGCCATGGGTGTAGGACAAAATTCAACAAAATCAAACATAAACAGAACATGATCCATTAAAGAAGAGAGCATGTTTACATTATCTTTGTTGTTTATTTACATTGCTCTTAGACTTTACATTGCAACCTACTATAGCTTGTATATGAACAAACGGTTTAATAAGTGTAACAGTAAAGCAAACTGAAATCTGGAAATTATCAAGATTGATACACTGACGTCACTAAATGTTTGAATGAAAATTGTAAAATATAATAATTACAAAACAGCCGCACAGTATTTATCGATGCTGGAATGCACTTGCATGTAGAATCTACGCGTGCAGCGTCATTCAATGTACAGTATACTATAGTTGCTTTAAGCAGCAAACTATGGAACGGTTTCGCAAAGTGTTCTGTAAATAGTAAATCATTTGTTACATGTATATGAACTTTCAATATCAGAATTCACATATCATTAAGCGCGAGACAAAGTCCATTTTGTTAACGGCATACTTATAGCATCATTAGCGGTTTAAGCCCGGCACTGTTGACGCCGTGCTTGATGAAAGGCTTGGAAGATAGGTCAGATTGTTTACAAAGTCCATGTTATGCGCGTAAATGAAACGGATGCGACAATATTTACCTGGGACTCATTAATCTTCGCCAATATTTTCGGTTATGTTTGGATGTGTTTTCGTTGTTTCAATTGATTACAATATCGAACAAATACATTTCACCGACTGAAGTTCACACCGCAGAGGGGGGGGGGGGGGGGACTGGTGCGGGGATGAAAGGCTTGGAAGATAGGTCAATTGTTTACAAAGCCATGTTATGCGCGTA
The DNA here is from genome assembly GCA_022818135.1 of Saxidomus purpurata. NCBI lineage: Eukaryota > Metazoa > Mollusca > Bivalvia > Venerida > Veneridae > Saxidomus > Saxidomus purpurata. The sequence continues at coordinate 13,969,588 of JAFMSR010000007.1, forward strand.
AATGAAAGGGGGGGGGGGGGGGGGGGGGGGGGGGGGGGGGGGGGGGCGGATGCGACAAATTTACCTGGGACTCATTAATCTTCGCCAATATTTTCGGTTATGTTTGGGGTGTTTTCGGTGTTTCAATTGATTACAATATCGAACAAATACATTTCACCGACTGAAGTTCACACCGCAGAGACTGTGGCGTATTGGTAAGATGCCTTTCTTGTATACAAGGTTTCGTGGGTTCGAATCTTGCACATAAAGTTTTATTTTTTTTAAGAGAATGGCTATTTTTATTTGATTTATGACACTGTCTTATGCACCATTTTTGCTTTTATATAATCTGTGATTGTTGGTTAACTTTGCTTTGCTTTCTGTGTTTTATTTTTTTATGTACTTATACTTATTATTGATATTCATGGCATTTTCTTCGATATATTAGCCGAGGCTATCTTACAAGATCTCCTCTGTTTTTCAAGATGATTTGCTCGTCGGCATTTTCAGTTCTAAATACAAATGTATGTAGGACGACGGAGAAAAAATGCTCAAATAGTCATAAAAAAAATCTTGAAACCACGTGCTGAACAAAGACAATAGTGAATACATTTAATGCAACAAAACGATTAAAAAAAGAGGTAACACAAAATTTCAACCAAGGCTCGAACCTGCATACGCTGAATTGGTAGTCAAATGCCTTATCCACTACACCATTGCGGAATGCGATATCTGGTACAGTACGAAATTGATATTTTATATCAATCGCTTGTTATATTTCTATTCGAAGATTACCGACCACATACCGACCACATACGAAATATTCATGAGTGTCAGTTCAATATTTGCGCATAATATAACACGGTTTACCTCCCGCTAAATCACCGACAAAATGGCAAAAACAGCATATCTTATGCTTGAATACTTATAACAAACAATATGAAGAGTCATAAATATGATGTAAACAACACGGACTTTGTTAACGAACGTTTGTTCGTTTTATGCTATACTGTACTAGGGAAAGAGGCTCAGGCACCAACCATTCAATTTTGCCGATGTTTTAACACAAGAAAAACGTGCGGTATGCTCATTACTATAATTATATTGTATCGTTTCATGTGGCCTTTCTTTTATCATATCTCGCCAACACTTTATCATGCACAATTATTCTGTCAATACAGAAAGTCTAAATATCGTAATATACATTAATATTAAACTATTCTTTATAATTATATACTGTAGGTTCTTATTCGTATATGTGTCCTTCATTGCATTATATATCGTCAATGGTTTACCACGCGCATATATTTTATCTATGATGATAGTCAAAACAGCGTTATATGTAGTAAAATATGCATAATAATCGTTACATGCTGACAGAATCCAAATAACTATATGTAATCAGATTATGAAGGCGTTCCATAGCAATCCCAAGTTTGAGTTGTATATTAGCCAACTAAGTCTTAGTGTTAACGTTGTGCATTCCAACCTGAATTCAAATCATTTCTGGTATCTTTCACACGATTCTTCATAAAAACCTTCAGTCACTTGGGTGTCTGCTTCATTTAAATAAAATGCAGGTGCGGCATGATTCCGGTTGTTTTATAAGCATAATAATTATTGCATGTTGATTTACCTCTTAATGATCACTCGTTGCTCACGTGTGCTGAATAACACTATAAGGGTTTTATAGAAGGTTCAAAGATAAAAGAAAAGCTACCAACGAAATCCCTATAATATTAACACATGTCCTCATTATATGCATTATTTAATTTCAACAGGGTTCACGACAAATGTTGGTTATGCTCTGCAAGTTAGATGATGCGGTTATTTTTCGAAGCGTTCGCACTTTTCCGGGTTTTTTTAGCGAAAAAGCATTAGCGTACAACTAACACTGAATGAGCTATCAGTTCTTGCTATATTTAGCCGGCTTCAATTACCAGGATCGAGAAATAGCATGTCCTGAATACATTATCTACTAAAAGCTTTCGTATTTCAGCAAGAAAGTATTTCTCGGGCGTTAGTTAATGTCATTTAACGATAGGTTATGATTAATGCAACATCTAGTTGACAATGTTGAATTTGTGTTATTTCTTTTATTCGACTAGAGCGGAAGTGTTGTCATTAGACCAGACGGGTTTACATTAGAAACTTGATCTATTGCAAGCATTTTGTCAACGAATCCATCAGCAAAATGTGGAGAACTCATCTTCGTCATTAAGGCATCTAGACATTAAGACATCTTGACATTAGGACATCATTAAGAGTATTATTTCAAATATTGTCTAACCCTTGTAAGGACTGGAGCTACCTTTGAAAAAATATTGTATCGATCGCATGGCCTTAAAAACTTGAAAATGACTTCTGACGATGATCAATATGAAACTAAACAAGATATTTATGTGAGCAAATACTATTGATTCAGTTGTTAAGGATTATCTAAATATGTACTCGTTGGAAAGGCATGCACAACAGGGCTCGTGCATGCATGTTTAATTATATTGACATACACCTGTACAATTAGTTTATGATGAATAAGTTTAGGGATACGATCAGAGAAAATTAGAAATATTTAATTATGTCATTGTTTACTTTCAGCGTCTTTGTTGACAGATCCTAACATTGTGTCTGAGCTTCTCAAGGATAATGAGGAAAGAATTCGTGAACTCGTGGAGAAATATTCTGTGAAAATGAAGGAATGTCACGTAAGCGATCGGTCGTCTGTTGTTTCCTTTTACACATCTTATTCAGTGTGAAAAAATCTTAAGTAAATTAGAACAGATATGAGCAAAATATTTCCATGAATATCTATTGTTCGCTACAACTAAATAAGTACATGTACTTTTTATTCAGTTTGTTAAAATACGTATTACTGACAAAGGCCATCTTACTTATAATAGTCAACCAAAGTATCTCTGAGATACGGTGTTGACAAATAACTTCTTTCAAGATGTCCGAATTGCATGTTCTGTAAGTGACGGACGAACGGACTTCGCCGTACACAGTAACATTGTAACCCCTTGCTTACTGGGCGACATTTATTCAAATTATTTCGGAACCTGTCTTTTATCTGTAGATTCACAAAATTATGCAATAATATACGATAAATGCCATATTTATAGTTATTTACACGCAGAATCGGCGCCTTGGTGGAAGTATTAATGTAACCCAGTCTTACTTTTCATTATCAGTTAAGTGGACATGTTAAACAACAGTGCGGGAAACCAGGAGAGGCTATTATAGAAGCGGCTAAAGAAGAAGGTGCGTCACTGCTGGTGCTGGGAACCAGGGGAATGGGATTGATAAGAAGAACGTTTACCGGAAGTGTCAGTGATTACTGCCTGCACCATTCGGATGTTCCGGTTCTTGTTTGCAGACATAGACCACATATTAAGCATACTAGTGAGCATCATGCTTAACTTATTGCCTTCGTTCACTTGCTAACTGGGTTTTCATCTTTTATAATATTGAACGTGATATTTGTACAAAATAAATACTGGTCGGTTACATAATCGTAAATAGTGATATTGAGCAAAATAATTTTGAAAAAGAACATGGGCGGTTTATACACTTGTAGGTACTTAGGTAAAAATAATATCATTAACAATCTGTTAGCTTGTCGTGCATTAAACACATATTAAAAGATGCCTTATCAGTTAATTGGTTACATTATCATGCAAAGTAAGTAAGAACTGTTTACTTTGTGCCGAAAACACTGAATGCAAAACTGGAAATAATTTTGTGAACAAAAAAGAAATATACAGCGATTTTATTAATCAGTTGGTTATCGGTGTATCGATTTGAGCGCTTACACACGATTGCAAATCGTCGCAGACGTCCGTACATGCGTAAACATTGTGAATTTGATCATGATTAATAATGGTCAGTGTTCCAGTAACCAGTTGATTTCATCATACACTCTGCTGTCTAAAGGTGTACATGTATGTCTTAATCAAGATTGACATTGTTATTTTCTTTCTCTGCATTTCTTTTTTATCTGTAGACGTCATATTTTCATGTGTAAGACTGTCTGTTACTTTTGTTTCTGAATAGTTTTGTTTCCGAATAGATAGAAGTAAGTTTGTCCTATTTTGTATGCAAGAGATTTGCATATGGCTATATTATTTTTGAATTTTAAATTATTGATTTAAAAGAATGTATCTTATCTAGTATCTAAACAGTCTGACGAGAAATTGAATAATGTTTCTAATGAGAAATGTTGACAATCCCTGAGACTTGGTTTTTGTATATCGATTGCAATGTTGATTGTTCCAGGTACGAAAATTGAAACACTTGATAAACAGGTTGATGATAGAATCTGTCCACTATAAGTAAGTTAATGTAGCGAATGATTGTGAACATGAGTAGTAACATACTATTACATGAGCTAGTGAGTGGACGCTGCTTATATATATGACCAGGACCCTAGATGGAATCAAAAACCATTACCCAAGAGTGCCCCAGGCGATATGGCTGCTCATCGAACTCAGCTAAAATAATATTCACATACATATCATGACAAAGTCTAGAGAACACTGTTGTAGAGAAAAAAGCACATATGTTATTTGATACACATGAAGACTTCCTGAGAGAATGAGCAATGACGTATCGGCAATATTATAAACTGCGTAACTAGTTTATATACATGTACAACGAACATTGACTTGGAATGGAGTTGGTTGATGTTACTTAGAAAACTTACTATATAAGTAAACAAAGAGTAGGCCAATCTCTGTGGTCATGCGGTTGATGTCAATAAACCTCTCACTGATGTTGGTTCTTGATCCGAGTCCCACTACCAACCTGATGCTTTGCGAGATAGAGGCAGTTTCACACAAAGGATTGGGGTCTAGTGCTGGTCTTTCCAAAAATGATTATTTGATAGACTTCTCGCATTTTCATTATTTAACTACTGTTGTGAACGGTGTAAAATCATTACACGGTTTCACGCACTCACTTTACAAAATACTTAAATACCTACTTAGCAACACACCTACGTGTAATACCATTCATCAACAGTTGAAAACGGTCTGATTTTTGGACAAATTAATATTGTAAGTTATTGAACAGCAAATGGGTTCAACATTGCAATATATTTAACTGCGCAAGCGGCCTACCAACAGAGCTCTCTCGATTGGAGGCTAACTTGGTTGATAAGTACGCAAAACACTGTAAACACATGTCGTATGTCGTGAGTATATTAACGGTCTCAATTCTAGACAGAATGATGGCCCTTAGCTACGACAGAATTAATCATAAAAAGTACAGCATGTTGTATGGGAAGTTCCATAGGAGGACCTTATGAGCACGTGAATAGGAAAAGAAATAGCGAGAAACTTCCAACGAAATAAATGCCGAAAGAGGCAGTATGCATTTTTTTGGCTTTTCGCAAGACACCCGACTCCGCAACTTTCAAAGCCACAAACTAAACACTGCAATCACATTGATCATGTGTGTTTTAATGATAACTGTCAGTAATTTCTGTCCTTCATACAAAACTTCATCTATAAGCTGAGAATTTTGTCTTTTTCTAGACAGATATGCTTTCGTATTTGACAGCCATTACGTCACTTCTGCAGGGTCGATGACCAAAACCATAGACTTAGATGTACATTTTATCTATAATCTGTATATTTGACACGGTCAATGCGACACTAAAAGCCTGAAACTGCATAATGCCTGCAGTATGCATTTTGCAGTCTTTTGTAGTCTAAATCGATGTTACTTAGCTCCGATTTCTATGCTAGTAAATTATAGTTTACAAAGAACTGCGGAGCAACCAAAATAGATAACAGATATTCTCCTTTCAGATATTTAAGATGGTTGTATACATCCCCCTAATCATATATCCCGTCTGGAATTTCAGGTTGCCAATTGATTTTACCGTAACGTAAGGTTGATATCAAGTAGCTCAAACTTGTCTGGAATAAGATGCTGGTATGTTTAGTGGTTGGCCTCTATACTTTAAATGCTTTTTTAGGTATGGTTTGTTTTGTTGTTGGTAAATAATAATCTGTTCTTTAATGATAGAATGATAAAACACATTTGAAGCTTTGCAGTAATTCTTTTTTATTTTCAGAATTTAAACGATCAATCTTTACCCTTGAAATGTCAATTTTTCGTCATTCCAAAAGCTTTAATTATTGACTGACATTACCTATTTTTCACCGCACGTATGCCTGAAATCGGTCCTTAAAACCTTTGATTACAACAAGTTTTAAAATTAGCAGAAGTTCTCACAAATAGTTTTAGCGAGTGGGAAACACATGTGACAAAGTCAATTTGTTAACATTTCATTTGACAATAAGTCGCGTTTTAATTAACTAAAACTGTAGCTGAAATTTTGAAAATGAGATTACTCTGATAGAACGACCAATACATGTCATCTAACTGCTTCTTTTCTATCTGGTTTAAACGAGAATCATAAAAAGTTTGCTTTACTAATATTTTTTCTTGCTTGAGCCAGACAGCTTAAGGGACTTAACAAAAAAAGTCAATTTAGAAGACATTCATTATACAAATAGATAGTGGTATCACGCCATATAACCCAGTCACGTATTTTGTATCACCAAACCTTTTGTGTAGTTTGCTAACGAAACCTACAAGTATCAATTGTGCGTAAGTAAATCAATTAATACGTTTTGGCACTTTGCTACATTGGGGTCGGCGATTTCGAATGGGAACAGATGCTGAACAAATCCATTTTAGAGTAAATTGTAATATTAAAGCAAGAAGAAGAGGACCGTGATTTTCCTATATCGCTAACTTCTGTATCATTGCACTTAACAACAAGAATGCAGGTGATAAGGTCATAACCGAGCCCAGTTAAAGGAATTTGGAAATTAATTTGCTTATCTGCACAAATAGTCCAAATAACATCCGTCTAGGTTGAAAAATAAACAATATGCCAAACGTTAAAGTCAGCCAAATTCAAAGTTGAAATCTTCATTCATTACTAAATATTTTGTTCACATGTCATTGCTGTAACTTAAAAATCAAGTATGTTGGTTAGCATGTCAATATCAAGGTCAGCCAATGTCGAACTTGTAATCTGCAAGCCGAACTGTATACATGATCAAAATT
>JAFMSR010000007.1:13981649-14164088 GCA_022818135.1 Saxidomus purpurata
GTGGTATTTGTTTGAAACAATCGAAGTCATATACATGTACTTTAAATATTGTTTTTAGATATTTTTTTTTGTTTAGAGTAACTACTGTTAGTCTAAAGCGCACAATCATCACTTTGGGATTGGTATGCAATTCATCAGTAATGTAGCTGTTTTAAAACCTGGAAGTTATCATTTTTATTGAAACAAATCTATTTAATACCGTTATATGATTGTAAAAAAGCCATTGGGCGTGCTACTGTTCTCTTGGGACAAACGTTATAATAGATAACGTTTTCATGACTTAATCTAAGGTAGGGTGTAGGTAGATGAAAGGATTACTTCGTTTTAAATCAGTTTTATAAATTGTCAACTTTGATAAAAAAATAAGCAGGGCGTAGTTAAAAGCTCGGAAAAAGCAACGTAATCTACGCCCTAAGTTTATCTCCGCTCTCCGTCTCTTGCGTATGATTAAAAATATTAATAAAACTATAGTTTTTTTCTGGGCGTAATTAAAAGCTCGGGAAAGGTTATGTAATTTAGAACCAAACATAAATCTCGGGTGAGAGAATGGATGTTGGACTGCGTCGTTCCTCTAAAGTCTAAGATTGTTTCTCGATTCAACATTTCAGTGGAGTTACAATCTAAACGGTCATCAATATATGGTGTGATTAATGGGACTTAATTAAAGTAAAGATTGATCAATACAATCGCAAAGGTTATCATTTTGTCGTATTACAGGGGTTGGTAAGGGAATACGAGAATCACTGACAAATATACAGGCTATCCTAGTAAAGTGCAAGACGCTCGACTTTTAACACTATCATTTTCTGTAGAAATGGACAACGTGTGTGTTAACAGGGACAAGTTATGTGTTACTCTATAGCGGCTGATTTCTGCAATGTCGTGTTTTCGACTTTTTAAGCGAAAAGTGGAAGAAAAGTCGAAAACTCGACAAGTAGCTATAATGTCGTGATTACGACTTGGCGTGGTGATAAGTCCAAACACGAAATATTAAAGAGAAAAACCCAATATATTAAAGGGGAAAAAACACAATGGTCACAAACACGACGTATTACGAGTTTGAGGGTTTTAACACTTCGTTGTTTTCCCTTTATTTATCGAGTTTCCGATTGTACGGTTCAAAAAGTCTTTTCGACTTGACAGGGCGAAATGTCATAAACACGACAAAGGCATCAAAGGTATCAACACGATAAAGGGCAGAAGCACGACATATTTATTGTCGAATTTTCGAGTTTGTGAGTTTTAATATATCGTATTTTCGCAATTTATGTGTTGCGTTATCGGCTTCAGGCTATTTTGTCGAGTTTTCGACTTGGCAGTCGGAAAGATCAAAAACACAACAAGGGCTGAAATATTGCGTGCTTTTCGGCTGAAATATTGCGTGCTTTTCGTCAGGGTTTTGAATTGTTAGGTTTAATACGTCGAGAATTATAGAGGATCTTTGTTTGTTTTGAGCGGATATGGAATATAGCCCACCGAAAACTGATATAATTGTAATATTTTTACGAGCGCGAAGCGCGAGTTAAAATGTGAAAATTGCATCACTTTGAATTGCGATATATTCCATATCCATGTTCTTTTTATTTTATGCTAACTGTTAAAACAAAAGCAAAATTATGTATATGCACTACTTAAAAAAGGACTTCCGGCAAACCTATATCACCCACACTGTGTCTGATATGAAATCTATATCATCACTCTATATTTCACTGATACAACACAGTATTTCATTAGCTAGCATAAAATAAAGCTTTAATATTTATAGTGTTTCTGACCGTCATGGATGTCTGTGAAGTTGACGGCCTGGCGGCGTGAACTTGGCGCCGCGGGGGGGGGGACTGGGGGCCCAACGGGATGAGCTTGATTGTCATTAAAATAATGTAAAGTATTCGACATTTCAGAGGACTTTCAATCTCAACGGTCATCTTATTAAAGTAGCAAAATTTGGTGTGATAGATGGGGCTTATTTATCAAATAAAGACAATGCAAGTAAATGTTTCAGTTTGGAATACAGTTGCGCGATAGCATTATGCAATCAGTGCAGTTCTTTGCAATATTTTTTGGGGAAATTTTTTGACAAGACCACCATTTAACTTAAAGCTGCTCGCTCTCGGTTACCGTTGAAATATTTTTTTTCAATTGACAATCTCATACATAAATGTAAAATTAAAGACTAGAATCAAAATATAAGCAAAAATCTAGGTAGGAATTTGCAGAAATCGATTGAAAATGTCGGTAACACGGCACCGCTACACTTTAATATGTTATTTGATTTTTGACGTGGTATATGGGGATATATTACCCGCCTAGACTTATTCCCTATTCCCTGTTTGATATTATTTTTGTTTTTATAGTACTCGAGCCGTTAGGCGAGGGTAATATTATGTCGAGGCACGTAATATATCCCCATATATCACGTCAAAAAACAAATAATAATTGTATTACCCTTCCCTTTCTTAATTATTGAAAGATTTCGTTTATGTTTTATTTATTTAATGACTGAACGAAGCAAACCTTCAACTCCCCTTATGATACCTCAATGTCACTGCGTGACGTCACAAATCAGCACGGACGTATACATTGACGTAGTGTACGCGGCGAACAAGCTCACGTTAAGCAAGGGGTACAGTAACAGGGTTATTTCAAGTGTTTATTACCGGCTTGCCCATAAATATCAATATCTATCTACGGATCACTGACCAATCAGAAGACCGCAAATTTCATGAAGGGTAATAAATGTTTATACTGGAATTTCAAAGGCGTTTGCAACGCTTTTGAATTTGATAGCGTATTATTTGAAACTTAATAGATATACGTGACAGGAATTTATACTGGGCCCTTTTATATGACTATATATTCTAAAATACTTTATTTACATATAATTTGAAATTTTTTATTTGTTTACCAAAATCTGAGAGCGGGCAGCTTTAACTTAAAAAAACCTTATATTATATACGCTCAGTAACTAAATTACATATTTCAACCAAAAGTTTCTTTAGTTATATAGATTAAACAGAGAAAAGCTTATATTACTAATACAATTTTACTCATCATTTTTAAAATAACCAGATTGGCCCAAATGTACTGTTAAATGGTGACTTTAGTAGAGAGTCCGTTCCGTCAAGTGTTAGACAGAGTGACAGTGTCATACTGTAGAAACGTGGGACTCTACGCCACGGATTTGGTAACACTGAATCCTCACTAAATGATCAGTGGCCGAGTGCATAAACAAGGCGTAGATTTGCGCTGTCGTAAACGGTCTGCGCTGGTGTAACTAATCCTGTCGTACAACGGGATTTTAAGCCAAGTGCATAAAGCGAGCGTACGCCCGTCGTAGTAACGCCCGGGTAACGACTGTCTTAATTATTGTTCCACATATTTCTCGTGCATAATCATTGTATTTCTTGTTTCAATGCACCTTTTTTATATGGAACTTAACAATTTAAAATGAATTCCTTTGAAATAGTTGCAACATGTAACTACTTAAAATCATCCACAGTTCGAAATAAAATAATTATTTAAATAGTTGTATAAAGAAAGAATCTGCTGAATGTTACAACGTTTTATAGCTGAACTAAAGCATAGATTGCGTCGAGCTACGAAGGATTACATGAGCGAAGTTGACAAAATAAGGCCCCTATACGGATTTCGTTTTTATTTTATTCTCAGTAGAGGGTGTGTGGGAGAAATTACAGTTTCGGCAGTTGTTTGGTTAGGCAGTCGGTTCGTCTGTTTGTTTCACAAAACACTGTGTAAACTGTACTTGAGGATCGAACTTCTTCAAACGTTTTCCTGAGAACAAACAGATTACATGCAAGTACATGTAATCAGTGTGAACTGTAGTTGTTAAAGGTCTTTCCGTTTATAGATTGATTTATATTTCTCTTGAATTAGCCGTTGTACCCGGCGTCCATAACCCTGAACTGATCTATAGATGTCTGAACATCGTCGCGATCAGGTGAAGTTTTTTCTTTACCCTTTAAGGCTTTCATGAAAGACGAAACGGAAACGATTTATAGGCGAATGTTGCCATACCCTAAAACCGAGTCGGATGAAACAAGATTTCCGTATATCGGCTTCATATATATTTTTTTTTTAAAAACGAGTAGTTCAAGAGATATCACTGGAAACACTATATTACAGACAGACGGACAAACAGATGGACACCCATGACAAAATCCTATGTCTCCTTCAGATTATTACAGCAAACATATTGCCTTTTCTGATATTTGACATGATAATGTATATAAAAATTCAAATACGCTATAGTTACGCCTACATCATAGCAGTCGTGACTTTCGTGCTAGATGTACTACTTGACTTACGCTACGTCTCGTTTATGCACTCGGATTAAATTTTGCGACCGTTATCTACATAAAGGATAGATCACGAGTAGCCGTTGTCTATGTAATTTGGAGACGAGCGCAGCGAGGCGACAAATTACATAGACAGCGGCTACGAGTCATCTATCTGACTTAGACCACAGATAGTAGATTGATAGTTTTTCAGTCTTCTACAATATAACACCAACTATCTCATTTATTCCGTTGTGGCTAACAAGAAACTAAAGCGTTTTTCTGTTTGCCTCAAAGAGCACTGTAAAATCGTGCAGCTCGGATTTTGAAGTAAAAAGGCGCGCAAAGCAGTACGTGGCATTCCCTGTTTGATATTATTTTTGTTTTTTTTTTTGTATTGAAAATAGCCACGATTTATTCGTGCAATACATATATTTATGCTAATGCAAACTTGATGTGACAGAGCGATGAGTTGTTCTTGTAAATGGTCAAGGTAGGTGGCAATTTATAGCAATATCAAATATTTTAAGGTTGATATCGGGAAATACAGCAAAATGTAGCTGTATCTATATATTAAGGAGTTAGTTGGCTGCCTGCCTAGCTGGCTTACGTTATAATAAGTTTTAACGTTTTCAGCAAAATCACGACTGTAAAGAGGTTGCCATCTAATCACCTCTCTAACGTGGTATTAGTTCAGACTCTTTATGATCAAGTCTCCGAAAGCCGCTGGCTGTTTTCCTATATACATTTTGGAAAGTTTGGAAATCACTATGATTAATCGACGTGGAACTCGTGCCTAGAATTGGGATCGAACCAGCGATCAACAAATTGACATTCCAGTGGCTAAGTCACCGCTTCTCGGAAGTATGAATTGGATTATATTTTCTAGGATATATTATATTTGCTTCCGGCCAAGCCCCTTAAGTATATAGTAGGCCCTGGCCTATAAATCGCAGCTGGCTTGGACCTACCAACTGCAAAGATTACCATTTTATCAAGTTTTACCTTTTTTCCAGTTTAAACCGTCTTTCAGGTGCAAAACTACACATGGGTTATAGAATCGAATTATGTCCTTCAACTGGGGTTATATAAATTAAAGCAACACAATGTCGCATACCCTACATCATAAAATGCTTAATAAGTGATCTATTGATAAACCATTTTGCTTGTTTTAGGTGAAAGATCTAAATACATTTCACTCAGCTGAATGAGTACCAAACGTGCTTTTTTACGAGTTTCTCCTTACACAGTATTAAAAATATAACCTCTTTTCATGAACATTCGTTTTAAACCGAAAACAAACATTGTCTGGCCTCAATTTTAGGACATAATTTAATTGTCCTTGCGACACTAGAAAGGTCATGCACACTTTGCACGAGGAAAACGATTTGATTTAGACAACAGTGGACAGTTGTATATGGGATTTATCAAACGGCAATCTTAGCCTGTGATTGGCCGGCTACGGGCAGCTGTTGTCTAACCTCTAGATAAGCTAGACGTAGGCCTACGGCCGCTTTAAGCACTCGGCCACAGGTTTGTAAGAGAATCTCAAATTTACGAAAATAGCTAACGGTAACTATCATTACACTAGTTCAGTAGAATACTTGTGTCGCCCTCTTACACTTTGTCAGAATAACCAATAATCTCTTGACAAAATCAATGTACAAAAACGTGCATAACTCTATCAAATGTGACCTTGACATATACAATTTTGCAGCATCATTTGCCTTTTGTCATAAGCAATACAATTTTAAAGTTTGATGAAGAAATCTTAAGAATGGTTAAATTATAGCCTAAATCTAAGTACAAAAAGGGACACAACTATGTCAAATATGACACTGACCTATAACATTTGGCGGCATCATAAGCAACGCAATTGTAAAGTAGAAATCTTAAGACTTAAATGGCAAAGTTGAAGCCAACGTTAACTTTTTTTTATGACAGAAACTTAGTACAACAATGCCCCCGAAAGAGGTTTCTCACAGTCTATGTCCTCTCCATGTGCTCAATAATTGTGCCATTTAATTCTAAAATCCTTCCATGCATGACAGTCCGGACACAAAAGTATGCATATATATATATATATATATATATATATATATATATATATATATGATTCCATTACCTTCAAACTCTAAGTGTGACCTTGACCTTTGAGATAGGGACGTGGGTCTTGCACGCGACATGTCTTCTTGATGTGTTGAACATTTGTGCCAAGTTATTTTAAAATCCTTCCATGCATGACAAAGTTACAGTTCGGACACGAATGTGTGCATGTATAGATGATTCCAATACCTTCAAACTCTTAGTGTGCTTTTAGGTAGGGACGTTGGTCTTGCATACACCACGTCGTCTTGATGTGCTTGACATTTGTGCCACGCTATTTTAAAATCCTTCAACGGGTGACAAAGTTACAGCCCGGACACAAACACATGTAAGGTTGGTCGCACGGACGGACAGCCAGACGGACGGTGCGATTTTGATATGCCACCCTTCGGGAGCATAAAAGGAGCACAGCACTATTCAATTATGACCTTGACCTTCACATGTTGGCAACATTACGCCTCTTTTATCATTAGCAATGCAATTTGTAAAGCTTGATGAAGAAATCTGAAGAAATTGCATAGTTGTAGCCAACGTTAATTTTTTATGGCGGACGATAGCGATCTGTATGTATCGCGTTTTCTCCGAAAAGGCGACACAAAAACTAAGTTAGATCTTAACATTCCCTTAGCATTAAACTTGAATCATATATTCAGCATAGACATAAAGGTCACTATGTCTGTTAATTTTATATTTATGTTAATGAAAGGAGCACTCTCTACATCTAGCCGATTATATTCTCGAAACATAGTGTGTTCAATGAACGTAAAATGATAAATAAATAAAATTTCAAAGACAAAGCTATGGCGAAAAATGCCTCATTTTACCACAATTAATCAATATGGAGGCTTTTTGTGAAAAATCGCATCCATCCATTAATTGTACAACAACTCACTACACAGATAATTGAATGGTTTACGGTATTACAGTATATTTCAAACTGCTGATTTTATCGATAATGACTGGGAATGCATAGCTGAAACTTAAAGCTGCTCGCTCTCAGTTACCGTTGAAAAAAAATATTTTTTTTAAAAATGGATATAATTATACATAAATATAAAACTAAAGGCTCGAATCAAATTATAAGCAAAAATCTAGGTAGGAATTTGCAGAAATCGATTTAATATGTCGGTTACACGGCACCGTTACACTATATGTTTATATTGAAATTTCAAAAGCGTTTGCAACGCTTTTGAATTTGGTAGCGTATTTTTTGAAATTTAGAGATATACGTGGCACGAATTTATACTGGAGCCTTTTTATATGACTGCATGTTCTAAAATACGTTATTTACATACAGTTTGAAGAACTTAATTTTTTTACCAAAATCTGAGAGCGAGCAGCTTTAAAGATTAAGTTATAATACTTCTAAAGATTCCAGTATTTATGCTTTGGAAGTTATTTAGTCGACATCAGTTATAGGGTATGTCCCTTTAATCTCAGTATAACCATATAAAGCGTAGAAGTGCCGTTTCACGACATCCCACCAACATTTTTTCTTGATTTTTGTACCTAGATTTTTACTTGACGCTGTGTTGTTGATTCTACCCATTACTTTACATTTTATACTTGAATATACCATTGGAGAATTTAAATGTTTTCACCGGAAACTTTGAGCGAGCAGCTTTATAAACAATTGTTATTTCCTATCTACTATACATCGTCGTAATAGCCTGTAAAGCAATATGATTTTCACAAGTATTATTTTGGGGAAATAAATGACAAACTTTTACTAAAATAAATTCGCAAGTATTTACACTCATTTGCTTTTTCTAATGGTTCGTTATTAAAAGTAAAATTATAAAGGCGCCGTCCTCTTTTTTTCGATCTGGCTGTATTTACTGTAAAATTTCACTTTATCCAGTATATCACTTATACATGCATTTATTTTTCCTTCCCAATCAATACATCGGCAACTTTCTTGATTGCTTGAAAAGGACCTTTGAGAATACTAAATCCAACAATGAAAGGAGCTGCAGCAATACCAGCTAAAGGTCCATTTTCCTTTCCAAATTCGTTGGCCGTGTCCAGACCTGTAACGAAAATAAAGGTATACTTTAAACATCTTTAAAAACGCTGATTTTATCGATAATGACTCAAATGCAAAGCTATATATTGATACTTCCGATTATCTGTTGTTACTTAGTTTGACATCAGTTATAAGGTATGTCCCTTTAAACTTTTACGTTAAGTTATAATACTTTGTACATTTGATTTATTACAGTAGGCCTCTATGTTGATTATTTGTGCTAAAATGGGGCATTTTTCGGTATATGTTCTTCTTTAAAAATGTTTTTGCGTTCATGTAACACATTAATTGTCCTTCGTAAGAATAGCCTGCTTGATGTAGGGAATGCCCCTTTAAAGTAATGAATTATAGGTTGTTCACTCAAGAAGGAGCTTAAAACTCGAGCTGCTAAAAACTTATTTTGAAATATATTTTACTTAAAATGATTGATATACATGATCATATATCACTGTTTGTCGTTCAGATTTGTAGTAACTTCAAATTGTAATATACGTGATCAGGCACATCCTAACAATGATTTGCGAAGGGGTACAACTGAGTTGGAAATATTTTACTGTGCTCACATGCAGTGGTTTCCCGTGATATACGCACCTTTTCGTCATCTTGTCATAGTATCTCGTCATAGTATTTTTATGCCCCCGAAAGGTGGCATATTAAAATCGCACCGCCCGTTTGTCAGTCCGTCCGTGTGTGCGTCATGTTTACGTGTCCGGGCTGTAACTTTGTCATGTAGTGAAATATTTTGAAATAACTTGGCACACATGTTCAGCTCATCAAGGTGTGTCGCGTGCAATACCAATGTCCCTAGTTTGAAGGTAATGGAAACCTCTGTATATATGCACACATTCGTATCCGGACTGCAACTTTGTCATGCGCTGAAGGATTTTAAATTAACTTGGAACAAATGTCTAGCAAATTATATCAACGTGTTGCGTGCAAGTCCCATGTCCCTATCTCAAAGGGCAATGGAATCTTGTATATATGCACACATTCATGTCCGTACTATAACTGTCGTGCATTGATTGATTTAAAAATAACTTTGCACATATATTAAGCACATCAAGCCGACGTGTCGCGTGCAAGTCCCACTTCCCTCCCTCAAAGGTCAAAGTTACACTTAGAGTTTATAAGTAATGGAATCCTGTAGATATGCACATATTCGTGTCCGGACTATAACTTTGTCACGCATTGATTGTTTTAAAATAACTTGGCACAAATGTTCAGCACATCAAGCCGACGTGTCGCATGCAAGACCAACGTCTCTCCCTTAAAGATCAAGGTCGCACATAGAGTTTATAGGTAATGGAATCCTGTAGATATGCATACATTTGTGTCCGGATTGTAACTTTGTCATACTTGATTGATTTTAAAATAACCTGGCACAAATGTGCAGCACATTAAGACAATGTGTTGTGTGCAGGACCCACGTCCCTACCTTAAAGGTCATGGTCACACTTAGTATTTAAAAGTAATGGAATACTGTATGCATTGTAACTCTGTCATGCATGGAAGGATTTTAGAATTACATGGCACAATAATTGAGCACATGGAGAGGACGCAGACTGTGAGAAACCTCTTTCGGGGGCATTTGTCACTTGTAAGGGGCAGTTCTTGTTGGTCATATTTCAAACAGTTTTTCATCTAACAAAACATGAATTTTTCAAACCAATTTTATTTTCAGTGAATATTTTGTGAAACGAGTCATTATGGCGGCAGCTAAAATAGCAACGTGGACAACGGTGTTGTCTCGCGCTTAACATAAACAGGAAGACAAATGTTTAGGACCAATTTCTACATTTTCTGCTTGGAATACATGTCTACGTTGATGGTGCTGTTGGAGATTTCATAATTGCTTTATGCCCTAGAACATTCACATAAACTGTAATCACATTAAAATTAGAAACACAGTGACGGGTCTGGCGCCTCCGCGGTTTTCACGGAAGTTGTCGAATATCTCACGGAGACCAAATTTAAGCTAGGCTGTTTCAGGGCTCTTCAAAAAGATTAAACTTTCGTTCTTGAATTTGACCTTTAACCTCCAAGTGTGACCTTGACCTTAGACCTAAGGACCTGGTTCTTGCGCATGACACTCCGTCTCATGATGGTGAACATTTGTGCCAAGTAACATCAAAATCCCTCCATGCATGAAAAAGATATGGTCCGGACGGACGGACGCACGCACAAACGCACGCACATACACCCAACCGCCAAAAGTGACGACTAAGTCGAGCTCACCGCAAGCGGGCTCGACAATAAAAATGGTAGAAGTGCTGAATCTTTCTACTTAATTAATTAGGTATCAATATATTTGAGAGCTTCTTGCATGCTTAACTGTAAATAGTAAGTTGTCTTCATTAGGCCATACTAAATTAAATAGTAGTTTGTCGGATTTTCTACTACTTTAAAATGCAATAAATAAAGAAAATCCCGCTGTATTACGTCAGAAAACAAATTTTATTATTTGCGCATCTAAAACATTTGGTGCAAATGGGATCCTTCTTCATATCATCGAACCACACCAGTTTCCTACCAAAAATGTTCATCACGGCTTTCCTGTAAGTGCTTTTCATGTCCTCAAAGGCATTTTCTCTGGCTTCACTTTCACTGATCTCGGTATCTTCTGCCATAAGCTCATTCACTTCGATTTCATACTGCGACTGGCACTTATCAAGCGCTTCTTCTACAATGTATTCCCAAGGGTTAATATCCAAACTCTTCTCAGAGGTTACAGACATATCGTCGTTGCTGTTATCAGAATTGTTTTCATTAACAGGTCCAAAAATGTCCTCTTGTACAGAAATGTCTGACATCGCGTCTTCCTCTGAATCTTCGTCCGTATGAGCAGACCTTTTATGCCGTAACATATTATCCCGTCTTCTAAAGACTTTGAAACAGATATCACATTCAAACATCGCGCTTGAAGGCTAAACTGCGAATTAGGAAGAGCAATGTAAGTGTTCAGTTTAATACCTGTCCAATAGTAGTGACGTTTTCATCTTCTTTTGAGGTCTGCTTCGGCTTTGTGCTCGCAGATTGTGCCCTGTGCCTCGGTTTCTTGGTACTCTTGTTACTAATACCATCAAACTTCCTTCTGGAACCTTTGCGCTTCCGTGTTTTACTGGCTTCTTTCAGTCGTTGCAATTCCAGATCGATAAATGTCACTTCAGGTTTGGACTGACGTTCAAGCATACTCTTAGCTATAGCTGTCGTCTGCTCCGCTGGGAGGACCATCCGTATAAACATTTCAGAATGAGGCAAATGGCTTTTACGAGATGCGCTCCTATTAAATTTCCTCTTTCCTCTCTTTTCTTTTCAATGGTACATGTAAACATCTAAGCTCTATGCCTTTGTGGTTTCAGAAATTTCATATAAGCGTAGTATGTAAAATCAAGAAACCACTGGGTAGGGTCAATTTTAAACCTTGGGTCATCATTTTAACAACCTTAATCGAGGTCAATCTAGGCAATGCCACATGCTAATTGCCATAGTTCTAGGCCTTGTGGTTTTAGAGCAGTAGAATTCTTTCCCCACATAAGTATATACAAGAGGGCAATGATGGCCCTATATCGCTGACCTGACTACAAGTCCACTAGCCTGGTGGGTGTGGTATTTTTTGACTCGTGAGGCATGATTTGAACAAAGTTGGTGAAAGGCCACTCGACAATGTTACATACCAAATTGGTTTTCCTATACGAGTCTTTGTAAAACAAATGACTGCCTTGACAGGGTTAATATTGACTGACACCAGGGGCATGGTAAACGAGCGAAAAACGGTTATTTTCCCGAAAACGTGGAAGTGAAACGCTGGTGGTACTGTACATGTACCTCCATTTATTGAGTTTTCTTGTCCGGACCAAAACTCCTTAAGTACTAAACCCAATTGATTCAAATGGCATAAATACAGAGGACATAAATACGCACTTCAGCGCCTTACAACCATAACCGTACCTTACTCAATTTTAAAATAACTTTCTTTTTATACTTAGAGGGGATATGGTTCCGTCCGTGTATCCGTCACGTTTGTCCGGAGCGTAAATAAGGAAGTATATTAGGGCATTTGTTTAAGCATTATTCACAGACAGAAGACATTCAGAGAAAGTGTAGTGTCCAAGGACCTTAACTCTAGCTTTTCATATTCATGAGTTATCTCTCTTTATTACGTTTTCTTGTCCGGGCCGTTTCCTAAAGAACTGAACTGAATTGATTCAAATTGTAAACACCTACATAGGATATTAAGACGCAGTGTAGTGTTTGAGAACCGTTCCTTACTCTATGTTTGAGTTATCTCCCCTTATTGGTTTTTCATTTAACTTTTTTTCTGCCGGAACATAACGCCGAAAGTATTCAAGGGAATGTGTTTAAACTTTCCACACATAAGTGCAGTGTCCAAGGACCTTAACTGTAGCTTTTCATATTCATGAATTATCTCTCTTTATTACGTTTTTCTTGTCCGGGCCGTCTATATAAGAACTGAACTGAATTGATTCAAATTGTAAACACCTACATAGGATATTAAGACGCAGTGTAGTGTTTGAGAACCGTTCCTTACTCTATGTTTGAGTTATCTCCCCTTATTGATTTTTCATTTTTTTTTCTGCCGAACATAACTCCGAAAGTATTCAAGGGAATGTGCACAGAAGACATTAAGATGAGATGCTTAGTTTGTTATTTTTACCATTATCTCCCTTTATAACTTTTATTGCCAGGGCCATAACTCCTTAAAGGGACACACCCTATAACTGACCCCCAAAACACAAGTAATAGAATCTTTGAAAGTATTATAACTAAACCTGAAAGTTTCAGCTATGCATTACCAATCATTAGCGGTGTAAAATATACTGCATTAATATGCACTGTATTAATCATTTTACGTTCATTGAGCACATAACCTATGTTTCGAGAATATAATCTGCAAGACGTAGGGAGTGCCTCTTTACGTACTGAAGAGGACATTAAGATGCACTGCAATGTCCAAGAAATATAACTCAAACTACCCAGCTGGTTTTGAATTATCTCCTTTGATTGTGATTGTATATTCTCATAAAACGCTTGTGCAAAGCATACAGTTTCATATTTTTAGAGTAGAAGTGCGATATTAACACAGAGAAAGTGCAGATGAATAACCCTCAACACGGTATTATTACTAATATTTTATCAAATTAGAGCCTATACCATATCCATTCCTATCACCTCAAATGTCTTCGTCATAGAAAGAGCACTCGGTCCGGGGGATAGCCATGTCTAACATGGTTCTTTTTTTATCTTTTAATTTAGAACCTGATAATAAACTGCTGTTTCAAATCCTTTTTAAATGCTTTCTTGAGCATTTAAAATAACGCATTGAAAACACGATGTGTTTGCTAAATGTCGTTTTTTATGTTAAAGCATCCAATATTACGGGGGAGACATACAAAATATAACATAGGCTATGGACATATTATAGATTTCATTTTGTATACATAAACCGCAATATTAACCTAATTTTGCTTTCTAGGCTGGTATACATGATTCATTAAACACAGAATAGTTTCAAGGTCATTTATTTTCATGTTACTGAAATTATTATTTGTTTTATATGATTATGAGATAAGATTCATAAAAATATAAAATATTAAATTATATTCTTATATTTTTTATGAAAAACTATTTCTATGGACCAGGCAAAATATGTAAATACCTTTCAACATTTGTATTGTTTGTCTTTAGTTGTAAGTTCTGTAATTTTGGCTTTAAGCAGATTAATGTCATTATCAGTGGCAAGTTTGAATCTCATAGTTGGCTGGTTTACCCTTTCCACAACGTCAATTAGTCTCTTGGAGGAGCTTTAACCAAATTCAGACTGACAAGTCAGGGTTCACGTTTTGATCAATTTCAAACGGTTCACCCCAGACGTCATTTTTGTTTTTTCTATGAAATGACCCCGTGACCTTGTTTGTGACCCAAGATAACCTGTATTCAAAATCGTCCTAGATTTTTTTTAAGACAAAAACACTGACCGAATTCAATGAAGATCCAAATGTTATCTCTATTGCATACACAAGGTTCAATAATTTGACCGGGTGACTTAAGTATTTGACCCAAGATGACCCATATTCACACTCAACGTAGATTTACCAAGGCAATCATACAAAGCTTCATGAAGGTCCAATGAAAAATGCAACCATTATTGTTTACACAAGGTTTTTCTATGAGCCGACCCCGTGACCTAGTTTTTGACCGCAGATGACCCATATTCGGACTTGATCTAGATTTTATCAATTTTCCAGTGAAAAATGTAGCCTCTTACATACACAAGATTAAGTGTGGACAGACAACCACAAGAACTTACCTTGAGCACTTCGGTGAGACCATTTGCCCCCATTAAACAATATTTGCCTTATTTAGTGTTAATGCTTATGATACTAAATGCATACCTTTGCCTGCTCCATAAACAATTCCCGCAGCCGCTGACGCAGGTACCCATAACGGAGATGTCCCAACCGTTGCAACTGCCCTAATGACTTCCCTTTCTTCAGATTCATCCATCTTTATCACTCTTACGAGGTAACTGTGAATTCAATATATGTCGTTTTTAGTACAAAGGATGCAAATACAGCCACCTTTTGTGATAAAAATCGCTGTCAACACAAATAATAATCTTAGTATAAAATGACAGTCTTAGGGTGTGCGCCTTTAAAATGTTGGTTTCCTATCAAGATTATTTTCGCTCATTTCATTGAATGACGACCGAAACCGGTGTTTCTAAATGGTCAAATTTGGGGCTATCACTTTTTCAGTTTGATTTTATATAAAATGTTATATTTTAAGTATGTAACATCTGTTTTAAAGAGGCACCCACTACATCTAGCAGATTATATTCTTGAAACATAGATTATGTGTTACAATTAAACAATATAGTCTGAGGCTTTCTGTAATAAATCGCATCCACCCATTTATTGTACAACAACAACTCTACACAGACTATTGAATGGATTATGGAACTGCAGTATAATTTAAACAACTGACTATCGATAATGACTGGGAGTGCATAGTTGTAACTTTTTGGTTAAAGTAGAACATTTCCAAAGATTCTATCATTTATATTTTGGAGGTAATTTAGTCAAAATAAGTTATAGGGTATGTCCCTTTAAAGTGAATCGTTGGTAAAATTAAAAGTTGTTACATTTATTTGAAAATTGGTACATGCGTACATTGTTAATCTTGGAGGTTATTTAATCGACATAAGTTATAGTGTATGTCCGTTTAAGGTGAATCGTCGGTAAGATTAAAAGTTGTCACATTTATTTGAAAATTGGTACATGCGTACATCGTGACTCATTAGAAAATGAACTAATTCATCCGAGTGAACAACGTTTTCCTTCTTTCACACAGCATGTCATGTTTCCTTTTAAAGGGACATGCCTACATCTGGCAGATTATATTTTCGAAACATAGATTGTGTGTTCAGTGAACGTAAACTAATAAATAAATACAATTTCAAAGGAGAACCTATGGCGAAAAATGCCTCATGTTTCAACAATAAACAAGAGGCTTTCTGTAATAAATCGCATCCACCCATTAATTGTACAACAGCATCTTTATATAGATTATTTTGTTTACGGTAATGCAGTATATTATTTTATCGATAATGACTGGGAATGCATAGCGGAAACCTTTAGGTAAGTTATAATACTTATAAAATGTCTATTAAATATGTTTTTGAGGTTATTTAGATTAGTATCAGTTATAGGGTATGTCCTTTTAAAGCAATTGAAATAATGTTCGAAACGTCATCGTTTTTCAACGCTTTTTTGCTGTTTTTACAGTGACAATATTTCAAAACGGGGACGATTAAAAGTTTATGTTTTTGACAGTGTTTGTTTGATGAAATTTGAACATAATTTATGAAATAAAAAAAGGATGTCTTCGTCCTAGATGTTTCACAAATAACGCGTTAATAATGCCTCTCAAAGTTGTTCAAAGAATTCCATTCAATGCAGAACTCTGGTTGCTATGGCAACGAATAGGAAAAACTTTTAAAAAATCTTCTTCTCTGGCATTGTCTAGTGAACTTCTACCACGATTTATCAAATTATGACACCCGGGTCAAAACTGACCCGCCCGGGGGTCACTTGGTTTATATATAGGCTTATATAGGATAATCTTCTCTGAAATCACAAAACCCAGAGCTTAGAAATTTGGCATGTAGAAATGCCTATTCGACCTCTACCAAGATTGTTTAAATCATGACCACTGGTAAAAAGTAACCCTTCCTGAGATGGGGGAGGGGGCACTGTGTTGCAGGGGTGAAGTATAGGATCTCATTAAAATAGAAATTGGAAAACTGATTCATCATATTGTAATTGATGTTCCATTGACTTATTCTATACGAAGGAGTACATAACTTGTCCGTCTGTTCGCAATGTCGTGCGGGATGACCAATTTTAGAATGACTCAAGGCACAAATATTAACATATCAAGGCGATCGGTAGAGAACATGCTTCGACTGCCTCTGGTCAGTGTAAATATTACACTTTGAACCCAAAAGACATTTTAATAACATTTCGTGTCCGCTTCGTATTTCTTAAATCCTTGAAGGATTTTCATTGAAATTGGGTAAAATGCACTCATGGTGCCACTTTAGATAGCAGGGTCGTAGGTTTGAAACTCAGTCTGGACACGTTCATGATGAAACTAGTCGAAAACAAATGAAATACTTAAGTGTTTTATACATGTATATGCAACATTTTTGCTACAATTCCCTTATCAGTGACAACAGGTCTCAGTCTGCACTAAGGAGAGCCATATGTGTAAGAACGCCTACAAACCTATCCTCCTCTTTCTAACACGAGGAGACATAGTCGGTAATAGGGCACGAACACATGTGATCCCTCGATTAATTCACCATTACGGAATGTAAGCTTAGTCAATTAAAAGCTGCTCGCTCTCAGTTATCGTTGAAAACAATATTTAAAAAAAAAATTGACATACTTATACATAAATATATAATTAAAGGCTAGAATCAAAATATAAGCAAAAATCTAGGTAGGAATTTGCAAAAACCGATTGAAAATGTCAGTTACACGGCACCGCTACACTATATGTTTATATTGAAATTTCAAAAGCGTTGCAAATTTGGTAGCATATTATTTGAAATTTAGAGATATACGTGACAGGAATTTATACTTGAGCATTTTTATATGTTCTAAAATACGTTATTTACATACAGTTTACATACAGTTTGAAGAACTTAATTTTTTTTAACAAAATCTGAGAGCGAGCAGCTTTAAGTTGCTTATGTAAAAGTAGTTAAGAAAATGTCACAGGACTCGTGTATCACACACGGATCTAATACACAGATGCGTGGGGTAGGGAATCGCTACCCAATTTAATACTTGTCCCATGTTGTACGGAACATATATAAATACAAGATTTCAAACAACTGAAAACTCAAATCGCATATTTAAGGCATTTGTGTGCCCGGTTTTGCCCGTGCAAAACGATTTTCTGAATCAAATCCCACTCAAAACTGCATCAAATACGGTTGGATTTAGAAAATTTCGAGAAAAGAAAACACTTCTGTTACTTCTGCACAAGCCACATCTACTATACACATGACCGACATTGTATGCGCGGGGTACCATTCACAAATGCTTGGGGTCTAGACCTCATCCCCTTAGGCCTCACCCTCGCCCCTGCTCACTGCAGTACTTTATATACATCCTACAACTGCGTGTTAGCAAACCAATTACAAATGCAAGTCCTTATTCTACTTACCTACTGATCACATGTTTATTGTGACAATGTATATAAATACAAGATTTGAAAAAAATAGTAAAGATTCGAAAACTTTAGGCAATAAAAATGTAACCAGTCGTTTTATTTATAAATCTGCTTTAAAATTGACCGCTATATATAAGCATTCCAACAAGACAAAATCCCCGCTGTAAACGTAATGGTACCCCGCGCACGCTATTTCATATACTGCGATGTGGGGAACCTGTTTTTATAACTTCATGTATATACTAAATATGATTTGTGCGCAAGTGACAGAAGTATTTTTCCTCGAAATTCTCTTAATTCAACCGTATTCGATGCGATTTGGAGTGGGATTTTATTCAAAATATTGTTTTGCATCGGAAAAACCGGTTAGTTATTCCTTATATACACGAATGCCTTAAATATGCGATAGGAGTTTTCAGTTGTTTCACATCTTGTATTTATATACGTTCCGTACAACTTGGGACAAGTATAGATTGGATGGCGAGTCCATACCACAAGCATCTGTGGTACCATTGAGTTTACAGCGCGGATTTGAAACTTCAATTTTTTAAGCGTTTTCCGCTGTTTCATAATAATTAACGGAAAAATGACATTATGGGGCAAAAAAGCGCACATTGGCAGCTAAGCAGCCTAGCAGCGTGAATTTGGCAGACTGGCAGCGCAGCAGCGTGAACTTGGCAGATTGGCAGACTGGCAGCGTAGCAGCGTGAAATTGGCAGACTAGCAGCGTAGCAGCGTGAACTTGGAAGACTGGCAGACTGGCAGCGTGAACTTGGCACACTGGCAGCTTAGCAGCCTAGCAGCGTGAACTTGGCTATATTGAGTGAAATGGATGTTTAAAATACGACAGATAGAAGCACAAATTATGCGTATAGATACAATAAAAATATACACGCCCTTTCATTTTGATATGTTATATCTTATACCGGTATTCATTAGTTTCCGTTACTTGAAGAGTTTGCGCTGCAAGCAGACTTTTCGCTGCCAGCAGCTCAGCAGCTCAGCAGACCAGCAGTTCAGCAGCCTAAACTTCAAAGTTTAATATTGTTCTATATTGAATGAAATGGTTTTTTTTCCAAAAATACGACAGAAGCACGAATTATGCGTAGAAACAATAAATACACACGCCCTTTCATTTTGATATTTTATATCATATATTCATAAGTTTACGTTATTTTAAGAGTTTTCGTTGCAAGTAGACTCTTTGCTGTCAGCAGACAGCAGACTAGCAGCTCAGCAGACCAGCAGTTCAGCAGCCGAAACTTCAAAGTTTAAGATTGTGCTATATTGAATGAAATGGGTTTTTTTCTTCAAAAATACGACAGAAGCACGAATTATGCGTAGATAAAATAAATAAACACGCCCTTTCATTTTGATATTTTATATCATATATTCATTAGTTTCCGATACTTGAATGGTTTTCGCTGCAAGCTCAGCAGACCAGCAGACTAGCAGTTCAGCAGTCGAAACTTTAAAGTTTAAGATTGTGCTATATTGAATTAAATAGATGTTTAAAATAATTCAGAAGCACGAATAATGTGTAGATACAAATAATATACACGCCCTTTCATTTTGATATTTTATATCTTATAGTCATTAATCATATTCATTAGTTTCCGTTACTAGAAGATTTTTCGCTGAAAGCAGACTTTTCGCTGCGAGCAGCCCAGCAACTCAGCAGACCAGCAGCTCAGCAGACCAGCAACTCAGCCGCTCAGCAGCCAAAACTTCAAAGTTTAAGATTGTGCAATATTGAATGAAATGGATGTTTAAAATAATTCAGAAGCACGAATAATGTGTAGATACAAATAATATACACGCCCTTTCATTTTGATATTTCATATCTTATATTCATTAGTTTCCGTGCCTAGAAGATTTTTTCGCTGCAAGCAAACGTTTTGCTGCCAGCAGCTCAGCAGACCAACCGCTCAGCAGCTCAGCAGACTAGCAGCTCAGCAGCCGAAACTTCAAAGTTTAAGATTGTGCTATATTGAATGAAATGGATGTTCAAAATACGACAGAAGCACCAATTATGGTATATATGTGTAATTAATATACACGCCCTTTCATTTTGATATTTTATATCTTATATTCATTAGTTTCCGTTACTAGAAGAGTTTTCACTGCAAGCAGATTTTTCGCTGCTTGCAGCCCAGCAACTCAGCCGCTCAGCAGTTCAGCAGCCGAAACTTCAAAGTTTAAGATTGTGCTATATTGCATGAAATGGATGTTTAAAATTGACAGAATCACGAATTATGCGTAGATAAAATTAATTTACACGCCCTTTCATTTTGATACATTATATCTTATTTTCATTAGTTTCCGCTAATAGAAGAGTTTTCGCTGCAAGTACACAGACCAACAATTAAGCAGACAAGCTCAGCAGACCAGCAGCCAAATAATCAAGCTGCAACAGGAGCACGATATATGCGAAGATACAATTATTTTACACGCCCTTTCATTTAGATACTTTATATATTAATTTCGTTAGTTTCCGATACTAGACGAGTTTTCGCTGCAAGCACACTTTTAGCTGCGAGCAGTCCAGCAGCTCAGCAGCAGCTCAGCAGCAGCTCAGCAGCCAAAACTTAATCAGTAGCGGTATCTTCAAACTTAAATATTCTGCTCAATTTTATAAAATGTGGTTTTTAAACGCAGCAGAAGCACGATATATGCGTAGATACAATTATTTTATACGCCCTGTTATTTTGATACTTTAATTCTTGTATTCATTAGTTTTCGCTGCTTGAAGAGTTTTCGCTGTAAGCAGAATTTTAGCTGCCAACAGCCCAGCAGCTCAGCAGATCGGTAGACCACCCGACCAGTAGCCCAGCAGCCAAAACTAATCCAGTTGCAACAAGAACCACGATATATGTGTAGATACAATTATTTTACACGCCCTTTTATTTTGATACTTATCTTATTTTCATTAGTTTTCGCTGCTGTTTTCGCTGCTAGCAGAATTTTCGCTGCCAGCAGCTCAGCAGACCAGCAACATCAGCCAAAACGTATTCAGCAGCGGTAACTTCAAACTTAAAGATTGTGTTGAATTGTATGAAATGGATGTTTTAAATGCGACTGAAGAACCATTTATGCATAGATACAATTATTGCACATGCCCATTTTTTTGACACAGTGACAGTATAATTATGTGATTTTCACTAGTTTTCGATGCTAGAATAGTTTTCGCTGCTAGAAGAACTTATATATTATGCTAAATTATCAACGCATTCGAGAAAGTTCAATTTTTTTATTGTCTCTTCCCATTCTTACTTGGTCCGTGGATAAATGAAGCAGAATATGTAAATATTGTAATAGAAATCAAATTAAATGAACCCAGAAGACCTTAAAAAGAAATGCTGCCTACCAAAACAACTTGTTTAATAAAGATTATCATATCGCTAGTATTAATGTATTATTCACTATTGACACATTTCTTCAATTATCTAAAAATAAAAGTATAAATTATACAATATCCTTTGAAAAAGAACAGTTTTCTTTCTGCATAAACTGTTTTCGATCATTTTTTCTTTCTGTTATTCGGTCGTTTTCGCTAGTTCTATGCACCCTGTCTTATTTACTTAGAAGGAATTTGTGAATTTGTATAGGACTCGGGGACTCAGTTGAAATTTCTCACCGAAGTATCGAATTTTCGTTAAGCTGGTATAAATTTTAGAAGTTGGGAGCAGCTCACAATGGCCAAGTACGAGCACCGCAATTGCCCCGGTGGAGCTCGTACAGGCATCGCATGATGTCCGTGCGGATTTGGAACACCGCGAGGCCCGTAAGAGCTTGTTGGTGTTCGTACGATTATCGAAGAAAAGTTTAGGCTGCTGATCTGCTGGTTTGCTGAGCTGCTGGGCTGCTGGCAGCGAAAAGTCTGCTTGCAACGAAACCTCTTAAAGTAACGTAAACTTATGAATATAAGATATAAAGTATCAAAATGAAAGGGCGTGTGTATTTATTGTTTCTACGCATAATTCGTGCTTCTGTCGTATTTTTGAAAAAAAGAAATTTCATTCAATATTGCACAATATAAAACTTCGTGCGACTATCGAAGAAAAGTTTAGGCTGCTGATCTGCTGATCTGCTGAGCTGCTAGTCTGCTGAGCTGCTGAGCTGCTGGTCTGCTGATCTGCTGGTCTGCTGAGCTGCTGGGCTGCTGACAGCGAAAAGTCTGCTTGCAGCGAAAACTCTTCAAGTAACGGAAACTAATGAATATCGGTATAAGACATAAAATATCAAAATGAAAGGGCGTGTATATTAATTGTATCTACGCATTATTCGTGCTTCTGTCGTATTTTAAACATCCATTTCATTCAATATAGCCAAGTTCACGGTGCTAGGCTGCTAAGCTGCCAGTCTGCTAAGCTGCCAGTGTGCCAAGTTCACGTTGCTACGCTGCCAGTGTGCCAAGTTCACGCTGCTAGGCTGCTACACTGCCAGTCTGCCAAGTTCATTTTGCTACACTGCCAGTCTGCCAAGTTCACGCCGCTACACTGCTACGCTGCCAGTCTGCCAACTTCACGCTGCTACACTGCCAGTCTGCCAACTTCACGCTGCTACACTGCTACGCTGCCAGACTGCCAACTTCACGAAAATCTTAAATACACTTTACGGATTTTATAAATGGTCACTGTATATTTTCATATTTTTCTGATCCATTAAACAAAGTTCTAAAAGCTCGATGTTAATACTGTATTCAGAAAATATAATGTAACATTCTGCTCAAAAGTACTAAAATTAATACAACAGAAATGACATGAAATTTCATTTTGTAGATACACTGTCCAGATTTAAATCATAGAACGCGTTTATCACAGTTAATAACGAGTATGACGACCGCCATTAGCTCTTATCACAGCCAGACACCGACTTCTAATTGACGTAATTAGACGCTGAATTTTGCACTGGTCGATCATGTTCCATGCTGCCACTAGTCTCCCGTGCAGATCACGCAAGTTCTATATTTCCGGTTCATGGCGTATCTGGCGCCCTATTATGTCCCAGAGGTGTTCAACAGGGTTTAAATCCGGGCTCCTAGCTGGCCAGGGTAGCCTCCTAACATTGTTAGCGTCTATCAGCCGGATTTTTGCACTGGCAACATGGCATGGAGCGTTGTCTTGTGCAAACTGCATACCCCGGTTCCCAGCAATATGCGGAAGTAGAACTGGTCTCACTATCTCATTCTGAAACAGTTGAGCATTTAACTTGCCGTTAACTTGCACCAATGGTGTCTTTGTGTGCATGGAAATCCCACCCCAAACCATGACAGAACCGCCGCCATACTGATCTCTCTCAACAATGCACGCCTTTGCAAAGCATTCACCTCTGCGGCGATAAATTCGAGCCCCACCGTCGTTTCTACGGAGGTTGAATCTTGATTCATCTGTAAATAAGACGCTTGCCCAGTCAGCACGAGTAAATCTTCTGAAGCGTCTTGCACATCGCAATCTCGCTACCCGGTGCCTTAAAGTTAAAGGCAAATTACGACATGGACGTCGTGCTCGGATACCAGCCGCTCGGAGTCTGTTGCGAACTGCCTTGGGATCAATTTGACGATTGTGGATTCCAATGATTCGTCGTGCAGTTTCAACAGCGGTAAGCTTCCGGTTTCGAAGATGGGACAACACGATGTATCGATCCGATGCCCGCGTTGTAACACGCCGCATCGGAGTTCGTCGTCTGTCTTGAACACTTCCGGTCTGAACATACTTCGCCCACAACGATTGGATTGTGAAAAGGCGTCTGTGAAACTGCCGCGCTGCCTGAAATCAAACACCGTTACTCAGTTGTATGCAAAGTATTTCTGTGTCACTAGTAATCAAGATTTCAGTCCGGCCGAGGTTTACAGCCCGTCAGTAAAAAATGCTGAAATAATACAAATGTACATACTGTTAATGGCTGAATTTTGAAAATACACCACATTTATTAGAAAGTGAATGCGTACCCAGCACAGACAAGGTCTGTCTTTTAAATACCTGGGTTACAGATAAAAGTCAAAGGTCCAAGTTTGGAGAAATTATTCGGTATTGTCTATAATATGAAAAGTATCATTTGCTACAATGGATACAATGGGATATAAATTAAATATTGCTCTATCTGCATACCTGTCGTACTGAAGTTCCAGCTTCAATCATACCTATGGCACGGGAACGCTCTTCTACACTCATGCGCGCCATTTGTGCCTCTGGTCGGTATATCGGTAAGCTACTGATTAAATTAATCATCCTCAGAATTTCATGTTCCACGTGCGCCTCGTGACTGGAAAATCGAGTTCGAGCCATGCGCTCCGGTGGAGTGAGTTTGCACGAATTCGCTAACATAAACGAAACCGGTTTGTAATAAATCACGCCCTAATAATGATTCTAAAATATCACAATGATACACCAAGCAAGTTAAAATTTATTTCAATTTTATAAGTGACCAATTAGAAAATCCGTTAAGTGTATATCATGTATACGCTAATAGTCTACCCTTAACGACGCATACTTGACTGTGCCGACCAACTTATGAAAACGACTGGTACATGTACCTTATTTACACGGTCGTTTAACAGCGTAGCCGGGTGCCTATAGTTTACTATTTTTAGAAATGACATAAACACTATCCGTGAGATGTGAAACAAGGAATAGAGTTGTTTCAAATCTTGTATTTACTGCAGATTTCATAATACCGTGCCGTTTCAGTGTTTGCTTTACACACAGGTAGTAAATGACGTCGATGTTACATTCTGTAGTAAGCTCCGCCCAAATCGATACCTTTATCTATCGTACACACTGACACTATACTGACAGTATAAGTTTACATATCTGCGACATTATTTGTTTTTTTATGAATCTAGTGCTTATGTATTATTTTTGGATAAAATTGGTTTAATTTAAAACTCGAAAGTATATTTCAGACAGCAACTTGTATTCAATTTTTACAAACGAAACCGAACTGTACTGCGTGTTCTATAATCAACACGAAACAAAGATTTTATACTTTTCTGTAATATAGTCCATATAATAAAATTTTGATGGAGGAAAATGTGTCCTCGGCTAAGTATCTGAAACGTTTGCTGAGCTAAGAAGACACGGTTGTAAAGAGTCTGACTTATACGACGAACGTTTTACAAAAATGATTCCAAGAACATTTCTTGCAGGATGTTTAGAACGAACTGTTTTAAGACATTTTATATTCGTGAATCACTGTTGAACCTGTAGAGAATATAGCACCCTTGATCATCTTTCCTGTATATTTTTTCATACGGGAAATACTTTCTAAAGCGTGATGAGAAATGTATAAAACAATGTTTATATAATTGTTGTTTTGTTGCATCATCGTCGATTGTATTTTACGAGAAAACAGAAATTCACCTTCGTAAAATTTATAAAAGAATGTCTAGATCATTGAGTGACCACTCTTTAAACTTATGGTAAATTATATACATTATACATGCGCTCTGCATGTAAATATTTGTGCACAGTATAGCAAACTTCCGTGTACACCATCTCAGATTCAGGTAAATGTATCGCTGTACAAACTTGCGAAAAGTCAAATCGTATGTCGGTAAAATAAACATAAACTGAAAACATCAAAACTTGGCTCGATCGTACACGTAATCGTCACCAATGAAGTGACCGAAACTATTAATAAAACAAAGTAAATTTCATTTGTACTGGCGATAGATAGGTCAACTTGTTGGCAATGTGATGTACTGGTAGTCCTAGAAAAAAGACCTCGCATTTATTATCTTTAGTTTTCACTTTTATGATATTTTACTTTTTATATTCATTGAGGAAAGTCATGCTAACAAAGATGTAAAAAAATAAACACCAAAAATTAAAAAAATTAGAAATCATGAAGAAACAAGCATTATGTCTAAATAGTTGGACTACCGGTACAGGTAAACGCTCTACATTTTTGTGAAAGCCTGGTTTCTCCGGTACGACTCTGATAACATGTGCGCTAGATATCTTCAGCAGGGATTGTAGAAATAATCTTATAGTCAAAAGTGTACATGATAGAAATAAATCCTGTCTTCAGATAAATTATAAACAAAATTTATCGGTCTTTGCTACATTTCTTGCTACACAGATTATCATTTTACAGATTTCAGAGCATCGACAGAAACATTTTAGCACTCTTGTAAGTCAAATACAGCACGTGCAAAGCATGCGCGGTTGTAACAAGATATCAGTAAAGTCGTATTTTATAATGCATAATATGCAAGTATTGCGATCGGATCATTTATAGAAGAGCGAAATAGAATGTATATTTACAATATTTTTATTCATTCTACTGCGACATATATTTACACTAAATTCATGTAAGTGAAATGACACTTGTACCGGATTTACACGTACATGTTGTATCCCTTCTTGATGGGACACTAGCACACAAGCAACATGTACGTAACCGCCGACTAAACACTACTGAATGCCGTAAACAATATGACCGATTTATATTCTTTTTCTCACTATGAAAACACAGACACACTTTATCTTATTGCTCTCCGTATGTGTAAAATGTAGCTCCGCCTACAGACGCTTTAGTCATTCATTACCTGTATTCAATCGATACGCAACAAACACTGAAACGGCGCGCTATTATGAAATCTGCAGTATATGTGTTCCGTACAGCATGGGACAAGTACTAGATTGGGTGGCGAGTCCATACCCCACGCATCTGTGATCTTATATTGCATGTTCAGGTAAGCATACAATACAGAGTCCGGGGCGGCTAACTTCAGTAGGTGTTTATAGTGCAGTGCAGTGCAGTGTGCAGTGCAGTGCAGTGCAGTGCAGTGCAGTACAGTACAGTACAGTACAGTATACACAAAAATATATGGATATTATAGTATAAAGACCTGCACCATCTGCTATGAATTAAATTGTATCTTATTAATATGTTGAAGTATAAAACGGTATTAAATGTCATATATTATTTAACAATTGCATCATTTGTTGGCTAAATAACATGCAAACATAATTAAACTGCTGATCTTCGTATCTGATTACAAGTCAGTACATTATTGCGCTACAATAAAACTGCACTTATCACGGTTAAATTTTGTTTTGAATGCGTTTGAAAAGATCAGGTTTGTCACGTTTTATAAATTTTATAAAAACGGAAAAAACTTTTAAAGCTGCTCGCTCTCAGATTTTGATAAAAAAATGTAAGTTCTTCAAACTGTATGTAAATAACGTATTTTAGAACATATGGTGATATAAAAAGGCACCAGTATTAACGAGAATGAAGTTAGCCCCGCAGCCCCATTTATCCCCACAGCCCCGTGAAGTTAGCCCCGCAGAACCTAGTTACCCCGCATCCCCGTGAAGTTAGCCCCGCAGAACCTAGTTACCCCGCATCCCCGTGAAGTTAGCCCCGTGGCACCTAGTTACCCCGCATCCCCGTGAAGTTAGCCCCGCAGCACTTAGTTACCCCGCAGCCCCGCCATGTTATCCCTATGCTACCATGTCTCAACATGCCTCGTGGCATATGGTTTCCTCAAAGTACCGTTTGAATTAACCTATGCATACATCACAACAGGACAACGAACAAACGCAGTGGTGTTGATGGGTAAAGATGTCTGCCGCTTTTACTGGAGGTTTCGGGTTAGTACCCCACTGGGGTCACAACCGTACCTTCTCATATGTCATCAGTTCTATTTTCTCAGTCCCGTGCCCTCTAGTATCAATGCAACCCTGGTGATATTGTTGATATAAGTATCATCCCCGCTTCACATACTCTGTCCCGTGTCCCCTGCACTCAATACAGTTCTACTTATAGTGCTACCAATCTTTGATAACACCCTGATTTACATGAACTCAGCCCTCAGCCCTGTGCCCTAAGCACTGAAAACACCGTTT
The DNA here is from genome assembly GCA_022818135.1 of Saxidomus purpurata. Taxonomy (NCBI): domain Eukaryota; kingdom Metazoa; phylum Mollusca; class Bivalvia; order Venerida; family Veneridae; genus Saxidomus; species Saxidomus purpurata. The sequence continues at coordinate 14,009,696 of JAFMSR010000007.1, forward strand.
GTAGAAGTAACATCCCCGCCTGAAGGAGTTAGCCCCGTGTCCCCTACTATCAATACACTTCTTGTAACAGTCATTTCTAGTTTTCAGACCACCTCTATGTGCCCCGTGTCCTGTAGTATAATTGCAGCCCTGGTAAGTAGAACCATCCCCGCCTCAGAAACTCAGCCCCGTTTCCCCTGCTATCAATACAGCACTTCTTACACTACTCTCTAAATTTCATACCACACTTTTGTGCCCCCGCGTTCACATAAACTCACCCCCGTTTCCTGTATTATCTTTGCATCCCTGGTAAAACCGTTAAAAGTATAACCATCCCCGCCTCACTCACTCAGCCCCGTATCCCCTGCTCTAATTACAGGACTTCTTACACTACTCTTTAACTTTCATGCGACCCTTTTGTGTCCCAGCGTTCACTTAAACTCAGCCTCGTGTCCTATAGTATCATTGCAGCCCTGGTGAAACCGTTTAAAGTAGATCCATCCCCGCCTCACTCACTCAGCCCCGTGTCCCCTGCTATCAATACTGCACTTCTTACACTACTATCTAAATTTAATGCCACCCTTTTGTGTCCCCGCGTTCACATAAACTCAGCCCCGTGTCCTATAGTAGCATTGCAGCCCTTGTGTAACCGTTTAAAGTAGATCCATCCCCGCCTCAGTAACTCAGCCCCGTGTTCCCTGCTATATATACAGCACTTCTTACACTACTCTCTAAATTTCATACCACCCTTTTGTGTCCTAGCATTCACATAAACTCAGCCCGGTTTCCTGTAGTATCATTGCAGCTCTTGTGAAACCGTTTAAAGTAGAATCATCCCCGCCTCACTTACTCAGCCCCGTGTCCCATGCTAGCAAAACAGCACTTCGTACACTACTCTCTAACTTTCATACCGTCCTTTTGTCTCCCCGCGTTCACATTAACTCAGCCCGGTTTCCTGTAGTGTCATTGCGGCTCTGGTAAAACCGTTAAAAGTAGAACCGTCCCCGCCTCACTCACTCAGCCCCGTGCCCCCTGCTATCAATACAGCAATTCTTACACTACTATCTAAATTTCATGCCACCCTTTTGTGTCCCCGCGTTCACATAAACTCAGCCCCGTGTCCTATAGTATCATTGCAGCACTTATATCCCGTATCTTTACGTATCAGCCCCGTGATGTTAGCCCCGCAGCACCTACTTACCCCGTTTCCTTGTGAAGTTAGCCCCAAAGCACCTAGCTATACCACATCCCCGTCAAGTAAGGCCTGGAGCACATAGTTACCCCGAAGCCTTGTCAAGTTAGCCCCGTGCCATTTAGATACCCCGCATCCCTCTGTTCGCCCTGTAACACCTAGTTGCTCCGCAGCCCCGTGACGGACCGGCATTTCCAAACAAGAGCTTAGTTAACGCGGGGTGAACCGCCTCGATAGCCTAGTGGTACAGCGTCCGCTTCGAGTGCAGGAGGTCATGGGTTCGCTCCCTGGCCGCGTCATACCAACGACGTAAGAAATGGTACCAGTACCTCCCTGCTTGGCGCTCAGCATTAAAAGGGAAACTGGCCATTTTCTGTCATACCCTAACGGCGATGGATACAATTATGAATGAGGTGTCGAGAGTGAAAACTATCAGTTTGATAATTTATTTCTCAATCGGCCTAAAATTAATTAGTATAAACTAATAGTAAATGAGAGTTGCATGGATATAAAAGGAAGCGATGTTACCAAGGGTTCCATTTATACTTGGGCATCATTGTCATGTGGGATACTTACAAGGCGTTATCACGAGGGCTGCGTTGACACGTGTCGACACGTGTCTGAGGTCATGCGGCTGCAGATAAAATTTCAAAGGTGAAATTACCTGGGGCTTTGTTAACCATGGGCCTAGTACATGGGGTTGAATGGATATTGCGGGGAGTGATCTTGCCATGGGCACTATTTTGGTACTTCGACGGACGGACTGTTGACGTAATACGGGGCTGTGTTATGGGGTTAACTTTACGGGGCTGTGGGGTAACTATGTGCTACGGGGCTAACTTCACGGGGCGCATGTTAATTTGGTGCTACGGGGCTGTGAAGATATACGGGGTTATCACTTATGCAATGATACCAGAGGACACGAGGCTTTGAAAATATGAAGGCGGGGACACAAATGTGCGGCATGAAAGGTAGGGAACACTGTAAGAAGTACAATATTGAGGGCAAGGGCGGGGATGCTAAGGAGAACTGTAAGAAATACCGTTTTGATGGAAGGGGATGGCAGAATATGTAAGGCGAGGATGATATTTATATAAACATGGCAATGTTACAGGAAGGCACGAGCCTGATTTCAGGTGAATGCGGAACACAAAAGAATGGTATGAACGCTTGATAGCGATGTTAGAAGAAATGTTTTGAGAGTCGGGACATGGGGCTGAGTCATTGAAGCGGGGATAATAAGAAACTGGGGAATAAGTGCTGTAATGATACTTAAGGACACGGTGCTGAGTTTATGTGAACGCATGAACACAAAAGGGTGTTATGAAAACTATAGTAGTGTAAGAAGTACCGTTTTGATAGCAAGGAACACGGGGCTGAGTTCGTGAGGCGGGGATGATACTAATTGAAGCGGTTTTACCAGGGCTGCAATGGCACAACATGATACGGGGCTTAATTTATGTGAATGCGGGGACACGCGCAGGTGGTCTGAAAACTTGAAATATGTGTAACAAGAAGTGTTTTCATACCATGGGACACTAACCCTAGGTGCTACAGGGCTAACCTGACGGGGCTGCGGGGTATGTAGGTGTTACGGGGCTAACTTCGAGGGGCTGCGGGGTTACTAAATCTTGACAGGGCTGCGGGGTATCTAGGTGCAACGGGGCAAGTTTCACGGGGGATTGGATAACTAGGTGCTTGTGAGCTAACTTAACGAGGATACGGGGTAACTAGGTGCTGCGGGGCTAACATCACGGGGCTGATACGTGAAGGTACGGGTTATAAGTGCTGCAATGATACTACAGGACACGAGTGTGAGTTTAGGTGAACGCGGGGACACAAAAGGTAGGTATGAAAGTTAGAGAGTAGTGTAAGAAGTGCTGTATTGATGGCAGTGGACACGGGGCTGAGTTAGGGAGGCGGGGATGGTTCTACTTTAAACGGTTTTACCAGGGCTGCAATGAAACTACAGGACACAGGACCCAGTTTATGTGAACGCGGGGACACAAAAGGGTGGTATGAAAGTTAGAGAGTAGTATACGAAGTGCTGTATTGAAAGCAGGGGACACGGGGCTGAGTTAGGGAGGCGGGGATGGTTCTACTTTTAACGCTTTTTGCAGAGCTGCAATGATACTACAAGACACAGGGCTGAGTGTATGTGAATGCGGAGACACAAAAATGTGGTATGAAAGTTAGAGAGTAGTGTAAGAAGTGCTGTATTGATAGCAGGGGACACGGGGCTGAGTGAGTGAGGCGGGGGTGGTTATACTTTTAACGGTTTTACCAGCGCTGCAATGATACTACAGGACACGGGGCTGAGTTTATGTAAACGCGGGGACACAAAAGAGTGGTATGAAAGTTAGAGAGTAGTGTAATAAGTGCTGTATTGATAGCAGGGGACACGGGGCTGAGTAAGTGAGGCGGGGATGGTTATACTTTTAACGGTTTTACCAGCGCTGCAATGATACTAGAGGACACGGGGCTGAGTTTATGTGAACGCGGGGACACACAAATGTGGTATGAAAGTTAGAGAGTAGTGTAAGAAGTGCTGTATTGATAGCAGGAGACACGGGGCTGACTTAGTGAGGCGGGGATGGTTCTACTTTTAACGGTTTTACCAGGGTTACAATGATACTACAGGACACGGGGCTGAGTTTATGTGAACGCAGGGACACAAAACGGTGGTATAAAAGTTAAAGAGTAGTGTAAGAAGTGCTGTATTGATAGCAGGGGACACGGGGCTGAGTTAGGAAGGCGGGGATGGTTCTACTTTTAACGGTTTTACCAGCGCTGCAATGATACTACTGAAAACGGGGCTGACTTTATGTGAACGCGGGGACACAAAAGGGTGGTATGAAATTTAGAGATTAGTGTAAGAAATGCTGTACTGCTAGCAGGGGAAACCGGACTGAGTGAGTGAGGCGGGGATGGTTCTACTTTTAACGTTTTCACCAGGGTTGCAATGACACTACAGGACACGGGGCTGAGTTTCATTTAATGTTGGGACACATAGAGGTGGTCTGAAAACTAGAAATTACTGTTACAAGAAGTGTATTGATAGCAGGGGACACGGCGCTAACTCCTTCAGGCGGGGATGTTACTTCTACAAACGGTGTTTTCAGTGCTTAGGGCACAGGGCTGAGGGCTGAGTTCATGTGAATGAGGGTGTAATCAAAGATTGGGAGCACTATAAGTAGAATTGTATTGAGTGCAGGGGACACGGGACAGAGTATGTGAAGCGGGGATGATACTTATATTAACGATAGCAACAGGGTTGCATTGATACTAGAGGGCACGGGACTGAGAAAATAGAACTGAGGACATATGACAAAGTACGGTCGTGACCCTAGTGGGGTTCTAACCCGAAACCTCAGGTATAAGCGGCAGACATCTTTACCCATCAACACCACCGCGTTTGTTCGTTGTCCTGTGGTGATGTATGCATAGGTTAATTCAAGCGGTACTTTGAGGAAACCATATGCCACGAGGCGTGTTGAGGCATGGTGGCATAGGGATAACATGGCGGGGCTGCGGGGTAACTAAGTGCTGCGGGGCTAACTTCACGGGGATGCGGGGTAACTAGGTGCTACGGGGCTGACTTCACGGGGATGCGGGGTAACTAGGTGCCACGGGGCTAACTTCACGGGGATGCGGGGTAACTAGGTTCTGCGGGGCTGACTTCACGGGGATGCGGGGTAACTAGGTTCTGCGGGGCTAACTTCACGGGGATGCGGGGTAACTAGGTGCTGCGGGGCTAACTTCACGGGGCTGTGGGGATAAATGGGGCTGCGGGGCTAACTTCATTCTCGTCCAGTATTAATTCATGTCACGTATATCTCTAAATTTCGAAAAATACATGTATGTCAATTGGTTATTGTCTTTGAAATCTGTGAAAGAGTTGCCGTAAAGGTAGTCGTGGAATTTATCGGTTACCGCCCATTTCATTGAGGATGTTGAGGAGACATGCAGCGTGCAAGAACCATATATTTGCCTCGTTCTTATTTGTTTCCCTTTATTTTTTTCTCGTCCCGAGCTAGACTCTTAAAAACAAAAATAATATCAAACAGGGAATGCCACGTACCAAAAACGCAGCCTCCCCAAAACGAGCCCCACAGCACCCAGAAGTGCACACCACCAAACTCTCTTAACCCTTTATGGAAAACTAGTTATGGTTCTTGCACGCTGCCTTTTAATACTTGTGCACTCTATGCCATTTTCTAGGAATTCTTAATGAGTGTGACAGTTGACATTATCACAAAGCCTGCATTTTTTACATATTTTTCCTGTCAAAATCATAGTATCAGATTAATCATGATTTAAAAGTACAATAAAGTGAAAAGACGCATCCGTTACAGAATATCTGAAAAGGAAGAGCAAAAAATGAAGAAAGGAATTTGCAGAACTCGATTGAAAAGGTAGGTAACACGGCACCACTACACTATATGTTTATATTGAAATTTCAATAGCGTTTACAACGCAAAAGTTTGGTAGCGTATTTTTCGAAATTTAGAGTTATACGTGACATGAATTTTTACTGGAGCCTTTTTATATCACTATATGTTCTAAAATACGTTATTTACATACAGTTTGAAGAACTTTATTTTTTTACCAAAATCTGAGAGCGAGCAGCTTTAAAGTGTCTGGGAAGTTAAATTCGTTTGTTTACATAAATTTGTACCGCCATTCCGAAACAAACGTCTGTAGTTTATACGCTCTGAAACTCAATGCCTCGATAGCGCAGTGTTATGTATCCCTGCTTGACACGCGGGAGATCAGAGACCGAAACGTCGTCGGAGTGGGAATAACTTCTTTTTTTCCTAAGTTTAGAATTCTTACATAAAAATTTGCTTCAATTTATATTATTCTTGTACGAAAGAAAAAATATTTCCAAGATATAAATTAATTTGTTCCCACTATATTATTATTTCAATGATTTGATAATTCATATAGAGGAAACAATGCCTATAGACTTGACGTAGAATCATCTTTTTTTAGCATTAAACATTAACAAATGGTCAGCTATATACAAAATACGAGTGCAAAAAGATTAGGTTTGGTTAATCACCATACATTAAATCCAATATTACTACTTATCGCAACCCCCACTCAATTTGGCGGCGTTCAAACATTTGACTTGTACTGTAGTAGTTTGCTGCCATTTTGACAATATGGTAGTCAGGATTATACAAACAAAGTAGCTGGAACATGTTCTGCTGGCGTTTTTAATTGACTTTTAGGTTTGAAAGTACTAAATTTACGAACTCGACAAAAAGGCCCGCTTTGAATTTTTGGTCTTGGTTTATAAAATTGATGCGGGCGGAAGCTCAAATTGAAAAATAAATGTTTTATTTAAAAAAATAATGGAGCGGGAAATCCGTTGACCAAGTAATTGATTTGGTGTGGCCTAAGATAAACAAACACAAACATATTTCACGAGTCCCTTGCAGTGAAGAAACAAATTGGAAAGAAACGTATACACATTGTCGTTTCGAATCGAAATGATATAAGCTGATCATTTAATAAAATAGCGCTATCATTCCTTTATTAACGCTGACATTGCAAAATGTAGACTGCAACTTTAATCAGACAAGTATCTATAATTGTGTCTCATAGATACTGACTGTTTCATAGAAAAAAATACTCTGAAATATACAGAAGCCTATTGAGCCGTTTTGACTTAGAACGCAGGGAGTACAAATTAGAACTTACATCTTAGAACTAAGACATTAGAACTTAGTTCTAAGAAGTAAATATCAGCAGGCGTGCCATTTTTCGAGGAAAGCGGAAGACGACAGAGAAGATCGTATGCATGAAAACAAAACGGAGTTTCTTGTTCAATGTGTGTTGCATTTACGTAAGTGAGACCTTTTACGCTGTTTCTTCTGGGCCCTGTCAGGTTTGAGAATGAACAAATATCATAGTGATGTTAGTCAAGTTACCAAATATGATGGCATACCTTCAGGTCAAGAAGTGTGGGATCCTTAAGTAACAGTTCATGCGTTTAGTAAATACGATTTTGCCTCGACGATCAGTCACTACTATGCCCGGTCATCGGCAACAGATTTTCAAGTCTGATTTCTAACAATATCATATTGAACGAGTCACTCTCTGAAATTGGACAGGCACCGTTAAACAAGTGCTCTTTTGATAAGCAAGCTAACGCTATATACATTTATTTGTTTGATGTTTTGCTAAGTGAAATTAGTTTTATACTGTTAAAGGAAACATATGAAAGAACTATTGCCACAGCTGTCTTTTTCAAGATGCAATTAACTTAATTTTTCTGTTTTTCGGGTAATAATCATGACCTTCAAGTACACATAGCTGTTTGGATTGTAAAAAGTAAATAGTGGATTGACGTCGATTTTAGCTGACGCTTGAAATGGGGAGACATTTACAAGACTCGAACTTATCAAGCAGTACGTTTTCTGTAGTCTCCCATATATAATTGTCTTTATATATTGTACATGGATTTAAACTCGGTGTTCGGCAGTTGAAGCGAATTATAAAAGCTAATAATCTTGCGCGACGAGGATATCGTGCTCTCAAGGCAGTAATAAGAGGTCACATTCATGCACAAATGCAAAGGTACGTTTAATGTGTAGGTTACTGATCTATGTGGCAAATGTTAGTGAGATTGCCATATTATAGTATCTAGAGATTGTGTGTTAAAGTTAATGAGAAACATTTACCTCGAAAGGACCACTGACTGAAAAGGACGTCGATTATCAGGACGGAATTACGTCTAAAAAGGTCCAAACTTGCGTGGCATGTTGATGGCTGTGACTTATTGATGCCGACGGCATTCGAATTTTATATTTATGGGGCAATCGAAGGATACAGCTGACTGACATTATCCAATAGAAACAAGTCGCTCTCTTTGATAGCGACATATTACCTTGACACATTATAGGAGCTATGCATTGCCCGAAGGCTCCTTCGTTCCGACAGGGGACCTGAAAATGCAAGACTATCTTTGTTGCAACCCATTTTCAGATACAACGGTATAGACAGTGCTTCGAGTTTGAAGAGTTATATGTACGGGAAAAGTGTGTCAAATCAGCATATAGAATTTTGGTAGGGATTATTGAGACAGCAAGGTGTGCGCTGGTGGTCTTCATTTTTCAAGGACATGTTTGGTGCAAATGTCCTTGATACAACTAATATTTTGCAGATTGAATGTTTAAGATATTACGTTACGAGTTTAATCCAAGCAGAGCTTGATATGACAGCGCAGCAATGAAATGCTCACGAGATCCGAGCCCAGGTGTATTCTGATAATCCGTGTGGAAGATTTGTACCTGAAAACTCTACAGTAAACTCTGTATATATCGACACAGGATATAACGTAACTTTGGATATAACGAACAGTTTTTTTTGACCCGACTTTTCCCTTTTGTTTAATGTAAAGATATACGGTTATATCGTACTCCGGTTATAAAGAAACTTCGGATATAAGGAACAATATTTTCTGGCCCAACAATGAAAAATTACAGTAAAGTAATCGTATATATCGAACTGCAAATGTGTTCAGAAGAGTATTAAAAAAATCGAAAAAAGTTGATTTTGCATTTTTCATTTGCCGTCTGTATTTCATTTTTCATAGCGCACATGTAGCTATTATTCATAAACTTTCAAGGTAAATCATTACACATGTATAACGTTTTGATAAACTAGTTAAATGAGAATACAAACATAGTTGCTAAGTACGATATTCAAGAGATAATATTTTACGTTAAAAAATGTGAGCGTTTCTTAAGAAGCATGCAGACCGGATGAAGTCCGATTTTGGGAAAAATACGTTGTTAAATATTTCAGGTTATGGGAAGTGAGTGAAAAAAAACTTTCTTCAATTGTATTTGTTTAAGTATTGCCAATTAAAACATGAACCGTTTTTTTATGTTTTTTAAATCCTTAAAATATTTTACTTAGGTGTACGCATATAGAAAAGGATAACAGTTACAGTATAGATCTTTATAAGTCTTCAAAAGGAAGGAAGAAATTCAAAAGCAACTATAAGTTGATGGTTCGGATTTTATTACATTTGCCTATAAAAATACAAGTTCCTTATATACGATGTATATATATCAAACTAAAATATATATACATCGTATATAAGGAACTTGTTCGATATACTGATATAAGGAACTTCGGATATAAGGAACAAATGTCATAGGTCCCGAGGAGTTTGTTATAAGCGGAGTTTACTGGAGTGTCACGTTGTTAGTCAGGAAACATGTATGTCAGATACACTGTAGGTCAGGAGCCACATGGTGAGCAAAAAAGGCTATATTCCGACGAAATAGAGGAACTATCTCAGTTGTTGTCACTGCACCATAGAAGGCCTTCGAATGCGGAAGTAGCTTTTACACAGAAAGGTTGCAATTAATGGATGAATATTTACAAGACTGAAGATGATCTACGATATTAACATTACAATTGTATGGACACAAACCATGATTGTTCTACAATTAAAGGGTGAGAGTCGTTCTGCACAAATAAATTGGTGGTGCCCATTAGGATGGTTAGTTTTTCTAAATATTTCGATTTTTAAGACAATGTTTCAGACCAACACCAACATCACAACCTTTTACACATTTCTATACATTTTGTTTGTAATCAATATTGTGATTATTGGGTCCACCATCCTCTAAAGAGGCTATCATCGGTACGACCCGTATTTCTATACATACTGGTCTATGTTGGGTTGCATACGTTGCTTTGATTTTTTTTTTGACCCTGCACCATGTCCTATAGTATTAATTTGGTGTAGTTTTCCTTGACCTTGATGCGAGTTTTTGTGACCAGGATCTAGGAAAACTTTACAAAAAAGACCAACATGCACAGAAAAGTGTGTATCAGGTTGTTATTATGAGGTTGTTCAGTTAAAATGTTGTCTTAAAAATAGGTAAAAACAATAGAAACAACGGACGCTGCCATTTTGTTTGTGTAAGGTGAACTGCGTATCTCCCTTATGTACGTGGGTTTGAAAGTTACATTCCATCATTTTAACAAGTTTTGCATTACATAGCAGAACACCAGTATGATCTTGTGCGTTTAACTTCTTTCTCAACATGAGAATAATTAAACTGATATTTATTTTTTATAACTCATCCTGCTATATGTAGTTTACACAAGTTGGTATACTATTCAATTTGATATGAGTTATGCTTTATTAATTTGCGTATATACATGTAGATCTGAAGAAAAATTAAAATTATAGCCAAAATCTAAGTTCAGAAAGAGGATAACTCTGTCAAATTTGACATTTACCTACCAAATGTGGCAACACCATGACTCTTTTGTCATAAGCAATTCAATTTGAAAGTTTGATGAAGAAATCCTAAGAAATGGATATAGCCAACATTAAGTTTACGTGACAAAATCTAAGTACAAAAAGGTGCATAACTCTGTCAAATATGACATTGACCAACAAAATTTGTAGGTATCACAAACCTTTTGACATAAGCAATATAATTTGAAAGTTTGATAAAGAAATCTGAAGAAATGGCAAAATTATAGATAATATCTAAGTACAAAAAGGGGCATAACTCTGTCAGATATGAACTTGACATACACAATTTTGCGGCATCATGACCCTTTTCTCATAAGCAATACAACAATAAAGTTTGATGATGAAATCTTAACAAATGGCAAAGTTATAGCTAACGTTGAGTTTGTGTGACGAAGGGACGGACGGACGGACGGACGTACGGACGGACAAAGCGTTCCCTATGTATCGCCTTTTCTCTGAAAAGGGAGACAAAAAAATGACACAGTAGGAACTTAAGTGTTGCATGTAATATTAACAATCTGAACATTTGACCGAAGCTTCATGCTAATCTATCAAAGGGTTAATGAGATACTGTTTTTTGACCTTTGATCCCTTAATGTGACATTGATCGCTTCCATGAAATAACACCATGGCCTAACTTTAAGGAAAATTCTTCAATGGGTTAAAGCAATTTAGTTTCATGACCTTTGACCCCTAAGCGTGGCCTTGAGCTGCAGGATTTGAACACTGGTTCTGCACATCGTCTTGATAATACACATCTAATGCGTCCCAAGTGTTTATAAAACTTTTAAAGCGGTGTCGGATATATAGAGCGAACACGAAATATAAATGACACCAAGTGATTTTTATTTGAGCTATGAATTTTGCAAGTAGTCTTTAAGAGGTGAGCATTTGACCTAGTTTCATTAATTTCTTCAAAGGGTCCCCACAATGATATGGAAGGCTTATAAAAAATGAATGGTCTATAAATGCGACATCAGCTTTGAGCTGACCGAGTTGAAACATAACGTCGTTTTTGCGAGATGAGCATTTGATCAAAGATTTCCATGAAACCTTGATTAAATACTCATCTCGCCAAAACGAAGACTCAGAAGATGTAATGAAGACAATAGATTGTTATTGTCTTATTCCACACCCCTTACCATTTAAAGCACTCGGCGTACGTACGGACGGTTGGATGACGGACAGTAGAGCTAATGTATGGCAAGGGACACCCTTATGCAAATCAAGCTCCAAGTAAGAGCCACTTATGTTAAAAGTTTTATTGCAACACAAACCTCATAACGAGGAAGAATGTATTAAAACACAGGTAAAAGTGACTTTTATACATCATGCCCATAAGTTTTGCCCTCGCAAACCTAGTTTGGTGGGGCTATAAAATAAAGAAATGACAATGACAAAGGTTTTATTTGACACAGACCGCCTTGCCCATGACAATTTTATACATTTTATATATTAATTATAATGTAAGTTACCTTTTTGTTTAGGCTAAATCCTTTTAATCCGTTTTAAAATCCCGAATTGAATGGAAACAATAAATGCTATCGACTGATTGGAATGATATGTCCGTTCGCTGTCACAAAGATAATATGGCAGTGTCTTTTGTGTTGAGTTGAAGGGTATTGGCGCGGCAGTTTACTTGAGGAATTATATTATATAAATCGTCTAACTGACACGGATATGTAGTTAACTGAAAATGTTTTCGATAAAAAGGGGTGTAAACCGAGGTATAATCAGAGGTGTTCACTAGGCGTGAATGGTTGTCCAACAACCTCTCAAATGAAAATGTCTGTTCACAAAAATAAAGTCAGTAACTTACAAGTTAAGTTGCGCTACATTTTATTTTCTGTTGTAATTTTATTTACAACCAATGGCTGAGAGGGTTCTCAGATACAAACCACGATCTCAGCATCACCATGAAGCAGAGGCACGAGAACGTAAAACCTCAGAGCTGCATGTTAAGCCCTGGTGTCGATTCTTCTGTACCATCCTGAAAAATAAAAAGGTGTGTACGTACATCGTGTAATAAATTATATGTGACATATGTGACACTTTATAAATTTAAATAATTAAGAGTAATGTTGATGTTTAAATACACATGGTAAATGATATTAAATATTAATAATCCCAAAACACATATATAGAATAATATGCAACTGAAGGAAAAAATGATGCTCTTTGAACAATACTTGTAATTATGTATGTTGCATGTTGTACATATCTCATTGACAGACAAGTTCGGACTAGAAAAAAAATAAGCAGATTAAAAAAAGTAATCAGCTGATGGACATAAAACTTCAACAAAATCATTCAAAATAGTCGATAGATGTTTCACTGACCTTTTGCGTCGTTGGATGTCCTCCTTCTGAAAGCACTTCAGTTATCTGTTTGCCACATACTCCAAAATAACCCAAAGTCTGTTTATGTAGCCCTTGTTCTTGCACCTCGGGATAAATTTCCTGGCAAAGTTACTCACATGTGTTTAATTTTTACACTAACTGTGAAGTAAATTGTTATAGAGAAATCTATCGCGGTGGGAATCACATGATCAAAATAATCTCTTTACAAAAGAAGATCTATGAAAAATGTTAAAAAATAATGAAATGCTGTAAATATATAATGTAGCCTGTCGTATGGCAACATAAATCTATTCTAGTACTACACAGGTCTCAATCATAGTCAATTTCCGATTGTGCTGAACAATTAAGTTGTTTGAAGCGTTCAGCAATCGGAAAGTGAGACTGCTCGCGCAAAGATGTTGATGAAAAGTCTATCTGGAAAAACTGATGAGAATGAAGAGCAAAAAAAGTTCCAGTAGAAACTCCTGTAAAATATAATATCTTTTTATTTGAAATTATACCCTACCAAATTAAAAACGCTTCTGAAAATCCAAGTATCGCCATATAGCGTAGTGGTGTCGTAAAACAAAACCCACTCACCTTATCAAAGCACTAAAAGGATTCAGGAATACGAACCTTAAAGTAAATTGAAGTTGTTTAAGTGCCTCAAACCAATACTTTCGAACTTTTCATAGCAGCATTTTTCAACTAGGTAACATTATTTTAAAATGTCGTTCTGTAAAGGTATTAGCTCTTTTCCTTGAAACGTTTCACTTTACGAATCTAACGAATATTTTGAAGGACCCTCGTACAAAAATGTATCAAGTAACTACTTGATTTATTTGAGCAGACAAACATGTGATCGTGCAAAGTCGGTACACAATCTGCGGATAATGAATTACCTTTTTGAAGTAAGCTATTCAATTTATTGTTCCTCTATTCAAAGATATGTTCAAGCAAATGGGAAGTCTTTGTTAACGTTTTCGTTTCAGTTGTAAAGCTATTGAGTTTCAAAGGCAGGTTAAAGTTGAGAGAATATTGCGTGCTAAAATGTTAGTTACAATTATATTATTTGATAAAATACTTCGTTCTCCGTTACTGTATGCACTTTTTATAAATAAATACAATATCTTACCCGCTAGGGTTGATTCTTTTAAAACAAAATATACGACTGTAAGGCAATCATAAAGTGCCCGTGAAGTGACATGTCATACATTGTTTTTTATTTTGTAATTACGAAAAACATTTCGTAAAAACGAAATAAGATTTCGTAAAAAAGGAATAACATTTCGTAAAAACGAAATAAGATTTCGAAAATACGAAATATGATTTCGTAAATACGAAATAAGATTTCGTTTTTACGAAATGTATTTATTTTGTTTTTAAGGAAAAGTTACAAAGCGCAATCACTCAGTCAGTAATTTGTGAGGATGAAGTTATGGTTCATGTGCACTGCACTTCCTCTCAATGTTCTTGACCATTGTATGCAGCTGTATTGAATTCCAACCAACTAGTAGTTTTCAAGTTATGCTCCGGACAAGGAAAATGCAACGGACCGACCGACCGCCCATCCGACCGATCAACCACCGGGTCACTCCTATATACCCCCTAAACTTTGTTTCGGGGGTACAATAACCTGAGACATTTAACAGTTTATCGTGGCTCCGACTAAGGTCCTGTACATTGCAAACAAATGAGCTAAATAAGAATATTATCTACTATGAAAAGAAAATGTGTATTTATGTCCAACTTATCATGTGCAGAATTGATGTATTTTTGAGAAAGTATAGATATTAATTTTTTCATTTTCCAGTTGCAGTGTAACCGTTATGTCTGTCAAATCAAGATAAAGGATTCAACTACGTAGCTAATACCAGCCTAGAAGCTGTTCGCTATCAGATTCTCTTGAAACTGTGAGCGAGCAGCTTTAACAGTCAGGTTTTTCGTACTGATGTTGTCCCTGAACATACATGTGTTACTCACAGTTTGTTCTTACACTTGACAGCAACCTAAGTGATTTTGATAGCAAATCCAACAGTGAGGACCTTTTTTATGGTACTATTAGAACAGGTTCAAGTAGTAATATTTCCAACAGTGAAAGTGATTCTGACACACACAAAAAACAACATTAAGGACTTGTTTTGTGATAGAGTACCAGTATTTACCGGAACTAATTTGACAACAGTGTGAGTCATTAAAGGCCAGAACTTACTGCCTAAAAGTGGCCCCGTATCGCCTGGTAATACTTTAAAGTTAGACATTTGACAACATTGATAGTGAGTCTGACACCAACATTCGGGACTGTTTGATAATAGGGTCCATGTATCTTGTAATACTTAGACATTTGACAACACTACCGGTGATAGTGATACCTTTAGCAGCAGTTTATTTGATAAAAGTGTCTCTGCATCTCCTGGTCATACTTTGTAGGAAAGTAAAAAGTAAACTTTATTCTGGGTTACCGCTTCTGAAGAAAACAAGAGGCCCATAACGACCCTATAAACCTCATCTGGGTACTGCAGGCATACACAGGGTTGGCAGAAAGGTAAAGTACGTCACTCGTTCAATCTCAGAAGTTGGCCACAAGCTTTTTTCTATTGTTAGAAACAGTCACTCTACGTAAAACAGGTTACCCCAGTGGTGGTATCAATTTTGACCACATATGCATGATTTCAATAGAATTGGCAGAGGAACACAACTCACTGTAACACACCAAATATCGAAGCTCTGTTCCTTCTGGTTTCAGACAAGACGACTTTTAAATGTTTTCTCTATATAAGTCTATGTAAACAAGTAAGCCCCATGCATTACACATGGTCACCTTAGGGGCATAAATCGAACAAACCTGGTGAAGAACCATTAGACCATATTTAAGCTCTATACATTGAAGTTTTAACCTACCCTCCATAAAATAGATATAACTCTGGTAATATTCATTTTTTAAATCCTTTCTGAATCTATGGCCGTCACTTTAAAGTGTGATTGAGGCTTTTTTCATATTTTCATTATTTTTATATATCTTACAGTAGATGAACGACTCGAATCATTATGCTACATACAAGTTAAACAATTAACTACACCATACCTGTAACTTAATGTTCGTGCTAATAACGTAATGTAAACATTCAATAATCAACCTGAGGTTAAGATTATGCGTAACAAGGGATTAGATTCATATCTCTGAGCTGACTGCTATGTGTATTCCCAATCTGTTTAATTGTTGTACGGGTAAACAATTTTAACAATAACACATATAATATTATCAACAATCTCGACAGAGGACAACCCTAATAACAGCTCTGTGAAATCAGTTCAAATTAGGTCATTTTTCAAATTCCGGTGATCATTGGCTGCAGCGGAGTGGTGTGCATTGTAGAATATGTACAAAGGCCCTTCAAAGTAACATTATAAAGAAGTACGTCCGTGAAGTTAGCTAGAAGATTGGAATCGTGTAATGGGTATTTAATGCCAAGCTAAATGCAAATATCCAGTTAGCTGGGAAAATGTCAAGCTACATGTGTACCATTAAATATACAGCTACCTTGGAATATCCAGTCGGCTTGGAGCTGGGAATTCACAAAGTTTTAACCGTAAATAGAATATTATTTCCAAACCGAAAACCGAATACACAGCTACCTTCGAACAACTAGCCAGCTGGGGGTTGGGTATTCGCTACACGTAAAGCGAATATCCATCAACCTTTGAATATTTAGTCACCTTGGAGTTGGGTATTCGAATACCTAGCTAGTTGGAACTTGGGTATTCGCTCCACGCAAAGCAAATATCTAGCTAGTTTTGAATATCCAATCAGCTGGGAGTTGGGTATTCGCAAAAGCGAATGCCCTGACGTTACGTCCAGTGTTGCGGTGCGTTATGTAACACGACGTCAAACATTGAATAAGTGTCTTATTTCTAAATTACCTATAAAAGTGAAAAGACTCATTTTGTTAATACAAGCGAATTAATTTCGACAGTATATTTGTGAAATATTTACTTTTTATTACATTAAAAATGCGAAATTTAGCTTAAACCATTACACACAAAGACATATAGTTTCATCTACTGACACAGTAAGTGTTATAACCTTCTAAACGATAAAATGTTACTATGCATTAAAATACTTATATAATGAACAAAGTGTCGAAAAATATAAAAAAAATATTTCTTTTATTTACTGTAACAATTAATGGCAACTTTAACGCCAAACAGTACGACGTTTGCTAGATGACGTCCAGTTCATGACAATAATTATGTCACTAATAATTTCTATTCTCTGTATTCTTTTAACACGGAAGTGCCATACTCCCCGTTGCGATGTAAATATTATCAAATAGTTATCTCCAGGTCTATAATTATAACCAAGGTTCATCACTTGTTTATACCGAGAAACGTAATAGGCCTATGTTCAATAACACAACAAAACAGAATGGAATAACCGTCTAAACTTTGAATAATGTTCGATACATTTCATCTATCTTCTTAATTCAGCATTAATTAGTTTTTTTAATTTTTTTATTTCTCAGTGCTATTTATATACATAAGTTTACAGCCGTTGTGAGATTAGTTAAAATATACATGTATTATACAAAATAATACAACAGCTCAAACGGAAGACATGATTATGTCGATGCTGGTTAGCACAATTTGTAAAGCAGCCTAACATCATTCAGAATGTTTTTTCATGGTATATTACTTTCGAAATAACATTTAAAAAAAGACAATTTCAATATTATTCGTGAATTATTTCCATTTTTTAGCTTAATTATTATTCAAACCTTTCGGAAAATCATTTAAGATTAGATGAAAAATATTCCTAAACGTAAAATATCTGATTTCAAATCAAGCCAAATATTTCCGAAGTAAGTCGTTACTTACGAATACGTTTATGAGATAGATAGATAGATAGTGTATTAATCTTGCACATACAGGCCACCGGCCAAAAACAATTTTTGTTACAATCACATCTTAACATTACATATGCAGCACCACAATAAATAATGTATATCTATGTTTTTCTACTGTAGGCAGCAAGTATAAATTCGTTGCTTTCTGTTTGCTCCAACATGTCTGCAGGTTTCAATATTTAATTTGTGTCTGGAACATCTAAATTGTGCTAAAGATTTTCTCAAATGAAAGGGAAAATCGTATTTAAAATAACTTTCTACGTTAAAAAGAGATTTATATTGTTAATAATAGTTACATCTATTAGTATTGTCTATGCTATCATGCCATCTGAAAAAAAATGTATTAAAAAAGGCTGGCATGATAATCATGATAGTCTTTGTTAAAAAACATTTACAAAATCCCTTACATCACCTATGTCTTGAGAAATCCAAACAAAACCCAAACCATATCGAAATAGAATGTTACGAACTTCAGAAGCCCATGTATGTCTGTTTAGGTCATCATAACATTTCAGCATTTTGTGGCAGTTTTTTGGATATGTATAATTTTTCATAAGTAATATTTTACGCCAATATTTGACAAATCTCGTATGATAATCCAAACAAAGTGGCAGACGACCACATTTGCTGAGAGCCAGATCATTATTAGTTGTCAATTCAACTCCTAAATTTTTTTTCAAAAGGTCTTTTGAACTGACTCAATCACCGCAGAGTACTGATATCCACAAAGCTCTGCTCCGTAGCACAATATTGGTTAAACCATTGCATTAAAAATCTTAAACATTTCTGTATAATTGAAATAACCAAAATTTCTTTGGTATGCCTGTATAGTTCTAATAGATGTTTTCGCCTGCGCAGCTTGCTTTGCTTTAAAACGTGACCATGAAAGTTTAGGGGTAAACAGGAGACCCATACATTTATAAAAGGAGGCTGTTTTTATAGGTGTTTCTCAATAATTTCAGCATTCGAAATTACGTAATGGACCACCGTCACAAAAAAAAAGATTTCTGTTTGATTCAAATTAGCTTTCATGCCTGTATTGTCACAGCACTCTTTGGTGAGATTTTTGACGCTGTAGTTGCCTAACAGTTTCTGCACAGTTAGCACATCGTCTGCAAATAACAAGCAATGTATATCTGGAATCTGATTATATATATATAAATATACCAGAATCACAGTTTGAACGTATATGTTCACAAAAATCATTTATGAACAAGGCAAAGATTAGCGGGCTACGTATATCACCTTGTTGAGTATCTTTAGTGCAGGGGAAGTAACTCGTCAGGTATTGTCCTGCACGTACACAAAAATTCAAGTTACCGTGATTTCAATATAGCATAAAACCTTCCGCTTATACCCTCTTTTGACAAACTTTGGAAAGAGTTTTGATGCTGAAGATTGTCGAAAGCTTTATCGAAATCGACATACAAAACATAACATCTTCCACCCTTTCTGCTAAGATATTTCTGTATAATAGACTGCAATGTAAAACAGTTATCAATAGTCGAATAAC
This sequence comes from Saxidomus purpurata, assembly GCA_022818135.1. Lineage (NCBI taxonomy): Eukaryota > Metazoa > Mollusca > Bivalvia > Venerida > Veneridae > Saxidomus > Saxidomus purpurata. Next base: position 14,028,918 of record JAFMSR010000007.1, read on the forward strand.
CTGACCTTAAACCAACCTGAGCTTAATTTATTAAGCTATTGTCTTCAGCCCATGAATTAAGCCTTTTATTCAAGACGGTAGAAACTATTTTACAGAATGTGTTTATCAATGAAATCCCTCTGTAATTATTAGGATCATGTACTGAACCTGACTTACATTTGTATGTATTGGACAAATAATACTTTTTGCCCATTGTTATGGAAAATACCCAGATTCGAAAATAGGATTATAGAGCCTAGTAAAAGCTGGCGTGATAGTATTTTTCGTTTCAACGATAAATTGTGAGTCTATACCATCCTGTCCGGGTGATTTCCAAGAATTCAACTGAGGGATGCATGCATATCATTGGGCAGTTCAAGATATTGTCTTCATCGTAAACGTTATCGTTTTGACATGAGGTCGAAATTTGATCGACCTTTGTGTCGTGTAATAAGGTTTTAAAATACTCATACCATTCCCTAGTCGTAATATCTACAGGCCTTTTAACAATACAATAACAATAATATTACTATCATTTGTGAATGTTCAAGTACCTGCCAGAATTTATTTGGACTACCACGAGCGGAAACTAACTCTTCTCGTTTATCCGCTAAATATCCGTTTTTCCTCTTTATTACAATAGGATTTAAATGTATTTGTAGCAATTACATAACGGTCTAACCTTGACAGATATTTGTTACTCTAAATTTGCGGAGTAGAGATACTTCAAATGTTGATATAGACTTAAACAAATGAGTAGATGCTATGTGATAATCGACTACAGAGGCGCCATTATTGGCTATACACGTTATGTTACCATTAAAGTCCGCTAATCTACCATTTAAAAATGTATATCGAATACACAGCATAAATCAATTAGTTTCTTTCCAAAGTTGTTGAATTTAATGTCTTTGTTATTGCGTGGCATATTGAATGTATCGCCCTCATAAGGCACCTCGCCAAAACTAAAGTCCCTTATAGTAGTTAGAATTAACTAAATATCTTAAACAGTTTTTGAGATATGACTATTTTTGTACCCCTTTCTCCATTTTGGCAAATGGCAAAATTTGTCAATTTAGCCAAAAAATGTTGTCAATTTTTTTTCACAAAAATGTTCATTGTCCAGTCAACGTAGCCTAAAATACCACGTAGATGTGAAGTAATTGCAACAGAAACGAGTATATGTTTCCTTTCAGGGAAATAGTCTTCTATCAGAAACAAAAAGTTGCACTCTGAACTCCCATTGGAAAGTTATGATAATTGACAAATATTACACATTCTTGAAAAACCGATTTCAGACACAATACAATTCGAATAAATACTTCTTTCTGTATAATAGTTTTATTAGGCTTACAGTTATTCATTTATAACAAGTGTAAACAAGAGCTGTTTGTAAAACATGTATGCCCCCGTTGATGCAATCAGTAATGTGGAAAAAGAAATACGTGTGGCCTGAAAAAAAATTGGCCTGAAAAAGAACAACAATGTTTTGCCTTACAAAAAAAAATTAATTGCCTTAATTTTTTTTAAATTTTGCCTAAAAAAAAAGAATTCATGTAGACAATATTTAAAAAAAGGCCCGGTGACCTTGACTTTTGATCTACTGACCTCAAAATCAGTAATGGTCATCTGCTGGTCATGACCAACCTCAACACCAAGTTTCAAGATGCTCGGCCTACGAGTTCTTGAGTAATCGTCCGGGAACCGATTTACTATTCCCGGTAACTGTGACCTTGACCTTTGATTTACTGACTTCAAAATCAGTAGGGGTCATTTGCTAGGGTTGACCAACCTCCACACAAATTTTCTTGATGCTAGGCCTATGCGTTCTTGCCGTTTATATCATAAAACCAAACTGAAGCAAAAGCTAAAAAAAAAAATACAAGGTCAGTTTATTCAGCTTCCCTTGACCCAGGAACATGCAACTTTATTTTTACTTGTTTGTCTATATTCGTCAATTAAAATGCACATGAATAAATACTTTTGCAATCACTTCAGATCTACGTTGACTGGACTATCAATCATTTGCACTAAAATATTAATATTATGCCTAAGTTTATTACTGCATAATTGTTTTTTTCTAATTGAATTAGAATTTGTGAAATATAACAAATGTAAATTTCCGAAGGTGCAAAAATAAAAATAACTTTACCAATGAACCCCCCACCCCCCATCCCCTTTAAATGTTACAAATAACTATAACAAAATGATTGGTCAAAATATAGTTAGTTGTATAATAAAGCCGTTACAAACGTTTTGAATCAACTTTGAAATGCATGTTTTGAGCTTTCTTAAATTGTGTAACACATTTTCCAAGTGAACTGATTCATATAGCGTATTATATCATTTTACTATATAAACTCAAAACTGACGTATAGATCAAGTATTGTTTTGTAGTTTTCTCACTTGTGATTTCCCTTCCTATCCAGATGTAAGCCATTACGAAGCGAAACTGAAGGACCGTCTGTGAACGAGCAGCTTTAAAGTCAAAGCAAAATAATAATAACTTTTACCTTTTTGTTTAGGTTAATACTTGTAATCCTTTTTCAATCCAGAAATGAATGAAAACAATGAATTCTACTGACTTATTTGAATGATATTTCCGTTCACAAAGACTAAAGCGCAGTGTCTTTTGTGTAGAGTTGATTTAACAGAGTGTTTTGGCGGCAGTTTACTTCAGTAATTATAGTATCTTAGTCGCCAACTAACATTATTTAGTGTTTGACCCCATTTGCCTACCAATCAAATCGCTCAGATTTTCAAATAAACGTCTTTCTTTTTTATTAAAACTACCTACTGAAATCACTTAGTTTATTAAGAGTTCGCTCCAAATAGAAAGCTCTTTAGCTCCGCCCACAATCACGAACCTATATACACATAAGTCCGTGCTACAATACATGTCGGTGGCTATGCAAAAGGTCAAATGAGGTTAAACACTAAGTAAGTTAGAGTTTATTAAGTCAAATTTTAACAATTAAGAAACCCCGGTCGCTCGCTGCCGCGCGCTCCCTTTGGGTTTCTTAATTGTTAAAATATGACTAATAAACTCTAACTTATACGTAGTAAACTGGAAGACGGCGTGATAAAAGGTGTTAATAAGGCGTGAATGGTTATTTAACAAAATGTCAGTTAAACTGTTTGTTCATATAAATAACAAAGTCAGTTACTTGTTGCAGTTTATTTTATGTATTCTTTATTCTATTTACAACACTAATGGCTGATAAGTAGAAATTAAACATATAAATACATCTACAACATACAAAATATTAAGACATTTACTTGGTTGCTGACTAATTACAAAAACATATAGTTAAATAACAACTCCCCAACAGACAATACAGTACGAACTGTTATTCAGACTGCAACATCTTCATAAAAATGCCAGGGAAACAGAATATACTCTGTTCAATTTTAACGGTCTTCTTCGGTATGGATTGCAGTTATGGGGTATGTCTCTTTAACTCAATCAATATTCTCATATTTGCCTGTTTTATTCTCAGAGGAAAATCTAAATTTTGTAAACGCAGATCTATAATTATATGGCAATTCATTTACCATGAATTTTTCAGTACAAAATTGTGATTTAAACTGGCTGTAAGTTCTTCTTTTGTTACTACCGTTTCCTCTTTTAGAATGAAACAAACTGTTGATACATTGTCGATTATAGCGGTATTGGTTTTCAAGTCAGCGACCGTAACAACTGAAGAGTTGCTCTTTTAATGTCCTTAGAGGTGGGCATATTAAAATCGCACCAACCATCTGCCCATGAATAATAAAATAAATAATAAATATAATATAAAAGCTTTTTTTAAGAAGGTGACACAAATATACATTAATACGAAACAATTTCATTGTGGCCTTCCATAAATACACACAAACAACATATGCAAACGGCTAAAAATGCAAATATACAGATGAACACACGCTCACACACACACAAAATCACATACATTTACATATATACTGGTGTTACACTTGGTAATATACAAATCTAAAAAGTTGCAAAACAAACAAAGTTTAACAATTATACAAGTCCGTATCTATCAATTTTAAATTATTCACTACGAAATTATGCTTTTGAAGTTGAAATAAAAACATATTGGGTAGCGGTGCTTGTAAAACTAAGTTCACTAACAATTTCAGTTGATTTGTGCAATTTCCTACCAAGATATTTACAAATATTGTTGATTCTAGCCATTAGTTATACATGTTTACGTAATCAGCATATCATTGTTGAAATTTTTAATTGTTCAACAACTGTGAGCGAGCAGCTGTTAGATAAAATGTAATATACATGAATTAAATTAGTACTATATATATATCAGATAGTTAAGGATGAACATCAACTTTGACCTTTGGCGACATTGACATACTGACCCAATTTCTGTTTTTTAGGCTACTTCAATGAAATTGGGACAATGAATGCATGCATACAGTGTCGCATGTAGATTAATGTTCATTAATCATTTCACAACACAAAACTACAGTACAAGGGCCTTTGGTAAAGAGAGTCAGTATTTATCTAAAACCTGTGAAGCTGTAGAACATGCGTAGCTATTTCAACCTTTTTCTTTTTATTGGTTATACTATGCTATTATTCGTTTCTCCTAGATGTACCATGTCAACAATATTCCAACAATCCCCAGTCCTTGTGATGACTAAATCATCTTGAACTATCATGTCGTCTATTAGAATGCCGCCGTGATGTCCGAACTGAGAACCATTCAGTCTTCATCCATATTAATGCTGGTCGTTAAAGCCAGGTTGTTGTTTCAGTATATTTTTTATAGTATTGGAGAAATCGACGGTAAAATAAGCATTCCAGACCCTCTCAAGTTTGTATAAGCCTATGGTGATTTCAGAAGACTGATTGTCGTGATTTTTTTTCTAGCCAAGGGAGAAATTTCGTAAGTACGTTTAGTATGCATTTCTACACGTCTCTTAAATTGATTGCAAGAGTCAGTACAAGACTCTACTTTTCCTAGCGTTGGAAGAAGCTTATTTCAAGATTTAAAACGACCAATTGCACGAGTTTAATTCTCATCGTGCAGACATGACATAGTTTCTGTATTGAACGTTTTGACAACCTTGCAAATTCTAAAACAGTGAACAGCCTGAAATATGCCACTAATGCTCCTTTGTCAATATTTTAAGTTAATTTGTATATGCGCATTTGATATGTTGTTCTTAAATAGAAACGATTATGTTTGATGAATTTAAAGTTTAGTTCCTCATTCACAACTATGGTGATGGGACGTTCAAATATAAGAATTGAAAGATTCTGTAAAATCCATTTACAGTAAGTCGGCAAACTATTTCATCGTCTTTGATATCATTTCTTATTCGATGTCTTTGTAAGCGACGATCAGTTCTCCACTCTGGCTTTACTTTAATGAGAAATGTTACGACCTTGGCAATAACATCTTTTGTATGTGCTGGTGTCAGGTTCTGACAACTACTAAAGTTCATCTATAGTAGTTATTGGACCATTACTGTGTTTAAAGTTTACACCCAACCTAATAAACAAGAGGGTCAGTATAGCCCTGTATCGCTCACCTGCGACTTATGACAGTATGTGCCCAAACATTCTGTTTGACCTTGGCAAGGCAAAACCTTTGACCAATTTACATGATGATTGGGTTGTAAATGTCACATGTATGGCACACACAATGTTTCTAATCGGGTGACCTTGTTTTTAATCTCAGATTACCTATATTCACACTCTACCTAAATTTCATCAAGACGATCATACTGACAAAGGTTCATGAAGAAAGAATGATAAAAAATGCAACCTCTATTGCATAGGTTTTCTACAACCTTACCTCGTGACGTAGTTTGTGACCCTAGATGACCCAACTCGACCTAGATTGCATATCACTCTTAATTTCTTTCCACATTAACCCCTGACCCAATTTATTTATTAGCTCACCTGGCACAAAGTGTCAGAGTGAGCTATTAGGATCGCATTCCGTCCGGCGTCCGTCCGTCCGTCTGTCCACCATTTCCTTCAAACGACATCTCCTCTGAAACCACTGGGCCAATGTTGATGTGACTTTGCAGGGACGTTCCTTGCAAAAAAATTCAAGAATTCATTCATGCAGAACTGGGCTGGCAAAAATAGGAAAAGCTTTAAAAACTTCTTCTCTGAAAGCACAAGGCCAGAGCTTAGATATTGGCATGTAGCATTGCAGTAGACCTTACCAAGTTGTTCAGGTATGACCCCGGGGTCAAAATTTGCCAGGGTGACTTAGCTTCATGGATTTATATTAGAAAAAACTGTTGTGACTGCAAAGAAGTTCCTTGCATAAGCTCTATCAAATGTCAAAGAATTCCATCTGGCTCTGGTTGCTATAGCAACAAATAGGAAAAACTTTAAAAAGTCTTCTTCTCTGAAAGCACAAGGCCTAGAGCTTAGATATATGGCATGTAGCATTGTCTAGTAGACCTCTACCAAGATTGTTCAAATTATGACCCCGGGGTCAAAATTTACCCCGCGCGGGTGGTCACTTAGTTTTGCATAGGATTTATATAGGAAAAACTTGATGTGACTTTGCAGGGATGTTCCTTGCATGAAGCTCTATCAAAGTTGTTCAAAGAATTCCATTCCATGCAGAACTCTGGTTGCTATGGCAACAAATAGGAAAAACTTAAAAAATCTTCTTCTCTAAAACCACAAGGCCTAGAGCTTAGATATTTGGTATTTAGCATTGTCTAGTGGACCTCTTCCAAAATTGTTCAAATTAGTAGGGTGAGTCACTTAGTTTTACATAATTATACTAATATAGGAAAAACTTTTAAAATCTTCTTCTCTGAAACCACAAGGCCTAGAGCTTAGATATTTTGCATGAAGCACTGGCTAGAAGAACAATTTTTTTTTTTTTTTTTTTGACAATTGGTTGTTGATCATTTTGCTTTTGCGCAAAAATATAAATGCTCATCCCCAGTCACAGTTTTGCGAATAATTTATATGACAAAATTTAACATTGGCAATGAACCTTATTAAAATGTTTCCATTAAGCTAGCTCATATCATAAATGTTAAGATTTAGCACATGACATGTTATTGTCGATTTAGCAAAAAATATATTTTCAATGAAAACGTGAATTTCTTGTTTTTGACGCTGTGACCGAGGTCGTACATGTCTACTTGTATGACATATTGAAACATGGAGAGATCATCATTGTTCTGATTCTAAGTAACAAAATGAATTCTCCAAAAGTTCTATTTTAAAACCATATTAAAGCTGCTCGGTCACAGTTTCTCATAAATGATTAGTTCGAATATAAAATGTAAAGGTACTGCTGGAATCAACAAAGAAGGTAAAAATCTAGGCAACTATTTGAAAAAGAAACAATGTTGGCACCACTAGCTTTATGGTAATACTGGGATGTAAACTTTATCATTTAGTAGCGTATATTTTCAAATAAACAGACTTACTCGACAATCATTTTAAAAGCGGCACTCCCTACATCTAGCCGATTATATTCTCAAAACATGGATTATGCTTGGGTTGCTTGTAGCTTGTGTGTGTTGGTAGTGTATGTTTGTGTGTGTACATGAGGTGGGTGTGTGTGTGTGTGTGTGTGTGTGGTGGTGGTGTGCACTTCTGGGTGCGTGGGCTCGTTTTGGGAGGCTGCGTTTTGGTACGGGCATTCCCTGTTTATATTATTTTTGTTTTTATGCTCACAACTTGTTGTTTGTGCCGTGTGGCGGGGGGAAAAATTTCCCCGTACATTTAATCAATTTGTTATATTTTTTTTTTTTTTTTTTTTTTTTTTTTTTTTTTTTTTTTTTTTTTTTTTTTTTTTTTTTTTTTTTTTGTGTGGGGGTGTGGTTTTTTTTTGTGTGTGTGTGTTTGTGGGTGGGGGGGGGGGGGGGGGGGGGTGTGTGTGGGGGGGGTGCCCTTTTGGGGGGTGGGGGGCCCGTTTTGGGAGGCTGCGTTTTTGGTACGTGGCATTCCCTGTTTGATATTATCTTTGTTTTTATGCGTTCAATGAATAAAATGATAAATAATTTATACATTTTCAAAGAAAAACCTATGGCGAAAAATGCCTTATTTCACCAATATTAATCAATATAGAGGCCTTCTGTAACAAATCACACCCACCCATTGATTGAACAACAATAGCAACTCTACTTAGATTATTGAATAGTTTACTGTACTGCAGCATATTTCAAACCGCTGAAACTTAAAGGTTGAGCTACAATCCTTATAACGATTATATCATTTATGTTTTGGAGGTTATTTAGTTGGCATCAGTCATAGGGTATGTCCCTTTAATTAACTATTCGTTCTAAATTATGTAATATCGGATGGTTTCGAGAACAACGTGTTTTTTTCCACATATTTCTGAAAGCGAGCAGCTTTAACTTGAAGCTACATGTAGATAATTTTATATGTTTAAACATGTTAAAAAGTGCATTACAGTTTCTCATTAAATGTTGAAAATGGCATTCCATATTCTACCCCCAAACCACTTATTCTCCTTTCCTCATGCTGTGCCTTTAGTCTATTTAGTTCTTTTTCCATCAAATCCTTGCCAACCTTTAATGTAATCAATTCTGCAGTTAACTTTGCTAGATCGGTGAAGTGTTCTTCTCTCTCCATTTCTAACACACTGATGTGTTTCGTGAAGTCCATTTGTTCGTCATGAAGAGCATCCAATTTACTTTTTGTGTGTTCTTCAATCGTCCTCGTAATTAAATCTGCATTTTGTCTTCTTTCATCTACAGATAAGTGAATACGTTCAGATAAATACATATGTTTTTGCGTAAAATACTCTTTAAAAACTAGGAAATATTTGATACATGTATGTTTTACTATTGATTAATTTGATAAGATTAAAATAAAAGGTATGCAACACTGACAATATGTAAAGCGACATCAAAATGTCATCACTAATCCACGTGAATGTTATGAAATTGACTTCAAAATGTTTCCCCGGTTGTTTAAAACACAGTTAATTAAAGCGTTATTTTAAAGAACTGAATAATTTTATAACACAAGTACATGCCTTCTTTTGCTTTTTTTGTCAAAGCATCATCAACTTCAATAATAGCATTTTCCGTCTCTTCCATCCGTTGTATGAATTCGAGCCAAGTCAATAAAATCTTCAAAGGCAAAATGTTATGGCAGATTTAAAACAATAAAAATACTGTACAAATATTAACTCGATATCAATTCATATTTTAATCTGATTTTACAGTTGAATCATCGTGCATAAGGAAACAAAGTTTCATAAGAATCAAATAACAGTTCTTTAAAATGTATTTACAAATTCTTCGCAATAGGAACAAATTCCTCGTAGGAGGAATTAACAAACGATATTTACCAGTACAACTTTGAGATTATCAACTTCTATTGCTGGCTAATTATTGCTTTCAACGGAACATGTGCAAACAATCAAATCATAACAATTGAGAAGCTAAATAGATTTTGAAATCGTTGTCTGCAGTTGATTGAATGAATTAATCAATTTAAAGTAACACTCCCTATATCTAGCAGATTAAATTTTCAAAACATAGATTATGTGTTCAATGAACGTAAAATGATAAATAAATACAATTTTAAAGAAGAACATATGGCAAACAATGCCTCATTTTACCACAATTAATAAATGTAGAGTCCTTTTGTAATAAATCGCATCCACCCATTAATTGTACAACAACAACTCTATATAGATTATTGAATGGTTAATGGTACTGTAACATATTTTTAACTGCTGATTTTATCGATAATGACTGGAATGCATAGCGGAAACTTTTAGGTTAAGTTATAATAGTTCCAGATATTTTATTATTTATGTTTTGTGGTTATTTGGTGTGACATCAGTTATAGAGTATTCCCCTAAGCTTAGTTCCACCTGCTTAACTTTTGAAATGGCAAATGACAAAATACTAATATGATGTGGAACATACTGCACAAATCATGCAATGACCAATTAGGTGTGATAAACAGTTTTGATTGATTGTTGGTTGATTAAACTAGGAGTATTGAAGGATTTTAAAATAAATTGGCAAAAATGTTCAGCACATGGAGAAAAAGTTCAAGGTCACAGACTGTGAGACACAACTTCTGAAACATTTGTCTTTCACAAGTGACAGCTCTTGATTTAAATCTCTTAATTACAAAATATGTATATTATATAACTTCTCTATAAATAGCATTGTTTCCATTCACTTAGTTTGATAGTAAGTATTCTATGAATAACATCCCATCGTTGGGTGTTGACTAAATTATGATTTGTATTGACGTTTAAATAATTCATACAGCACTGGATTCCACCTGAAATATCTATAACAGAAAGTGTTGAAATGTTAGTAAAACCTACCTTATGCTTTTCAAATTCTTCTAAACTATTCACAAACATTTGTTTCATCCTGTGCATATCCCGCTGAAACTTTCTGTAGCCGCCTTCTACTTCGTAACAGTTATTTTGGATTTGTTTTCCTATAGATTCGTCATAAATTTGTTGTAATTTAGCATCACACATTTCTCCAATCTTGTTTGGTTTTTGGTACGTGGCATTCCCTGTTTGATATATTTTTGTTTTTTTCTTCTCTAAGTGTATTCCAGACGTCATTCATTTTAACCTTGCAAGTGAAAAATACGTAATTTCAAAAGCGTTTATGTATAGAAGGAATGTTTAACGGCGGCTTTAGAAATTGTAGAACTAAAACAAAACATTCACCTTGACACCCCCCATACAGACACACACACACACACACCCGTAACACTGATCTTGACCCCAATATATTTTTTAGCTTAAAGCCCTAACTTTTACTACCCTGGCAGTAAATATTTGTGGGAGGAGACTTATCAATAGCAAAGCTACACTGGGCTGTCTATCGGCTAATAATAGCTTGCTTATCAATGATTCAACAACAGATGTAAACAATTGCCATGCTGTAGCAGACGAGAATCAAAATATGAACTCCCCAGTGGTGTTTTTGCCACTGACCGTTCCAAGGCGGTGCCCCACTGTGTTCCTTTAATTTTCGTTTTTCTTTTGCTTTAGCTAGGTGTGTTGGTAGGGTATATATTGTTGTACAATTGTGGGGGGGGGGGTTTTTTTTTTGTGTGTGGGGGGGGGGGGGGGGGGGGGGGGGGGGTGCTTTTTTGGGGGGGGGGGGGTTTTTTTTGGGGGGGTGGGTTTTTGGTACGTGGCATTCCGTTTGATATTATTTTTTTTTTTTTTTTAAAGGTCATATGTTCTGTTAATCCACATTACCCAGATTTCTTCTTTGAAATTATTTGTCTTTCTTTTTTTAATTGGAACACTGAATGTTAATATCCATATTTTGTACATCCATATTATATCAAAGTTATGACAAAACTAGAAAAATTGCACCAGCATTCCTCACAACTTATCAGATGAAAATAAGCAGTGAAACTTAAAATCCAGCACACTTATTTAACCTTTCTGCCACTGCTGACAGGTCCATTAATTGAGATAACGTATCAATCAATGTAGAAATAATAAACTTTTAAAGTGTCTGGAGTGTAGAACAATAAACACACTGTAGAAAATGTTGCTGCGGTAATGTGGTCAAAATTATCAGAGTTTGATTAAAGTAAACACTACCAGATTGTGTATTAATCCAGGTTCGAACACTGCATCCACATCCAAAAGGAGTATCTTACATGGGACATTACTGGTGAACGACTGTATGGTTTAACAGAACAGTATTATTATACTAATTAGACATTTTGTCATTTCACTATATCTGGATTTAAAACTTGTCAAATAAACATCTAATGAAACTGCAAAAAATGAAATATAATGATGTGTTATGATTTTTTTTTCACATTAAATACCAATTACTTTTCTTCAAAAATAAATCACAGGAAAGCTTTACACTTGTACATGTAACTTGTGTTGACTTCATTGATAAATGACGCTGTCTCCTGTTAGAGAATTGTTTATAAACATTACCACGTGGGAACTGTTTACATTTTCCATCTCTCCTGGGTTCATGACCCCATTAGCTCCTCCAGGCAAATTCAAATTTTTGGCAGTTGGTTTAAAGTATTTTTTGAAAGTATATCTCACATTTTTTTGTTTGAAAAAATAATTACACCAATTGATAAAGAATGTTTCAATGTGTATTTATGCATTTTTTAAAAACTATTTATTCAGTAGTTCATTCAAATTTTTGAAAAAGGGCTTCCTGATGTGACGCATGTATAATTTACATAGAAACCTGCCCCAGCGCCATCTTCTGGCTTTTATATGGCAGTTGGGCCTTTAAAACAATTTAATAAATCAAAAATAAGTAAATTTTTAGTAACAGTGGCCTTGACCTTGACCCTAGTGACCCTGAATATAATTCCAAGCTTCCTCTCCGCGCAAGTAACCTTCACACCAAGTTGGATTTGTCCCTCCTAACTCAATTAATGGAGCGGAATTCATTTTTCTATTATATTTAGTAATAGTGACCTCGACCTTAATCTTTGTAACCTCAAACACAATCCAAAGCTTTGTCTCCACATATGCTATCTACACACCAAGTTTCACTGCAAATGGTTATGCCTAACTGGAGTTATATAGCGGAAACCTTTTTTCTTTTTGAAGTTCCAGTGACCTTGACCCTAGTGACCCCAAAAAGCAATCCTAAGCTGAGTCTCCGTCTCCATGCAAGCTACATACACACCAAGTTTGATTGCAATTGGTCACTCTTTACTAAAGTTATTGAGCGAAACCAATGTTTGACACCCGCCCGCCATACGACATCGGCATTCTAATAAGCAGTTTTTTTTTAATCCTGCTTAATCAACCAACATTTCAATACAATGGAAAACTAGATTACTCATTTTAAACAGATTTGTCAATAATTCAAAGTGTTTTTTCAGCATAATCAATTTCATAGGGTTTTAAATCCAAATTTATGACCGTGAATGGTATATATATACTATATTCTAGATATAATAACTATCAATTAGTGATGCAAGAAAACCGTGGCAATGCCACTATAGCGGATTTGAACGACGTCTGTACAAATTGTGGAATCAAAATAAAAGCACAATTACATTGACCTTTTTACGCAAGCTACCAAAGTGCTTGGGCCCGCCCCATAAACGACATCGCTATTCTAATAATCAGGTTTTCTTTTAAAATTGTGTTAACTTAGAAGAACAGAGTAGGGAGTATTAAGTTTTCTAATCTACCTCTGCCTTCGACTCAGAATTTCCTTCTATGTCGTGTACAACGTTGTCACGCAAATATTTTAATGCTTCCTGTTGCAATTGTGTGTAACACGACTGTAGCCTTTTACATGGAACTGGCAATCCAATATCTTTCATTCCAGACTTAAAATTTTCCACTGCATTAATCATTAAACGATTGTTTTCAACGTCGGCAGCTGCAGTAAAGGCATCATCTACATCTAGAACACCACTGTCTTGTAAAGCTTTAACATAACGCGTCGCTAAGGTGGCAAACACTGGAATATTAACACACACGTTACAAAACTGAAAGTAAATTGTCATCGAATATAAATAATTCGAATTATTTATTGTAAGGCATCCATATATGCGGGATTAATTTGTCTTATTATACATGTAACAGATACGAAGTATATTGGGGCTATACTGAAATAACGCTCGTCCGCCTGTACTATAAAATATATCCAAATTGTAAATATCTCTAGACTATTTCTCTGAAATCACTTTCCGGAACTCAATTAAGTTATACGTACTAAGCCTCATTGTGCATAATTGTTGATATATTGCGCTTGCGTATTTTCACTGAACTACTGCCTTTAGATTGTTCATACAATAAAAAAGAAACATAGAGATAGTTCAAAGATTAGTGCAAAGCGTAGATATGCATATTGTAAGCATGTTGCACTCCAATGTTTTGTCATTACAGGGCTATTGTATAAGAACAACAAATTAGTCGTTACAACAAAGTGAAATAACAGTACACTGTAGTCGTAACAACAAGAAGAAATTAGGTCAGTAGGTCGGTAGGTCAAGTGACCCTGGGGTGCTGAATATATAAACTCTAGGCATTGTAGTTTCAGATATAATTTAAAGTTTATCCTTTGTAAAACCAAGTGACTACCTAATCTCGTTAGAGGCGCTACAAGGAATACATATTTTGTAATGGTATCTGTAAAATAACTAAGATCTTCTAATAACTAAGATTTTCTAATACAAGCGTAGTATTTGAAAACAAGTGAGTCCATTGGATAGGGTATTTTTTGAATTTAAAGATAAACGTGACAGGAATTTATACTGATGCCTTTTTACTTGACCAACTGTTCTAAAATACGTTATTTCAATACAGGTTGAAGAACTCTATTTTTCTACCAAATTCTGAGAGCCAGCAGCTTTAACACACACCTATTTCAGCTGAATTTTTCTCGAAAAAAAATGTGCATAATTCCACTTAAACTGTGGTAAAATGATGTATTTGTTGCCATAGGTACTTCCTTGAAATTGTATTTATCTATCAAATTATGTTCATTTAACACATAATCTAAATCTGCTAGATGTTGGGAGTGCCTCTTTAAGAAAAGAGAATTTTCTGAATTCCACGACCCTATTGGAGCCTCATCGAGGAAATTCTTCTTTCTGCATAATCATAACAGTAATACAAAACTCAGCTGTTGCAAGTTAAATTAAATCAGTACTATTAGTTAAAACAAAAAAATCTAAATAGAATATTTAAAAAAAGCTCAACGACATCCTATGGGGCAGAAGTTATTCTATTAACGCCTAGTGTCCGAAATTCTAGTTGGTGGATATTAGAAAGAGTGATCATTTAATTAATTGAGCCAATGGGGACTTATTTTGATGAATGGTTTCAGAAAGTTCCCAGTTTAATCGCTCGAGATTAAACTATTTATTCTATCCAAAAACGTTATTGACTAATAATACGCAACGATTGGCTGTTCGAAGCGAGCTATATTTAGAGGGCTATATAACAGGTCGCACAGCGTGAATTCGGTCTTTTCGAACATCATCCTCAAAGGTAGCAAGGCGTTTCTATTATTTTTAATTTTAAAGGATATTTTTAGAAACTTTTTAAAAACAATTCTTTGTACAAAGTATAAAATAATTGTTTATACGATGCTTATATGACACGTATACTCAGTAGAGCCAAAACCGATTTATCGGTGTTATGCACAATATGACCAAGTGCAGTTAACGACGTCATACGTGATGTTATTATTCATATTTATGTTTAGGTCTAATACACTCGGTTTTTAGTTACAAGGGTCGATAGATTCTAATAAGATTCATGTAGGAATACAATGCTATGAATACTGCCAACTTGACATTAGTTGTCATTGCTCGTCAAAGATTTTAGAGCTATTATTTAATCAAAATTTCCGTTTTTAGCTCACCTGGAACAAAGTGCCAGAGTGGGCTATTAGGATCGCATTCCGTCCGTCATACGTACGTACGTCCGTCCGTATGTCCACCATTTCCTTCAAACGACATCTCCTCTGAAACCACTGGGCCAATGTTGATGAGACTTTGCAGGGATGTTCCTTGCTTTAAGCTCTATCAAAGTTGTTCAAAGAATTCAATTCCATGTAGACTAGAGCTTAGATATTTAGCATGTAGCATTGTCTAGTAGACCTCTATCAAGATTGTTCAACTTATGACCCCCGATTCACAATTGACCCCGCACGGGGAGTTTTCTATAGGTTTATATAGGAAAAACTTTAAAAATCTTCTTTTCTGAAACCACATGGGCTAGAACTTAGACATTTAGCATGAAGCATTGTCTAGTAGACTTCTACCAAGATTGTTCAAATTTTGCCCCTGGGGTCAAAATTGACCTTGCCCGGGGGTCACATGTTTTACAAAGAAGTATACAGGAAAACCTATTTGGTATATAACATTGTCTAGTGATCTTCCACCAGGCAAGTGGACTTGTACTAAGGTGAGCGATATAGAGCCATCTTGTCCCTCTTGTTTATAATCATCTACACGAGTATCATGCCGAGAAGAGGGCAGAGTTCCGTTGACACCATGAGGGAGTATGTTTCAAGAAAGCGGGACAGGCAAACAAACGTGCGTACACAAACCTCGGATGGTGAGCAGCACTCTCGTGGTGAATGTTCACCAGCCACGAACAGGCATTTCCGGGACGCAAGTCCATCAGGCACAGGGCAGCAGTCTAGTGACGAACGCCCACAGAAACAAGTGCAGCAATCAGGCGCAAGGTTTCCACAGGACACAGATCAGCAGTCAGGTGACAAAACTAATAATATTATATACTCTAGATCTAATTCAGCTAACTTGGGTGTCGGAACAAACCTATAATTGTACAATGTTGGCAGCGCATGTTCCATTTTCTATCAACGAAAAGATATGGGCCTACGAATTTGTTGAATTTCATTCGTTGTTGAAGAAAAGCCCGGGCGAGGTTAAAAAACAAAAAAATCCAGTTTGTAAAAGGGGAACTTGCGTCCCACAAAGATGAATCGCCCAAGTTGTCGGCGAGTATCGAACCTTGGTCCGACGCTTTCATTGTATTTATGTCGATTTATATCGAAAAACGCCCAAATGAATCACAAGACCTCCTTCGTTATTTTCATAACATAAGCTGGCAGCAGCAACGTTTTCCGGATGGACAAACTATAACGGGCAGTTCCGATTGAAAAAGTCAATATTTGCAGCTTGTCTTGGCAGACGATTGACCCAGAATTATTGATGTTATTAATGCAGCCTTTACGTAATTTTGATAGTTCAGTTTCGTTTGCAAGCAAACAATGTTTTGCATTCAATTAGAAAGGCTATCTGGTTGACAACTCGTGTAAATACGTACATTCTTGACTCAAATGTCTAGGACATCACCCTTCTTTACTTTGTTAGAATGTTAATGGTGAGACTGGTCCCCGTTTTCAGCGCCCTTTCGCTTAAGGTGGTTTCACTTAACAGCATGTAAGGCCACGTTATTCTGGTGTACGTTTAAGGTCACAACTCGGCGTACCACGACCTTCGATTGGACACTCGCCATATAGCAGATTTATGGACCCTGGGAAATACGCCAATTGATATTCGTGCACTAGGGATTCATTAATTCGATACCCTACAAAAATTGACGCAAAATGTTTATTATCAGGTTTTACGACATGTTGTTAACTTCAGTATAATGGTCCTTGGTTGCCATTACGGTCAGACAATTGGTATCGGCTAGGCAGGAAAGCCGAGTTCTTAAATCAAAGCTATACGAAGAGCGCTTTCTAGGGAGAATTATTGGGCCATATCCGTTTCCTCCGATATCAAATTTACGTTTAAATCATGTTGGATTGGTACTTAAAAACACTGGCGGTTGGCGATTGATTAATCCATTCCGAGTACCGTTAGTGTGAACATTTTATTGAGCCTGAAATTGTTCACGTTCGATACTCGAAGTTTGATAATGCGGTTAATATCGTACAGCGCATAGGTAGATCGGCATATATGGTTCAATGGTTAGTTACCGACAGAACAAAGTGTTCTAACGTAGATTATTTGTTAGATGACTTTTTTTATGGCAGGGTTTTCTCACGGTGAATGTTCGCGATTGATTAACGCCTTTGAGTCAATCTGCTCTGAATTGAGTATTCCCCTAAGCGAGGAAAACAAGTTAGGACCGGCCACAAAATTGGTATTTCTGGGTCTCGAGCTGGACTCTGTTAGCCAGACAATTACAGTCCCCCGCTGATGTGTACACGCGAGCTTTATGCACTGGCGTACCAATTGATAAAGTGTACACGACTGCCTGATGGCGTAGTATATAATAAATATTGAATTTTGCCTCCGATGGTCTGGATCTCATTGGTCGCCGTGATTGACCTGCTTTCAAGATCCATCAAACAAAGTTATGCTTAAGACTTTTTTGACGATGTGAAATACAGTGCTTTTAAATTTATATGTAACCAGCTTTGTTTATGACACAGGGATACGTGATCGCCGATCTAAAGATAGACTGCATATTGATAACTTTCCCAAACGATGTTTATGTAAACATGTTTACGCTGTTTATTTTTTTTGCTCACCTGAGCTTGCTCACCTGAGCTTGCTCAGGGTGAGCTATTAGGATCGATGAATGTCCGTCGTCCGTCGTCTGTCGTCCGTCCACACTTAGTTCGTTAACACTCTAGAGGTAACATTTTTGCCTCAATTGTCACGAAACTTGGTCAGGATGTTTGTCCCAGTAATTACTCGGACGGACGAGTTCGAATATGGGTCATCTCGGTTGAAAAACTAGGTCACATGACCCAAAAATAGAGAAATATTGTTAAGGCTCTAGAGGCTACTGTTTCAGTCCAAATATCCTTGCAATTTGTCAGAAAGGTTGTTTGGTTGATTTCAAGCTCTGGACGTGCGTCAGGAGAATGTCTGTTTGAAATTTAATTGATATTTTTTTGATTCACAGCGTAAATAAAGTATAGTTTTGGGTGCGATCAAGCACTATGTTTTTAGCTCTAGATACATAAACAGTGGTAAATTCACGTGTGAACCTACCAAATTTCCTACGCAAAGGGGTTCCATGCGGGGAATTATATTTAATCAACATGAAGTTTTGATTTACCGCTCAACATAGTAGGGCCTATTTAAAGCGGTTTCCTCGTAGAATCTGCAGTAAAATCAAATAAAGTATGCAAGAAAAAGGATCTTACATGGCCTACTGTGGAGGACTGGGTTGTTCCGACCCTCGGGAAAGCGGGGAGAAGTCGGAACCTCGCTTCGCTCGGTTTCTCCTATCCCCGCGCTTTCCCTCTGGTGGGAACAACCCAGTCCTCCACAGCAGGCCATGTAAGATCCTCATAATTACGCTTTTGCTTTCGCGTTATCACGTCTTTTTAGCGTAAAAACGCCTTTGATTAATAATAAAGATCTTCAAATTGTACGTAAATAACGTATTTTAAAACAATAGTCATATGAAAATGCTCTAGTATAAATTAATGCCACGTATATCTCTAAATTTAAAAAAATACGCTACCAGCTTTAAAAGCGTTGCAAATTTCAATATAAACATATACTGTAGCGGTGCCGTGTAACCAATAATTTCAATCGAATTCTACAAATTCTTACCTAGACCTTTGCTTATAATTTGATTGTAGCCTTTAATTTTATATTTATGTATAATTATGTCAATCTAAAAAAAAACAACTCAGGTACGAGAACGAGCAGCTTTGATTCTATATTTATGTATAATTATGTCAATTAAAAAAACATTTTTGCAACGGTAACTGAGAGCGAGCAGCTTTAAAGTATATTTCTCGACTAATTGAAGATTATTTTTACATCTAAGGCTAGATCAGTATTTTCTCATTTTGAGGACCAGACTGTTGCAGAAATGATTATAATCTATGGAAAGAAGAATAGGCTGTATTTCAACATAATAGGCACAAAAATGAAATATTACAGCCGTTTGAAACTCCGAGTCGGGAGCTTATTTTTTGACACAGTATCGAAAAATGACGTCTCAAGGTACGTGGGTTATGCACACTGGTATTTGATACTCTGTTGGAAATCACATTTTCGTTGTATCATCAATTTCAGCCTGAATCGTTGTATTTTTGAATGAGCAAGTTTTGCCTATAAAAATACCAGATCGGTAAATTATGAGTATATGTTTATGTAATTGGACCAAAAGTTACATGCCAATGCATATCTCTTGTGTTTAACACCTTAATTGTGCTACTTTTGAGCAAAATCTATGCATTTGAGCCTCTTTTGGACTTTTCATCGCTAAAAATTCTCTGCATTCAGGTTACATTACTTTCGCGCGTACAGATGTCAGAAACAACTGACTAGATCTAGCTACAGTCATGCTGGACAGTAATAGCATTCATTTCTTCAAAAGTTGCGAACAACTATTTTAGTGTTTGCCCTACATTTTTGTCCAATGAAAATATCTATTTTTTGTAAATGTTCCCTGTCTATTTGCCATAAACCTCTAACAGGTTATTCTATGTTTAGCTCTATATTGATAGAGCGAGAGACTATAGACCTGTTTACGCATGGCGTCATAAAATGAAGTAAATAAAGACTAAATGAAGGGCAATCACTAAGTCAGTTACAGGCTAAAATAGAGACATTTAGACAACATCAAAACCCGGTCGGTCGCTAGCGCTCCCTCCTTTGGGTTTATATATTGTATAAATGTCTCCATTTTGCCGCTTACTATTACAAGATACACGAATCTGATATATTCCCTTGGGTTTTGTTTTTAATCGGACCCGTTTTGTTGAAACCTTGTCATTATTTTGAAATTGGAGCTTGCTTAAGTACAAATACACATATTTTTTATATCGTACCTTGTTAACATCTCCAATCCCTTCAGTATCAAGCAGCATCAGAACAGTATTTGATCTTTGAGGGTGAATTCGACACCAGACCCAAATACCTTTGGTTACTGAATCCATTGTGCTACCCATCTCAAACCCTGTTGATTAGATTATAAAATAAAATCATTCGTATACAGACCATTATTTCAGCATATTATTATGCCTTTTAAGAAGAAAACCCCTTTTGTTTTGTGGGTCATTATGTCAAAGGTCAAGGTTACAGTGACCCGTTAAAGTAAAACGGTTTCCGGATGATAACTTTAAAATGCTTGGACCTAGCATCTTCAAACATGATTGTTTGTCATGACCAGCAGATGATCAACATTGATTTTGAGGTCAGTAGGTCAAACATCAAGGTCATGGTGACCCGTAATTGTAAAATACTTTCCGAACGATAACTCGAGAACGCTTGGGCCTAACATTTTGAACCTTGATGTGGAGGTTGGTCATACCGGTAGAGAACCCCTAATGGTTTTGATATTAGTAGGTCAAAGGTCAAGGTCAAAGTGACCCGGAATTGTAGAATGGTTTCCGCTCAAAAACTTAGGTAAGGAGTGACCAATTGCAATGAAATTTGGTTTATAAGTAGTTTGCGGGGAGAGGAAGCTTGTATTGCATTTAAAGCTCTCAGTTACCATTGAATTTTTTTTATTAAATTGTCATACTTATACATAAATATAAAACTAAAGGCTAGAATCAAAATATAAGCAAAAATCTAGGTAGGAATTTGCAGAAATCGATTGAAAATATCGGTTATACGGCACCGCTACACTATATGTTTATATTGGAATTTCAATTTAATTTAATTTGGTAGCGTGTTATTTGAAATAACATAATAAGGTCAAAGGTTTGAGCCTTGTATTTCGTGTCTGCTCCGTATCTCCTAAAACCCTCGAAGGATTTTCATTAAACTTGGGTCAGATGTTCGCATCTACTACTCGATGAGAAGAACCCATGAACTTACTCAAGGTCAAGGTCACAGTTAGAGATCAAAAGTCATTTGGCTATATTGCGTGTCCACTCGATATCTCTTGAACCCCTTGTAGGATTTAAGAATAACTCAACACAAATCTTCACCATACTAACACGTTGGCAAGGCGAATGTAACAACCACATTGGTTTATGGTCAAGGTCACTGTTACTGAAAGGAAGCTCGGGGTTGCATCGCGGGGGAGGGGGGGGGTCAAGGTCATTGTTACTAAAAATAAATGTTGGCTATTAAAATGTTTTAAGCCAAAAATATTTTTAAGGTCAAGGTCACTGTTACTTTAAAACATATTTAAAAAAAATCTTTTTGTTTTAAAGTGTTAAAGAAAGGTCATGGTCACTCTTACTAAAATAGATTAATAAAAAATTGTTTTGTTTTTAAAGTGTTTTAAGCAAAAATAAAAAAATTAAAGTCAGGGTCACTGTTTCTAAAAATAGATTTTTGTGTTATTTAAGATTGTCTCAACATAATTATTGACAAACTGCCATGAGGGAGACATATGTTTTGTGACAAAAACAACCATCTAGGGAAAAGGCTACCAGAACGGGTCGTAAAAATCGAACTTGGTTTATATATGAAGACCTCCTCGCCTCTAAACAGTGTAAATGACATTTTCAGACGACGTTTCTTGTAAATGCCTGACAAATGGCGAGTTCAATACAAAGGGTCACAACCTCCACTAATTTAATGTCAGATAAAACTAATTTCATGTCGCAGTTTCGAACTAGATGTTTTTTTTTGTCACGAAAACATATGTCTCCCCCATGGCACCATTTTTCTATTTTTAGTAACAGTGACCTTGACATTGAACCAAGGTGGTTGTTACATGCACTCTGCACATCGTGTCAGTATGGTGAAGATTTGTGTTGAGTTATTCTTAAATCCTACAAGGGGTTCAAGCGATAGAGTAGATACTGAATATGATCTTTGATCTCTTACTGTGACCTTGACCTTGGGCCGGCGCATTTTGTTAACGTACTCTGCACATCGCTAAGTTGAGGTGAACTCTGACCCAAGTTTCATAAAAATCCATCCAGGGGTTTAAGAGATATGGAGCGGACACTATTTTGCCGGACAGGCAGAAAGACAGATAGATAGATAGATAGACGGACAGCCTGACGGACGGACAGACATGGCCAAACAATACATCTCCCCAAGACATAACTCTCCTAAAAGTACGGATTATTACGTAGGTGCCGAAAATTGTCGATGATTATGCAAACGCGCCATCTGGTGTAATAATGCGAGTGAACATTTCAACAGTGCGTGATGACATGCATTGTTCGTCCAACTGGCATGCGTTGTTTAGCTTAGATATATTAATATGCCTATGTCAGTATGGACTATATTAGCAGTTGGCTAATATGTTTAAAGACATTAAAATCATACATTTCAAGTATGACAAACGCAGTTATTAAGATATACATATTTATAGAATGTTATAATGAGGGTATGAATGACAGCCAAACAATGCAGTCAGGTTGTTCAACATAATTTCGACCGTTTACTCAATCATCTTTAAATAGAAGTTCAGTTTAATAGCAAATACAGAACACTGATATATAAAATAATGTAGAATGCAACAATTCATCTCTCAGAAAGGTGTAATCATTTCTCTAGTTTTAAGCATAGAACATATAAAAAAGAAACTTGTAATATCAGATGGACAAATACACACGTAATAATGCAAGATGGGATGTCAGAATGCTCAATGTAATTTTTGCACCAAAGCTGTTCCATAGAATACATTGCATCACAACCCAGTTACACATTTATTTCGATCAAGTTAATACACTACACAAACACGTCCGTGTTAGACTGAAGTGAAACAACGTTCAAAAATAAAACTTAAAAAACTCAACACCTAAAACTGTTATTTTAAGCTATTCTAAACTGAATGAGATAAACTTTACTGGTATGCTTTATTAATTTCTGCTACTGTGCTAGTCATATAAGTGACGTCAGTCAATATACAACATGTGTCATGAACAGTGATGACGTGAAATATTCACTAAAAATACCGGATTTTAAACCTTGTTAGCCATTCAGGTGATAACCACGATTACTTACTGATTGCATTTATAAATATGGACATTTTGAACACTGAAGACTGCACCATAAAACTGTATAGATTCTAATATGTGCTATAAGTGCGAGTGGGTGGGGTGTCGCTGAACTGGACCCTGGACTGGAGCTGACTGTGGTAAATAGAAATGTCATGTAGATCTACGGGTCGCGCTTAGTTTCTTGATACTGACTCAGTTGGTCTGAGCCATGTAGTCAACAGTTGCTGATAGAAGATTCGAACATCATTTGTTTCTCTTTGGAATCAGGACTCTTAGATCTAGCTTAGAGATGGACTGGAGAAAAACCAAGTTGCAAAAAACAAGTTGAACATAGATTCAAATATGAGTCATTCGTGCCAGATATACAAGGATACAAACTGTATTTGAAATGATAGCTTTGGGATAACATCTTTTATTCAAGAAATACTGTGATCCCGTTATTTCTGGACCAGAGGTTTCCTGATGGAATGATTGACACAGTGATTGAGTGACTCAAATAAACAATATTGTACAATATCATATTAAATGAAAGGACTTCAAATTTTGCAATACTGACAAACTTCAATCCTTCCAGTGACAAAAAAATATATTTCAATACTCGATCAATTGGCTAACTAGTTGATCTAATATCACCTACTTATCATAACTTACAATGTATGATAAGCTGAAAATTATTAGAAAGAACTTTAAAGAAGTAAGACACGGAACTGATTTAGTGACTTAGACTAAAATGGCTAAATGTTGATAAGTTCTTGTTTATGTTTGTGATGCATGGAGTTAATATTTTCTGGCATATTAAATTTTAAGAAAAACATATCTACATGAAAATGATCACTGAGTGACTCTTTGGTTATAGACCCTACCACAGTTCATGTTTCAATCACATCTACTTGGATATTTAACCATTTGGTCAGGGTCTATATAATAAAAAGACCATGCTTGGGATAAACCCTTAAAATTCAACAACAACTGTTTATCAGCAGATCAAGCATGCATCTTTCTTAAATATTTGCAGTTTTTCAAGAATTAAATATATTTATACAAACTTGCAACATCATGGGTGTTAAAGTGCCCTTGTCCGGAGCATTTTTGGAAAACTGCTGGTTAGAATTCATTACAACTTCATACAATGGTCAAGTACAATAAGAGGAAGTGCAGTGCAAAAGAGCAATATCTTGACTCATTTCAGAGTTATTGCCCTTTGCCCTCGAAAACCATTGGTTGGAATTCAATACGACTTCATACAATGTTCAAGCACATTGAGAGGAAGTGCAGTGTACAAGAACCATAACTCTATCTTTACAAATTACAGTTATTGCCAAGAACAATGTTACTACCAAATTCCTCAGTTTATAAAGCAGTCTTTTGGGGGTATTAATCACATTTAGTGATAGCTCTAGTGGTGTTTGTTTTGAAAATGTTTGCTGTCTGTGTATAATTTTTTTTTAAATATTCGCAAAGTTTCAGTTGTGTGATTATTGAAACAGCTGTTTAATGTTCTACGGACAAAAAATATTTTATTTTTCTCTGTTCTCATTAAAGAAGGTGTTTTTAGCTCACCTGGCACAAAATGCTAGAGTGAGTTATTAGGATCACTCTCCGTCCGGAGTACGTCGTACGTCCGTCCATCTGTCCGTCCGTCCACCATTTCCTTCAAACGACATTTCCTCTGAAACCACTGGGCCAATGGTGATGAAACTTTGCAGGGATCTTTCTTGCATGAATCTCTATCAAAATTGTTCAAAGAATTCAATTCACTGCAGGCCTGGCTTTCACTTTTACTTTTCCGTGTCCAGAGCATAAATTATTAACTACTGGTTGGAATTCAATACAATTTCATACACTGGTCAATAACATTTAAAAGTGCAGTGTAGAAGAACCATAACTATATCTTGAGTAATTACAGAATTATTGCCCTTTGCTACATTTCTGTGTCCAGAGCATAGCTTCTTAACTACTGGTTGGAATTCAATGGTCAAGTACATTGACAGGAAGTGCAGTGTACAAGAACCATAACTCTATCTTGACAAATTACAGAGTTATTGACAAGAACAATATCTCTAGTTGAGTTTTTTTGTAAGGTATACTGTTACTACGAACTTCCTCTATTTATAAAGCAGTCTTTTGGTGGTATTAATCACATTAGGTCTTTCTTTGATTGACTGTGCCCTACAAACTTCATAGAATGTTTAGATCTATTTTTATTTCTATTATTACATTTGCACAAAAATATTTAATGCTCATCTGGACCCATTTTCACAGTCACATATCATGTAAAATAATTCAGATATCTACATATCTCTTTAAAAGTAT
Source organism: Saxidomus purpurata (assembly GCA_022818135.1). Classification (NCBI taxonomy): domain Eukaryota; kingdom Metazoa; phylum Mollusca; class Bivalvia; order Venerida; family Veneridae; genus Saxidomus; species Saxidomus purpurata. Next base: position 14,054,565 of record JAFMSR010000007.1, read on the forward strand.
TTAAAAGTCAAGCACATTCAAAGAATTTAATGTCTCCTTTGACAGTCTGATCTGTAGTAGTTGTTTTTTGAGTTCCAGGCATTCTATTACCTTCTGCAATTTTTTGTTGTTTTTTTCCCGATTCCTAGTGTATCTACTTGTTTCCTTTTGTTGTCCAATTTTAGATTCTGTAGCTCTAGTTCAAATGCTGTTTCCCTTTTTTTAGGAATTGTTTTTACTTTCTTCAGTTTGTCTGTCAAAACAATTGTATGAATATGATATATGATACAGATATTCAAACAATAGTACTGAATACATTGTAACACAATTTTCAGAGATTGCAAGGAATATTAAAGAAAGGTTACTGCAAAGAAGTGAAAGGTAAATAGATGTCTTGTATATTTTTCAGTTACCTTAATTAGGAACACAATTTTTAATGGATTTTATGGGTGAAGAAATCTACAAATACATGATCTCTGCTAATAGTATTTTTTGCTATTTCTCTTGTTACCTTGTTATTATAACAAATGATTCTTTTGCTTAAACAATTAACAATTAGATACTACAGGTAAGCAATTATGACACTACAGCTTGCTTTGATTTTAAAACTTACCTAAAATGTATACATCCTCCTCCTCAACATCATCACAGTACTCTTGTTGATTACCTGAAACTACAGTATGTTTTGCAAAAGATAGATAACAATAAATAAATACATAAAAGTTACAAATTAAATTTCCTGTTTGAAAAAATCACAGAAGTTGGATAACTTTTCTATGTACTTTTTAGTGAAAATAATATTCAAATAGTAAGTGTTATGAAGTGCATTAATTTAGGCAACATTGTCATTTATTTGTTAGTGTGAAATTCATTTCCCAAGTGTGTTCATAATATTATTAAAAAAGTAGAAGTTTATTATATCATACCAGTTTTCTCCTTACTCCCACTTCCTTGATGTTGAGCTTTTTGGTCTGAAAGAGTTAACAACAATTGAACAGGAATATGAGATATTCACCACAGGGGTCCAGCCAAACATGCTTTTTTCACAGCAGGGGTCAATTGAAGACACTTGAACAGGAATGTGGTATATGCACCACTGGGGTCCTAATCAAATTTTATTACGAACAAAACTTGCAGTTATTATATAAAAATAATTTTCTAATAAGGCAGAAACATAATCATTTTTTTTACTTTTAAATTACAGCAGAATAGCTGGTTTCAAAGTTAGATAGAGTAATGTTTATTATTCTCAAGTCTATACTCTTACAGCAAACCAGTTAGCCATTTTTAAAGGGGCACTCCTACATCTAGCATATTATATTCTTGAAACATAGATTATGTGTTCAATGAACGTAAAATGATAAATAAATATAAATTCAAACAAGAACCTAAGACGAAATATTCCTCATTTTACCACAATAGGAATAACTGTTTTGTAATTTTGATATTTGCGACTGTATATACAATTTTTAATGGTCGCAAATATTTTTAACGGCGACGGCGTTAAAACTGTTTGCGACCATTAAAACCGTATATACGGTCGCAAATATCAAAATCACTAAATAGTTATCCCTTTTCTAACGCACAATGTGTCTAAATGCGATAATTAAAACGCCGTTTGAATTTTGGGACTATATATACATTATTTAATAGTCGCAAATTTAAACGACGTCACCAATCAGAAACGACGTTACATCGGTACTGCATTAGAATATAGAATACATAGCTGAAATTTTTAGGTTAGAGTAAAATATTTCCAAAGATTCTATTATTTCTGGAGCTTATTTAGATTGGCATCAGTTAGAGGGTATGTCCCTTTTAACCCGATTCAGGAATTGCTACTTTTCCACTTGTATGTACAATCTATTTTTGAACACACTTTCACCTGCTGTAACATATTGATATTTAATTTGGTCAACAATAGCTTTTTGTCATTAAGGACTAAATGTCAATTTTTATCAAATAATTAGATTCAGTAACAAGAAAAGGCCTTTATAAATAACACTAAATACTAATAAAAATTTAGTAAAATTAACCTATAACATTATCATTCGGACAAGGAAGTGACTAATGCGCATATGTACAGGATCTGATCAACTTTAAAATTTAGCCACGTATAAGAAAATTGTAGTCACATAACTGACTGAATGAATAGATTAGTTTATAGTTTATACTAATTTATCTCAGTGTGAAGAAATCTTGTAGCTTATCAAGTCACTCTAAAGTCCTCTTCCTGGAAAAAAACAGTACTGATGTAATGTGAGAAAGTACAATGGTCACCTCAGTGGGACTCGAACCCGCAACCTCTGCCATGAGCGGTTTTAATCTCTACAAGGCCGTCCCCCTTCATTCACTGAATAAATAGATTTACAGTTACGTATTGTACTTAAGTATCTATATGTTAGCTTGGACAGACGGTAGACTTCAATATGCCCACCTTTGAGGCATAAAAATTAAACTTTTAAAAGTTAACTCAAGAAATTTACCTTCGGAGTCCAGACAAATCTGTAGACCTTGGACTGACGCCCTTTTACTCGAGTTTTCTATCCACAATTTCTCGACTAGGTACACTTTTGGTGGTGGACCCCCATCAGTCTGCCTGCTGGTGTCAAGCTTTTCAATTGCTGCAATGCAAAGTGTTTATTTGATGATTTATACACTTGAATATTTAACAATAATGGAAATCACAACAATAGTATACTAGAGGCATTAATGTTTTGCATTTTTGATATTTACGCTGTATATACCATTTTTAATGGTAGCAAATATTTTTTACAGCGACAGCGTTAGCCTCAGCTGTTAAAACTGTTTTTGACCATTAAAAAATATATACGGTCGAAAATGTCAAAATCACTTAATAGTTAACCCTTTACTAACACACACTATGTTTAAATGCGATAACTAAAATGCTGTCCTATTTTTGCGACTATATAAAAAGATATTTAATAGTCGCAAATTTAAACGACGCAACCAATCAATAAAGATGTTACGTCAATAATGCTTTAGCAATGTAGTTTCATCTTACTAGCTTCAAAACAAGCTAGTACGAAATATTCAAGCTCAATAAAATTTATAACTGATGATTTTTTCTTCCAATTATGTAAACATCAAATGTCACAAATATTTTGTACCGCTATACATATCATCAATATTTTGTATCATAGTAATTGTAAGGTTTGAATACCAGATTAGGGATTATGATTGCCACTACAATAGAAGTCAACTGGCAGTACATGTAGTCTTTTAAGTTATTAATTCAAATTGTTATGCTATCTATGCAAACTTGTTTTTCATCAACATCATGTTACAGTTATGTTTCAGAAATGTAACAAAGCTAAAAAAACTCATACAAAAACATTTTTTAATAAACTCACCTCTATCTTATGTTTGTTATCTGTTTCTTTAATTGATCCACACAGATAGGCTCATCAGATTTTCTGAAAAGGTAAAATGACAAGAAACTGAGTTGACTACCTACTGTTTATAACGTCTATGCTGCAGTTTTTAATTGTTATTTTAGTAGAAAAAACAATGTTGATAAATGAGACAAGTATAGGTAGCTCACATGGTAGAGGATTTGCTCAGTAAGCAAATGGTCCAATTGGTTAAAATATTTTCAGGACAACATTTTCAGTTTGAAAAAATATAGTTTTTCTCCATTAATGTCTTCCAGGAATAAAATACTTACTATAAATGAAAACAGTTAAAACAACAGCAAAAGAACGTTCATGTATCACCCATTTCTGCTTAATAGCAAGATATAAAAGTAATATTTATGGAATAACATCTGTTGCAGTGGTGCTCATCATTTAATAAACAAAGGGTTTGCTGTAAAGATGTTTACATATCTATTAAGTATCTGTAAGTCACAATAGCCTCAATTATTTCGACGGCAAGACCGACCTATTTTGCACTGATAACATGTCTGTAATTTCAAAACATAAAATGGTATTGTATGCACTTCTTTACATTCGTCAGTTAAGATTAAATACATACCTTTCTCTAAATGTTTATATATAGGAAAAGCAGCTGCTTGTTTGAGAACGATAATAATTTTCCCGGGGATAGCTCGAGGAGTGGCAGGCACACATGAGTTTGCAAGCACTGCCCATCCTAACCCTGAGGGGGGGGGGGCGGGGAATCATAAGTGGCCCATAAACAATTTTCGACGAAAGACCAACCCATTTTGCACTGATTACATCTATTTGTTATGTGGCCATCTTATATTACTCATTTTTTAAAAAGCTGATTTTCGAAAGCCAGATTAGGCAATTTCATCAGCCTGGCAAAAAGCCCTGGCACACAATTAGTTGGGCTACAAGTCAAGAATGCTAATCATAATGCAACTGTTTGTGTCGCTTCAACGTGGGTCCCTTCCAATCTATTTTCGGTCAACATCACTGGCCTGCTGAACATGAACTGGTCGAGTTTCAAAACCAGATCAACATTCACATCTACATTGTTACTCCAACAATCAATTACTGATTATAACTGCCAAACTGGAGGTTATTGTGATGTTGTTTTTCAAAGTCGTTTTATTATGTAGTACACGAGGTCGATAACACATAAATCCTCAGATAACAGATAAATAATCAATGTTGTGTCAAGGTTATGTCACAGGAATCTGAAATATTATCAATGTTTACTGTACACCCCCTCATTATACGTCCCCTCAGTAAATTCTAAATATAAACACAAGGAATGAAACGTCGATTTTCTAGGTCAAGCGTAAAACCATTATTTACGGCCAATGTTTTAAGAATGGTAACAATTTCAACTAAACTACGTTTATAATGAATTTAAATGTCTACATTTAATCCTAACAATATGTTTTAGTTATATTTTCAGGACTTTTACAGTTCATATCGACGTCCGATTCTCCATGTCGTGCTTGTTGTGAAAGTGGCTGAGACCGCAGTGAATATCATAATTATATTAATAATTTAAACCTTAGAAAAAATACTTTAATATTAAAATGTATCGGTGAGAATTTATAACACATATATAATGCTGTTTCATGCATAAATAGAAAATATTTATCAATATTATTTTTACAGCTCGGTATATTAGGGGAAGTAACTCTTGGACGGGAGTCATGAAATGCATGAGATATTCGTGGGCAATATCTGAAGCGAAAAAAAAGTTTTCTTGTGTTTTGATTCCTGATATATCATTTTTCGAGATGTCTCATTACATAGATACTGCAGCATGGTAATATAACAGAAAGGTTATTTATCTGACATTAATTTGTAATGTGCATGTATGGATGGATGGATTAGGGGTCCCTTTCTCTCACGAAGGATGTACCACCCTACATGTGATTTTCTGTGTGTGTTTATACGTTATTGTGTCCTGTATACTATGACATTTATCACACGAGAAAACTGGTATGATGCACGTTGTTGACATGTTGAATTTGGCCAAACCCTCTTTTGAAAAGCAGTACTTACATTTGTGATGGTACAGTATGTATAGTGAAATAAAACTATATTTCTCTAAGTGTAAAGATAAAGATGAAAGCCTTATTTAACATCGCATATAACCAACATACAGCATTAGCAACAAAGCTATTGTGCGGCAAACAGGCTATCCAGTAAGAAGTACTTACTTATGTTAAAGACAAGAGGGCCATGATGGCCCTATATCACTCACCTGACTACCATTTGCTGTAATAAAAGGGGTCGTGATTGTAACATAATTCGTACAGGTCCACTACACAATGCTTACTAACATTAGAAATATCTATTATCTACCTGTCAGCCTTGTGCTTTTTTTAAGTTTCCCTATATAAGCGTATGTGAAATCAAATACCTTTCCCCCTCCCGGGATGGGTGAATTTTGACCAGGCGGTGATCATTTCAACAATCTTGGAAAAAGTCTGTTACATAATGCTTCATACTAAATATCTCACCTGTAGGCCTTGTGGTTTCACAGAAGAAGTTGTTTTTTTAAAGTTGTTCCTATATCAGCCTATGTAGAACAAAGTGACACCCGGGCAGGGTCAATTTTGACCAAGGGCTCATAATTTCAACAATCTTGGTACAGGTCCACTAGACAATGCCATATGCTAAATATCTAAGCTCTAGGCTTTGTGGTTTCAGAGAAGACGATTTTTAAAGATTTTCCTATAAAAGCCTATGTAAAACCAAGTGACCGCCCAGGGGTCCACTACACAATGCCACATGCCAAATATCTAAGCTCTAGGCCTTGTGGTTTCACAGAAAAACATTTTAAAATTTTTTTGCCATAGCAAGCCGAGTTCTGCATGGAATGGAATTCTTTGAACAACTTTGATGGAACTTCATGCAAGAAACATCCCTGAAAAGTTTCATCAACATTTGGCCTGTGGTTTCAGAGGACATGTTGTTTGAATGAAATGGTGGACGGAGAGACGGACGTACGACAGACACAGGGGGGAAATCGATCCTAAAAAAAACCAACGGTTGTGTGTATAGAAGCAGCATGTGCCTCTTATTCATTTGGTCACTACTTTTTTGTGATAAATAAAGAAATAATATACAATTTTATTAATTTTATAGTAATTTATTTATTCTCAATTGCGAAACAAATTCTTACAACTTATATTAATTGCTCTTTAGACTCATTCCACATGGAATCAACCTCAAACAGAGAGTGGCAATGTGGAATTATTTGTGTCTTGCCTAAGGACACTACCGACATGGCGATGGTAGGGATTGAACACTGGACCTCAATCCTGAGGCAAACGAGCTACCATTGCGCCACGGCAGCTGCACAAAAAATATATTCATATGCTAAATAAGCATATTTTAAAACTAAATACAAGTAATGCCACTGTCTCATCAACTGATGGCGGAATTATAATGACTTGGTGCAGGTATATTGCATATGGTATTTGTGAGAGCATTGAGTGCTCCTATTATCTGAGCATACAAATCTCCTAAATGTGGTGGTAGGAGTGGTTACTGTCAATTAACAGTCTCAGTTAAACAGCAACGGTTTTTTCATCTATGCTTGCAAAAGATATATCTATACAAAAGTAGACCTATCACTAAATTTGATTAATACCCCTAAAAGACTGCTTTATAAAGTGAGATAGTTTGTAGTAACAGAATACCTTGCCAAACAAAATAAAATTTAGGTATTGTTCATGGCAATAACTCTGTAATTATTCAATATAGAGTTATCGTTCTTGTACACTGCACTTCCTGTCATTGTGCTTCACCATTGTATGAAGTAGTATTGCATTCCACCAGTACTCTTCAAGTTAAGCTCTGCCACAACAAAAAGTAAAAATGGGCAATAACTCTGTAATTATCCAAGATAGAGTTATCTTCCTGTGCACTTCACTTCATCGCAAAGTACTTGACCATTGTATAAAGTTAAATTTAATTCAAACCAGTAGTTTTCAAGTAATGCTCTAGACAAGGAAAAGTAATAAAGGGCGATAACTCTATCAAGGAAGACTTATGGTTTTTGTGCACTGCACTTCCTGTCAATGTACTTCACCAGTGTATGAAGTTGTATTGATTACCAACCAGTAGTTTTCAAGTTATTATTCAATAATACAGGCCAAATATCTAAGACTTGGCCTTTTGATTTCAGACAAGTAACCACCCGGGCTGTGTTAATTTTCATTCGGGGGTCATAATTTGAACAATCTTTGTACAGGTTCATTAGCCGATGCTACATGCCAAATATCTAAACTGTAGGCCTTGTATTTTCAGAGAAGAAGTTTTTTAAAAGTTTTTCCTATATGAGCCATTGCTCAACAGTCTTGGTACAGGTCGACTAGACAATGCCACATGCTAAATATCTAAGCTGTAGGCCTTGTGGTTTCAGAGAAGACGATTTTTAAATATTTTCCTATAAAAGCCTATGTAAAACCAAATGACCGCCCAGGCGGGGTAAATTTTGATCCAAGGCTCATAATCTGAACAATCTTGGTTAAGGTGCACTAGACAATGCCACATGCCAAATATCTAAGCTCTAAGCCTTGTGGTCTGAGAGAAGATTTTTAAAGATTTCCTATATAAGACTATGTAAAAACTAAGTGACCCCGTGCGGGGTCAATTTTGATCCGGGGGTCATAATTTGAAAAATCTTGGTAGACGTCCACCAAACAATGCTACATGCCAAATATGTAAGCTCTAGGCCTTGTGCTTTGACAGAAGAACATTTTTAAACTTTGTGCCAGGTGGCCTAAAAAGTTAAGGAACCATAATGGTGCAACACCTAATAACATGAAAATATATTTGGGTCATCAACTGGTAATGACAAGTTAAAAATGAAAAATATATGCAGACTGCTTGTGGACTTGTGACCCAGAAACCATTTCAAAACAATAGGTCCTTCACACCTTGACCTTTGACCTAAAAATCAAAAGGGGTCATCTGCTTGTAATGACCAACCTTGACATCACGTTTTAAAATCCTAGGCCAACATTTTCCCCATTTCTTGCCATAGCAAAAACAGTTCTGTATGGAAAGGAATTCTTTGAACAATGTTGGTATACTTTCATGCAAAGAACGTCCATGGAAGTTTCATCAAAACTGGGACAGTGATATCAGCAGAGATGTCCTTTGAAGTTAATCATGACAGATGTCGGACAATCATTCATCCTAAAAGCTCACCATGGCACACAGTGCCAGGTGAGCTAGAATACATATGACATATATTATTAATGTTGCTGTTAAAACATTGCAATTCACGCACGAAAAGCAATTTTTTCGTCAATGGAAAGGCAAAACACACCTACAAATACTCTTATTTCATTTCTGTTACATATTATTTTATAAACTATCAAATTTATTGGCTCTTCGCAATTACAGGGATAACATACATTAACTTTACGAATGATAACAATACACATCTTTAAGAAATCATTTCAGTTGTAACATCATGTACAACATCAGATAGTTAGGAAATACAGTGCATGACAGGAACATAAAATGATCAGCATGATTGAAAAAAAATCTGCAAAGGATATATATCGTATACCTGTCATAAATACTTTATCCTGATTGGCCGATAGCACTATGTAAACCTGGAATATGATGTGACCTGCATGGAATTTAATACATCATTTCTGTTATATTTTTTTTTTTATATTTTCAATATTCTTTATGAGGTATATGATATAATAATTCTACACTAATGTTTCATAACACCTCTGTGAATAAGGAAAAGGCTATTAAAAGGACACAAGTACAACTGACCATACTCAACCGAAATGAAAAATTTACACTTTTATTGTACAAATATTAAATCAATGTATTTCACTCTGACTGTATAAACAAAGACAAATAACAAAGGCAATAATAGGCCTAAAAGTTGAAGTCATTTATCATGCATAAAAGGGAGATAACTCATATAGTGAAAACAGAAAGTTTATCAAAAACAAAATTGCTTGTCAAGACAAAATATTCTTCTTGCTTTCACTTGAGATAAACTAATGTGAAGACTAGAAAACTTTACAATGTTTTATGAAAACACAATGCAAAAGCGAGAGTCGAGACTCCAAAGATTCAAATTCTTAAATTAGCTCCCTTTGAATTGGATATATAGGTGAATTTATGACCTTAAATCTGAAAGCTCCTGTGATGATTTGTAATTCTTTTTACAGAAACTCACTCCCCAACAGATAAATTTTGACATTCTTACACTTTATTGAATTCAACCTCCTGCATTGTGAGGTATTGATGTTTCTTTCTCATGCATAGTAAATGCCATTATAATATGTAAAGTTTTCATGTTGGATCAGTGTACCTTGCATAATAAATGTGGCGTCTCAACAATTTTAATGCACATTAAACATGCTTTTCTCCACCAACGTTACAAAATAACATTTCTAATGCTGTTGTACAAACAGAAACAAAGCTTTTGTGCTAAATGGATGTATTTACAAGATATATTTTTTAAAATGTGCAGATTACAATTTTCTGAGCTGTGTATACACTTATATGCTGCAGTTTCAAATAAGGAATTACATTTGCTTAATTATTAAACTGTGTGTTTATATACATGCTTGTCTTTTTCAATGCTTGACCAAAAAACAACTATCTTCTAACAAAATTTAATATAAAACAAACAGAACAGACAGTGCATGAAAAAACAATTCAATTTTTGCCCTTCACAGTTGGCAATAAAGGAGATCACTTTATATGCCGTTTCCTTTGCCCTTTCCTTTACCCTTTCCTTTCCCTTTACCTTTTTTACTACACATTGTACAATACCACGACAAATTCTCCTGAGTAAGGAATCTTTCAGTTCCTTTAATGCCGACACATTTATAGTGAAACCAACAATTACACTTGTCACATGCAATACTTTCAAGATCGGTACTTGCTGGTTCCCAGTCACAATTTAATGCACATATTTTACATGAATATGCATTAGTGTTCTCCTTTTCTTCTAATTTTTGTATTTTTTCAGCTCTTTCACCAAGGGCTGTAATTTTAGTTCTAAGGGCATGCTTTTTCTTTCTAGGCACAGTTCCCTTAAAATGTTTCAAAGCATCAACAAATGCAATTCTTATAAAATGTTCTGTTACATCCTTAAACAATTCCATTACTAAAGTTACAAAAATTTCATCTTCAATGTCGTCATCAACAATTTCTCCAAAAAGAGTTATCCACTTATCAATAACAGCCTGATTGGAATCAATACAGTTTCTGCAAAAACTAAAAGTGCTATCCCCATACAAATGAAAATGTTCACTTGTTGAGTTGTGTTGCACAACTGTATTTAATTGAATAAACAATTCCAACACATTATCATTGACTATTGTCAAACCTCTAGACGGTCCTTGTTTATTTGTTATTTCAACCATACTGGGGTTTTCTGGTGCCTCATCTTCCTGAATACGAAATGTTTTTAACATTGCCTGCATTTTGTAGTGAAACTTGCATGCTGCTTTAGTTTTTTTTGATGTTTTACCCAATTTTCTTACAACAGAATTCCTCAATCTATTAGAAATTTTATTTATGCATGCCCCTGCTATATACCTAATTTTGGCTTGTCCTGCAGATGAATGAATGGTTTCTTGCTTTTCTTGATTATGTAGAGTTTCCATCTGAGTGTTAACTATTTCATTAGCTTTCATTTGTATATGTTTGTCAAATAACCAGAACATTAATTTGGTTGATAATTTGTTTTGTTGCTTTGTTAGCTCATGAACTTTAAATAATTTTTGGCATGCATTAATGTGGTCATCACTTGTCAAAAATTTATTAAGATTTGCACATGTAAGATTCCACTGCTTGGATGTCCTTGAATGAAATGGTTTTACAGTAAAAACAAAAATAATATCAAACAGGGAATGCCACGTACCAAAAACGCAGCCTCCCCAAAACGAACCCCACAGCACCCAGAAGTGCACACCACCAACACACACACACACGCACACACACACGACACACACACACAATCACGCACACACACACATAGGTAAGTTCATTTACATTAAAGAATAAGTAATTTACATGTTCCAAAAACTGTGATGAATGGTAAAATTCTGATGGGAAACATGAAAAAAAAAGGGTTGTATTCATTTTCTATCAAAAACTCATTAATGTTCCACGGAGTCTGTAACTGTGGATATTCCATGTCAATTTCAAATTCTGTGTCACTATTGCCTACAAAAGACGAAGAGGATACATTTACTTTAGAAGAATGTACTACATCTTCACGGGAGGAAATAATAAGTGGCCTGCAACAGGAAAAATCATCTGAGGGATCTCTAAATTCCTGACAATAAAAATCATATACATATGCTGAGTGTTTCATGAATGCAGCCTTCAAATTAAAGTTTTGAACCCTCAAGCCAGCTTTACTCGTAACTCTACCAACTGCAACTCCTAAATGCCCTGCTGCAAAAAATGAAAAACAGTCAACATCAACAAACTCTATAGTCTGACCCTGTGCTCTATGGACTGTCATGGCAAATGCTAACATAATTGGGTACTGAATACGTGATGCTATAACTTTTTGTTGATGCATATCATAAACATCACAGTTATATGTCTGTAATGTCACTAATTTTCCCCAGAAATTTATCACTGGAGGGCTGTTATGTTCCAAGGAATGAACTTTTCCTCTGGCTCCTTTGTAAAGACCACCTGCTATGTTCCTTATTAAAATGACTGGTGCACCAACTTTAAGCAATAAAAACAAAAATAATATCAAACAGGGAATGCCACGTACCAAAAACGCAGCCTCCCCAAAACGAGCCCCACAGCACCCAGAAGTGCACACCACCAACACACACACACACACAACACACACACACACAATCATGTACACACACAAACATACACTACCAACACACACTAGCATACAAAGCAAACACACGAGGACAAAACGAACAATTAAAAGGAACACAGTGGGGCACCGCCTTGGAACGGTCAATGGCAAAAACACCACTGGGGAGCTTAAACCGGTTTATGGTGCGCATCCAACCTCACTCTTACTCCCACCATGTTCCAAAGTCACAGGACAGTGTAAATAAAAGTAATCCCTGCTAGGTGAATCTCTAACACACGCAATGGAAACAAAAGGCATGGTATGTAAAACACAAAAATGCTCGTGTATAAATATATAAAAAGCAAACCTTGAGAACCAAAAAACGTATGTACTCAATGCCTTTGCAGAAGGCAGAGCACCAAGAGAAACACCCTTAAGGGCCCGACGAAACAGGCCAGAGGACAGAAATCAAAACAGTTTCGTCCCACTGGGATTTAAAAACTGCCCATCACAAGTTCTTTGGTGCAATTACATGTATAAAAAGATTGGTCGGCTCTGAAAAATAATAATACATGTATTATTTAAATCACATTTCAATGAGACAAATTAATTTATTCCATTGATAGTTGCTATGAATGAAAACATTACTTTTAACAAGATATGGTTATGGAGCAGATTGTCATTTCTGTACATCTCCAATGCCCCAAAATAATGTATACATTCTTTACTTGCAACTTACTCCAGAAATACTGATAATGATGTTTGAATGAAATGGGTATGGATTAAAAGTAAAGTAAAATAAATGGATGTTATTGTGTGTAAACAATGATAATTAACTGTACTGAAGAGTGTGATGTTCATGCAACCATATGCCTACTGCAAGACAGACACATAGACAGACCAAATGTCTGCACATTGTTTCAATATGGTGAACATTTGTGGCAAGCTAGCTTTGAAACAAATGAATACCATGACATTTACATGTACACATACATGAGTCGTGGTTAAGTCAAGTTTACAGTTATTGTTTAAATACACAGTGGCTTCATATGCTTCAGTGATATTCATTCTTGTCTATGTAGTACTCTGCCTCAAGTCCTGGCAATGCAAAATGAAACCCAAAGATACAATCCTGCAAATGAACCTAATGTTCTCAAACTCCATACATATTACTTGGGAGAGTGCAGTGCACTTCAATTTTGAAGGGAGGCAGGCAAATACATATACATGTATTAACTTACTTCATTATTCTTTCATTTTATCTTCATACATTTAATAATCTTTTGTCTCCCTATTTCTGGTAATTTGGATAAAAGATCTCTTGTTACTTTACCTTCATCTTTGGCTCTGAACACAAAGGCATTTCCTTCTACTGCATCTAACATCTCATGATTCACATAATTAACATCAAAATTGGTACCATATAATCTTGTTACTTCAACGTTTTCTGGGAGTGGTCGATTAAGACTTCTCATTAGTTGTATAGTATCTGCAGACGGTGTGCCATCACATAGCTCGTGTATTGCTTTTACTAAGTCAGGCTCATTTTGCCTGACCACCTAAAAATAAGTACAGGTAAGTTAAGTCTTTGAAGAGAGAAACAAAATAATATAATGTAATGAAGTTCCGTGAAACAAAATACTTTTTTGATGGTGTGAAACCAAATTTCAATAACAAGTACATTTTGTTACTTCTCGGATATTGCTTACATATATTGATATGTCATTAATGCTTCCTGTTTAGTTAGTGTATCAAAATCATTTTACATGTTTCTCATATTGGCATTTTTGAGCGATTCAAAGGGTCAAACCCTTGACCTTCACCAAGCACAGTTGGAACATGGTGGTCTGAGTCAGTTAAACATTATACCAAAGTTGCAAGAACATCCTTAACAAGATATAGTAAAACAAGTAGCATGGTTTTATATATCTAACACAATATACACCTTAACAAAATGATATAAACTAAATGTCTCATTATTTTGAGGCACTGTGCTTCTACACTGGGGTCATCCCGACAGAAATATGATAGTATGAACTGCAATTTAGATTTACTACCTTCTTCAAATTCACATGGTGGGTGAAAGCCTTTTTAAACATTTCACTTTCAAGACAGTACAAACCATCATCTTGCATTCGGTGGTTCGGCACTGGCGGCAGTTGTTTGAAGTCTCCGCATGCTGTAACCTGCAAATAAAGTAAATTCACACAGTTTAAACAAACAGTATCAAGAAACAAGATATTAACTCCTTTACACTGTGATGGCCGTAACCGGGGCAATATATGTATAATATGCATTAATGGGGGAGGTTAAAGGATCTGTTGATGTTGGGATATGGGTTCCTTCTTCCAAACAAAGAACAAGAGGGCTAAGATTTTTTTTTCCCTTTTAATACAATTAAAAAAAAAAAAAGGGGGTAATGATTTTAATATACTTTGTAGAGGTCCACTACACAATGCTTAGTAACATGCCAAATTTATATGTAAGCTTTTGTAACATGCCAAATATGTAAACTCGACCTGTGGGCCTTGTTTTTTTAATTTTAAGTGAAATTAAGTGACCCCCCCTCTTGGGAAGAGCTAATTTTTATTGAAAATGTATAACAACACAATTAATTATTTACTATGAAGAACATTCATTACCTGTATTCCACCGAATATTTTCTCACACTTCCTGACATGTCTGCACACCTCTTCTACTTGTTCTATTGTTCTTTTAGAGAGCATGCTAATCTCATCAATGATGAGACTGTCGGTACCCTTTATCCTTAAATTAGCAGCTGCAAAATGATCATCGTTGTCAAAAAGTTGTAGGAGATGATCGGATTGGAAACGCCCATCTAGAATGCCAGACCAGTGATGTAGAGTGCTAGCATTCCTCCCTAACTGTGAACTGGCCATTCCAGTTGTTGCAGTAACTGCTACTTTCTTGCAACTGTAGGAAAGCTCATTCATCAAGGACCTTAAATGTTAAAAGTATAAAGTTAATTCTAATTTCTTAAATGTGGCCCACAAAAATGTGACTTGTACAGTGATATCAAGGATATCCTATCTGAGGTCACTGTGACCTTTACCTTTGACTGACCGACCAAATCAACAAGAGCTGTCCATAAGACAGCAAGCGGGACTATTGTGGGTGCTTGCTAATAAAAGAAAACTTTTATCAGTATAATAGAAAAACAAAATTCTGCTATTAAGTATAAACTTGGAAAGTTCAATCATAAAAAGTTAAAATCTATCACTACATATTTCATTTTTTGTAATTTGTTTGATCCCTCAACACTATTGCCAAGTTTGATATAACAACTGTAAGTGGTTACTGAGATATGTGCATGATAGTACCCTGCATGCAAAACTTAACCAAATTTTCCAAGTTAAACGAGGGCCATAATTTGTAATAAATTTATACAAGAGTTATCTGACTTGACTGTGTGACACCCCTTAAGACGTTAACAAAGTTCAAGTCAATATCAAAAGTGGTTACTGAGATATGTGCATGATAGTACCTAGCAGGCAAAACTTTAACCAAAATTTCAAAGTCAAACAAGTGCCATAATTTGTATTAAATTTAGACAAGAGTAATCTGACTTCACTGTGTGACACTCCTTAAGACATTAACACAGTTTCAAGTCAATATCATAAGTGGTTACTGAGATATGTGCATGATAGTACCTAGCAGGCAAAACTTTAACCAAATTTAGTACCTAGCAGGCAAAACTTTAACCAAATTTTAAAATTGAAACAAGGGCCATAATTTGTAATAAATTCATACAAGAGTTATCTCACTTGAGTGTATGACACCCCTAAAGACATGAACAAAGTTTGAACTCATTATCATTAGTGGTTACTCAGATATGTGCATGATAGTACTTAGCAGGCAAAACTTTAACCAAAGCTGCAACGCCGACGCACAAATGACTGCAATAGCTCTCCATATTCTCCAAATAGTGGAGCTAAAAATAGGAAACCTCTAAAAGTTGCAGACATTGTTTTTAGCATGTTTCATCAAATTCAAATGAATATTGCAGCCTGTAGAGCGTAAGCAAGGAAAACTTTAAGGACAGATTGACAGTTGGATGGCAGACAAAAAAAAATTCTTTATTTCTTTCTTATCAAAAATATGACACTGTTTAAACTGGACCTTCTTCTGTGAAACCTAAAAACAAAAATAATATCAAACATTAACTGCCATTTTTCCCTCTCTCCCTTCTTTTCTTTCCCTTTTTCCCCGCCAAAACTTTCTCACATTCATTCATGCCTTCTTCATACTTTCAACCATTCATATCACACACTCACAGAGATAAACATGCCTATCTTAATCATTTATAGATTTACTGAAATGCTTATGGAAAGATACTTATATTAATTAGCAGCATTCAGTGTATAATTACAATTAGTACTAATGTCTAGATTGTTGTTTCAACCTGTACACTAAAAGTAATCAATATATGTAATATCAGATGTACTAGTAAAATATGAAAGACATAATTATTATATCATCTTTTGCACAATTAATACAACCATTTTCATAAGCATGTTACATTTGTATAAACTGACATTCATTTTCTTCCATTTGCAGGCTGTGCACAAAATACATAAAAAAAGATGGAGATATAATCAAA
This sequence comes from Saxidomus purpurata, assembly GCA_022818135.1. Taxonomy (NCBI): domain Eukaryota; kingdom Metazoa; phylum Mollusca; class Bivalvia; order Venerida; family Veneridae; genus Saxidomus; species Saxidomus purpurata. The sequence goes on from JAFMSR010000007.1 coordinate 14,071,387, forward strand.
CTTGATGATATCATGATGGATTGCGAGGAGAAGTGTTGACATTGATGCATCTTGTATTACTTTACCTAGTCGTTGTGTAAAAACTTTGTCAACTGTCAGTGAGTTATGTTTTAAAATGCCTTTATTGACAGTAGTAGATGGGCAGCAAGATTACTGCAATGTGTCTTTCAGAGGAACTGAAGTTACTTTAAAGTTCAGGCAGTCATGTTTTAAAGTTGGGTTTCCTGTTCAAATTACACAGAGTTACGTAGATGGAATTGTACTTTTAATATTGGTTATAAAATTATGTTCTGGAGTGGACACAACTGAAAATGAATCTCCTGCCCTAAAAGTGAAAGAGCTTGCAGTAATGAATATGGAAAATTGTAGTAAAATGAGAACATGGTCACCATCTTGTAAAGTACTGATCAACTGGATAAATAAAAAGGATTGTTGTGAGACGTGCTCTGATTCAGTGCAAAAAAATCGCAAAAGAAAGTCTATAAGCAGTACTTATTCTGAATCTTCCATTAAGAAACCAAAGAGTTCCACATTAAAAGAAAAGAAATCAAATGCTGGAACAATAAATGAAATACATGAAAATAATAATGAAAAGCCAGAAGCTATTCCCAGTAACTTAAATGACTCAAATTATCTTCAAGGTCCTGCAGAGTTGGGCAATAATAACCTCCATGTAACTGATAACTCAAATGAAAGTGACAAAAATATAAAAATTTCAAAACACGATGACGAGGACATGCAAAAAATCTTAAATATAGTGTTGGAAAATGGTGTACCTGAAAACTTCAAAACTTTATTACTGTCTCAACTTCAAAAACTGCAAAAATGATTTACCAAGTCAACAGCGAAGATGGAATCCCGAGGTTATCAGTGTTTGTCTTGGCCTATACTTACGGTCCCCAAGGGCTTACGAAGACCTAAAGAAATCTGGGCTTCTTGTTTTACCATCTCAACGATTATTGCAATATTACAAAAAAACAAAAATAATATCAAACAGGGAATGCCACGTACCAAAAACGCAGCCTCCCCAAAACGAACCCCACATCACCCAGAAGTGCACACCACCAAAAACTCAGTAAAACAGTCCCCATGCTTCAATGACAATAATCTGAAATGGATGTGTAACGAAGCTGCGAAACAAAACCTTACTGATTATGGTAAACATGGAGGTTTAGTAATCGACGAAATGTCTATACAGGATGATTTGGTAATTCAGAAAAGAGGAGACACATGGAATTTAGTCGGGATAGTAGATTTGGACAGAAAAAACAACAACATTAGCATTATATGCAATGACAAGAAAGAAGTAAAGCTGGCGACACACACATTGCAGTTTGTATTTCATGGACTGACTGGTTTCAGGTATGCAATTAATTTCTTTTTAAATATCTATTTAACAACAATTTCAGATGTTTGTATGCGACAGTGGTTATTCGTACAATTGATCAAGACTTTAAGTAAAACTACACCTAATTATCACTAAAATGTGATGAACACTGCTTTGTGAAGTTAATAAGTAATAACTGACTGAGACTTTGTAAAAAATGTTAGGCACTTTTGTAATAACTCTGTAATGCACGAAGAAAGAGTTATTGTTATTGAACACTGCTCTTTCTTTTATTATGCTTGAGCATTGTTTCAACATTGCATAAATTTGTATTGAATTCCAAACAGTAGTTTTCAATCTATGCTTCCGACAAAGTAAAGTAAGAAAGGGCAATAACTCTGTACATAGTCCATATAGAGTTATTATTTTTGTACACTGCACTTCCTGACACTGTACTGTACCATAATATGAATTAAAATAGAATTCAATCCTGTAACTTTACCAAAATTCTTAAAGTTGTGTACATCAATGTAGCCAAGTTAAAGGACCATAAATTGTAATTGCTCAACACATAATCATTAACACTTCTATTTTGGTATTAATATTAGTCATCTTTGTATATTCAGGTGGCCAGAAGCCTACTTTGGATCCTGTACAGCAACAGCCCATCAACTGTATAATGTATTTTGGAAATATGTTGATGTTCTTGACGACCTTGGCTTTACAGTTGATTATGTCATGGCTGATGGTGCCTCAACCAACAGGGCATTTACAAATATGTTTTTTCAAACCAATCCAAGGGAGACCAACTTTCAATTCACTGATGTGTACAACATCAACCATTCTATTTGTGCTATACAAGACATAATGCATGTCCTGAAACGTATAAGAAACAATATAGAATCCAGTTCAAATTTGAATAAATGTTGTGGCAGAGTTTTCAAAACACCTTTTTTTTACACTTTTACACTTTTAATTTTCCACCACATTAGAATAGAAGAAGAGAACGAACGTTTAAATCCACATCTTTTATTTTCTATTTGTTCACATTTTAGGTTGTATCACTACTTTACTATATTCTATAATGTCCAGCAACATACAAATCAGAGCATATATTTATACCAAAATTGTTATCACCAAAAAAGTATGAAAATCATGATTTGGAGTAAACCTAATGAGTAATGTTTTCCCGCCTTAACTATATGGAGCGAGATTGTTATATAAGAAACATTTGGAGCAATTTAGAATTATGGAGCATGTCAATATGAACACAAATAGGAGCATAAATATGTTAAATCAACGAGTATTTCGTGGAATTCACGACACTCCGGCCGACAAAAAATAATAAAAAGTAACAAACTATTCAATACTGAATGAAAATAGCAATTATGTTTTTTACATCAATTTAGTCTAATAACTATGATACATGAACTACATTTTATAAATCAAAAAATGCACTACACAACTCTTACAAGAATTACATATTCAAAGTAAATGCATTATACAAGCAAATAAGCAAACACATTCTTTGTTAGGCATATACGTTTTTTCAGTCTTAAATTCAAAACAAATCATAAATTTACATATCATGTTTAGCAGTCTTATTTATAACACATATCTCAACTTTGATATTGTCTGAAATTTCATGTAACACTACCTGTGCTCAAATTATGTACCTTCTTTTGTATCAAATGTTTCAGTTTATTTTTTCATCTGATAACGATAATAATCGTCTTCATAGCGTACTGTAGAGAATAGTGGTTCCTCCCCTCGATATGTTGTGTAACGTATTCCTGTTCGTGTCCATACCTCTACTTCCGTACGAAGTGTACGTCTCTCTAATTCCTGTTCCTCATCAGATATTTCTATGAGTTCTGAATCATAGTTGATTTCATCATAACCATCTCCATTATAACTTAATTCACTAGTATCATGCTCAACACTTTCACAATTTCCGTCTGTAGATGAATTCTGACTTTCAGCACTTTCACTGATTACACTTTCGGTATACTGCGTATTTACTTCACTATCATCAGTTAACATTTCCTTTTCACTAAAACTTTTATCATTTTCTTCTGTTTCAATTTCTGCTTCTTCACTAAACACATTGCTTACATCTTCACTTTGAACACTTATATTTTCTTCCATGATCATTTTTTCCTTTTTGTCACTAATACTTTCTTTAGTATTGATACTTTCTTCCTCTTCTTTAGCAGACACACTAATTTGACTTTTTTCCAATTCACCACATGTGTCACTTTTCTTTTCAATTAACTTGTTTCCCTCATCAGTGGAATGTCCATCATCTTTTTTCTCTGAGAAAGCTTCAATTTGTATTTCACTTTCATTTTGACACATTACTTTTTCAGATAATTCACTTTCATCTACACACGAAAATCTATCATTGTCAATTATATCCTGAACATCTGTGTCAAAATCTACAACTGCATTTTTGTAAGCTGTGTTTTCGTTTCTGGCCTTGCTGAATTGAAGTTCATCTATTGAGATATCTTGTAGTGGTTCAAGCTCAACATCCGTTATATCATCAATGTAATCATTTACTTCATCATTGCTATTTTTTCTCTTCGGAAATATCGGCACTACTGACATCTTCTAAGTCGCTATAAGCGGCAGTACATGTCGTACCTCTAGATATACTTGAAGGTTGAAATGAATGAGGTAGCTCATCGCTGCTTATATCTTCCACACTACTATAAGGAATGGTATGTTCCGCATCATTTTGCCTTTTACATATGGATACTAAATTTTCAGAATCACAAGAGTGACTAGGCATTTGTACTTCACTAGATAAATCCGGTCTTGTCACATATTTTGACATCGGTGTACTGTACAATAATTCCCTCGCTACATCTGTGTCAACTCCATGTAGTTTTATCAAATGTATTCGAAGATAGTCTCTTCTAATAGTATTCCCGTTGCATCCAAGTTTCGGACATTTAAAATATTGTAGTGCAACACCGTGTTTCTCTTTAATATGTCTGATCAAGTTTCGTTTCAACGTATACTTTTTTGTGCAAGTATCACACTCGTACATTTTTAAACATAAGAAATGAAATTCCACAATTTATCTGTACAAAATGGACTGTTTTCACTGACCGCACAACTATAAATGAACGATAAATATCTTTGTCACAAAATTCTTGCTTTGCACGTGCATTTCATGGACAGGGTTTCTTCTACATTATTGCTCCAACTTTCGCGCCAACGCATGTTTACTTAACACTATTTGCTCCGATTTTCGCGCCAAAAAACAAACAATGAAAAAGGCGTTTACACTTTAGTTTTTTTGTTGTAGTTTTGCAGTAATTCCAACTCAAAAAAATATAATTAGACACATAAAAAAACACATTAAATTCTTATGATATACACATATCTATCACACCTAGTACTCTACTGTACATAATATATTAAGTATTTGCTCCAACACACGCGGTCTATACTAGTAATTACATTTCGTTTAAACAGTCTTTAATACGCTGTTTTGCAACATTTGCAGCCTTTCGCACCTTTTTTGGTGACATGTGATCATCTTGGTCCTTCACATGACCAGATTCTGCGGGATTAATCACTTTCGCTGTTTCGATGGGATACAATAGACATAATGGTCTACCTAAAACTTTTCCAGATGCTGTCTGAACCTTTGCAGATCGAGTAACTCCATCTGCACTATTGATAAGCTCACTTATCTTACCTAACCTCCAACTTCCTCTCGGAATATTGTCTTTGATTAAAATTATGTCACTAACACAAGCAGTATATTTTGTTTTGTACTTCCCTTGTTTCAGTAATGTTTGTGTTCTTTCCCGAAGACTGGACAAATATTCATCACGCCAAATTTTCCAGAAAGTATCAAGTAATTTTTGCCCCTTTTTCCAGATTTGAAGTAATTTGTCAGCAGAACTATCACATACTTTAAGATCTGGGTCACTTTGAGATAGCTCACATTCGGGAATTCCAGTTTTAGGATTGAGGCATGTAAAATGCGCGGGTGTAAGTGTTAGGTTAGAATTTATATCGTCTCCGACGTAAACCAACGGGCGGAAATTCACAACTGCTTCCGTTTCTTTCAGTATTGTTTGGAGTTGATCTGTATTCATCAACATTTTCCCAATTGCCTTTCGAAGTGACCGTTTGGTTATACCAACTAATCTCTCATAAAATCCGCCCATCCATGGGGCTCTTTCAGTGATAAATCGCCATTTTATGCCTGTACTAGAACTGTAAGTTTGAATATCTTCACTCTGCACAATATCACTCCACACAATTTCTGTTGTTTGGCTGGCTAATTTGAAGTGCAAAGCATTATCGCTAATAACTTCACACGGAGTTCCTCTGCAAGCAATGAATCATCGTAAACAATTCAAGAATGAGATAGTTGACATGTTTGGGATCATTTCAAGATGTACAGCGCGAGTAACCATACATGTGAATAAACATACCCACACTTTATCGATCGTTTTATTTTCTTTGATATAAAGTGGGCCTAAGTAGTCGAGACCCACATATGTAAATGGAGTAGATTTTGAAACACGTGAATGGGGAAGGGGAGCCATCGGTGGCATCTTGTATGGTCCACTATCATGTCGACGACAAAGTAAACACATGTTTATTATTTTTCGTACAGTTGCTCTTCCATGTGGCACCCAATATCTGTATCTGAGTCTACTCAACGTCTGAGAAACACCACTATGGAGCAAATGTTTGTGCTCATTTTCTATGACCAACTCAGTGAATCGGTCATTCCGAGGTAAAAGTAATGGAACTCTCGCTGACTCAGTTAATGATGAATTTTCCAGACGCCCTTTACATCTCAACAATCCATCATCATCAATGTAAACTCCAAGTTGAATCTGTAGATTGCACCTTTTATTTATTTGAAGTGACTCAAATACATCACCAAATGCTTTGTGTTGCACATACGAAATCCAAATTTTTTCAGCTTCACTCAGTTCTGATGACGTGATATCGCTTGAATCAAACTTTTCACCTTTCAGTTTTCTGAGAAAACGCTTAACTAAGGTAGTCACTCGCAATAATTTTGTCACAGTTGAGTAACGCTGATAATCAATTCCAAATGGAGCAGCTTTTGGGAAATCGTGCTGGTTTGCTCCTTCTATTTCAGCAGACACACTTGCATTTTCACACACTTTTGTTGATTTAACTTCTGTTTCAAACTGTTTCGAAACAAACTCGTTTTCTGTCCTATCGTTTCTATCTACCGGCCAATCAGAAATATTGTTAAATAACCATTCAGGTCCGTGCCACCAAAGTTCATGTTTGAGTAGTTTTTCAATTGAACAACCTCGACTTGCAAGATCGGCCGGGTTACTATTTGACTCAACATGATGAAGTTGCACATCTGCGTGAGTTTTTATTTCCAACACTCTATTTCTTACAAACACTGATAATTGTTTTATTGATGATATCCACTGAAGTGTACACTGTGAGTCTGTAAACAAATGAGTTTCATGTATTGGAGTTTGTAATTGTCCACGCACGAAATTAAGACACCTTACTCCTATTAGTACTGCCATAAGTTCTAGTCGCGGAATGCTAACAGATGCTATTGGAGCAAGACGAGTCTTTGAAAATATCAAGTCGATTTTTCTTTCAGTTTCTCCGATTTGCAGCAAGTAGATCGTAGCTGCGTAAGCTTTTCCGGAGGCATCACAAAAACACACAAGAACATTTTTTCTTGTTTTATTCTCGCCTAGTACAATACACCTTTGTATTTCATGCTGAGAAATAGAATTGATGTCTTCCTAAATACATTTCCAAGTTTTCTCATCTACATCATCAAGATTTTGATCCCATTCTAACTGTTTCTTCCAAAGTGACTGGAGTAGTAACTTTCCTCTTAATGTAACTGGAGAATAGAGTCCAAGTGGATCAAACACGGATGAAATTTGTTTAAGAACAACACGTTTTGTTATTTTCTCCGTATCTTGAAAATTAAGATGTCGTAATCTAATGGAATCTGATTGTGGGTTCCACGTAAGACCAAGCACTTTTATTTCATTCCCATTTGTTTTATCTTCAGATGGTATATTTTCTAGTAATTTTTCACTATTTGACGCCCATTCACGTAAATTCATACTTGCATCCCGAAATATTTTCTTTGAAGTAACATATAGCGACCTTGCTTCAGCAACTGTTTCGATTCCTGTAACCACATTATCCATATATATATATATCTTTTTAATTGATTTGCTATATCGGTGTTGTAACACTCCAAATGATGATTAATGGTAGCTCCTAATAAAAAAGGGCTAGAAATAACACCAAAAGGTACTCTACAGAATCGAAATTCTTGTATCCTTTCTTGATTCATTGAAGGTGATTTGACATCTTTAAACCAAAGAAATCGCGTAACATCTCTCTGACTTTCTTGTAAACCGATTTGAAGGAATGCCTTCTCAATGTCAGACACAATGCCTATAGTATGAAGTCTGAATCGTAGAAGAGTTCCACACAAATCATTTAAAAGCACAGGTCCTCTGTACAAGCATTCATTTAAACTCATGTTTTCAGTGCTGGTTTTAGCAGAGGCATCGTATACCACCCTTAATTTGGTGCTTGCATTATTCAGCTTTATAACGGGATGATGAGGCAAGTAATGAAGAACACCATCTTTTTGAAACCTATCAACCTTCTCTATCACCCCCTTTGCTAATTGATCCTGTATGACAGAATCATATTTTTTCAAAACATCTGGTTTATCATGTAGCCGTGTGATCAACGATTTTAAGCGTCCAGCAGCAAGTGGACGGTTATCTGGAAGATTTGGGCTTCCGTCTCTCCAGGGCCACGTTTCAAAATACCTGTTATTTTTGAACGTCAACGTATCCCTAAAGTTTTGCATTGCTTGTTGATCTTCAGAAACTGTTAGGTTTTCTGTCACACCAATTGATTCGAAGTTCCAGAAATCTTGAAGGTCAGGCTTGGTCGGAATTGAATCATCTATGTCTGTAAATATTTCAGATTTTGACATGTTGTTGCCATGAGTTAGAATCAGCATGTTAACATTAGTGGTATCTTCGTCAGTTTCACCTGTTCTACCAGTCAAAATCCAACCAAGTTTTGATGATAGTAAGTATAAACCCTTTTGGACCTCTATCTTGTGACCTAAAATGATGTCAAGATAATAATCATTTCCAAGAAGGAGTTCAACTGTGTCCTTTTGAATCTCTGAAGGAACCGTATCCGCTAAGGTTAGGTTCTTCACTAAGTCGTCAAATTCTTTCTTGTCGGATATTTGAACTGGCTTTCTCTGAATACTGCCAGTGATATTTGGTACAATGTTTGCTGTTATCGTCAAATTTTGTCCATCCTTAAGACAAAGGTTCAACTTTGTTGAGACAGTTTTGATCAACTTTGGTTTGTCACTTCCAAATGTTACGAGTTGGATTTCTTGTTCACGCTCCTTTTTGAGCCCCAAAGATTTAGCAAGTCGTTCTGTTATAAAGGTTCTTTGTGAACCTGAGTCAAGGAGAATTCTAACATTTCTTTCAATTTGACCTGAAGTGTCTTTTACCACGGTTAGTGCTGTTTGCATTAACACAATTTCATTTGATGATAACAGGGCATTTTCTTTTGTTTTGCAATCACTTGTTTCTTCTGTAGATGGTTCCACAGTTTCGTTTGACACATTAGCACTTTCCCTCAGCACAGATGTTTGAAACTTTTTAGGACATAGACTTCTGTGGTGAACGTTAAGTTGATGACAATAAACACAACTTTTTTTACTTTTACATTCGGTTGACATATGTCCCTCTTTTAAGCACTTGTAACAGCTTCCTTTAAGTTGTGCTTTCCTTTGTTCAATATTTTTATACCTCGGGCATTCATCACTCCAGTGATCCTTGCTGCAAAATCTACATCTCTTAGAATACGGCCTGTTACTTTTCTTTTCACTTGCTACTAAAGCTCCAGTAGTGATTTTAGGTAATGCTGGATTCCTAGAGTCCTTATTAAAAGTATTACATTGTACCATATTTTGGAGCTTGAAATCTTGAAACGTTATTTTCGTGATTCACTGACGAAACAATAGGTTTGCTTTTCTCCGATTTTTCTCTGGATACTATGTACTGTCGGAGAAGATCACGCAGTTTGTTAATTGTCCATTTATTATCAGTCCCTTTAAGAATTTCTAGCTGCAATAGGACGTCACTTGGTAATTTACTCCGAATCATAGAAATGAACACATGTTGATCTAAATTCTCATGAAGCACTTGTAGACTGCGAAGATGTCGTTCAACTTTGTCATTAAAGAAACGTAAACTCTCTGTTGTGTTTTAGGTGGAAATATATTCAACAGCCCCTTATAATGAAGGTCAATGATTTCTTGTTTGTCACCGTATCTATCTTTTAGAATTTTCACAGCTACCGCATAATTTTCATTAGACAAAGAAAGTCCAGCTATTGCACTCCTTGCTTCTCCTGTTAATTTTCCCTTCAAGTAATTAAATTGATCAACGTCTGAAATCCTATCATTATTGTGCACCGCGCTTTCGAACGAGTCCCAAAACTCAACCCATTGTAATCGATTCCCACTGAAAGAAGTCATTTCAAGTTTTGGTAGCTTTACCGAATGAGCACGCTTGGTCACCTGATCACTTTGCTTTTCGAAAAATTCTTGTTGCAACAGCATTTGAGCTTCACTTCTTTGTTGTTGTTGTTCAAAAAAATCCTGTTGCATTTTCATTTGCATGTCACACATCTTTTGAACAATGTTTTCACCTGTATCATGTACAGTCGCGTCACTCACTTTATACAACATTGTTTCCTTCAGAAAATCATTTAGATTCTGAAGCTTACACTCCATTGACCAAGCTTTATCACATAAGTCTGAGTCATTTTTTATAATACTCTCTGTTAAATCACTATCAGAATCTCCTAGCTCCTGCGCTAATTTTTCCGACTGAATGTTAAGTTTCTCAATGTAAATATTGATCTTGTATTTACATTCAATCACCTTCTGTCGTAAGATAGTGCAATCTTCAGGAGACAGGTAGTCAGTCTCTGTATCTATCAGCGTTGAGCCATGTTGGATTTCTCTATCTAATGTATTGAAAAACCGTGTTCGAACTCCCTTCGTGTACTGAAGGTTACTTTTAGCCATGTTTCATAGGTTTACTTTCAACGTTACAATAAAAATTTCGTAAGAGGAATAAATGCATAAGCGAAATACCTTTCTTTTAGCTCAGCTTTCACTATTTTAAACATAATGTTCCCGGGTTCCGGCACCAATTAATGTGGCAGAGTTTTCAAAACACCTTTTTTTTACACTTTTACACTTTTAATTTTCCACCACATTAGAATAGAAGAAGAGAACGAACGTTTAAATCCACATCTTTTATTTTCTATTTGTTCACATTTTAGGTTGTATCACTACTTTACTATATTCTATAATGTCCAGCAACATACAAATCAGAGCATATATTTATACCAAAATTGTTATCACCAAAAAAGTATGAAAATCATGATTTGGAGTAAACCTAAAGAGTAATGTTTTCCCGCCTTAACTATATGGAGCGAGATTGTTATATAAGAAACATTTGGAGCAATTTAGAATTATGGAGCATGTCAATATGAACACAAATAGGAGCATAAATATGTTAAATCAACGAGTATTTCGTGGAATTCACGACAAATGTAAACCTGGAAGATACTTAGTTCTTGACGACGATTGTATAGTTTGGGAACACTGGTTGGAGTGTTACCACTTTAATGTTCAAAATGGCTTTGATATCCACAAAAAGTTAAGTGAAGACCACTTCACACTTACTCCTGCATCCAAAATGAGAAACAAATTAGCTATTGATGTACTTGATAGAAACATGCTTTTTCTTATGAAAAGTTACCAAGCAACAATTCAGAATCCCGAACGCCTTCAATCATCTGTGAAACTTTTGGAAAAAACATCAATTCTTACAGACATTTTTTGCAATACCAACCAAACCATATCCTGTACTTCCGACAAAAAAAATCCAATACTTAAGGGGAATCCTTCAATTTTTCAACGACTGGGAGAAACAGATTTCGGAGTCGGTGCTATACAAAGATACTAAAAATCTCATAACAAGGGAGACCAGAGATGACATTCACTCATCTGTCATGGGATTTATCTCTTTGTGTGAACTTCTGTTGGGAAAAGGAAACACAATCAATCCTGGATATATAAATTCTGACTTAGTTGAAAACTTATTTTGTCAGCAACGAGGAATAAGAAATGGTGCAAATACAAATCCTACACTTGCACAATATCGACCTGCAAACACCGCTATCATTTTGGGACAATGTAGTGTGTCAAACAAAAGCAATTCTGGACAAATAACATCTTTCTTTAATGGAAGTACACCAGGCCCACTGAATACTACCAGAAACAAATGTAACACAGAACAAAGAAGATCAATTAAACTGTAGATGTAAATAACATCATCAAAGTTCCTGACACTTGTTTAAATCCAATTCTTAACATGACATTATTTTGCACTTGTGAAAGCCGTGGACAGCGGATGCTTTGAATGTACTGAAGTCGGGGGGGGGGGGGGGGGGGGGGGGGGGGGGGGGGGGGGGTTTGTTTTTTTTTTTTTTTTTTTTTTTTTTTTTTTTTTTTTTTTTTTTGGGTTTTTTTTTTTTTTTTTTTTTTTTTTTTTTTTTTTTTTTTTTTTTTTTTTTTTTTTTTTTTTTTTTTTTTTTTTTTTTTTTTTTTTTTTTTTTTTTTTTTTTTTTTTTTTTTTTTGTTTTTTTTTTGTGTTTGTGGGGGGTTGGGTGGGTGGGTGGGGGGGTGTGGTTGTGTGTTGTGTTTGTTGGTGTGGGGGGGGTGGTTGTGGGGGGGGGTTTTTTTTTGGGGTGTTTTTTTTTTTTTTTTTTTTTTTTTTCCTTTTAATGGCAAAGGAGCGAACCCAGTTAATGATGTGATGCTTTCCGTCTTATTACAATAATTGTGAAAAGGTAATTGTATAACATGTAATGCGTGTATTGTGTAGGTGTTGGCTTTGTATATAATAAGCATGTTTTTAAATGGCTTATTATGTATTTATTGTAGTTGCAATGTGTGCTCTGTATGACAACTGTTACATTCCGACTAATGTATGCGATATTCTGAGCCATTTGCATTAGCCAATGCCAAAATAATAAAGTTGAGCCCCATCCTTAACCTGAAACGAGTTCAGTTTGTTGTGATTTGTAACATATGCACTTAAACATAAAAAAATCCTTATCATTATAGTACAACTGAGTTTTGCAGCAGAAACTGTGAGTTTTCAACTTGTAGGCAGTGTCTTATTATGGAATTTTTCATGGTGTTAATACAGGGTGTCAGTGTATAGTATCGTATATTACGGCTTTATCGGTACCGGTTTCCCATATGACCAACGCCCCCAGAAGAGATTAGTTATTTTAGGTTTCGGAGGATAATGCGTCCTGATTCCAGACACCACTGCTTCTTATACATGCCAGGTGTATAGCACTCATACATGGGACCTTGGTTTTAGTGTAATCTGAAAGACTGTTAGTAATTTTAGTTGGTCAGCCCCAAGAATTGAACCTGCTACCCCGAGATTACAAGTCTCGTGCTCTACCTATTGAGCTATCCGGGCTGAAAGTGGGGTGTCAGTGTTAACGGCTAAATCAATTTAAATAGTGAACATGAAGTGTTTTCGGCAAAGTCAATTACAGTACCACAATAGATCAAAAGAGGTGCGAGGAAAGGTGTTAACAGATGTGACAACTAGGTGCAAATATGGTATGTCAATGTCAATGAAGTTTGTTCAATAATAATAAAAGTATTTTAACATGTTGCAACAATTCTTTAAATTTATATCTAAAAAAGCACCTTAAATCAACTTAGGCAAAAACACTTCCAGTTCACTTTATAAATTCAGATAGCCGAAACTGCAGTTAGCCGAAACACTAAAGCTTAGAATTCGTTAAAACACATAGCATACTTTAAAAGATGTGTTTTTCCTGTTCCACATTGACCAGTAATGATTATGTTATGGCCAGACAATGCAAGATCCTTTACACGATCACAATCAGACATGTTGTGTATAAAAATGTAAACGTGAGTTTTATTTACGTTTTACTAATTCACCGGATGTAACATTCGCCGCAAATAATCATGCGCAGAATTTTATATCCGGTTCGATTTTAGGAAATGTTTTAAACCGAACCATTCTATTCGGGAAATGTTTATACCTATCCATTCCATTCACTGCGCTACTGATTTCCTTGAACAACAACAACCACGACATGGAGAATCGGATGTCGATATAATCTGTAAAAGTCCTTAAAATGTAACTAAAACATATTGTTAGGATTGAAAATTGACATTTGAAGTCATTAAAAACGGAGTTCAGCCGATTTTGTTAGCAGTCTTCAACGTTTGGCCGTAAATACTGCTTTTACGCTTGACCCAGAAAACGACGTTTCATTCCTGGTGTTTATATTTAGAATTTACTGAGGGGGCGTATAATGAGGGGGTGTACAGTAAACATTGATAATATTTCAGATTCCTGTGGTTATGTCAACAAAAATGGCGAGACAAGAAAAGGGGCAGTAACTGTGCAACAAGCAGAAATCGTATCGGGATCACGGGATCAGAACAAATATTTAAACAGTTCAAGCCAAACTTTTCTCAAGGCTATTAATTTTTCGGAGTTATATTTATATTAGACAGCTAATTTGAGACACATCTCAGCTAAGGAAAATCTTACCGTTTTGAGAGAGAAATCTGAGCTGAGATATAACTCAAGGTGAGAACGTTAGTGAAAGCCGGGCCTGAACTCTGGTTGCTATGGCAAGGAATAGGAAAAACTTAAAAAATCTTCTCTATAACCACAGGTCCTAGAGCCTAAATATTTAGCATGTGGCATTGTCTAGTAGACCTCTACCAAGATTGTTCAAATTATGAACCCCGGGTCAAAATTGACCCCGCCCGGGGGTCACTTGGTTTTACATAGGCTTATATGGGAAAACCTTTAAAAATCTTCTTCTCTGAAACCACAAGGCCTAGAGCTTAGATATTTAGCACGTAGCATTGTCTAGTTGACCTCTACCAAAATTGTTCAAATCATGACATCTAGTCAAAATTACCCCTTCCCGGGAAAAGGGAGGGGAGTCACTTGATTTCACATAGCCTTATATAGGGAAAACTTTAAAAAAACAAGGCCGACAGGCAAATAATAGACATTTGAAATGTTACTTAGCATTGTGCAGAGGACCTCTACGAATTATGTTAGAATCATGACCCATATTATTATAGCCAATGGTAGTCAGGTGAGCGATATAGGGCTATCATGGCCCTCCTGTAACGATAGTGGCATAGTGGGCCAACCTGCGTGAAAGGAATACGTTTTTGTTGACATTGTTGGTGGTTAATTTAGTCCTTTACAAAACTAAACTGCACAATAGAATCTTAATATCAATCGGTCAGTCTTCAAACTATAAGGTGAGATTTTAATTGAAAGCTGTTTATCGAAAATGGTGTACGTTTATATATATATATAATGACGAGTCCGCGCATTTTGTCTCATAGATGTTATGTTAGGATAGAAATAATAAACTTTTAAGTGATTGTCATCGTCTGTCGTTCTGATACCGAGCGGTCTTTGTGGTTAATAACAGTACATCCGAACACTAAATCGTTGTTTGTTTTACAATGAACAACATTTTAAGAGACACTTCTTGATGTAGAACTAAATTACTTCAAAAGCCTAGATAACATTATCGAACCATAAATAATGTGTACAGTGAACCTGGAATGATATATAAATACAATTTTGAAGAACAGTACATTTCAGCACAGACACTCAATATAGAATCCTTTTGTAATAATGCTATACACATGACAATGCTACAAACCAATTATCTAAGTTTTAGGCCTCGTGGTTTCAAAGATTTTGAAAGTTTACACTATAAAAGCATATGTTAAATGAGGAAGAAACCCAGGTAGGGTCAATTTTGACCGGGGGTCATGATTTGAACATTTTTTTGTAGAAATCAATTGGGCTAAATATCTAGGCTCTAGACCTTCTGATATCAGAGATTTTATAAAGGTTTTTCCTATAAACGCAAGAATAAAAAAATCGTATTACTCCCGTCCGTCATGATTTGAACAATCTTGAGAGAGGTCCCCTAGGTATTGCTACAAGCTAAATATCTCATCTTTAGGCCTTATGATGTAAGAAGAAAATATGTCTTTCTATGTAAAATCAAGTGACAGCCCGGACGGTGACCTTTGACCCGGGGATAATGATTTAAACAGTCGCTGTAGAGGTCCATTGGACAATACTGCATGCCAAATGCTCTTGGGCTTTCGGTTTTTAAAAATATTTTATTTTTTTCCCTCTCTGTTGCCATACTTTCTGCATGGAATGGAATTACTTCAACAACAGTAATAGAACTTCATGACTGTAAGAAACGTCTTAGCTCAGTCAACATTGGTCAAGTGGTTTTAGAGTATAATTATGGTGTTTAAAGAAAAAGGCAAACGGATGAACAAGCGAATCAGAATCGAATTACAGTGCCCTGTAATATTAAAGGACGAATGCAACACATTCGGCAAATTCAATTCAATCAGTTCCTTATCCTGATAGTGTACAAGCGAAAAGGTTGACATTTTATACCTTGGCTGAATTATGATAATAATCTCTATTCAACCGAGTTAATTTACTACCGTGGCATAAATCAGTTTTGTGTTTACAGATTTTCCTTTCGTTGACTTTATGGTCTATGTCAAGTTGATTTGATCCCTTTAAAACTGTCGGGTATCTATATATGGCACCTTTAAATAATTAGAAGGCACTTCTCTGTCAGTTTTATATTTATTTTTCAGACAAAGTGATTACATAGTAAACATGTCAATAACCACATAACAACTTGCACAAAGATAAAAACAGCTTATTCAATAATTAAAAAACAGCTACTGTAAGTCAAATATTTACTTCTCATCAAAATCAAACTATAACAGCTAATTTACTGACAAAACAAGCCACAAACTCTGTTGTTTCATATAATGATAGTGATGAAATTGTTTGAAACACCTCATCTCAGCATACAAAAGGCTACATGAGAAAATTCAAGGGTGAGATACATGTTAATTTCCGCCCAACCTGTTTTACTGCTGTTCTTGCTGTAGATCTAATACCTAATTTATTTCGAATTTGTCTGTTCGTACATAAATCAGCTACACATTAAAGTCATTTTTTCAGCTGTTGATTTCTCATTTGTTGTATTGTTTGTCGAAGACGATCGCATAAGATTAGTTGTTTTATAATCGAATAACAGTGCAAGTCGCTGAAAAATAAAACATACCAAAGTGACATTGGCGCAAGAGAAAACAATGCAAAATACCTTTGTATAAAGGTAATATGAACTCCAGAAAACAATAATGAAAAGAAATGTGAAAGCACGAATTTATATCGGCAGAGCGTTAGAATAACGTATCGCAAAAAAATAACTACTAGTACTGATTGCATAATACAGCTTTAGAGCGAGCGAGCAGATTTAAATATGGAATAATAGAAAGATCTGTCAAATAAAAGGCAGATGTTTTACTATGACACAAATAAGTCCAAACCTGTAAAATACACATTATACACAGCAGCGGATTTCACATTTACCCTATGTTTTAAACAAAATTTGCTCACTAGAATGCGGTTATCTATTCTAACGGTATTTATTTTTCTTTTCCAATTATGACATCGCCAACTTTCTTGATTCCCGAAATGGGACCTTTGAGAATATTAAATCCAACAATGAAAGGAGCTGCAGCAACACCAGCTAACGGTCCATGTTCTTTTCCAAAATCGTTAGCCTTGTCCAGACCTGAAACAAAATGAAATCATTTGATAAAGCTGCGCGCCTTCAGATGTCGGTAAAAAAATAAGGTTTTACACTAGTCAACTTGATTTAGACAGAATTGACAAACAAAAATGGTTTCGGGTAACAATTGCTCTGACGTTGCTAACGTTGACATAACCATGTAGCTTAGTGTTGCTGTCAAATCTAACTCGCCAAAATTTTCAATATACTTTTTCGTAAACCTTTGTTTGTTTTTACTTGTGTTGTTGATTCTAGAATTGTTTTTGCATTTTAATATTTCACATGAAACTGTTTATTTTCACAACAGGTTAAGCTTGAACTGAATGTTCGACGTACCAACAGTCAAAGTTGGAACTTTATTTTTTTATAAAATCTGAGAGCGAGCAGCTGTAATAGATCTTATCATCCGGAAACGAAGAGTTTAACGTCTTCCTACCCAACGATATCGTCATTCCAATAACCAGTATATTTCAAAGAAATAATTAGTTAAAAACTGATTAAATCAACAAAAATAATATATTTATACATTGGCTACGAAAACTATCAATCATAGAATATATAATATTATGTCACTATTTGTAATTGTGTTTATTTTAAAACTAGTCCATTTCCCAATGTGTTACGTACAAGAATATGTTCAAATGTTTGTTTACAGCATATATGCTTTAGAAATCACGGAATGCATACCCTTGCCTGCTCCATAAACAAGTCCCCCAGCTGCTGCCGCAGGTACCCATAACGGAGATGTCCCAACTGTCGCAGCTGTCCTAATGACTTCCCTTTCATCAGAGTCATCCATCTTTATCACTCTTATAATGTAACTGTAAAATCGACATATTTCCCTTTAGTACACACGATGCAAATAAAGCAACATTTTATGATGAAATTCGCAAAATTACTGTAAAATAATTTTATTCTAATATAAACATATAGTGTAGCGGTGCAATCATTCCTTTTACATTTATGATTTAGTATATATTTCTCATTTTGAAGAAAATCACTAATTTAAAGGGTCAGCTTAATACTGATCGTTCACAGGTTCCAAGGAAAAGGTAAATTTCTCCAAAATGACATACACAATCATAAATGTAAAACTAATAGCTCGAATCAACAGCGTGTAAAATATACATAAATGCGTTCGCCACAACGTTGCGAATTGACACAATTTCAGTTTGAGCGCATCTATTAAATTCGATCTTTTACACATATTACCGTGCAGAAAAAAAACTTCCCCCAAAATAATAATCGAAAGTAAAATAGCATACTAACACTGCAGAGCTTCCGTCGGTCATTAAAGGTGATTTATAATGTTAATATGGATAATTTTACTATAGGTTAACGGAAATGTGTCAAAAACTTTAAGAGTTCATAGCATGCATTTCAAAGTTCATTTAAAACGTTTCTAACGGTTATTCACTGGTAAATTAATTTTTTAAAGGTCCATTACTACCACCAAATCGAATTTTGTTTTAAGTTTGGATATTGTAACAGGGAAATACGGTTTGAAACTTGGTTCTAAAACTTTACAATAGCCGTGGAATATTTCCCCGTTTGAAATACTGCTGCAGAAAAACGTGTGAATGTTTGTGTATTTCCTTAGATTGACCTTGGTGGTCTTTTTGTCCTACTTTCGCTTTATTTAGTGTTGTAAACAGTAAGAAATCTACTTTGCACATCATTGGAGGTTAATTCAATTATAATTCAAAATAGGCATGCTTATCTATGTACAACCTATTTACAGCCTCTCTCTGGGAGATTTCTGGAAAATTACAAACTTTTAAGATATTTGAAAACGGGAAAACCTACTTTCGTTTTTGAAAAAGCCAAAAATAATTTATTAATTCTTTTGTTACGTTCAAATTTTCAACACATGGTCACATTCAATGCAGTATGTATTTTTTCCTTCTGAGAAGAAGCCCGTATACGATTCCAGATTTAAAAGAAAATTCAATTTGATGTTAGTGATGGACCTTTAATATCGTTTTTGTTGTTGTTAACAAACAGTAAAATATTTGTTACATTTAAATATAATGAACACTTCGTGGAGTGTTTTTATACAACAAAATTGTCATATATGTAAATTTACGTTCTCGGGTATTGTTTCATTTCCGACGCGTTTTAAATGTTTAATTAAATTTTACGACAAAACAGAAAAATATGCCAGATATCGTTTTCAACTATCTATAAATAAATATTGCTTAGTCTCTGAAATTGATCAGTTATTTAACAAATGGCATAATCTTTACTTTGTCCATTATTTTGTCGCACATGCGATGTTTCTTGATTTCTTTACTCGTTACAGACTATAGCTTTAAATCGTTTTCTGTGTCCGAAATATTTCTCCCAAAGTTTTACGATTACGTTGAACTTCTATGCATATACACATATAATACCATAACGCATTATTGGTTTATATGATTATATTGTACTATTATTTCAAGAAGGAGCTTTTTTCGGAGTTAATGTCAAAGATCTTTACGCAACAGTAAGCGACATCAGTTTCTTGCGACGAGTCAACGCTTTATAATTTGTTAGCATATAATTTAAAAATACGGAACCACTTTGAGGTATTTATACTGGAATCTTTTTATTTGACGATTCATTCTAAAATGTGTTTTTTTCTGACTTTGAAAAACCAAGTTTGAGAGCGAGCAGATTTAACGCCTTAATCAGATTATTTTAAATACTAGGTAAAAAAGATGCATCGAATGACAAACTTCTTAATACATATACATTGTATAGTCATGTAGTCAGCATACTGCAACCTGATCGTCTATGTAGTATGCAATATTAGAGAAAACATAGTCTGTACACAACAGCAAATCGCTCATTGGCTTCTTCTTTTAAGAAGCCACTTGTTTTCCAAATCTTGATGACTAATGGTCTGATTGTGCAATATAGAGGCAAGCACTGCAATTAGATTGTTTTCTCAAAACTTTTATTATACAAATGAGCTAGATATGTGCGAAAAAGCAAATTAATGCACTTTTTCATATTAACATACTTCGAAAAATGTTTCGTACGCCTACAAAACTACCCTTCACAGTAGTTCGCTATACATCAAAGATTATGAAACAGTCTACCGACCTATAGCTTGATTATGATTCCGTTTAAATAATTCATGTTTTATCAAAGTTTCAGCTGAATCTTGACCTGCTGGCTCTCAGAAGTTGGTGGAAAAGAACAAGGTTCTTCGAACTAACCTAATTATCATATTTTAGAACGAATTGTCAGATAAAAAGATTCTAGCATAAATTCCTGTAACTATTTCTATATTTTTTGAAAGTATACGCAACCAAACTTTAAAACGTTATAAATTCCAATATGAACATATAGTATACCGAGTCCGCCAACATTTTCAAATATTTTCTCCAATCGCTATGCAGATATTTACTTGTATTGCTGATTCTATCCATTACCTTTGCATTTTATATTTTATAATATTATTTTGGAGAAATATCATGCAATTCGTAGAACCTGATTTTTGCACCAACATGATTTTGAGTACATGATATAGTATTCACTTTTGTTCTTTGAGAAGTTATCTGCATAACGTCGTTGATCCCATACTATGTATAAATTTCAATTTTAGAGTATAATATACAAGGAAAACTGTGATACTACGTATCACAGCGGGCCTAGAAACAAAGCTTCCATGTAGATATCTTGAAATGGGAGATGCAAATTAACTTTACAGACTTTATAACAGAAACAGAATAAATTTATATTCTAGGCACGTGTAAAGCAAATAATTGACTAATATTTATTTGGCCATAAATTCTAAAATATATTTTGTTCAGAGATTTTGAAAAACATAATTTTTTCATTAATAATCTGACAGCGAGCAGTTGTAATGTTTTGAGAAAACAATCAGCTTGCTATAGGCTACGCTCCTTTACTTTATTGCGGGCCATAGTTGGAAAATGTAACATGTAAGTGAAGTACTGTATAGTTCTTTGAACAAAATGTTATGAAATGAATGAAAATCGCCTAGGAAGGTACAATAAAGAATGGGTAAAACCAATGTTCGTTGTGCAGCTTTAAAATTGTCAAAAAAATGATGTTTCTATCTTTTATCCATGTAAACGTCAAATCATTTTATATGCATATGTAACGTCTAATAAGTAGTAAAAAGTTTTTATTGTAAAGCGAACGATTAGATGTCTGATTCCGCTCCTTTAACCAATATTTACTGGAAATTGCAGTTTAGTGGCAATCCTTCCATTTATTTTTTAGAATAATGTGTTGATGAACTAATAATAAACGCTAATTAAATGAGACAATATTTGAAATTATATTTCACCTGCGAATTTTGTTAATAACAGATGGCTAGCTTGATAACGTTGGTAGTTATTGTAGGTACAACAGCAATTGATTAGACTGAAGCAAGGATTTGTCTGTGTATACAATATAATTATATTCATTAACAAAATTAAGGAGCTTTAATATTTCAAACCATTATCATGTTCTTTACTTTAAGCATAAAAATCATCAAAGATCAGAAGCAATGTAAAACACACAGCTTTTTTATCAAACATTAATGTTGAATTCAGTGTA
Source organism: Saxidomus purpurata (assembly GCA_022818135.1). NCBI lineage: Eukaryota > Metazoa > Mollusca > Bivalvia > Venerida > Veneridae > Saxidomus > Saxidomus purpurata. The sequence continues at coordinate 14,093,120 of JAFMSR010000007.1, forward strand.
AATAAGAAATATAGCAACGTACCTTAATAGTTTGCAGTCAGACTAACACCCCGGGACTGACGAAGCTTGCGCACAGAGCTCTTAAATACACGGAGGCAAATAGACAATTCATGTCTTGATTTGTTTGTACTATGGCTTGCGTTATCTCGTAAGATTTTCCTAGAGCTCATTATCCTTTTTTTCGGAGAATTTCTAAAGATAGATGATATGATTTACGAACGTAATCTCCGAATTTATTGCATATGTGGCTGTGGTAAATATTGTCATTAGAGATGAAACAAACTACTTCATAGTACTTTCTCTCCATGGGCTTTTAAATTAAGTTGTAATTTTCTCACATATATTTGAGTCAACGCTCTGAATTCACTGAAAATGTTCAGTCAGGTTATTGTAAGGATTGGCACTTTCATGTAGCAGAGGATTTGTTTGAATAAAGTTTGAAGTGGAACATGATTTGAGGTAACATCATTGTTGTGCAATGTAAGCAATGTTAGACGATGCGATTCTTCCGTGGTCAAGTGATTAGAGAAGCTGACCTATAACCTCTCATTGATTCAGAGTTTGGGTTCGAGCCGCGCTACCGTCCAGTGTCTTTATGTGAATATGTTTGAAGTTTCTTACGAAGGATAAGGTTCTAGTACTGGTCTTTTACAGGAATCTGTCTGCCTTTAAAGTCCCAGGACCAAAAGTACAAGTAGCTCTCATTTTACCCAGAAAGATGTCTTACCGGCAGAAATGACCTTTACTTGTACCTAAAACATTCATTTTGCTTTTTGTATAAATTTTGTCAGTAGATTAATGTTACTATATCAGTAAAAAGAGCCTGGGACTTTAATAAATGTAACTGATATGTATTTCCTCTGACTTAAATCTTTATACTAGACTTAATTAAGAATAAAAAGCAAAGCCGGATTAGTAAGGAAACCGTGTGTCCATACATAACTGAAATATTGTTGAATAGGTACTTTATGCATAAACAAATAAAACGAAAATATTTGCTACCAGATTAATGACAAAATCTACGGTATTTTTTAAAAGTTTAAGCTTATTTATTTTATATGGAGAAGCTGCCAATCATTGTACCACACAGTAACACGTTTAGACCAGCAATGAACTTTATTTTTTCAGACTTTATGACATTAATGCTAAAAAATATTTGTGCTAAGTTTCAAACAAATCTATACATTGGATGCATGCATATGTTGAATATGTTGTTGAATTTTCAGCTGTCCCAGCGTTTGTACGATGATTCAAGGTTAGTATAAGACAATCTGAAGTCCTTGTGAACCTCCATAAACCTTAAATATCTTTAAAAGTAAGGCATAATTTTCATTAAAATTGTGTACAACCTTCTAAAACAACCTACCAAATCTTACAGTAAAGAACAGAATTGTCCGTCAGTAAAAAAGTATACTTTGTATATACATTTAATACAAAATTTCAAGCCTTGGAGGAAGCTAAATGCACATGGGTTGGTGTAGTTAACAGAACAGCAAAAATCAGAAAATGCTTTTAATATAACTGTACATTCTGTAGCTCACAACTGCCCATTTTCAGTTTGATAAGAGGCCCAGACATGAAAATAACTTATACATGTAATTAAAATGTTATATTTTGTTTTCTCATTTGAGTTTAACAATTTTGATCACTAGAACTAATTTTATAGGACCACATACATTTTGTAAAATATCAGTGTCTTGTGGGAGCTATAAAACATGCATATATCCAAGGTTTTCACGGATTGCCTGAATGTTTTCAACTAAATCAAGTGTTAGACAATTAAATACATAGACCCACATGTACAAATTAAAATCTACATACATTCTTATTATGATAATATGAAATCAAACAAAGATTAAAATTAAGCAAAAGGGGCAGTGTACAGGGAAATAAGAGGTGATATATAAGATATTGAATATACAATATTTTATATTATCTTCAAGATGGGCCTCAAGTATTTATCCTTTGTTATTAAATTCTCGAGAACAGGTAAACGTTTACAGTAGTATCCAAGCAGAGTTTTTACAAGCACACCAGTAATACGTCTAGATCTATGCCCGTAAAGGATTGATTTACGACATAATTATGTTTTTCCTAGCTTGAAATTCATAAATTTAAACATTGCACCAAATGGGAAACATTCAACAAGTCAATCAAAAATTTTCAAATTTATACACAAATACTAAAAGTTATTCAGTGCACTGTGCACAATTTTATTGAAATGGCATTAATATTTTTAGAGATATTTAAGGTTTCTGGGGTTCACATGGAGCTTAAATTGCCTTTAATGAGTAAGATTTATTTGGATTTAACTATCAGTGGATGTTTCAAATCGGTTTGTATTTGGGCCTGTATGTAAACGTTCACGGGAAGTATAAACACTGATGGCTATATTAAGAGTCGTCACTTGAACTCCACCTGGACTCATACTCAGGAAAGGCTTCCTTAAGGGAACCTCAAGGACGCCTCATGTAAGGTGAACTCGAGTGACTAATTTGTATTCAAATTCAAGGTTCTAGGCGTCAATCACTGTAAAAAATCTTTACAAATGAATTATATAGTATGCGCTAAACGGTAAATGCTATACACGTACTACAGCGCGTTGGAATACAAATTAAAAACATGGCAAAAAATCTCGTTAGAGAGCTTGATTACGTATCCCGGATCTTACAGACATGTACTTTAAACGATATGAATTGTTTGCAAAGCAGAACACTTGGTGGGTAAAGTTTGCATATTGTCTCAGGCTAGCTTTGTCTTACTTTTTTTCAATTCGACACTCAGGACAGCTTTTCAAATCTATAAATGACCATCTTTTTTACTGAGACTAGCTAATAGAATCTCGCCTGACATTCGCGAGGCGCTTCCAACATTCTTACATAAAATATAAATTCCTTGTATAAAGAGTAATATCTAAATGGAGCTTGAATCCTCAGTCTGTTCCAGGATACAGTAGATTAATCACCTGATACCTTGATCACTGAGGCTACGGCCTAATTAAAACGTCAATACGTAAAGGGGTGGTTAGAGGGGAAAGCCAAGCTGGAACAAAGATAAAATAACTGACAATGTTCCCCTGTACAAATATTCAATATATTATAATGATTATTAGCATTTCAACTTGATGAAATCAGAAAAATAAAATGGAGATGACTAACAGTCCAACATGCGAACAAAGCATGGAAAGAGTTAAAACGGCCCTTGTTTGTCGATGGTCTTCCTTTTACAGGTGTTTCCATTATTCCTGAAAAGAGAACCTGTCCGCTCTATATCGTTTTACTGCATGGCCCAGTTGCAGTATAACTTCACAGGATTGTTATCTATGTGATGCGTGTGTGTCATGCACACCACCCAATCAAGTTCACACTTTCTGCTTATGCCTTTCCACTTGATTTTATTAAGCTGTAGTGCCTGTCCTCTCTGTAGCTTGCACATGAATAGACTGTATTTACTACCCATACCATTAGTATGTATCACAAATAACACACAGCGCTCTACTCCCAAGGTCAAACTCTTATTTCTTATACCTAAATTTTCTGTATGTGTACCCTAAATGTTTTAAGTTGTTTGATCTTAATATTTGGGTCAGATCTGCCACAAATGATTTATGCAAGATCTGCTCAAAAGCACTCGCAATAGACAGCACGTCAATCTCAAGTGTTTACTCATGGGTTAAAAGTGCCGATGTCGATATGGGTACCTCGGCCCACATGCGCAGTTTAATGAGCTTTTTATTGCATACCAACGACAAACATTTAATATCAACAAACCTTGAACAAAAACAATTTCGACAACTACAAACAGCTGTCAGCAAAATAATTTACATTGAATGACATTACATGTTTTTCGCGTTTTTCATTTTCTTTCGACCATTTATGTAACAATGACTATTCGGCATTCGTTTGTTGATATTAAGTTTGTACATTCGCTGATTTTCATCAATTCGTTCTTTTGTCATTCCGATGAATAGACAATATTAGTCATCTATCTTTTGATAAGTAGAGGTTATTATACGGGGCAGGTGTGCCTTAAGGCAATATTGAACGACATATAGTTTTATTATTATATTCGTGAGAATATCAAATGTTTTAATGTTGAATTTTATGAAATAACTTTGCAAACTTAACTTTTGCAAGGACTCACGCGCAAGAAGTTCCAAGTCATACACATTGAATTTCATCACGGCGGCATGGACACAACAACTACACCACTGACGTTTTTTTAAAATTTCTAACAAAGGCGGAATGTAACTTAAATGTGACAACGAACATGAATGTTGCTAAATGCATGATACTGATAAGTGGCATTCCCTGTTTGATATTATTTTTGTTTATATGTTTCAGGCCAACTCATACAAGATTAAGAACAGTAGTATAGTTATGCCCTGTGTGCAGCACCTTTTGCACTGATGCCTGAAAGTTGTAAATATTCAAAAACGCGTCAACACAAATGCTTGGAATGTTGATGTTATCCATTGGGACGATCGTATCTCCCTTATCGAATAGAAACTGTCGTCTAGAATACCGTACTTGAGAGCCTCGGGCTTTGATATAGGACAGCCACGATGAACGCTTTGGGTAAAAAGATAGATATCTTTTATTACCTCCTCATAGGGAGAGCACATCACATATACAAACATTTATACAAAACATATATACAAACATATTGTTACGCCTGCCTGTTGGGGGAAAGTTCTGTTGTCGTCGCAAGCAGGGCTACTCTGGGTTCGGTCAACTCGAGTCCGAGCCTAGAGTCGCAACATAATTTAACAAGGGGAGTGTGGATACGTTAGGATACCAAGAAACAAGATAAGGGTCATGTGTGACCAGGAATTCCTTACCAACGACTTAACCCAGATCCGGTAAACAATCGCCAAACCTAGGTTAGCAACATAAACTCTGTGGGAAGGGGTTCAACTCTGATGAAAAGACGACATAATCATTCTACCAGTTCATATATTTAATTATATTCATCCAATATACCAATGAGATCTACATGTAAGAAGCAACTATAACATGACCAGATTGGGTAAAACCCACATTGGGTAAAGACCCGGACTCAAATAGTCTGCACTTCACTAATAAAAACTATAATCTAGATATAAATCTAGTCAAATACTATGTCAGGATGATTTGCAAAGAACCGAGCTCCACGTACAATTACTCAACTGAGTTTAAACCTTAGAGCTAATATAAAGTCTTAAACGGAACCCGACCAGATCGGGTCAAAATCTATAACGACCAAAAACGGGTCAAAACTAATATCTGGTTCACCCAGGAACTAAATCATTGACCGGATAAATATAGTAAACTTAATTAGTTATGTAATTTGGGTAAACCTCCAATTGGGAGTACATATTCTGACGATCCGGTCAACTGATCGGTATGACTTTCAAAACAAAAGTGAAACGGAAAGCGAAAATAGACGCTAGGTGGACAGCGCGTGAACAGTCTATGACGTCACGTCCGTGTAAACAATGCGGAGAGCAAGGTGACTGGAGCTCGATTTATACATAAGACAGCGGTAATGAAAGGTGTCATAGCATGTTATATGACAATAATAATTTATATAAACTGTTACTAAAACAATATAACGTGCTATTACGAAGTATTTATAATAAACGGCGATAAATTGACAGACAATCTGGATCGTCAGGCGCTTATACAGGTAGAAAATAAAGCGCCTATATTTTTGGTTTGACGCAGTTCATAGCATTGCCCCCCTGTTTCTAGAATTGGTCCCCAATTTGGAATGACATGTAAGACTATAAGAACAGGTGAAACATCAGAATCATAACTTTTATGATAGAGCTAGTGTCTTACCTTAAATTTGGTAATTTATGTAGATCTATTTATAACTAACTTAAACATTTATGAAACCGGTATGAAATTCACTTGAGTGATAACAATAATATAAATAAATAAATAAAAACGACAACATACATTCTTTGCAATTACACATAATTCGATACTGTACCTCATAATTATTTCTTACTAGTCTAATCATTTCTGAGAATCTGTATTCAATGTATAGAAATAAATACAAACGTAATAACTATGTCAAATGAATTTTCAATTTCCATTTACAGACTAGTACATTGGTAACTATGAACATGAGATACATGGTTCGCAAGCATTCGGTGCAACAGACACTCATTTAAGGTATATTAACTAACAATGATATCATCATAAATTCATGTGATAATGTATTAAATTTATGCCTATTGTTTTAAACAACAGTCTACCACTGTTATCATAATTAGTCAAGTATATATAACAGTGACAACAACCTTAATTATATATTACAGTAGTGTCATTAAAGGTAAATGACCATATAAACAACATAATTATTCAACAAAGAACTTGTATCTTTAAGTCTTCCCATTCAGTGACAGATATTTTACATACATATTAATACTGGTAGACAAAATGTTTTGAATCAACAAGTCACTGACTATTATAACGCAGCAAGTAATCCAACAATAATATAAAACAATCCAACAGTTCTAGTTACCAGAATACTGGCGGAAAAATCTTAAATATATCCATGCACATGCCGAGATACATGGTTTCTATGATTCTCGACTGAGATGCAACAATGTACAAAATAGACACCATAAAAATTTGGTAATGACAGTGCTAAAACATCTTGTACCAAGATATGTAATGTATAACCATATTTTCTGACACTTAGCAATTTATTTAAGGTACTCTTATGTCAATGATCTTACTTTTAAATGTCCAAAGATTATTTTTATACTCGTGACATACGAACAATTTATGAAAATGTTCACACAATAACTGTTACAATTTCAGGACAAGACTAAATACTCCTGCTGTTGTTTGTAAAACTAGAGCTATCACTAAATGTGATTAATACCCCCAAAAGACTTCTTTATAAACTGAGGAAGTTCGTAGTAACAGAATACCTTGCAAAAAAATAAAATAAAATAGAGATATTGTTCTTGGCAATAACTCTGTAATTACTCAAGATAGAGTTATGGTTCTTATACACTGAACTCCCTCTCATTGTGCTGGACCATTGTATGAAGTTCTATTGCATTCCGACCACTAGTTTTCAAGTTATGCTCTGCGACAAGGAAAAGTAATAATGGGCATTAACTCTCTAATGAGTCACGATAGAGTTATGGTTCCTGTGCACTGCACTTCCTCTCAATGTACTTGACCATTGTATGAAGTTGTATTGAATTCCAACCAGTAGTTTTCAAGTAAAGCTCCGGACAAAGAAAAGTATCAAAGGGCAATAACTCTCTAATGAGTCAAGAAAGAGTAATAGTTCTTGTACACTACACTTCCTCTCATTGTGTAAGACCATTATATGAAGTTGTATTGAATTCCAACCAGTAGTTTTCAAGTTATGCTCCAGACAAGGAAAAGTAACAAAGGGCAATAACTCTGTAAATACTCAAGACAGAGTTATGGTTCTTGTACACTGCACTTTCTCTCATTGTGCTTGACCATTGTATGTAGTTGTATTGAATTCCAACCAGTAGTTTTCAAGTAATGCTCCGGACAAGGAAAAGTAACAAAGGGCAATAACTCTGTAATGAGTCAAGATAGAGTTATGGTTCATAAGCACTGCACTTCCTTTCAATGTACTTGACCATTGTATGAAGTTGTATTGAATTCCCACCAGTAGTTTTCAAGTTATGCTCCGGACAAGGAAAAGTAACAAAGGGCAATAACTCTGTAATTACTCAAAATATAGTTATGGTTCTTGTACACTGCACTTCCTCTTATTGTGCTTGACCATTGTATGTAGTTGTATTGAATTCCAACCAGTAGTTTTCAAGAAATGCTCCGGACAAGGAAAAGTAACAAAGGGCAATAACTCTGTAATGAGTCAAGATAGAGTTATGGTTCATGTGTACTGCACTTCCTTTCAATGTACTTGACCATTGTATGAAGTTGTATTGAATTCCCACACGTAGTTTTTAAGTTATGCTCCAGACAAGGAAAAGTAACAAAGGGCAATAACTCTGTAATTACTCAAAATAGAGTTATGGTTCTTGTGCACTGCACTTCCTCTTATTGCGCTTGACCATTGTATGAAGTTGTATTGAATTTCCACCAGTAGTTTTCAAGTTATGCTCCGGACAAGGAAAAGTAACAAAGGGCAATAACTCTGTAATGAGTCAAGATGGAGTTATGGTTCTTGTGCACTGCACTTCCTCTCAATGTGCTTGACCATTGTATGAAGTTGTATTGAATTCCAACTAGTAGTTTTCAAGTTATGCTCCGGACAAGGAAAATGCAACGGCCGCCTGACCGACCGACAGCCCGCCCGCCCGACCAACCGTCGGGTGACTCCTATATACCGCCCCCACCCCCCGCCCCCAACTTCATTTCGGGGGAATCAAACTTAAACCACCTCCTGTCATTAAATGGTAAGTATTATGCAGCATAATTCGATTTGATTTGATTTGATTTGATGAGAATGTTATCAAGGTCCGTCCAAAAGAGCACTTATGTTAGCTTAATATCTGGGTGAGACCCCGGCATGTCTCCCGTCATGCCTAAAACATAAAATTTTGAAGCCAGAAATAGGAGAAATTTACCTGACTGCAATTTCCAGCTCGTATAGCCAAAGGTTGAATTTGATTGGTTACCAAATAGTAGGCCAATCACGGCGACCAATGAGATCTAAGTGTGATTGACCTAGTTTGTATGTCTGGATCGTGGTAGCCTAACAGTTTTTAGAAAATTTTGATACTACATGTTATATGTGTTTGTTTAGCAGCATAATTCCAAGAACCACACTATACAAGCAGTTGCTACATAATGATTATGAAAATTTAAGTAAATAGCTAATAGCGGACAACAAAATGACTGTGCCAGCCATAAAAATGGTCTTCTTTTATCAGAACAAGAACAACAATTAATACTCCAACAGTATCTTAAAGACTATAGCTAATGTATACCAACAGTATATCAGTCAGGGAACTATTCAACATAAGTTTTGAAATTCTTAATTTGTTATGAATTTACTTATTTTAGACTGTACAAGTTCACATCAATACCAAGTTGGAGCAAAACTGTAGCTGAACAAATATGTGAAGAAATGGTATGGATGTCACCCTAAGTATTCAATATAATTTTCTTTTACCTGTACCTACTTAATTTATATACAATACTAAAATATGCAAATAACATGCTATTTTTCCAAAACAATATTAATATAATATAATGCGTTAAATGAACACAGACAATTAGTACACCAAGAGAAAAACCTGGATTCTTACCAGTTCCTATAATAATGGTATAAACAGTAAGATCATTTCAAATATACGGTTCCTTTACATGAAGACAGTAGAGATACTGTAATGTGGCTTACGTGGGGGGGGGGGCGCGCTAAACCGGTTGCTCCCCTGGTGTTTTTGTCACTGACCGTTCCAAGGGGGGGCCCCACTGTGGTTCCTTTAAGTTGTCCCGTGTGTTGCTTTGTATTGGTTTTGGTGGTGTATATGTGTGGTGTACATGATTGTGTGTGTGTGTGGTGTGTGGTGTGTGGTGTGAGGTGTGTTGGTGGTGTGCACTTCTGGGGCTGTGGGGCTCGTTTTGGGAGGCTGCGTTTTTGGTACGTGGCATTCCCTGTTTGATATTATTTTTGTTTTTTTGTTTACATGCTACTTTAATGATTTTTAAAATACATAATTATACCCAAGTCTTAAAGTGGATACAAACTTGGATCAATTAATATGTCTTAAATGTGTAACTACCTTATTTTACAGGAAATTTAGAAGACTTAACAAGTTACAGTGTGAAAAGTGGACATGTGTATCGATTGGAAAATAGCCAAAAATTTAGTAAGTAAATGCACGAAGAAAAATTTGATACAATTATTTTAAACAACAGATAATAAATACAATCTTCTTAGGTTTCACAGTCTTCTTCTGTCTTGAATAATCTTCATCATTTTCAATTTACTCTCAATTCAATTTCCAGTTCATTTTCAATTCATTTTCATATCATATTCATTTTCTGGTTAGTGTTTATAAATTCAGGTCGTATAACTGATCTTTTCTGGAGTGATAATGTTTTCTAGACCTTTCAATTTATAGTACTTGACCTCCATCAGTAAAGCTCTCAATGAATTCCTGGTGGCAGGCAGCATATTTTTGGGAAATTCTTCGCCTAGTAATTTATATCTTAAGTAATTTAAAATTAAATTGAAGTGGGTTGGGTCCCGATCTATAAAAACCTGTTGTGTTAAATCTTTTCCTATGGCCTGTAGTAATCCTTCTGAACATTCCAATGTTTCTCTGGTTGTATAAAATAATTGGCCTCCAACATCTAGACACAACTTTGACTTCTGGTTTTTCTTGATGAGGTCCAATCTAACTTCTGTTGATTGATTATTCAGATCTTTCTTCCGTTCCTCTTCTTTCTTCTTCATTATCATTTGTTCTTCCCTCTTTCTTTCCTCTTCTCTTCTCTGTTCTTTCTGTCTTTCTTCTTCTCTCATCAGTTCTTTCTTTCTGTCTTCTTCTCTTATCAGTTCTTTCTTTCTTTCTTCTTCCCTAATCAGTTCTTTCTTTCTTTCTTATTCTTTCTTTCTTCTTCCCTTATCAGTTCTTTCTTTCTTTCTTCTCTTATTAGTTCTTTCTTCCGTTCTTCTTCTGTCTTTCTTCCCTTATCAGTTCTTTCTTTCTTCTTCCCTTATCAGTTCTTTCTTTCTTCTTCTTTCTTCTTCATTGTCATTTGTTCTTCTCTCTTTCTTTCCTCTTCTCTGTTCTTCTTTCTTTCTTTCTTCTTGTCTCTGTCTTTCTTCTTCTCTAATCAGTTCTTCTTCATCCTTTCTTAATTCTGCCTCAATTCTTCTTCTTTCCTTATCTTCTACTTCCATCCTTCTATCTTCCTCTGCTCTCTTCCTTCTCTCCTCTTCTCTCCTTTTCTGTGACCTCTCCCTCTCTGTTTGTTTTAATTCCACACTCTCCTCGTTATTTATCGGTAAATCTATTACAGTATCTTCTAGTGCCAACATCTCCACTGTAGTTGAGTTATTTGTTGATGAGGATGATGTTGAACTTGTTGAAGACGTAGAAGAAGTTGAAATTGTTGACGAAGTTGAATTTGATCTGGAAGAAAGTGACAAGGATCTGTCTCGGATACATGGTCTCTCCTTTTCTTCAATGTAGTTTGATCCTTTCCTCTTACCTGCATAGACAGGCTTTGGCCTGGTGGCCGTTCTCTTGGTCGGTGAGTGATTCTCTTTGTTATGTTTATCATAGACAGAAATTACAGGTGGTCGTGCACTCTCTCACCGGGTGCGGTATGAAAGCGGACAAAGTCCTGGCTGGATGGCTGCAATACTTGGTCATGGATGGCCTTAAAAAAACTTATAACTTGGAAAATCTTCTTCTGCAAATACGGTTTTAATTTGTCTGATGAATACAAGAACGGGGGGGGACTCTGTATCAGTTTTATAAACCACTGGGACGAAAGTGTTTATTCCCTCTGGCCTGTTTCGGGCCCTTAAGGTGTTTTCTTGGTGCTCTGCCGTTCTGCAAACGGCATTGAGTACAAGCGTTTTTGATTCTCAAAGTTTGTTTTTATATATTTATCCTAGCATTTTGGATTTGTACATCCATACCTTGGTCCATTGCGAGTGTTAGAGATTCCTTAGCAAGGGAACTTTTATTTACACTTGTGACTTTGGAACATGTTGGGGTAAGAGTAGTTGGGTGCGCAACATAAACCGGTTTTAAGCTCCCCAGTGGTGTTTTTGCACTGAACGGCTGCCCCACTGAGTTCCTTCAATTGTTCGTTTTTCCCGTGTGTTTGTTTTATTCTATTTTACAGGATGTGGTGTGTACTAATTTTATGTATGTGGCATTAATTTTTGTGTTGGTAGTGTGCACTTCTGGGTCTGTGGGGTTCCTTTTGTGGAGGCTGCGTTATATACGTAGCAAGTTTGACTTTTTTGGTCATCCACTTCATATTGAGTACTTTTTACATTAACGTCATAATTTTTCTTCATGACCTCACTGGATAACCGGAGTTTGTTTCTAGCAAACTCATTTATCAGACATAACCTCTTTTCTAACTGGTTAACAAATTCAGACCCATATTTTTGCATATTTTCAGAGCTAGAAGGTTGACCAAATACAAGGTCAAGTGGTAGTCGAATGTCACTACCAAACATCATCGAAGCTGGCGTGACACCAATAGACTCGTGAACTGAAGAACGGTATGCCATGAGACAAAGAGGTACATATTTGTCAGAAAGCCCTTTTAACTTTGAAAACATAGATCTGGGAATCCATGTCAATTAAAGACAATGTATTGTACCGTAAATTTGAAAATGATGTTGGAAATTCAGTCGAGTTCCAACTTGTTATACCAAGGTGTTTGACAAAGTTTGTTCTTTCACACTCCCATGATTCAGTTACAAGTGTCCATTTAGGCATCAAGAAAACTTTATCACGAGTAAGACAGAAATTTTTCTGGCATTGTCTTAGAAAAGATGTAGAAACATGGTGTAAGAAATGTGAAGTATGTGCTTCTCGTAAAATGCCACAAAAGACATACAAAGCACCTATAAAGCAGTACAACTCTGGTGTATGGTGGAAAGAATAGGGATTGATTTTGTAGGACCTTTAGGAAGAACCGCAAATGGCAATTCTTACCTAATGGTCGTATCAGACTATTTCACTAAGTGGACTGAAGCCATACCCCTCCCAAATATTGAAACTGCCACTGCAGCTACTGCATTGATTGATAATGTAATTTCACGTTTAGGTGTTCCATTGTTTATTCATACTGACCAAGGCGCTCAGTTTGAGGCTCATTTATTTAAAAACCTTTGTACTCTTCTAGGTATTCAAAAGACTAGGAATACAGCTTTCCGTCCACAAGGCAGAGGCTACATTGAAAGTACAGACAGAAGTATTCTCAATATGTTGACAGCTTTTGTGTCTTAACACAGAAATGATTGGTTTAGTCTTAACCGTGCTCATACTGTCATTTTGTTGCAACTGCGTGTGAATACATGTACTACTGTCTTGTGTAGAAGGACCAGGTAAACACTCGTTAGATTTTGGAAATTTGTCAGATAAAGATCTAAAAAAAAATCAAAAGGGAAGCCAGACCAAAAACGCAGCCTCCCCAGGATGAAAATATAACAACATTGATTGAATGTACGGGGAGACTTTTTACGGCCGCCACACGCTAACCCTTATACATTCCAAAGAACTTTGTTTACCAAGATTTCTGTTAATTTCAGTCTCGGCTGTCGATATCAGACTCGATTTTTTTGGAGGACTGATGACCACACACATTGTTAGCTATAGATGGATTACCAGAAAACGATGATCTGACCTCGACACCATCATTTCTAGACATGTCAAGAGACTTAATTATGTTAGTATTTACAGGGCTGGTATCACATTGTAAGGGAATGTCAGTTTTCGCAGTATGTTCTAAACTGTCGCCAATTTCAACGGAAAGTGTAGTGTTTCCAGACAAGGTGTCACTCTCATTATAAAATATTATTACCAGGATCAGCGGAATGAATACATTTTCATGTGTCAAGCTCATAGCAAACATGAACAAAGCTACCGCAACATGCAAGAATAGGTTAGAACACTTTTATTGTAGTGCCTCGTTTGATGACATAGTCATCGTACTAGAATATCCTAACTTCCTACTTGCACTGACATTGTTTACACCTACACACTTACCCTGGCTAATCCTAGCTGTAATTCTGGGAACTTCAAGCTTATTGAACCTGTTATCTATTCTGTCACAGTACACACAGTTTCTGTCATAACAAGGGCGCGTTTCTGTCATAACAAGGGCGCCTACTGAGTGCGTCTGCATTACAATGTACTCGACCGGGTCGATGTACAATTTCATAGTCATAGTTGTCTAAGACATTTACCCAACGACACAATTGACCTTCAAGATTTTTAAAGTTGGTTAGCCATCTCAGACTTGCATGATCTGTACGGATTGTAAATTTTCTGCCATACAAGTAAGGATGAAAATGTTTAACAGAAGAGATTACCGCAAGTAACTCTTTCCTTGTCACACAGTAACCTCTCTCAGCTCTCGGAAAACACTTAGAGTAATAGGCTATGACCCTTTCTGTTCCATTTTGCACTTTTGACAAAACACTTCCTTGGGCATCGTTACTTGTGTCTGTGTCTACAATGAAGTACTGAAGTAATGCTTAGATTGGACTGCTTATCAATGCTGTTTTCAGTGCTAGAAATGCTTCTTCGCATTCTGAATTTCTTATCTTTTTCAGTCAGAGCATGTAATGGCTTGGCAATAGTTGAAAACTGTGGTATGAACTTGACCAACTAATTGCCAGTGCCAGGGCTTTTTGCTATAATTTATGATGGGAGCCTTTCGGCAGCCCTGCCTTCGGGTCAGTAAAGACAGACAATGTAGTATTAGTTTGTAAAATTGGTCGGTTTTGCAGTCAAAATATTGAGGCGGGGCTAGCGAGATTCTGACCCGAAACGAAAATATCTCAGAATTTGCTCAAGATGTCACATAAATATTTCAGGAGACTCATTGGCTCACAGAAAAACAATTTTTGTATGAAAAAGGTCAGTTTACTGCATTGTCATAGTACTGTGAAATGACGTTTGATATTTGTAAGAGCTGACTTTTGGAACCTTACGAGTTGACCATTTCCGGTACGAGACGACAAAGGTACGAGTTGACTTAGGTACGAGTTGACCCGAAAGCTTTGTAAGCATAACGCAGTTTTTAATCATGTGGCACGAGAAATGACAAAGCATATATCTACAGTATACACGCTGACACAGTTTATTTGAATTATCTGCTAAGTTACCAGAATACTTACAATATAAAGAAACCTAATCACGAAGAGTTCGTTGATCTTTTTGCGTTAGGCCTTTTGTGTTCTTATAAATGGCGAAGGAGCTCCTACAGGAGATAATCATGTCATGACTATACCATATCACAGATAGACAACTATTTTAGTCCTTGTTGCACATAAAATAGCCCATTTATTTCATTCATTTTAAGTCTTTGTTGTAGGCATTATCCATCGTCACTGCATTTGAAAAAGATTGACCAACTTTCGTCAAACTTACATTTTGTCTCACTATCGAGTTAGTTTAAGCTACAAATAATTTTTAAACGGTATCAACACCATATACCACAAACAAGTGACAGGAAATTGTCACAAAACCAGGTTTTCATTTTCCAGTCTGCTGGTCGAGCGCAGTCAGTAGATATACATAATGTGAAAAAGAAACAAAGGTCTTCTTCTATATATTACATGTGTAAAAAAAGCAAAGGGCCATAATTCAGGCAAAATTGATCCAAACACAAAACCCAGACAATATGCACGAGGGCACTTGATGACAACGGTTGTGTGAGAGTTTGGTTTAAATATCTTGAGAAATGTAGGAGGAAGTGGGCACGTGACAGTATTCTTCTATATATAACATATGTGGAAAAAAAGCAAAGGGCCATAATTCAGGCAAAAATTATAAAAAAAAAAATAACTTGCTCTGTGTGGGGTTTGAACCGCTGGTCTCATGAGAAATGTTGTCATGTTACTGTAACAGAATACTCCAAAGTATACAGGACTGGTAATCTATTCTAAAAATAGACAGTAATAACAGAGTATTCTCCCTTTTATAATAACAGAGTATTCTCCCTTTTATATATACTTAAATAAGGAGACACAAAATTGCTAACGGACGGACGGACGGACGACCAGCGGCAGAACATTATATATTTAAAATTCTTTAGTTCACAATTATAGTTCGTGAAAGTTTGGTTGAAATCCCTTGAGAAATGTAGGAGTTGCACACAGAAGAGTATTTCTCATATTTATTACATTATGTGGAAAAAACAAAGGCCCATAATTCTGTCAAAAATGATCAAATCACAAAACCCCGACAATATGCGCCAGAGCACTTGGTGACAATAATTCTGTGAAAGTTTGGTTGAAATCCCTTGAGAAGTGTAGAAGGAGTTGCGCACAGAAGAATTACATATTTGAAAAAAAACAAAAGGGCCATAATTCTGTCAAAAAGACCAAATTACAAAACCCCGACAATATGCGCCAGGGCACTTCATGACAATACTTCTGTGAAAGTTTGGTTGAAATCCATTGAGAAATGTAGGAGGAGTTGCGCACAGAAGAATTACATATGTGGAAAAAACAAAGGGCCATTATTCTGTCAAAAATGACCAAATCACAAAACCCCGACAATATGCGCCAGGGCACTTCATGACAATACTTCTGTGAAAGTTTGGTTGAAATCCGTAGGAGGAGTTGCGCACAGAAGAAATTGTTTACGCCCGCCCGCCGACATACCCCAATCTAATAACCAGGATTTTTCCTTCGGAAAACCTGGTTAAAAATCATTGTAAAATAAAAGACAGCAATACTTGAAGAGATACTCACGTGTGTTCACACTGTGGTGAATATTTTCCCTGGATCAGGTGTTATGGTCACATGACTTTCATATTTGGAAGTTTTGGGCGCATTAATTCTAGATTTTCAACGCTATTACTGTCACGTACGGAACATGTGTTCATTAAGATTTTTAATAGCTCTTATATTTTGTCGGTTTCTTAATTCTAGCCAATTCGTTCTCTTGTCGCCCCATATTCATAAATATCAAACTACTTTTTTAAAGCGCGGACGCGGACGCATTCTGACTGTTAATCGTCAGCTCATGAGGTCACGTGATGTTATATTTATTTGCGCATTTCAATACAAATTTCGTTTATTTTATATATATTTAAACGAGTTCGTTTAAAACGTTTTGTGTTTGAATATTTTGAGATTAGTTTGATCATTATATTTTTTTACTCCTATGAGAATCACATTTTTGCAGAATGGGATCATGTAGTCGGAACTATTTCGTGACTGGTGTGCCGGAACTGCTTGCAATTTTGGTACTTAACGAAAAGACCTTTGAAAACCACTGCTATATTTATTTGGGTCGTGACCCAAACAAATAAAAATCACGACAACCAGTATCTGACATTCTTAGTTCCGTATCAAATAATCCAGAAGTGGGCCAAGTTTTTAACCCAACCATTGATATGAGCCCTGAGTCGTATTCAGACATGGAGTCTTTACTTGCATGACAACTCGAGGATGGCAGTGCAGGTAATTTTGAAACAGTGTTAAGATTCCCAACTCCAGAACTGTAAAAAAGACATAGACGCACGTCAAAGAAGGTTGGGTCCTAAGGTCATCAGCATTTGTCTAGGTCTTATTCTGAAATCACCACAGGTTTATACAAATTTGAGAGAGTCTGGAATACTTGTCTTACCGTCGAGCAGATTGTTCCAATACTATAGAAATATAGTGAAACAACAACCTGGCTTTAACGACCAGCATTTACTATGGATGAAAACTGAATATACTAGACAAAATGTTTCTTAGTTTGGACATCACGGCGGCATTCTAATAGACTAAATTACTGTTCAAGATCACAAGGACAGGGGATTATTGAAATATTGTATGCATGGTACATCAAGCAGAAACGAATAATACCATAAATGTTATAACCAATAAGAATCAAAAGGTTGAAATGGCCACGCATGTTCTGCAGCTTCAATACTGAATCTATTTATTTAAAGCTTGTCGCCCACAGTTACCGTTGAAAAAAATACTTTTTTAAAAGATTGACATACGTAAATACAAAACTAAAGTTTAGAATCAAAATATAAGCAAAACTCTAGGTAGGAATTTGCAGAAATCGTTTGAAAATGTCGGTTACACGGCACCGCTACACTATATGTTTACATTGAAATTTCAAAAACGCTTTTGAATTTGGTAGCGTATTTTATTAAATTTATATACATGACAGGAATATATACTGGAGCATTTTTATATGAATATAAATTTTCTAAATTACGTTTACATTTACCTTTTGGGACTGTATCGATAAACTCGACGAGTATTGATTCGATGTTGATTATTTGATGCTTGACAAATAGATGCTTTACCAACATTTTAATGATGAATCAAAGAGAGAGCAAGTTTATTTTTCCGGGTGTTTTTTCGTGAACATTTGTTTGTGCAATCCAAGACATCATGCACGTTTTGAAAAATCAAAATAATGTTGAGTCCAGATCTTCTAAAAATAAATCAAAGTTTGGTAAATATCTAGTCTTGAATAGTGTTGCAATAGTCTTGGAACACTCGAAAGAATGCTTTAACTTCAATTTTCAAAATGGCTTTGCTAAACACCGAGATTAACTGACGGTTATATTGAACTGACACCAGCATCAAAATGCGAAATCATTTGGCAGTCCAGTTGTTAAGAAAAGATATGCTTTACTTTATGAAATCCTACCAATCAACATTTAGCAACCCAGCCAGGTTGTCATAATCTATTTGATTTTAGATCACACTTCAGAATTAACATACATTTTCTGTTATCAAAACAGGCCCGTATCATCACTCGCAGAAAGCAGGATATCAACATTGTCAAGGGTACTGAAATTCCTGGGAGAACATTATGTTACTTCAAATACTTACGCTGAAAAAACATCTAACGACTGAAGAAACGAGAGATGATTTAAAAACAAAAATAATATCAAACAGGGAAAGCCACGTACCAAAAACGCAGCCTCCCCAAAACGAGCCCCACAGCACCCAGAAGTACACACCACCAACACACACACACACACAACACACACATACACACAATCATGTACACACACACACACGTACACTACCAACACACACTAGCATACAAAGCACGAGGACAAAACGAACAATTAAAGGAACACAGTGGGGCACCGCCTTGGAACGGTCAGTGGCAAAAACACCACTGGGGAGCTTAAACCGGTTTATGGTGCGCACCCAACCTCACTCTTACCCCCACCATGTTCCAAAGTCACAGGACAGTGTAAATAAAAGTAATCCCTGCTAGGTGAATCTCTAACACACGCAATGGAAACAAAAGGCATGGTATGTAAAACACAAAAATACTCGTGTATAAATATATAAAAAGCAAACCTTGAGAACCAAAAAACGTATGTACTCAATGCCTTTGCAGAAGGCAGAGCACCAAGAGAAACACCCTTAAGGGCCCGACGAAACAGGCCAGAGGACAGAAATCAAAACAGTTTCGTCCCAGTGGGATTTAAAAACTGCCCATCACAGAGTCCTCCCCCTCTTCCGTCAGACACAATCAAAGAGGGAAGCATAGCGTCCAACTGTAAACGGGTTGAACACCAAACATGCGGTGTGTCTCAAAATAGTTGGGTCGTAACCTCTTTTAACAAAACGTTTTATAATTTTAGCAAATACAGTTGGAAAATTGCCATGACCCAAAATCTTACGAAGTTTGTAAACCACATCCCCATAAAATCGGGTTTTGAAATACCTTCTCGCAGAAGAGTCTTTAGATTACTATTGAATTTCAAAACCAAATCAGAATTACGATAGTAAAATTTAGCAAAATATTTACGCAATTTGTAATAACGGTAGCCCTGTTGAAGAAGTTTATTTGTAATATATTGATTACGTTCATTGAAATCCTCAACATGACTACACGCTCTGGCAAACCGAATTAACTGAGAAATGTATACCCCATAAGATGTAGCATGAGGTACATCCCCATCCAAATGGGGGAAATTTAAAATTCGTGTATTTCAGGATTCATTTCTCTTTGTGGACTAAGTGTAAACAAGAAGACGCGGCAATGCCGCCAAAGCAGGTTTAAACGGCGCCTGTAGAAATTGTAGAATTAAAAAAAAACAGTCATCTTGACTCCCCCCTATTTTAGTAACAGTGCCCTTGACCTTGACCCTTGTGACCTTGACCCCAAACTTTTTTTTTGCTACAATTTAAAAACTAATTTTTTCTTTACATTTTTAGTAACAGTGAGCTTGACCTTGACCCTAGTGACCTTGACCCCGAAAAAAATTTTTTGCTTATAACAATCAAAAAACTAAAATTATATAAAAATCTATTTTTAGTTACAGTGAAATTGACCTTGAGCAAAGTGACCTTGACCCAAAAATTTTGTTTTTGCTTAAATCAAAAAACTAAAAATAAATAAAAATCTATTTTTAGTAACAGTGACCTTGACCCTTGTGACATTGACCCCGAAAAAAAATTCTTCAAAGACAAAACACTAAAAAGAAATAAAAATCTATTTTAAGTAACACTGACCTTGACCTTGACCCTAGTGACCTTGACCACGAAAATTTTTTTTTTGCTTAAAACAATCTAGAAACTAAAAATAAATAAAAATCTATTTTAAGTAACTGTGACCTTGACCCTAGTGACCTTGACCATAGTGACCCAAAGCTTCCTCTCCACGCAAGCTACCTACACGCCAAGTTTCATTGCAATTGGTCACTCCTAACTAAAGTTATCCAACGGAAACCAATGTTTGACGCCCGCCCGCCCGACATACGACATCGCCATTCTAATAAGTAGGTTTTTTTTTCAAAAAACCTGCTTAAAAATGGACATTCATTTAATCCTAAATACCTAAATTCTGATTTAATAGAGAACTTATTCTATTAGCAAAATTCGACACTTGCCCAGTACGGTCTGTCTAACAAAGCTATTGTTCTTGGCCAGCGCACCATTAGTAACAAATCCAATTCAGGAACAACCGCAGCTGTTTACAATGTCATTAAACTACTACTTAATCCACAGCAGAACAAGGGTAACACGCCGAAAAGACGGTCGTTACCAATTTAGTACTACATGCTAGGACACATTTAAAATACATATACAAGTACTACCTTTAATGTATATGTTTTACCGGTACCACAGGACCCGGTCGAAATACTAAATGGGTGTCAAGTAGAACGCTTGTGTCGCTCTCTTACGCTTTGTTAGAATAACCAATAATTTTGTGACAAAATCTAAGTACAAAAAGGGGCATAACTCTGTCAAATATGACTATTCTTCTCATGCAGAACAGTTACTTTGGCAATAAAAAGAAGCAAATCTTTCTCAAAGTTGACTTTTCAAAGAGACCACTTTATTTTGCGAAGGTTTTTATAGGACAAACTTTAAAACTCGTCTTCTCTTAAAAAAAGTCTATAGCTTAATTATTTAGCATGAAGCATGGCCTAGTTGACCTCTACCAAGATTGTTCAACTCATGAGTCCCTGATTACAATTGACCCGCCGGTGGGACACTTGATTTTACATAGGTTTCCAATGGAAAACTTTAAACATATTTTTCTCAAAATCCTTAGATAATTAGTGCCTAGATATAAAGTGTGAAACATGTTCTAGTGGACCTCTTTTAAGTGTTCTTACAATTCTCCACTCGCTGGGGTCAAAATTGACTATACCCAGGGGCTTATCTTGTATTTGAACAACTTTGAAATTGTTTAAATAGGTAATTTTTGCAGTGATTTTAAAGAAACTATCAAAGGGGTATCACAAGGAAGTATATTAGGGCCTGTCTCTTAACATTTTCATTTTGTAAACAAAATTAGTCTGTTTAATTATGCTGACGATAATACCCTGTCATTAGCCTAATTTATTTGGCGTTTCAGTGTGACCCCTTTCACAGATCTGATATTTTATAACTGTCAACTATAAAACAACTATAAAATATCAGCCTATAAATTCGGTTTGCCTTCGAAGTCGAAATAGTTAGACTTCCCTGTCATATGCTAGTAACTCTATCACAGACGTGGTATAAACACTCGAAAATGATAGTCTTTCTCTAATAAACTGTTTTTCACAAAAAAAAATGAAAGCCAGTCTTGAAAAATTCCAGGCAATAGCCTTAGATAAGAAAACAAAGCAAGAAAACCCCAAGTTTGAATTCCATGAAATATCCATAGAGTCTGAAGATAAAGTAAAGCTAATTGCCAAGTAATGTACCGATGATCGATAATAATCGAATAATTGATCGAAAAGCTTCCGAAATGTTTCAAGTATATGCAGGAAAGCTTCCAGACATTTAAATGTTTTGAAAAGAATAGACAATCACTTAGACAGACTTGGAAGACTGAAACCTCAAGAAAGATTGAAAACATACAAGAACAAGCACTTAGATTCACTTATGAAGATCAAAACAGCAGATATATGATCAACTTTAACACAGATCAGGTTTAGTCTCTTTAAATTTAAAGCTGCTCGCTCTCAGTTACCGCTGAAAAAAAATTAAAAAAAAAATGACATTCTTATTCATGAATATAAAACTTGAGGCTAGAACAAAAAATAAGCAAACATTCTAGGAAAGGATTGAAAAGGTCGGTTACACGGCACTGCTAAACTATATGTTTATATTGAAATTTCAAGAGGGTTTGCAACGCTTTTGAATTTGGTAGCGTATTTTTTTTTAATCTAGAGATATACGTGACATGAATTTATACTGGAGCCTTTTTATATGACCGTATATTCTAATATATGTTATTTACATACAGTTGTTTTTTTTTTTTTTTTAAGGGGGGGGGGGGGGGGTTTTTTTTTTTTTTTTTTTTTTTTTTTTTTTTTTTTTTTTTTTTTTTTTTTTTTTTTTTTTTTTTTTTTTTTTTTTTTTTTTTTTTTTTTTTTTTTTTTTTTTGTTGGGGGGGGGGGGGGGGGGGGGGGGGGGGGGGTGGTTTTTGTGGGGGGGTTTTTTTTTTTTTTTTTTTTTTTTTTTTTTTTTTTTTTTTTTTTTAAAAAAATTTTTTTACATAAAAAAAAAATTTATTTTTTTTATAATATTGGGGTATGGGGGGGGGGAAATATAATTTGGGGGGTGAAAAAGTTCTCTCCACAACTGGTCATTTTGATTTTTTTTAAATTTTATATCGTTCCTGTCTTTCATGTTCACAAAAGGAATGAGCAATGCCTTACATGGTAGATGAACATATGATAAATGAATGATGAATGCAAATGGAATGCACAAAATACAAATAATAAATGAATGATAAATGCATAGACAAACGATTAATGAAAAGTTTGCAAAGTTGTATACACAATCATGAGCAGATACTTGTGCACATACTCATGCAGACATGGTATTTAGGTATTCATCTTGGATACTGTCCTGCGGAAAGCAAAAGGACAGGTGTGTACACTGTAGACCAACTAATATGTGTACTATATTTCAGGTGCTACCTTCACATCCTAACCTCCCAGTTGATGTGAATTCGAGGACGAGTATTTGTACTATATTTCAGGTGCTACCTTCACATCCTAACCTCCCAGTTGATGTGAGTACGAGGACGAGTATGTGTACTATATTTCAGGTGCTACCTTCACATCCTAACCTCCCAGTTGATGTGAGTACAAGGACGAGTATGTGTACTATATTTCAGGTGCTACCTTCACATCCTAACCTCCCAGCTGATGTGAGTACAAGGACGCAGTATGTGTACTTATATTTCAGGTGGCATACCTTCACATCCTAACCTCCCAGCTGATGTGAGTACGAGGACGAGTATGTGTACTATATTTCAGGTGCTACCTTCACATCCTAACCTCCCAGCTATGTGAGTACGAGGACGAGTATGTGTACTATATTTCAGGTGCTACCTTCACATCCTAACCTCCCAGTTGATGCGAGTACGAGGACGAGTATGTGTACTATATTTCAGGTGCTACCTTCACATCCTAACCTCCCAGTTGATGTGAGTACGAGGACGAGTATATCAATTAGTTTAATAATTCCCGGTGAGTGAGGACGAGTGCATCAATTAGTTTATAATAATTCCCGGGGAGTGAGGACGAGTACATCAATTAGTTTATAATAATTCCCGGTGAGTGAGGACGAGTATTTCAATTAGTTTATAATAATTCCCGGTGAGTGAAGACGAGTACATCAATTAGTTTATAATAATTCCCGGTGAGTGAGGACGAGTGCATCAATTAGTTTATAATAATTCCCGGGGAGTGAGGACGAGTACATCAATTAGTTTATAATAATTCCCGGTGAGTGAGGACGAGTACATCAATTAGTTTATAATAATTCCCGGGAGTGAGGGGATGGATTCACTTGTTTTGCATGGATTTATAAAGGAAAACAATTAGAAATTTTCTCTAAAATCAGAAGGTCAAAGAACTTAGAATCTAGAGAACCTCTACGAAGTTTGTTAAAATCGTATCATGCTCTTTGGATAAATGTCCAGCGTTACTTCACTGTACTTATTATAATAGTTTTAGGAAAACATTTAGAAATTAGAATCAACCCGAGGTCACTTACTACTTTTATCTATAAGCTCACCTCACTTAGGTGAGCTTTTAGGATCACTAACTATCTAGTTATGTAAATTCAAATATTATGACAGATACAGTGGTGCTCACGTGTAACTTTGCAACATTTTCGTGTATCGTGCGTGTATCGTGCATTCCGTTTGCATTCATCGTGCGTTTATCGTTCGTGCATTCATCGTGCATCATTCAGATCGTGTATCGTGTAACGCATCGTTCGTTCCGTGTGATGAACGTTGCACGATAGGAATTATATAAAAGTGGTCCGAGATAGTGCGGACGGCTAATCGTGTAGAACATTTGCACGTTAGCCTAGACCTAAACGCGTATTATTCGACATATTATTGTTCAAATATCGGATTAAATTGATGAAATAGAAAAAAATAATTCTTTCAATTATCTAAACTATCTTTCTGTTCCATTTTTTCTTTTTCTCACGAGATATTTGTGGGAAAAAGAGATGTTGACTTCCGGTGAAACCGAACGTAGACGTTCTGCATATCGTGCAAGATTTACACCAAGTGTTATTCTGTCGACGCAAAGGATATGGGAATTCACTTATTTGTAAATTGCTGCTGTGTAGTCATTCGGTAAAGTGGTCACTGTAACTGTAAAAATTATGGCTGTGGCTAGGTGGCGGTTTTACCTCGAATCGGACTTTACGTCCGAAGATTCTTTACAACATTTAATTATAGATGTAATAAGTATGTTTGCCGCAATTCATCTACAAATTATTCTTAGGATATGTTTGGTTTTACTGTAAATTATCGATAATTTAGGACTAAAAGGGAGTTCGATTCAGCTCTAACATTGTAATTAGACATCTATCAATAATATTGTTGTTAAGCAAACGAAAATGTCCGAGTAAATCGGATAATCGTTTTATCGTTTCGTTCATCGGGAATCGTGTATCGTTCTTATCGCTCATCATTCATGATTCATTCATCAGTTATCGTGCGTTCATCATGCGTTCCGTTTGCGTGTATCGTGCGTGTATCGTTCGTTCCGTGTGCAAAGTTATACGTAAGACCACAGTAAGCTGAAAGTCTATTGAAAGGTGTTGTCTAATTGGCAGAGATATCAATAGCAATTTAGGAAATCTGGGGGTGTCTACTAAACAAAAGTACTGGTAACCTCCACATATTTGGGAAATTTAGTAAGATTGCGAAAGACTAAACAATAACCAACAGACAAAGAAACGAGGTATTTTTGTATTTCTGTGAATGAACAAATGATGGAATTAATGAATGTTTTTTTTTATATGAGACTATCTAACATACTACATCCTGCATTAACCATCAGAGTTAAATATTTTTTATAACCTAATGTATACGAAACAAGTATATAAACATGTTTCTTTGTTCAGTGATATTTAAAGGATTTTTTCTCTGGTTGCCATCACTTTTGACACAAAATCAATTTTTTAAATCATGTCAACAGCCAAGCTTGCTGGTCTTTTCCCTTGGTTGTAATATATAAATGTGAGCTGCGTTCAATATGTAGGATCATTTTAGACTAAAACAGTAGAGAGTGCGTGTCTTGAAATACGGGTACAATATTGACGTCACACACAATAAGAAAAAAACTTAACTTTTTCTCTCAAACCTCGAGGCCTAAAGCTTAGTTATTTGGCATGTAGGCACTTTTTAGTCTTTGTCAAAAATCAACGTCACACCTAGAATTTAAAGGTAATAGAATATTGTATGCATGGTATCTCTATGCAAAAAAATATTTTAGAATTACATGGCACATTTGTTGGGCACACCTCTTGCAAGGGCATTCGTCATTTATTAGAAGCAGATTTAGTTTTTCAATAACTTGCAACCTAGATAATTATAAGCATTTCAGACACTATGAATGTTTATCGTTTTATATCAACGTTTCTTGATCAGTACAGGCTTTTAGATTAGCACACACATAGTCCGAATACTACAGAAGAAGAATTTGAATAAGTGTCGGATCTTCTCTCAGTCAAACATTCTTAAAAGATGATTGCATGTGGTTTATCACACATAATGTTCACGAACAAAAACTTTCTAGTTTCAGTCCACTCGTGTAAGAAAGCCGGTGGAGAGGTTTCAGGTTAGATGGTAAAGGTACAGTAATTACAGGTCCCGGGATGCATCGAAGTTTGTTGGACATTTGAAGGTTAGGTTTTTATTTTTCTCACAAAAACGTTCAGAGTTGAAAACAAGATCCCCATGTCAATAATGACCCTGCCAAGTGATACACCTTATGTTATTAGCTCTACTGCATGAACTCCATCTGTGCTTAAACAATGTGCGGTTTGTCCGTCGTACAATAGTCAGGCACGAGAGAAAGTACAGTGTACAACAACCATTACTCCATCTTGACAAATTACAGAGTAATTGCCCTTTGTTACTTTGCCTTGTCCAGAGCATAACTTGAATTCTACTTGTTTGAATTGTTTACATCTTTATGCAATGGTAAGGCTCAATGAGAGGAGATGCAGTGAAAAGAACTTAAACTCTTTCTCTACAAATTATAAATTTATTTCTCTTATTTGCTTTTTTTCTAGAGCACAACTTGATAAGTACAAGTTCGAATTTAATACAGCTTCATACAATGGTCAGGCACAATGAGAGGACAACACTCTCGCTGGTTATGGTCTGGGCAGGCATATCCTGGCACTACAAGACACCGCTAATAGTAGTGCAAGGAAATCTGACGGCCCAGCGTTATGTCGACGACATCCTAGAACCATGCGTGATGCCATTCTAGCAAGATCACCGTGATGTCACCATTTTCCAACAGGACAAGGCACGGCCCCATTCAGCCAGACTCACTACTGACTTTATGACACGTCAGAACATCAATGTTTTGCCCTGACCTGCCTTCTCTCCGGACTTGAGTCCCATTGACCATCTTTGGGACCAGCTTGGACGTCAGGTACACAGTGGACGTCACGTCATCAACAAGGCCCAGCTTGTGCAGGCACTCCGGGAGGAGTGGAATACCATTCCCCAGTACCGCATATAAGGTCTCATTCGTAGTATGAGACGCAGATGCCAAGCTGTCCTAGATGCTAATGGCGGGCATACTAGATATAGAGTTTATGAATTTCAATTTTTAACCCCCGACGTCTTAGGTGGCACAATAATCATCAAATTACCCACTAATCATCATTTGGCAAATGTTACATTTCAAAATAGCCTTAACTTCATTTTACTCTAGGTTTTCTAATGGAACTTCACATCAACTTCAAATTATGGTAAGAATGTTCTCTGGTGCGTTTTCATTGACCGCGATCATATAGAGGAGTGATTTTTTCCGCAAAAAAAAAAAAAAAAAATCAAAAAAGGGAAGCCACGACCAAAAACGCAGCCCCCAAAACGACCCCACCCAACACACCACACACACACACACACACACACACACACACACACACACAAACATACACTACCAACACACACAAGCAAACACACGAGGACAAAACGAACAATTAACGGAACACAGTGGGTTCATTGATCAATTGATCAATCATTGATCAATTTTATTTTCGGAAAAAATATCAACTTCCTTGCTTGGACGAATTCAAACAGAAAATCGATATGGACAATAATTTAAGTCACCATTCATGCCAAATAGTCATACTGTACGGTTTATGACTTATTTATCTCACATTTCTAAAACTAGTTCATACTTTCACGTTATAATGGATACCAAAATATTACTGGTATGTATTACTAAACACAACTGATAATTTATTGTAATATCAAATACATCATTATTACAAAACACAGTTATGTGTACAACTTTACATTGTACTCTTACCTGTATTGGAAAATTCACGCCGCGACAGGACTAGCGTTAGCATATAGACAAAAAAAAAAATAATAATATCAAACAGGGAATGCCACGTACCAAAAACGCAACCCCACGAGATTTTCTATCCGTCTTACACCAATTGAAATTTCACGTAAAATTCGTGCTTTTGTAGTCAGTATAGTAAATTAAATCTATTCCACCAACACACTAGTAAACGCTTTCTTTCAAACAGCATTGTGTAACAAATGTGGATTTTGATTTAAAGCTGCTCGCTCTCAGTTACCGTTGAAAAAAAATATTTTTCAAAAAATTCAAATTCCTAATCATTAATATAAAACTAAGGGCTAGAATGAAAAAATAAGAAAAAATCTAGGTAGGAATTTGAAAAAATCGATTGATAAGGTCGGTTCGACGGCACCGCTACACTATATGTTTATGTTGAAATTGACATTCATATACATAAATATTAAATTAAATGTTAGAATAAAAATATAAGCAAAAATCTAGGTAGCAATTTGCAGAAATCGATTAAAAATGTCGGTTACACGGCACTGCTACACTATATGTTTGTATTAAGCGTGTGCAACCCTTTTGAAGTTGGTAGCGTATTATTTGAAATTTAAGGACATATGTGTCAGGAATTTATACTGTCAACTTTTTATATGACTATATATTCTAAAATACTTTATTTACATACAGTTTGAAGAACTTTATTTTATTACCAAAATCTAGAGCGAGCAGCTTTAAATGCATATACAACATGTTTTCAAAATGTCACATTTTTTCCATATACATGTACTTGTATTCAAAAAAAAAAAATAATATCAAACAGGGAAAGCCACGTACCAAAAACGCAGCCTCCCCAAACGAGCCCCACGGCGCGGGGGGGGGCGCACCCCCAACACACACACAACACACACATACACACCACCATGTACACACACACACGTACACTACCAACACACACTAGCATACAAAGTACGAGGACAAAACGAACAATTAAAGGAACACAGTGGGGCACCGCCTTGGAACGGTCAGTGGCAAAAACACCACTGGGGAGCAAAGACAATTTTGTCCTATTTTATTGACTGAGCACGATTGTTCTCGCTGCTAAAGTATGCAGTGATAAAGCGTTGTCTATACGATGCATACAGGCACAATACTGGGCGGCGATTGCCCACTTTGAGATGGGCGTGGTCTAGGTACTGCACCTTGCCTACTGATTTGTTTACGGTACTGCAGTATATTTTAAACCGCTGATTTAGGAACGCATAGCTGAAACTTTAAAAACCGACAAAGGACATTGCAAAAACATTGCAATATACATAAACATTTACCCCAACTTTCACACAAAGTTATAACAAGTTACTATGTCTGAAGCAATATATATGTACTGTTATAAATTGTAGTGGAAAACACTTACTTATTACTGAACACTTATTAATTTTACATTTAGTGTTTGTCCTCTTTTGTCCAATGAAAATGTCTAAAATTATCAAATGTTCCCTGTCTATTTGCTAAACACTTCTGAAATGATAGTATATGTAGCACTTTTCATTATTTCTAAAGACCGGGCATTAAAATGTAGTTAATCAAGTGTAAATGTATGGCAAACTGACTTCAGTTAGAGGCTTGAATAGAGAAATATATCCTACATAGAAACCCAGTAGCTTAAATATCACTATTTAAACCGAAAATATCATTTTGAGAGCAACGGTTGCATGTTTAGAAACTCTGAGGGATTTCAAATTACATGGCGTAATGTTGCTTAATAAAGTTAATGTGCCAAATACATAGTTCACCAAGATGGCCCAAGATCAACATTACACCTGTAAGTCAAAACCATGTCATTCTTTTGACCGTGCATCATTTTATCACAATGTCATACTGGCATTTCTCTTCAAAGCTGTTTAAATTGCATTGCATTTACAAATTCATCTATTTCAGGAAAGATGATAAAAGTAAAATATCTAAGTGACAATTCAACAGCCAAGTGCCCAAGTGAGAGGATTTTAAAAGGAAAAGAGGTGTCAGAAAGAAAAAGTCAAGAGTTATTGCAATTTAGTTGTTGTTTTCTTCTATATTCAATAGAGGAAAATATATAATTCTATTATCTCTGAAACCGGTTCTCAAACTTGATTTGTATTGGCTTAAATAGCTCAATGTTCAGTCTTTCTTGTGTCCACCCCAACACATTTTGTTGTTGTTTTACTTTAGAATGAGGCACCTTAAGGGGGTTAAGTGCTTTCCTGGACACTAGTTTAGAAACTTAGAAATGTTTGTTTTCCAAAACTAATAGAATTGAGTTCTGTATTATTTTGAGAGATGAGGGCCCCAATATTTGGTTGAAATTTTATTTGTTTGCTAAATAAACAATGTATACATGTAGTTAGACATCATGTGTGTTCATTGACACAAAAAATCCATCCAGTTTTGAATAAAATTTGCAACAATTTAGTTTTAGTTGTTTGATTTGACAACCATCAACTAAGGTGTTGGGAATCTGTGATGTATTGTTTTAAATATTGAATGATCTTAATAAATTACAAGTATTTTAAATTTCCTTCCATTAATAATTCAAAGCAATTGTGGCTTTCATTTAATATTTGTTTTTGTAAAAACATTTTTAAAGTGTGATGCAAATTTTTAAATTGTGTGTAATATCGTTTTGAAAATTCCGTTAGCGAATATTTCACATAGGTGATTTGTATCTCTATTTATTTGTACAGTATTTGTTAAAACAGTTTAACAGCTAAACGCTGATTTTCATTATACTATATGGATGTACTTTTTTTAATGCAATGCAGAGACTTTAAGTGTTGAGTCAGTCAAACAGTTATCAGTTCTAGCCTTATTTTCCTTAGCCCGTCTTGTGTTTCGTTTTTCGGCAAGACGAATACCAGGATTACGTTTTTATTCAATTCAAACATTTTCACATATAAATTTCTTTCAAGCTTTAGGATATTTAATGTGGGAACTGCTCCAATTTGGCTATTGAGAAATAAGTCTGTGTTCAATTATGGACGTTCTTTTGTCGAAAGCTTGATTTACATAAATATCCATTTGCTCATTCTGCACTTTATATCGTGTACAGTTGTGTAATTATGCATGCATGTATATAATGTTTGTTCGTTCTACTTGTTTATCTTATTACATCTTCTACTTATATTTATGTATATCACAGTAAATAGCTCTTGTCTAACTATAAAAATATTCATTCTCTTTTGTTAAGCCTACATCATAATTCAGAATAGCTGAAAAATTCCAATAGGTATCAACTGTAAAGTTTGTCATGCTACATTTTTAAAAACTCTTGTTTATTTTCAATATCCAGCCGACAACATTTTTGTAGGGTTGAGAGAAGTTGAAACATTTCTGATAGCAGTAAAGCCATTTAATCATTTTCTAAATTCTTTTTTGTTATAATATTCAGCTGGCATAAAGTTTGTTCTGTTTCAATAATTCAGAATAGTTTAAAGAATTCTTTTGAGGTTTGAACTGTTAAGTTTGTAAAGCCAGCATAACATTTTTCAGATATTTTGTCTTAAAAGTTATGCCGGCATAACATTTGGTAATTCAGAAAAGTTGAAAATGTCTGAAAGAAATGATCTGGAAACTTTGTTAAGCTGCCATTAGATTTTCTTAAGTAATCATTTGTTTTAAATGTTAAGCCGGCATAACATTTGGTCTTTTTCAATCAGTTGAAAGAATTCTGGTATATTTCAATAATGAGGTTTGTTAAACTAGCATAACATTTTTCAGAATTCTTTTCATCCTACAAGTTATGCTGGCATAACATTTTGGTCGTTCAGAAAAGTTGAAAATGTCTGATAGAAATGAACTGGAAACTCTGTTAAGCTGGCATTACATTTTCCAAAATACTCATTTGTTTGAATTGTTGAGCCGGCATAACATATTGTCCTTTTCAATCAGTTGACAAAATCATGAATGTTTCAATAATGAGGTTTGTTAAGCCAGCATAACATTTTTCAGAATTCTTTGTTCCTTAAAGTTAAGCTGGCATAACATTTGGTCATTCGGAAAAGTTGAAAATTTCTGATGAAAATAAAATCAAAAATGTGTTAAGCCGGCATAACATTTATCTTGTTTTTTTTTTCGACGTAGTCGTATACTTTTGATTTGAACTTCCGTTGGTATGGACGCGTTGCTAACCAACTTCGTTATAATGTGACCAATCAGAATCTGCAAATTATTGGCTAGCGTTTCGGTACCGGAATAAGCAGTGTACTGCCCGGGAGCCTTCTGAAACACAAAATGTGTATATTTTTTTATATTATAGTTATTTATAATAAATCATGTTGCAAGAAAGAAAAAACAAAACATGTTATGTCAAGGTTTCTGGACAGTACGAAGATCAACTTTTGTATTCAACGAGGTGTTGTCCGGGGCCGGACATCTAGCGTCATTGATTATTGGCTAGCGTTTCGGTACCGGAATAAGCAGTGTACTGCCCGGGAGCCTTCTGAAACACAAAATGTGTTTATTACGTCACCTACGTCTACCATCTTTTTTTTTAAAAGATATTACTTGTTAAATATACAGCCGGTATTACATTTGGCCTATTTCAATTGTGAAGTTTGGTGAGTAAGAATAACTTCTTTTGTCTTAAAAGTTAAGACAGCAATATTTGGTCAATCAGAACAGCTGAACATTTCTGATAGTATGTTTCAACTGTGAAGTTTGTTAAGCCAGCATAACATTTTTCAGAACTATTTTATCTTAAAAGTTAAGCCAGCATAACATTTTCCAGTGTTCTTTGGTCCTTAAAGTTAAGCTGGCTTAAAATTTGGTCAATCAATAAGGTTGAATATTTCTGATAGTATGTTTTTACTGTGAAGTTCGTTAAGCCAGCATAACACTTTTCAGAATGCTTTTGTCTAAAAGTTAAGCCAGCATAACACTTTTCATAACTATTTTGTCTTAAAAGTTAAGCCAGCATAACATTATTCAGAAAAGTTGGAACATTTCTGATAGAAATTTACTGAAAACTTTAAGCTGGCATAACATTGTTCAAAATTATATTTTGTTTTAAAGTTCAGTCGGCATAACATTGGGTCTTTTTCAATTTGTTTATCTGTAGTCTGTTTCAATCTGTTAATCAGGTTTCAACTAAAAAAAAAAAAAAAAATAAAAAAATTTTTTTATTTTTTTTTTTTTTTTTTTTTTTTTTTAAAAAAAAAAAAAAAAAAAAAAAAAATAAAAAAAAAAAAAAAAAAAAAAAAAAAAAAAAAAAAAAAAAAAAAAAAAAAAAAAAAAAAAAAAAAAAAAAAAAAAAAAAAAAAAAAAAAAAAAAAAAAAAAAAAAAAAAAAAAAAAAAAAAAAAAAAAAAAAAATTATTTTATTAAAAAAAAAAAAAAAAAAAAAAAAAAAAAATTTTTTTTTTTTTTTTTTTTTTTTTTTTTTTTTTAAAAAAAAAAAAAAAAAAAAAAAAAAAAAAAAAAAAATATTAAAAAAAAAAAAAAAAAAAAAAAAAAAAAATTTATTTAATTAAAAAAAGTGGGTTTTAGTTTGTTAAGCCAGCATAACATTTTAAAAATTTCTTTAGTTTGCTCATTGTATATGTTTACCATTAAAATGTATGAAAATTGTTAGCCGGCTGAACAAAAGGTGTAACAATGGTGTATGTATAAAAAAAAAAAATTGAACTGAAAACGCTGTTTTTATTCTTTTGTACTTATAGATATTGAAAATTCACCAATTTTTTACAGTGAAAAACTCAGCAAATACATAATTAAAAAGGGACTGACTGGACAGACTTTAAGAGTACAAGTGCAACATTAACACAGAAATCATCAATTTGTTATAATTACTAATATTTTATTAAATTATTACCCATACAATATCAATCCCTCTCACCCTCAAATTTCTTGGTCATAGAAGGAGCACTCGGCGGGGGGATGACTATGTCTAACATAGCTCTTGTGATATCTTGGTTCGTCTTATAGACGATGTCAAGGAACAGAAATGATTTCCAATCAGGCTCTTGAACACCTTCATGTTTTCATGTTATGTTGTATATATGAAAAGGATACGTTGGCGTCCTCGCATCAACTACCTGTAAGCGAATTCCTATCTTATATTCATCTGTTTGATACTAAGACAGTCTCTTCCGCACTTGCAGGTGGTTTTGATTCGGAGGAAGTAATAGAAATTCTCAGTAATTATGATTATCGAATTGCACCTACATCTGATAAACCTGAATCAGGTACTCGGCCAGAAGAAAACGCAAGACATAAAAAGATTAATGGTTAGATGAACTTTGACACCCTTGGTCGAACGCAAGGTTAGATTCACATACCAAGTACCCGTATGGTTGGAAAAACTACTGTGTTTTCCAGAAGTAATGACCTCTTCACTGACCGCCACAGTTATCGCTAACTTTTTGAAGAATTTCGCTTAAGGAATTAGAACCTGAAAAATTGGCAAACTTTTTGCGTTTTAGCACAGGTTCGGATGCTGTACTTTCTGATGGTGAATAATTATTTGAACATTGCTGTCAGACTGTTCTAACTAGAAACCGGATTTCCCACACGTACGGTCGAGTTTTGAAATACGGTTGAAGTATGACTGTTTCCTAGAATTCAGATAAGAATTTCTGTTTTGAACGGAAATGCATGCACCCTATAACTGATATATAGCTTAATAACCTCGAAAACATAAATAGTAGAATATTCGGAAGTATTATAACTTACCACCAAAATTTGAGCTATGCATTCCAGTCATTATAAAACGTTGCAGTATCATTCTAGAGTTATTGTTGTACAATTAAAAAGTCTTCTACATTGATTAATTGTAATAAAATGAAGTATTGTTCTTTAAAATGTTATTTATCTATCATTTCAGAATCATTGGACAAGTTGTCTACGTTTCGAGAATATAATCAGCTAGATGTATGGTATGTCCCTATAAAGGGTGATAAACAAGGCACGGACTTTGTGTAGCTAAATAATAATCACATAACGACGAGTAGTATTAGAATCACATCACTGTTTTTCGCTTTTGATTTATCCGAGGACATGTTTTTTTTCATAATCATATGGGATTTTATTTAGGACATGTTACGCTTATATTTTGAATCTTTAGGTGTGTGATTGCCTTTCAACAGTTCGCATCGGACAGATATGCTTTCAATTGAAAACAGACCTAGATTTAGTACTTAGAAAATCGACTATGTTTAAACTATATTAAAGCTGCTTGCTCTCAGTTACCGTTGATTATGTTTTTAAATTGACATAATTATACATAAATATAAAACTAAAGGCTAGAATCAAATTACAAGCAAAAATCTAGGTCGGAATCTGCAGAAATCAATTGACAATGTCGGTTACACGGCACCGCTGCACTTTATGTTTATATTGAAATTTCAAAAGCGTTTGCAAAGCTTTTGAATTTGGTAGAATATTTTTTTTTCTTAATTTAGAGATACACGTGACAGGAATTTATACTGGAGCTTTTATATGACTATATGTGCTTAAATACGTTATTTACATACAGTTTGAAGAACTTTATTTGTTTACCAAATTCTGAGAGCGAGCAGCTTTTATTACAGAAAACCTCTATATTGATTAATTGTAGTAAAATGAGGCATTTTCCGCCATAGGTTGTTCTTTAAAATGGTATTTATTTAACATTTTACATTCATTGAACACATAATCTATGTTTCGAGAATATAATCTGTTAGATGAGAGAGTGCCCCTTTAAAAACAGCATTTTCAATCGAATTTTACTTCTATTGCTGATTCTAGCCTCTAGTTATATATTTATGTACAAGTATGTCAAATTGAAGCATTTCTCGTTGATCTTTAAAGTGGAACTCCCTATAACTATTGTCAAACTAATTACTTTAAGGGGGCACCCCTATATCCAGCGAATTATTTTCTCAAAACATAATGTGTTCAATGAACGTAAAATTATATTCGCCAATTTTTTACAGTGAAAAACTGAGCAAATACACGTTAAAAAGGGACTGATTGGACAGTCCCTTTTTAAAATGGATGCAGTTATACAATATTTCAGACTTTTAGAGTACAAGTGCAACATTAACACAGAAATCATCAATTTGTTATAATTACTAATATTTTTATTAAATTATTACCCATACAATATCAATCCCTCTCACCCTCAAATTTCTTGGTCATAGAAGGAGCACTCGGCGGGGGGATGGCTATGTCTAACATAGCTCTTGTGATATCTTGGTTCGTCTTATAGACGATGTCAAGGAACAGAAATGATTTCCAATCCGGCTCTTGAACACCTTCATGTTTTCATGTATATATGAAAAGGATACGTTGGCGTCCTCGCATCAACTTCTTGTAAGCGAATTCCTGTCTTATATTCATCTGTTTGCTACTAAAACAGTCTCTTCCGCACTTGAAGGTGGTTTTGACTCAGAGGAAGCAATTATAGAAATTCTCGGTAATTATGATTATCGAGTTGCACCTACATCTGATAAACCTGAATCAGGTACTCGGCCAGATAGAACATAAGGAGATCATCCAACAGCCAATGTACATATTAAAAAGATTAATGGTTAGATGAACTTTTACACCCTTGGATTGGACATCGGAACGCAACGTTAGATTCACTTTTTGATAGCTTGATACAAAGTACCCGTATGGAAAAACTACTGTGTTTTCCAGAAGTCATGACCTCTTCACTGACCGCTTTCGCTAAATTTTTGAAGAATTTCGCTTAAGGAATTAGAACCTGAAAGATTGGCAAACTTTTTGCGTTTTAGCACAGGTTCGGATGCTGTACTTTCTGATGGTGAATAAATATTTGAACATTGCTGTCAGACTGGTCTTACTAGAAGCCGGATTGCCCACACGTATGGTCGAGTTTTGAAATACCGTTGAAGTATGACTGTTTCCTAGAATTCAGATAAGGATTTCTCTTCTTCGAACGGAAATACATGCACCCTATAACTGACATAATTTTACAGCTAAATAACCTCGAAAACATAAATAGTAGGATATTCGGAAGTATTGTAACTTTCCACCAAAATTTGAGCTATGCATTCCAGTGATTATCGATTAAATTAGCGGTTTATAAAACGTTTATAAACTCATTCTCGAGTTATTGTTGTACAATTAGGTCTTCTACATTGATTAATTGTGATAAAATGAAGTATTATTCGCCATATGTTGTTCTTTAAAATTTTATTTATCTATCATTTCAGTATCATTGGACAAATTGTCTACGTTTCGAGAATATAATCAGCTTGATGTATGGTATGTCCCTATAAAGGGTGATATACAAGTCACGGACTTCGTGTAGCTAAATAATAAAAAACATACTGACAAGTAGTATTTCAATCACATCACTGTTTTTCGCTTTTGATTATCAGAGGACATGTTTTTTTTTTTTTTCATAATCATATGGGATTTTATTTCAGGACATGTTACGCGTATATTTTGAATCTTTAGGTGTGTGGTTGCCTTTCAACAGTTCGCATTGGACAGATATGCTTTCAATTTAAAACAGACCTAGATTTAGTACTTGACTATGTTTAAGCTGCTCGCTCTCAGTTACCGTTGATTTTGTTTTAAATTGACTTAATTATACATAAATATAAAACTAAAGGAGAAAAGGTAGGTATTTGCAGAAATCAATTGACAATGTCGGTTACACAGCACCGCTGCACTTTATGTTTATATTGAAATTTGCAACGCTTTTGAATTTGGTAGCATTTTTTTTTAATTTAGAGATACACTTGACAGATATTTATACCGGAGCTTTTTATATGACTATATGTGCTTAAATACGTTATTTACATACAGTTTGAAGAACTTTAGGTTTAACAAATTCTGAGAGCGAGCAGCTTTAATGGGTGGAAGCGATTTATTACAGAAAGCCCCTATATTGATTAATTGTAGTAAAATGAGGCATTTTCCGCCATGGGTTGTTCTTTGAAATGGTATTTATTTATTTATCATTTTACATTTATTGAACAATTAATCTATGTTTCGAGAATATAATCTGTTAGATGAGAAAGTGCCCCTTTAAAAACAGCATTTTCAATCGAATTTCACTTCTATTGCTGATTCTAGCCTCTAGTTATATATTTATGTACAAGTACGTCAAATTGAAACAAAAATAATATCAAACAGGGAATGCCACGTACCAAAAACGCAGCCTCCCCACAACGAGCCCCACAGCACCCAGAAGTGCACACCAACAACACACACACAATCATGTACACACACACACACACACACACACATACTACCGACACACACTAGCATACAAAGCAAACACACGCGGACAAAACGAACAATTAAAGGAACACAGTGGGGCACCGCCTTGGAACGGTCAGTGGCAAAAACACCACTGGGGAGCTTAAACCGGTTTATGGTGCGCACCCAACCTCACTCTTACCCCCACCATGTTCCAAAGTCACAGGACAGTGTAAATAAAAGTAATCCCTGCTAGGTGAATCTCTAACACACGCAATGGAAACAAAAGGCATGGTATGTAAAAAACACAAAATGCTCGTGTATAAATATATAAAAAGCAAACCTTGAGAACCAAAAAACGTATGTACTCAATGCCTTTGCAGAAGGCAGAGCACCAAGAGAAACACCCTTAAGGGCCCGACGAAACAGGCCAGAGGACAAAAATCAAAACAGTTTCGTCCCAGTGGGATTTAAAAACTGCCCATCACAGAGTCCTCCCCCCTCTTCCGTCAGACACAATCAGAGGGAAGCATAGCGTCCAACTGTAAACGGGTTGAACACCAAACATGCGGTGTGTCTCAAAACAGTTGGGTCGTAACCTCTTTTAACAAAACGTTTTATAATTTTAGCAAATACAGTTGGAAAATTGCCATGACCCAAAATCTTACGAAGTTTGTAAAAAAAAAAAAAAAAAAAAAAAAAAAAAAATAATATCAAACAGGGAATGCCACGTACCAAAAACGCAGCCTCCCCAAAACGAGCCCCACAGCACCCAGAAGTGCACACCACCAACACACACACACGCCACACACACACAATCATGTACACACACACATATACACTACCAACACACACTAGCATACAAAGCAAACACACGAGGACAAAACGAACAATTAAAGGAACACAGTGGGGCACCGCCTTGGAACGGTCAGTGGCAAAAACACCACTGGGGAGCTTAAACCGGTTTATGGTGCGCACCCAACCTCACTCTTACCACATCCCCATAAAAATCGGGTTTTGAAATACCTTCTCGCAGAAGAGTCTTTAGATTACTATTGAATTTCAAAACCAAATCAGAATTACGATAGTAAAATTTAGCAAAATATTTACGCAATTTGTAATAACGGTAGCCCTGTTGAAGAAGTTTATTTGTAATATATTGATTACGTTCATTGAAATCCTCAACACGACTACACGCTCTGGCAAACCGAATTAACTGAGAAATGTATACCCCATAAGATGTAGCATGAGGTACATCCCCATCCAAATGGGGGAAATTTACAATACTAAAATTAAAATCATCCCTCTTGTCATAAATTTTGGTATGTATAATATTGTTATAGAGAGATGTAAATCTAAAAATGAAGCACCAGTATCCAAATTGTTAGTTTTAATTAACTGGAGTTCCCGGGGATAAATAGTGTCCACCAATTGACCAAAAAACGGGTTATCCATATTAAGAATATCATCCAGATAGCGTGATGTATTATTAAAAGCAGTGATAATGTCTGCCTGCGTATCTGGAGAAAGACTCAACATAAAGTCTCTTTCATAACAATATAAAAACAAATCTGCGACAAGGGGTGCACAATTTGTTCCCATGGGAATACCGATTACTTGTCTGAAAACTGCATTCCCAAAAAAACAAATATAATATCAAACAGGGAATGCCACGTACCAAAAACGCAGCCTCCCCAAAACGAACCCCACATCACCCAGAAGTGCACACCACCAACACACACACACACGCGCACACGACACACACACACACAATCATGTACACACACACATATACACTACCAACACACACTAGCATACAAAGCAAACACACGAGGACAAAACGAACAATTAAAGGAACACAGTGGGGCACCGCCTTGGAACGGTCAGTGGCAAAAACACCACTGGGGAGCTTAAACCGGTTTATGGTGCGCACCCAACCTCACTCTTACCCCCACCATGTTCCAAAGTCACAGGACAGTGTAAATAAAAGTAATCCCTGCTAGGTGAATCTCTAACACACGCAATGGAAACAAAAGGCATGGTATGTAAAACACAAATGCTCGTGTATAAATATATAAAAAGCAAACCTTGAGAACCAAAAAACGTATGTACTCAATGCCTTTCCAAACCTTATATAAATGTTGTTCAATAAAAAGGAAAGGGCTTTACAAACTTCGTCACAGGTCCACACAGTATAATGTTTAACAATACAGCTAGTAAAAAAAGCTTTATCGAAATTGCAGACGAGAAATGTAGCATTCTCCTTGGCAAAAGTCTTTTGAATTAGGGCAGCTAGCTTGTCATTTATCAAATTATGTGGTAAAGTGGTATACAGAGTAGAAAAATCGTATGTACTGACTGAAGTTACTTTGTAATTATTAACTTTAAACTTATCCAGGATTTCGCCAGAATTTTTGATCGACCAAAATAAATGTTTACCAGAGTTTTCGTATACTTTATCACAATATCTTTTCACGTGGGTTTTTATAGCAGTTAGGCAAGATGTTAATAGTTTTGAAATATTTGTAGTGGTACAAGAGCTTGAATTAGCGATGAAACGAGCTTTATATGGTTGTTTATGTAATTTAGGAATCCAGTACATAGTAGGAAGTTTAATATGTTGATCATCTATACGAACTTTCAAATTAGAAATTTCACTGATATTGTTGGCAGCATTTCTCGTTTTTTAAAGCTCCTCGCTCTCAGATTTTGGTAAAAATATAAAGTTCTTCAAACTGTATGTAAATAACGTATTTTAGAACATATGGTGATATAAAGACGCTCCAGTAAAAATTCATGTTACGTATAACTATAAAATTCGAATAATACGCTACCAAGCTTTAAAGCGTTGAAATTTCAATATAAACATATAGTGTAGCGGTGCCGCGTTACCTACCTTTTCAATCGATTTCTGCAAATTCCTACCTAGATTTTTGCTTAATTTTTTATTCTTGCATTTAGTTTTTATATTTATGAATAAAAATGTCAATTTTTTTTTTAAATTTTTTTTTCAACGGTTACGGAGAGCGAGCAGCTTTAAAACTCCCTATAACTATAGTCTAACTTAATTACTTTAAGGGGGCACCCCTATATCAAGCGGATCATTTTCTCAAAACATAGATTATGTGTTCAATGAACGTAAAATTATAAATGAATACAAGTTCAAAGACGATCCTATGGCGAATTTTACCACAATTAATAAATGTAGAGGCCTTTCCACCCATTAATTGTACAGCAAAAAACTCTACAAACGTTATTGAATGATATACGGTACTGCAGCATATTTTAAACCGCTGATTTTATCAATAAATGACTGGAATACTTAGATGAAACTTTTAGGTTAAGTTATAATACTTCCAAAGATTTTATTATTTATGTTATGGGGTTATTTCGTTTGACATCATTTATAGGGTATGTCCCTTTTAAAA
Organism: Saxidomus purpurata; assembly: GCA_022818135.1. Classification (NCBI taxonomy): domain Eukaryota; kingdom Metazoa; phylum Mollusca; class Bivalvia; order Venerida; family Veneridae; genus Saxidomus; species Saxidomus purpurata. Next base: position 14,134,691 of record JAFMSR010000007.1, read on the forward strand.
CATAATAATAGCATATTTGCAAGTATCATTACTTACCAGAGAGTTAAAGGGACATATCCTATAACTGATGCCAAACAAATAACCCTCAAAGCTTCAGTTGATGCAACCCAGTCATAGGGCGGACTTGATTTGATACAAAACGGGGTACGCCGATCACATGACAGGGATACACCGCTCACGTGACTTAACGTTACCCGCCATGTGACCGGCTTACCCGGCTAGTTAGTGCCTAGTACCAAACAAGGGACAACCGGCTAAAAAGATGGCTGCCTCCATGCCAAGTTTGTTTGTCACTGCGGCTACCATCACAAATATAATTGTTGAAAATGATAATGAGAAAACTAATCAAAATGTGGACATTTTAATATATTCCGTTCTCTCTTATTCCTAATATCGTACCTGAACGTTTCCGCCATTTTGTATTCTTCCGCAGCGGGGTACGCCTATCGAAAGAAAGGCGTACGCCGTTTGCCCCGGTTTCCGTTTGCCGCTACGTGACACTAATCCAATCAAATGAGTTGGCCTTTGACATGACACCAGCCGTTTTCAATCAAGTGCTACCGGCGTAAAGTAATACCCCGCCGGCGTAACCATACAAGTCCGCCCATAAATAAAATTGGCAGTTAACAATATGCTGCAGTACCGTAAACCATTCCATAATCTTTGAAGAGTTGTTGTTGCACAATTAAAGCTGCTCGCTCTCAGTTACCGTTGAAAAATTATTATTTTTAGAAATTGACACAATACAAAAATATAAAAACTAAAGGCTAGAATCAAATTTTAAGCCAAAATCTAGGTGAGAATTTGCAGAAATCGATCGAGTATGTTGGCTACACGGCACCGCTACACTATATGTTTATATTGAAATTGCAAACGCTTTTGAATTTGGTAGCGTACTTTTTTTAATTTAGAGATAAACGTGGCATGAACTTATACAGGAGCCTGTTTACATGACTTGATATTCTAAAATACGTTTTTTTACATACAGTTTGTAGAACTTTATTTTTTTTATTTAAATCTCGGTAACCGTTGAAAAAAATATTTTTCAAAAGAATTGACATTCTTATTCATTAATATAAAACTAAATGCTTGGGAAAAAAATAAGCAAAAATCTAGGTAGGAATTTCGCAGAAATCGTTTGAAAAGGTCGGTTACACGGCACCGTTACACTATATGTTTATAATGAAATTGCAACGCTTTTGAATTTGGTAGCGTATTTTTTGAAATTTAGAGATAAACGTGACATAAATTTATACTGGAGCCTTTTTACATCACCGTATGTTCTAAAATACGTTATTTATATACAGTTTGAAGAACTTTATTTTTTTACTAAAATCTGAGAGCGAGCAGTTCCTCATTTTTTACTAAAATCTGAGAGCGAGCAGCTTAAAGGGACGAACCATAACTGATGTTAAACTAAACAACCTAAAAAACATAAATAATAGAACATTCTGAAGTGTTTTTAACTTACTAAAAGTTTTAGCTATGCATTCCAGTTATTATCGATAAAATCAGCGTTTTGAAATATGTTACGGTATCGTAAAAACAAAAATAATATCAAACAGGGAATGCCACGTACCAAAAACGCAGCCTCCCCAAAACGAGCCCCACAGCACCCAGAAGTGCACACCACCAACACACACACAAACAACACACACACACACCACCAACACACACCAGCATACAAAGCAAACACACGAGGACAAAACGAACAATTAAAGGAACACACGTAAACCATTAAAAAAAACTTGGTGCGATTTATTATTGAAGATTTTGGTAAAATGAGGAATCTTTCGCCGTAGGTTTCTTTGAAATTGCATCTATCAAAATACTTTCATTAAAAATATAATCTATGTTTCGAGAATATAATCGGCTAGATGTAGAGTATGGCCCTTTAAAAGGGGAACTCCCTACATCTAGCAGATTATATTATAGAACAAATAGTTAATATTTTTAATGAGCGAAAAATGATAGATACAATTTTGAAGAACAACATTCATGTTTTTTCTTTCTTTAAATTAAAATATTTGGCAGAAATATAGATGAGATTTTCATCGCTAAATATTTGAACAATTATTGTGTCTTCATCAGAAATATTTTGGTTCACTATTGGAAAGTTACTTTTGCAGAGTCGAGGCATGTACAATCGACAATTAAAAGTACATGTTTTTAATCTTCTACAATGTCAGGACAGTTAAAACAGGTTCTATTACATGTAACTCAATCAATATTCTCATACTTTGTAAACTTTGTAAATGCAGATCTGTAATGAGTTTTCACAAAATTGTAATTTCTAAGTTTGTTACTACCGTTTCCTCTTTTAGAATGAAACCAAATGTTGATACATTATCGATGATAGCGGTAGATAATTACTAAAATGCCTCTTTCTATTTTTACGATTAATTTCGTATGTTTTGATCAGTGATGAAGCTGTATTCACTAACAACAATCGGGCACTCATTTGTTTAGAAACTGTAAGAAAATAAAACACCAATGACAAGGAACAATTTGTGAGTAAGTAAAACTTCAGTAAGAAGTATTACACACGTACATGTAAATATGTTGCTGTTGCGATCTATAAAATACAACATGCTTGAATATTTCGAGATGGTTGAAACCTCCGTTTATATGAATTTTCATAAAATACCGTATCACTTACTATTGATGGCGAATATTTCGTTACCTTCACCTCGAAAAACCTTGACCCCGAAAACACACAGATGCAAAACACACAGATTTGCATCAAGTACGGTTGCATCATACTTTAGACAACAGCTGCCCGTAGCCGGCCAATCACAGGCTAAGATTGCCGTTTGATAAATCCCATATACAACAGTCCACTGTTGTCTATTTCAAATCGTTTTCCTTTCTAGTGTAGCAAGGACAATTGAATTATGTCCTAAAACTGGGGATAATTTGAGGCCAGACAAATGTTTGTTTTCGGTTTAAAACAAATGAAAAGAGGTTATATTTTTTTTTATACCGAGTACGCACAAACTCGTAAAAAGCACTTTTGGTGCTCACTCAGCTCAGTGAAATGTATTTGGATCGTTCACCCGAAACAACCATTTATCCTCTTGAACAGCATTTTGTGTTGTATGATAAGGCGACATCGTGTTGCTTTAATGAATATAACCCCAGTTGAAGAACATAATTCGATTATATTACTCGGGTGCAGTTCTGCACATGAAAACAAACGCAGCCTCCCCCAAAACGAGCCCCACAGCACCCAGAAGTGCACACCACACACACACACACAACACACAATCATGTACACACACACACGCACACCACCAACACACACTAGCGTACAAAGCACGAGGACAAAACGAACAATTAAAGGAACACAGTGGGGCACCGCCTTGGAACGGTCAGTGGCAAAAACACCACTGGGGAGCTTAAACCGGTTTATGGTGCGCACCCAACCTCACTCTTACCCCCACCATGTTCCAAAGTCACAGGACAGTGTAAATAAAAGTAATCCCTGCTAGGTGAATCTCTAACACACGCAATGGAAACAAAAGGCATGGTATGTAAAACACAAAAATGCTCGTGTATAAATATATAAAAAGCAAACCTTGAGAACCAAAAAACGTACTCAATGCCTCTGCAGAAGGCAGAGCACCAAGAGAAACACCCTTAAGGGCCCGACGAAACAGGCCAGAGGACAGAAATCAAAACAGTTTCGTCCCAGTGGGATTTAAAAACTGCCCATCACAGAGTCCTCCCCCTCTTCCCGTCAGACACAATCAAAGAGGGAAGCATAGCGTCCAACTGTAAACGGGTTGAACACCAAACATGCGGTGTGTCTCAAAACAGTTGGGTCGTAACCTCTTTTAACAAAACGTTTTATAATTTTAGCAAATACAGTTAGAAAATTGCCATGACCCAAAATCTTACGAAGTTTGTAAACCACATCCCCATAAAAAACGGGTTTTGAAATACCTTCTCGCAGAAGAGTCTTTAGATTACTATTGAATTTCAAAACCAAATCAGAATTACGATAGTAAAATTTAGCAAAATATTTACGCAATTTGTAATAACGGTAGCCCTGTTGAAGAAGTTTATTTGTAATATATTGATTACGTTCATTGAAATCCTCAACATGACTACACGCTCTGGCAAACCGAATTAACTGAGAAATGTATACCCCATAAGATGTAGCATGAGGTACATCCCCATCCAAATGGGGGAAATTTACAATACTAAAATTAAAATCATCCCTCTTGTCATAAATTTTGGTATGTATAATATTAGTATAAATAGAGAGATGTAAATCTAAAAATGAAGCACCAGTATCCAAATTGTTAGTTTTAATTAACTGGAGTTCCCGGGGATAAATAGCGTCCACCAATTGACCAAAAAACGGGTTATCCATATTAAGAATATCATCCAGATAGCGTGATGTATTATTAAAAGCAGTGATAATGTCTGCCTGCGTATCTGGAGAAAGACTCAACATAGTCTCTTTCATAACAATATAAAAACAAATCTGCGACAAGGGGTGCACAATTTGTTCCCATGGGAATACCAATTACTTGTCTGAAAACTGCATTCCCAAACCTTATATAAATGTTGTTCAATAAAAAGGAAAGGGCTTTACAAACTTCGTCACAGGTCCACATAGTATAATGTTTAACAATACAGCTAGTAAAAAAAGCTTTATCGAAATTGCAGGCGAGAAATGTAGCATTCTCCCTGGCAAAAGTCTTTTGAATTAGGGCAGTTAGCTTGTCATTTATCAAATTATGTGGTAAAATCCATTTTGACTAAAGCATGTCCATTTGGTAATCTATGTTTCATATTCTTCAGCTATGTGTATTGTTTTAGAAAATTCTTACATGCTGTGCGAAATCTCGATATGCTTCTATCATTTGAATGAATTCAACTTTTGGCAATTCAATGTCAACAACCGCATTTTTTCCTTTCCCGTCTTTCATTTTCTTGCGTTTCCACTCCTGATACATTATTGTTGTTTTGGAAATTCCTTGCAACAGGTTATTTATTTCATATCACGTTCCTAGCCTCAATATTTCGACTGCAAGACCGACCGATTTTACAAACTGATATTACATAGATGTCTGGCTTTCCGAAGGGCGGCCGCCGTAAATATCAAAAAGCCCTGGCGCACAATTTGTTGGGCTAATCACGTTCCTACCTCAAAGGTCAAGGTGGCACTTAAAGCTGCTCGCTCTCAGATTTTGGTAAAAAAAAGTTCTTCAAACTGTATGTAAAAAAAACAAAAATAATATCAAACAGGGAATGCCACGTACCAAAAACGCAGCCAGCCAGACAGCTGGCTCTTTCGAACGTCACAGACAGGTTATATGGAGGCCTCTTTCTGTCGTGGTTCAAGATAATTTTTCTCTTAAATTGTGGCATAGAGAGGCCCGTCATTCTTATCCTTGACAACCACGATTCATACGTTACCCATCATCTAGTAGAGACAGCACGTACTAATGAGGTTATACTTCTGGGGATGTGTGCACACACAACACACATCCATTATATGTGAAAGTAAATATACTAAAAATGTTTAATGACTAAAATTTTAAATGTGTAGTTTGTTACTGTTGCTACATTCTCAACAGCAACTTTTGTACTGTATTTGTTCAAAACAAAAAATGCAAATACTTTTGTACATAATACTTTTTAATGAGTACTGTATACTATAAAGTAAGATATAAAATATGCTACGAAAACACACAAAATACTGAAATTAGTTCATTCCATAACGTAATGTTTGATATTTTTATAAATAGGTATTTGGTCCGTTTAAGAGCAGAATTAGTGCACTGGCAACGAACCTTGGGTTCGCAAACCCAAACATGACAATAGGAAAATCCAATTTTGAAATGTTGAAGCAACTGAAAGGTTTTCTGTTCTTATTGTTCGTGCACATATAAGCCTCGTCCCTCTGTGATGTACAGTTGATGTCGGTTATTTCTGCAATATTTTCAAGTGTTTGTAGCGGTGGCCGAGTGGTTAAAGCTAAGCTCTGACTTTGTATCGATATCCAATATAAACGTGTACAAGGGCCCATCATAACAGTTGGCAGCATGTTAAGTCTTACTAAACAAAACATTTGATAAAGATGCTTATCTATATTTCAGGAAAATTAAGAAACTAAAAAAGCAAATTGAGGCAAAAGAATAGATAATTAAATTTAGATAAAAGCGGAGAGAAAAAAGAAAGAGGAAGAAAAAGAGTTGTCCCTCATTGGCGACGAATGCCCCCGAAAGAGGTGACACACCGTCTGTGTCATCTCCCTGTGCTAAACGATTGTGCCAGGTAATATTTTAAAAATTCTTCCATGCATGATAGATTGAGTTAGTACCATACTAAAGTATTCCAGGACCTTTTAAACATTTTAAGCTCGCTCTCAGTTACCGTTGAATTTTTTATATTTTTTTTTTAAATTGACATAATTGTACATATATATAAAACGAAAGGCTATATGTTTATATTGAACTGTTTGCAGCGCTTTTGAATTAGGTAGCGCATTTGTTTTTAATTTAGAGATATACGTGGCAGGAATTTATACTGGAGCCTTTTTATAGGACTATATGTTCTAAAATACTGTCTGGCACAACTATCTGTGTGATTACGATGTGTTAAGAGATTCCTGGAAGAAAACATGATGGAACGAAAAGGGTAGTATATAAAACTGTTTTTTAAATAATAAATCATTTCATTTAGGTTCATAGGTTCGAGCACTGCTACAGACCTGATAATGTTCTTTTTTGACAGAAAGTTGGCAGTGTTTTACAAACAGACAGGTCTCGTACTAGTCCTTCACAAGAAGTTAAACTGCCCACCTGTAAACTTTGACTAGATTGTAATTAAAACGGGAGTTAAACCCCAAGAAAACATCGTTGGTTAAACTAAAGTTCTTTTCTTAACCTTCAATCTTGTGATATAAATACATGTATTGTGTATTTAGTTGTGAAAGTCGACAAACTTGCACCTACTATACTTGGTAAGAATAGCCGGCGACTTACTTTGTAGATTACCATCGACGGAAGTATGTTGTCGTTTGCACAGATGAACATATTAACAGTTGCATGATTTGTGACGATTTTTCTGGAAAATACATGACCTAGCTTGTTAAGAATAGCCGATTAACAGAACATAGCGACTTACTTTGTAGATTACCATCGACGGAAGTATCTTGTCGTTTGCACAGATGAACATATTAACAGTTACATGATCGTTTGTGACGATTTTTCTGGAAAATACATAGCCTAGCTTGGGCCCTATCACATCGGTCTGTTGTCTCTCTTTTCCAGAGAATCCCACTTCCCCCGCATTAAATATCTGTAGATACGAAAGTATGTTAAATGTATGGTTGCACTTCCAAGACTAAAACATTGAAAAATGCATGCACTGTTTATTTAAAGGGGCACTCCCTACATCTAGCAGATTACTTTCTCGGAACATAATGTGTTCAATGAATGCAAAAATAAAATACATTTTTAAAGAACATCTTTCGAAAAATGTCCCATTTTAGCACAAATAATCAATATAGAGGCTTTCTGTAATAAATCGCATCCACCCATTAATTGTACAGCAACACCATTACATAGACTATTGAATGGTTTACGGTACTGCAGCATATTTTAAACCGCTGATTTTATCGATAATGATTGGAATACAGAGCTGAAACTTTAGGTTAAGTTACAATACTTCCAAAGATTCTATTATTTATATTTAAGATGTTATTTATTCGGCATCAGTTATATGGTATGTCCCTTTAAATTATGATAGGGGAATTGGTCCAATATGTTCAAGATTATAATAATACACTTGCATTTAATGTTTTAATGTTGGTGGTGTATGTGTGTGTGTGTGTGTGTGCGTGGTTGTGTGTGTGTGTCGTGTGTGTGTGTTGGTGGTGTGCACTTCTGGGTGCTGTGGGGTTCGTTTTGGGGAGGCTGCGTTTTTGGTACGTGGCATTCCCTGTTTGATATTATTTTTGTTTTTAAGCAAATACCCGAGACTCTTTGTTTTTTATTCCATTATATTCAAGCTCTTCATTCAACAACTGAAACCATTCATCCATTGTTTTTTGACTTGAACATTCTGGTTCTGGATTTGTACATATTATCTGGCGTCCTCTCAGAGGGTTGATGATGGCGCTTCAGAAGACCCCTCAACCATTTGCCTGACGGCCCGGAATTTCTATTAAAGGAACACATGATTAAATATTATGTCGGCGAAAATCTCCGACATTTTGGTACAAATGTACCCTATAACTGATGCCAAACTAAATACCTCCAAAACATTCATAATAAAATCTTTGAAAGTATTACAATTTACCCTTTAGAAAAGTTTTAGCTCCCTACATCAAGCCGAAATATATATTCTCGAAATATAGAGTATGTGTTCAATGAACGTAAAATGATAAATGAATACAATTTCAAAGAATAACCTATGGCGAAAAATGCTTCATTGTACCACAATCAATATTGATATAGAGGCTTTCTGTAATAAATCGCATCCACCCATTTATTGTACAACAACATTACATAGATAACATAATATTGAATGGTGTACGGTACTGCGGTATATTTTAAACCGCTGATTTTATCGATAATGAGTGACTGGGAATGCATAGCTAATACTTTAAAAAGATTCCATTATTTATGTTTTGGAGGTTATTTAGTTTGGCATCATTGATAGGGTACATTTGTATGTCCCTTTAATTACCAAAACGTCGAAGATGTTGGTGGACATGTCATTTAACCATAGTCCTCGCCATAGGGAAGCCCTGACCTGTCATATACTGAATAAACTCAACAAGGCCCGACTCTTCTTTAGTAGTCAAAAGGCGTTGGAATTTATTTTCAAATTAGAAAATGATAGTGCAATGCAGTGTGCTCTTTGGTGTTTCAAATTTCGTGCAGCTGAACGGACCTTTCTTTTCCGTTGTTCCGTTTGATGAAGCTTTGTCTAGGCATTCAACCGTATAAGCCCTGGCTTGCATGATTCTGTAACTATGATTTAAAGTGATTAACATAGATGATTAAGACAAAAAAATGTTTCTTATGTCGCTGACTACCATAACATTTAACTTCGAACTGCATAGCCACATTAATTTGTCCTATTATTTATTAACCAGAACAAATACTCTGAAAACATATCAGGTGAATCTGTTTTGTTTCGGATGATTGAAAAATAACCAAAGGAGAGCTCTCCCTGTTCTTTCTCATTTTAAGTTTCGCACGTGTTCGTAATGGAGGAATAGATAACATAAGGCCCTGTTTGTAAATAGACTTAAAATCTTTGTTTGAGCTGCATAAGTATATCCCCGAAACGAAGTTTGGGGAGGGGGGTATATATGAGTCACCCGGTGGTTGGTCGGTCCGTTGCATTTTCCTTGTCCGGAACATAACTTGAAAACTACTTGTTGGAATTCAATACAACTCCCAACAATGGTCAAGCACAAATGGGAGAAAGTGCAGTGCACAAGAACCATAACTCTATCTTGACTAATTTTAGAATTTGTACGAGTTACTTCCCTCAGATTTGAAAAAAAATGTGCGTAGGTCTCCCTGTTTTTCTTTCTTTAAGTTTCACACGGACGGACAAAGCGATCCCTATGTATCACCTTTTCTCACTTCTGAGATCCGAGCATTTACTGGCGATAGATAATCTTATACTTCACCGCTTATGACTCATCGCTGTTTGACTAATTTTAGCAAATTATTAGCAGCTAGCACATTACACAAAAAATAAATCGAAAATGACTGTAAAACTTTTATTTTTGAACTAAATAGCGTTGTGGGTATTCATTTTCTTAGTTAAGATTATTTTCTATCAATCTATAGCAGTTTTGAAGTAAATTTCGAGAAAAAGTTGATTTTCATTTTTTCATCCCCTTCCTGTTTTCACACTTATTTCTTCTTTCTTGTTTTTTCTTCTTACTTGTGTGATATGACATGTATGCAATGACTATAGGGTCAAGGCAATCACTATTAATGGTGGTATCTTCAATTCCAAAGTAAATCCAAACATTTATACATTGAATTTGAATACACAATTAGGCCAGTTCAATGCAGTTGCAACTGCATCCATTTTAAAAAGGGACTGTCCAATCAGTCCCTTTTTAATTGTGTATTTGCTCAGTTTTTCATTATAAAAAATTGGTGAATTTTGAATATCTATTAGTACAAAAGAACAAAAACAGCGTTTCCAGTTCATTTTTTTTATATTTCATACACCATTTTTACACAGTTTGTTCAGCCAGCTTAACAATTTCATACAATTAAACAGCTGAAACCTGATTAACAATTTCATACATTTTAATGGTAAACATATACAAAGAGCCAACTTCAATGGTAGAATTATTGAAAATGTTATGCTGGCTTAACAAACTAAACAGTTGAAACCTGATTACAATAACAGATTCAAACAGACCACAGATAAACAAATTGAAAAAGACCAAATGTTATGCCGACTTAACATTTAAAACAAATTAGAATTTTGAACAATGTTATGCCAGCTTAACAAAGTATTCAGTCCATTTCTATTTACTTTACTGATTGACCAAATGTTAGGCCAGTATAACTTTAAGGAACAAAGAATTCTGAAAAATGTTATGCTGGCTTAACAAACCTCATTATTACCAGAATTCTTTCAACTGATTGAAAAAGACCAAATGTTATGCCGGCTTAACATTTAACACAAATGAGTACTTAAAAAAATGTGATGGCAACTTAATAAAGTTTCCAGATCATTTCTATCAGACATTTTCAACTTTTCTGAATGACCAAATGTTATGCCAGCATAACATTTAGGATGAAAAGAATTCTGAAAAATGTTATGCTGGCTTAACAAACCTAATTATTGAAACAAATCAGAATTCTTTCAACTGATTGAAAAAGATCAAATGTTATGCCTGTTTTACATTTATAACAAATGAGTTTTTTGAAAAATGTTATGCCGGCTTAACAAAATTTTCAGTCCATTACTATCAGACATTTTCAACATTTCTGAATGACCAAATGTTATGCCAGCATAACTTGTACGAAAAAGAATTCTGAAAAATGTTATGCTGGCTTAACAAACCTCATTATTGAAACAAATCAGAATTCTTTCAACTGATTGAAAACGATCAAATGATATGCCTGTTTCACATTTATAACAAATGAGTTTTTTGAAAAATGTTATGCCGGATTAACAAAATTTTCAGTCCATTACTATCGGACATTTTCAACATTTCTGAATGACCAAATGTTATGCCAGCATAACTTGTACCACAAAAGAATTCTGAAAATGTTATGCTGGCTTAACAAACCTCATTATTGAAACATACCAGAATTTTTTCAACTGGTTGAAAAAGATAAAAAAAAACAAAAATAATATCAAACAGGGAATGCCACATACAAAAAACGCAGCCTCCCCAAAACGAGCCCCATAGCACCCAGAAGTGCACACCACCAACACACACACACACACACACACACACACACACACACACACACACTCATGTACACACACACACATACACTACCAACACACACTAGCATACAAAGCAAACACACGAGGACAAAACGAACAATTAAAGGAACACAGTGGGGCTCCGCCTTGGAACGGTCAGTGGCAAAAACACCACTGGGGAGCTTTAACCGGTTTATGGTGCGCACCCAACCTCACTCTTACCCCCACCATGTTCCAAAGTCACAGGACAGTGTAAATAAAAGTAATCCCTGCTAGGTGAATCTCTAACACACGCAATGGAAACAAAAGGCATGGTATGTAAAACACAAAAATGCTCGTGTATGAATATATAAAAAGCAAACCTTGAGAACCAAAAAACGTATGTACTCAATGCCTTTGCAGAAGGCAGAGCACCAAGAGAAACACCCTTAAGGGCCCGACGAAACAGGCCAGAGGACAGAAATCAAAACAGTTTCGTCCCAGTGGGATTTAAAAACTGCCCATCACAGAGTCCTCCCCCTCTTCTGTCAGACACAATCAAAGAGGGAAGCATAGCGTCGAACTGTAAACGGGTTGAACACCAAACATGCGGTGTGTCTCAAAACAGTTGGGTCGTAACCTCTTTTAACAAAACGTTTTATAATTTTAGCAAATACAGTTGGAAAATTGCCATGACCCAAAATCTTACGAAGTTTGTAAACCACATCCCCATAAAAATCGGGTTTTGAAATACCTTCTCGCAGAAGAGTCTTTTGGCTTGCTTTTTATATATTTATACACGAGCATTTTTGTGTTTTACATACCATGCCTTTTGTTTCCATTGCGTGTGTTAGAGATTCACCTAGCAGGGATTACTTTTATTTACACTGTCCTGTGACTTTGGAACATGGTGGGGGTAAGAGTGAGGTTGGGTGCGCACCATAAACCGGTTTAAGCTCCCCAGTGGTGTTTTTGCCACTGACCGTTACAAGGCGGTGCCCCACTGTGTTCCTTTAATTGTTCGTTTTGTCCTCTTGTGTTTGCTTTTTATGCTGGTGTGTGTTGGTGGTGTATGTGTGTGTGTGTGTGTGTACATGATTGTTTGTGTGTGTGTTGTTTGTATATGTGTGTGTGTGTTGGTGGTGTGCACTTCTGGGTGCTGTGGGGCTCGTTTTGGGGAGGCTGCGTTTTTGGTACGTGGCATTCCCTGTTTGATATTATTTTTGTTTTTTAGATTACTATTGAATTTTAAAACCAAATCAGAATTACGATAGTAAAATTTAGCAAAATATTTACGCAATTTGTAATAACGGTAGCCCTGTTGAAGAAGTTTATTTGTAATATATTGATTACGTTCATTGAAATCCTCAACATGACTACACGCTCTGGCAAACCGAATTAACTGAGAAATGTATACCCCATAAGATGTAGCATGAGGTACATCCCCATCCAAATGGGGGAAATTTACAATACTGAAATTAAAATCATCCCTCTTGTCAAAAATTTTGGTATGTATAATATTGTTATAAATAGAGAGATGTAAATCTAAAAATGAAGCACCAGTATCCAAATTGTTAGTTTTAATTAACTGGAGTTCCCGGGGATAAATAGTGTCCACCAATTGACCAAAAAACGGGTTATCCATATTAAGAATATCACCCAGATAGCGTGATGTATTATTAAAAGCAGTGATAATGTCTGCCTGCGTATCTGGAGAAAGACTCAACATAAAGTCTCTTTCATAACAATATAAAAACAAATCTGCGACAAGGGGTGCACAATTTGTTCCCATGGGAATACCGATTACTTGTCTGAAAACTGCATTCCCAAACCTTATATAAATGTTGTTCAATAAAAAGGAAAGGGCTTTACAAACTTCGTCACATGTCCACATAGTATAATGTTTAACAATACAGCTAGTAAAAAAAGCTTTATCGAAATTGCAGGCGAGAAATGTAACATTCTCCCTGGCAAAAGTCTTTTGAATTAGGGCAGTTAGCTTGTCTTTTATCAAATTATGTGGTAAAGTGGTATACAGAGTAGAAAAATCGTATGTACTGACTGAAGTTACTTTGTAATTATTAACTTTAAACTTATCCAGGATTTCGCCAGAATTTTTGATCGACCAAAATAAATGTTTACCAGAGTTTTCGTATACTTTATCACAATATCTTTTCGCGTGGGCTTTTATAGTAGTTAGGCAAGATGTTAATAGTTTTGAAATATTTGTAGTGGTACAAGAGCTTGAATTAGCGACGAAACGAGCTTTATATGGTTGTTTATGTAATTTAGGAATCCAGTACATAGTAGGAAGTTTAATATGTTGATCATCTATACGAACTTTCAAATTAGAAACTTCACTGATGTGATCAGTGACCACATTTTGTTCAACGGAAGGACTCAATATATAAGCTTTAGTGCTATTTAGTTCGTTTTGTAAAACATTAATATAATGTAGGCGTCAAATGATGATAATATTGTTGGCCGCCTTGTCTGTTGGAACTAAGACATACTTAGAATGAAATTCTTGGATTTCCTTTTTCAGATGTCTTAAAGTAAACTTGGGTTTTGATGGAAGTAGGTGTTCATTTGTTTGGTAAAATTTTATACGAGAATCGACAATGTTAAAAATACTTCGTTTCCAAGACGTTAATGCATTTGGATCAGCATTCTCACGACGACACCATTTAACACAAAAAGTTTCGATGGATTCCGCAATATGACCACGACAAGCATGAAAATCAATAGTAGAAGGAATTCTGTATTTTGGTCCTTTAAAGAATAAATAACGAATACGCTTGTCTTTAATAATATCAAAATTACCAGTGATGACATGACCGGCATCTGAATAGCAAAATTTCGAGTTTTTACATTCGCAGTAAGAAGGGGTATTTGTTTGAACATCTAGGTCGGAAACAATTTTATTGTAATTGAATATAACATTTCTAACAGGTGTTTTATATTTATAACAGATAATAGGAACTTCGGAGTTTCGGAAATACTTAGGCACAGAATCAATGACACGTCTATCACGAAATATACTGGGTACATCGATGAAGTCAATACCTTTATTAATGAAATGAATTTTAAGAAAATGTCTATCATGATCAGATTGAGTGTCAATGTGTGGACGGAGAACGTGTTGTGTGTAATTTTGGATAAGATATGACACAGTGTAAAACGGATCTGTTTGAATAACGTACTGGTCCGCTTCCTCGTCTAGTTTTTTAAGAGACTGAATAGATAAAGATGTGAGACGAGAAAGCATTGAATGTCTACCAGAGTTTGAAAGAATTATATCGAGGTCTGCAACAGAAATATTGACTTTTGATTTGCGCTTAAGACTGAATAGATAAAGATGTGAGACGAGAAAGCATTGAATGTCTACCAGAGTTTGAAAGAATTATATCGAGGTCTGCAACAGAAATATTGACTTTTGATTTGCGCTTAATATTACCATTGCGTCTAATTCCATGAGACCTAGATTTACGTTTCCTAATATTTAAAATTGAAAATATATCGATATCAGGGTTTTTAGAGATATTACCTTCTTGATAAATATTATCATTTAAGCCCAACGGAAACGGTGACTGTAAATTTTTAATCCATTTGAATTCTGCTAAATGTCTGGCTTTGATTTTAAAACTAGATGTACAATTTATATCATAGACGATTTGCTCTACTGGCTGAATGGTTACCTGATCAATTGTATGGCCAGATTTACGAGTGTTGATATAAAAATGTAGTGAATTTGTTCCGACTTAGCATTATGCTGGCACCAAATGTTATGCCAGCTTAACATCTATTAAAAAATTCTGAAAAAGTAATTCTTTGATTTACAACTTTTTTCTATCAAGGTTATTTTGAGAATGTTATGCAAAACACACAAAAATTTTAGTATCAAAATCTGAAGCTTCATGTTATGCTTGTAAAATGTTATGCAGACTTGACCAAATTTTCAGATGATACCTGAATTAGAAATTATCATGTTATGCCGCATTAAAACTTTAAGCAATATAATCCTTGAAAAAATCTCTACTACACAAATTTCTCTGTAAAATATTAGATTATGATAATGATTCAGACATATCATGCCGAATATTAAAGCTGCTTAGCTCTAAGTTTATATTTTTAAAATGACATACTAAAATATAAAACGTGAAATTTCTTGCAAAATACAACGGACAAAAAATCTAGTTTGGAATTTGAGAAAACCTGTGGCAAATGTTGATGAGCTGGCATTTACGACACTGCTACACTATATACAAATTACAGATGATGTGAAAAGGCATATTTGGTTGATAATATTTATGGAATTGTTTGATACTTTCATGATTATGTTATTGCTGTGTTATTGCTATTATGTATTACTTTAGGCTGCTTTGTCTTCTTCAAGCTATGAATGATTTAATGGTTCTGTTTGAAAGTTTAATTGCACTTCATATTGGTAAATTTGCACATGTCAGTAGTTTTGTGTTTGGTGAAACAACTGATTTATACCAATCACTGATGACTGTTATTCCTGCTATCCATTGAAAATACTATGAAATAGTGAAAGTAGTGGGTAGATTCACTTGAATTTTTAAATTCAAAGTCAACATTCTTCACACTTCAAGAAAACATTTCAAAGAAAATGTGTGATTATTTTCTCATCTGAACTCATTTTCACAGTCACAATGTGTATTTTATGTATTATTGTATTCCTTAATGGAAGGAAAAGAAGCAACTTCTGCATCCTTTTATATAGTTATGTCAAACTAATATTTGTTTCTCTTATATTTTGTTTCGCTAAGAGCTCATATTACCCATCATTATAACTATACTGCAGGTGTAACTTTTGTTTTATGGCCAATTAAAGTATATAAAGTATAAAATTATTTGCTAAACTTTTGCTCCTGCTATTTTCTCACTTGAATATTTGCATTTAAAGTCTTCTGGGTTACAAAGCCCTAAGAAGTTTAGAAAATTCCATCAATAAGTTAATTGTTAACTACATTTATTGATAAGTATTGAAATAGGATTGTGTATTTTCTTTTATGAACATATTCTTGTACATAGCCAAGTAAAAGGTTACAGTATTAATTAATGTAAAGTATAAATTATATGCTTCCTAATTATAAAGCATTACAAATGGTTTTGAAAATCTTATATTAATATTATTAGTGTTGTCCGTGAAGCAAGAACTTGGTGGCGTTGTTGACCTTAAATAAAAAAAGGAATTAATCTAAATATAGATAGAAATATCATGAAATGTAGGTTTTAGAACTAATATAAATGTACTTGTAAGCTTAAAAATGTAAATATAGCTGAAAAATATTTAGTGTATAATTTTGTGATAGACATTTCCTATGATAATGCAATGTTGCAGAAGTTTGTTTTATTGTTTATGGAAGCTTTTTCCGTATTTTTATTAGTTCACCATTTCAAGATCAGTGGTTCTCTGATAAGATCCAAACAATCTTACAAAATTTATGGAAAAGGTGCCAATGAATAACATCTGTTTGATCGTCAGAGACAATTGTGAATAACTCAGTGTGTAAATGGCTGTCTATTACTAATACCCTTAGGCTTTTTACGAACAAGTAATGTTACATGGTTGTGCAATCTGTACACAAAAGTTGTTTTAATCAAGACTTCTCTGTTTGAGCACAAAGGCAACATTATTTTTCAACGAACAAAGTGAAGTTCTCTATGCAGTTAAAAACCAAGCATTTGAATAAAAAGCTCATAATCAGATGAATTAATACCTCTTTTTGATTTCCCAGTTGCTGTCTTTTTCTTGGAATTTGTTGAATCACGCTCTCCATTCGTTTGTTGTTTTCTTTTCTTTATTCTGACCTAATGATAATAAAAAACAACAAAAATTCTCAGTAACGTAAAGTGTCACGTGTTGACATAATCAAACATTAGGTAAGAATTGTTGTGGTAAAAAAATATTATGTTTATGTAATGGTACACCACCTGTAACAATAAAAAAAAGTTCACAGTGGGATAAAACATGATTCATAATTGAACATAATTCAAGCTCTGACCCCAATTTCACATACAAAAAAAAATGCCATTGCTTAGGTTAGCAAGTCATTTTGAAGTCTAAGTGTCACTACAAATAAAAAAACTAAACAATTACATGTATCTGAAATATCAGCAAATAAATACATTGGAAGGAAATTGTATGTTATCAAATTCAAGTTAAATGTAGCAACAAACTTGTTCCAGTACAACTCCAGAAATTTTAAAGTTACTCAAGTATGAATGAGGATATGAAGAGTAATACCTGAGGGACCTGTATCTCCTTTTGAATAAGTTCCCTAATTTCAGGGGGCACTGTGTCCATAATGGGTCTTGTATATGTTTGTTGCCTAGGCAGTTCCTTCAATATCCAAGTAGGTTTGTCAATATGCCTTTCAATCAAGTTATTGTAAAAAGATTTCCATTTATTAATTGACTCACTTTTTCTAAACATTGTTTTTACAAGATGAATTTGTTTCAAAAGTCGTTCTGTGTTGATATTCGAAAAATCAGGTTTAACTATATCGGAATATATTCGGAATAGATTTTAGTACATTTCCATCTAATTCACACCATGAATCACTGTGCTGTCCTTTAAAGTACATTTGAGCTGCCCCCATTTTATTGATAAACTTGAAATGAAGAGGTTCAGAGTGTTTTTCAATATCATTAATTTCTTGGGACAGCCAAGACTTAACATCAAAAATAAATGACACATCTCTTGGATTTGGCAATAATCTCATGAGGTCTGGCATTGTCTCCACATCTGTTGTTCGTAATGTTTCTGCTACACGACTAAATGCAGCATCAACATCCTCATGTGCATGACCAACATACAAAAAGGATAAGTGTACCTGACAACAAAAAGAATATGGGGTAAACAAACTGCATGAACAAAAGCTGTCCATAAGACAGCACACTTGAAATTTGTGGGTGCTTTCCTATAAAATAAATATCCATCAGTATAATAGCAAAACAAAATTCTGCTGACTCTAATGTATAAACTAGAAAGGTTGAATAATAAAAAGTCAAAATCTATAACCATATATTTAATATTTAGTTTATTGTTTGAAACAAAATGTACCCTTGAACACTATTGCTAAGTTTGATTTATCTACCATAAGTGGTTTCTGAAGTACGTAACGTGCATGAAAGTACCTTGCATGCAAAACTTAACCGTATTATTTTTAGGTAATTATGTCAAAAGTCAATGTCACAGTGACCTTGAATAGTAAAACGGTTTCCGGATGATAACTTGAAAATGTTTGGACCTTGCATCTTCACACTTGATGTAGAAATTTGTCATGACCAGCAGATGACCCCTAATGATTTTGAGGTCAGTACGTCAAACATCAAGGTCACGGTGACCCGTAATTGTAAAACTAGTTTCTGAACGATAACTCAAGAACGCTTCGGCCTAGGATCCTGAAACTTAATTTGGAGGTTAGTCAACCTATTGTTTTAAGGTCAGTATGCCAAAGGTCAATGTCACAGTGACCTGGAATAGTAAAACGGTTTCCGGATGATAACTTGAAAATGTTTGGACCTAGCATCTTCAAACTTGATGTGGAGGTTTGTCACACCTATTGATTTTGAGGTCAGTAGGTCAACTTTAAATGTCACAGTGACCCGTTATTGTAAAACAGTTTCCGAACGATAACTCGGAAACGCTTTGGCCTAACATCATGTAATTGATGTGGAGGTTGGTCATAACCGATAGAGGACCCTAACGGTTTTGAGATTAGAAGGTCAAAGGTCAAGGTCACACTGACCCGGAATTGTAGAATGGTTTCCGCTCAATAATTTAAGTTAGGACTGACCAATTGCAATGAAATTTAGTTTGTAGGTAGTTTCCGGGGAGAGGAAGCTTGAGTTGCAATATGGGTCACAAGGATCAAGGTCAAGGTCACTGTTAATAAAATAGAAAAATGGTGTTCGCTTGATAACATGAGTAAGGAGTAACCAATTGCGATGAAACTTGATGTGTAGGTAGCTTGCATGGAGAGGAAGATATTTAAATATTTTTTCTTTTAAATTTTTATATTGTTTTAAGCAGTATTTTTTTTATCGAGGGGGGTCAAAGTACTGTTACTTAATTTTTTTTTAATTTTTTTAATTATAAAATTGTTTTAAACTAAAAAAAAAATTAGGTCAAGGTCACTACTTAAATGAAGATATTTTTCAATTTTTCTTTTAGTTTTAAATTGTTTTAAGCAAAAAAAAATTTTAAGGGGTCAAGGTCACATTTAATGTTTAACAAAATGTTTTTTTCAATTTCTTTTTTTTTAGTTTTTAATTGTTTTTTTTGGAGGCCAAGGTCACTCCTTAAATTTTTTTTCTACAATTTCTACAGATACTGTTTTCACAAATTTCACACTGACTTTTATTTTAAAACTGTTCCTTTTATAGTACAACCTTTGCATCAAGGGGGGCACACGTGTTTTACAAACAGCTCTTGTTTACTTTGCCGCTATGTCCTCATACACGTAATACAGTAACATAGTTGAATACTGGCGGCTCTGAAAACAAAATGGCGTCGAAGTTCACGGACTTTTATCGAAAACCTTTTATTTTTTAAGCTCTAAGTATATACCCCAAAAGTTTTTGGCCATAACTGCCTCCATAAATAACGATCAAGGTTACTGCATATTGTGGTATCAGTCTTCCGATAGTGTCACAAAATTTGACATTTAACAAATAACACGCTGTTATCTTAGTTTAAATACGACAATTTTATCAAAAGCGACACTTCTTGTTTGTTATCAGTATATTTCAAGGTTATCTATGCCTAATCAAACACATTGCTAGAAGTACAAACATAAAGCGTTGCAATGAAAACATAATCATATAAACGATACAAATGAAAAATGCAAAGACTAATTGTATTTCCTACATTTTGTTTAATACTGCTGAAAGTCGTAAGGAAGCCTCACATGTGTGGTACAAGTAGATGAAATCCCGAACAGTTTGCATGTTTAGAACTGTTTAGATAACAAAAATCTTGTGAGCACTCAAAAAAATGTCCTTGTCCTTATTTGAGAAAACTCTAATTAGCACGATAATGGCAAGTGTGTTTATTTTAAGCTGCTCGCTGTCAGATTTTGGTAAAAAAATACAGTTCTCCAAACTATGTAAATTACGTATTTTAGAATATATAGTCATATAAAAAGGCTCCAGTATAAATTCAAGCCACTTATATCTCTAAATTTAAAAATATACGCTACCAAATTCAAACGCTTTTGAAATTTCAATATAAACAATATAGTGTAGCGGTGCCGTGTAACCGACATACTCAATCGATATCTGCAAATTCCTACCTAGATTTTTTGCTTAAAATTTCATTCTATTCTTTAGTTTTATATTTTTGTATTATTTTGTCAATTTCTAAAAAAAATTATTTTTTTTTCAACGGTAACTGAGAGCGAGCAGCTTTAAAGGTCAATTACTAAGACCAAATCGAATGTTCTTATTAATCCTGAACTGTAAAAGGCGTCTTCTCAGAAGGAAAATATGGCAAACTGCATTGAATGTGACCATATTGTGTTGAAAAATTGAGTTAAATAGAAGCAATTATAAATTGTTTTTCATTTTCAAAAACGAAAGTAGGTTTTCCAGTTTTCAAAACTCTCACAGAAAGCGGCTGTAAATAGGTTGTATATGAATAAGCATGACTATTTTTAAATAAAGTTGAACGAATTTCACTTCCAATGATCTGCAACGTATATTTCTTACTGTTGACAACATGCAGTAAAGCGAAAGTAGGACAAAAAGACCACCCAGGTCAATCTAAGGAAATACAAAAAACATTCACTCGTTTTAGAAGTTTAAGAAGCTAGTTTCAAACTATTTTCCTGTTACAATTCCAGAAAATTCTATTTAGTCTCAGTAATGGACCTTTCATGTACCAGTTGTCTGGTGATTCGTGAGCATGTTTACGATATCTCATAGCAGCACGTTATCAGCAGCTAACCTCCAGCTACATGGCAGCTAATTATAGATCTTCTAAACTTTTCACTCAAATTCGGACATAGGTCAAAACGTTTTAGGGAATGTCGTCAAGTTTGGACAGACTTTTTTATGTTATTTTAAGGGTATATTGACGACAAGGTTTTTGTATCTCTACATCAGTCATTTAATAGCTAGGTACACTCTTATTTTTATTAATATTGAAATGTAGGTACACGTAACACAGTTATTTTGATAGCATCATTCATAACCTATGTATAGCATATAAAAATGTGCCGATAAAGAACAACATAAAAAGAAATAAAAAGCTAAAATCAAAGTTACCAAGCTGCTAGTAGTCAATGCTATAGTTTGCAAGTCATGAAAATCAACCTGACGTGCATTTGCTTTTAAACATATCATTATGGTTTTTCGGCATCAAATATTAACATTTTGTATAGCAATGTAAACAAATCTCCCTTTTTGACCTAGCAACACACGTCATGAAGACGTCAAAGGTTTTTTTTGTTCATTTTGCTATACATGTGATCGAAGTAAACTAAAAGATGTCTGACTTTCACAGACCAGTCTACAGAGAAAAACAAAGAAGAAATGACATTTTACAAATTACATGTTTCAATGATTAACACATAGGCACTGTGATACTTGCTCCCGCCACATTGTTGTAAATAAACATGTATACCCACACACATTTTATATAAGTACAAGCGTTCACTGAATCATAACAAAGATATGTCGACTAATGTCCAGATTAAGTTTTCCATTCGTAGCGCAGATTACTGAAAAAGAAAGCATAGCTTTACAAATGTGTTAAAGAAATAAATCAAATGATTAGATTATAAAATTAGAAGTACAAAAAAGTGCAATATAAACTGTAGTCCTTTTTAACATCAACTTTACACGAGAAAGTGATAAACTAGAATAATACGTCAATTTCCTCATTATACATACCCGTAAAGTTTAATTAAGTCTTACTCTTTTGTAACTTCATGTCTTATCAAAACTGCAAACAGATATGCAGCCAGACAGATAGATGGAGAGTATACGGAAGTAGTATTTCATTTTAAAAAGTCCGTATTAAAATCGGTTATCTAGTCGAATTCGAGCTTTACAAAATTGTCGTCTAAATTACTATTTACGGGCACTTTTTTACCCCTTTACAATGATATTATAGCCTGTTATTTTTATTTTTGATATAATCATAAATTTTCAGGAATGATAAAGTATAAAATATTGCAATTCAACGCAGCAAACTTTCCAAAAATTATCAAAGAGAATATGTCACTTTAAAGGTCTCACAAGTCTGGAGAGTTAAAAGATACAAAAAGTAGAAACTGTAGGATATTAAATTTGAAATAATATACATCAACTAGTAGTTATTATCACAGATTCTGATAGACATGGCAAAGATGCCGTCGTTCCCCTAATTAAATGTAGAGTATATAAAGAAATTATACCCTGCTTTGTGTCACAAGATCACTTGCTGCCCGTTCCAGTCATAGCTTCGCCCGTTTTCTTAATCCCTTTAAATGGGCCGGTTAGGATGTTCCCTACTACAATGAAAGGAGCAGCAGCGATTCCTGCCAATGGTCCATGTTTCTTTCCAAAATCATTTGCCTCATCGAGACCTTATAAACAAGAATTATAATATGAGAATCAAAACCAAACCGATAACACGAAAATGTGACAGGAATGAAAAGACAGAAAGATATAGAATGATTCGGATTAGTAAGGATTATTTACCTATACATCTTAAAGTCAGTACCTTTGGGTTTTTATGTGGACCCATTTCAACATCTACACGCTCGAGCATTTTTGCAATACATTCCTAACTATGTATCATTTCTATTCAGGGCTTTTTGCTGGCGAATGTCACAGACAAGGATACGCGTCTTTTCTCTAAATTTTAGGGATACTTTCGGAATCTATATTAAAGGTCCAATACCTAGCGAAAATTAAGTGACAGTTATTTCAATGGCAAGTACATTACCTTATGCAAGACACTAAATAATGAAGATTTGCGGGTTAAAATTTACAGAAAGTGTTTGGAACACGAAGAAAAGTATGTGTATTATGTTGAAATCTCAGTGATTCGACAAAATGACTACCCAGGTCTTTTTAACTTTGTTCATAAAGCATAGAAAAATAATTGTACATGAACTGTGGTTTATTTAGAATTTCTACATACAAACTTTCATTTTTTATTAAAAATAACTTATTTCTGTGTTTTTAAAGTATATTTGAATTTTCGCTTTCGTTAGTATTGGACCTTTAATTAGACTCATTTTAAACTCTTTGCAAAACAATACAATTAAACAAACACAAAAACTTTAACTGCAACATTAAGTCGGTTTTATTTAAACACAATTTTATTAAAAACAGAACAGGAAAAGAAAAAGTAATACTTCTTTTGTAAAATATGTTTTGGCATCAATCGTAGTTTTCAGTAGTAACTCTATATTACAATTAGAGTTCTTGTGTTTCAATGATCGTGCTTAATCTTCCAAAAGTAATAATCACAGTGCGTCGTTCGTTATCGTTTATGATTTTCGAATGCACCTTATGTGACAAAGTCTTTTGAATCTTAAGTGTATCCCATGAATTACTCTACGATATATTTACGTCAAATATTTATAACTCTCTTACCTTTTCCTGCTCCATACACAGCGCCGCCAACTGCTGCTACAGGTACCCACACTGGAGACGTTCCCACGGTAGCAACTCCCCTTATGACTTTATTTTCTTCTTCGGCCATTTCTATCGTTGTTCTGATTTTTAGCTGCAGAAAATACTAGTATTTTTAAGCTTGAGACTCGAGACCGATGTAATATGCAACATTTATGTACGACCTCTAGCATCGAATTAGATATTACTAACAATGCAATAGTCTGGTTCCCTGTTGTACTGGCATGATACAGTACGTCAGACAAAGCTCAATAATGGCGGCGCCCAGCGGACCTCAAAAGTAGCCTAACAAGTGTTCTTGGAAAATGTATGGAAAAAATTGTTCATTCAAGACTATTAATTCTCTGAGCACAAAAACGTCATTGATACTGAACAGGAAGGATTTAGCACAGCCCATGCTATACTTAGACTGATTCAAAACACTGTTGATGGCTTCAATGAAAAGAAAGACACCCTTGCAGTTTTTTTGGACATGGAAAAAGCTTTTGACTCAGTTTGGAGAGAAGGTCTGCTAGTCAAGATTCATGAGCTGGGGATAAAAGGCAGAATGTGGACTTGGCTCTCTGACTACCTTACTAACAGAGAAGACATTTGTTGTATTGGAAATAAAATTAGGGCATTTCATTCTCAATTAGGTTTACCACAGGGGTTAGAATTGTCACCCCTGTTGTTTAGCCTTTTCCTTGAGATATTTTCTAAGATATCCACTGCAACAACATGACGTATGCAGATGATGGAACCATATGAATAAGTGGAAAGAACATCACTCAACTAGCTAAAACAGTAAACAAAGACTTGGAAAGAATCCACACCTGGACAATAAAGTGGAGACCTAAGCTAAATACAGAAAAAAAACAACAGAATATTGCCTTTTTACACGTAGGAAATCAGAAGATGATACTGCTCAGTTTGACATAATTCAAAACAAAAACACTGTAAAAAAGTCAACAAACTAAAACTACTAAGAGTAGTCCTGGATGAAGATCTCCGCTTCACAGAACATATTGGGTACATGTTTAAGAAGGCTACCAGAACCGTATTTACTCTTTACATTGTTGCAAACAAACGAAAAGATATGTGTAAAAATTCTTGTTGACCTGTACAAAAACTACTACAGTTAGAATATGCAGCTCCCGTCTGGCAAACAGCAAATTGTCAGCCGCTAAAAAAGGTACAAAGGAAAAGCCTAGCTATTTACCTTGGTTTACCCAGTGCAGACAGTGGAGATGCATTTGAGGTCCTATCGGGAATATTGCCACTTGATTTTAGGCGCGAGGAATTGAGGATAAGAGAATGCGGGCAAATACTAGGAAAAAAACAAAAGTCATCCTATAGCCATTTGCATGTCGAGTTACAAAGACGAACATCCTGAGTTCATAAACGAAAAAAGCCATTCCCCTTTTGGATGTATGTTACTTCAGTTTGATTACATGAAATCCCCCACTGATACTCCCATACATACCATCGAGCCAGAATTGTCCTACCTAGAATATTTACAACCAAGCCGATCAAGACCAGAATACTGTAATAACCTCGGATCATCTAAAAATAGAACTCCAAAACAAGAGGAAACATCCTAGGAAATCATCTCCCAAATCATGTCCAACATCAATTACAAAACTGCAGTGGCATTTACGGATGGCACCTGTGGTGCTGGGGCGTGTGTCCTCCTACCCAATCAAGATCCTCTGGAGATGAAACGACCAGTCTCTACATCAGGGTCAATTCTGGTTGGTGAAATAGTTGCCATAAAAATAACTCTTGAAGCTATCTTAGATGAAAGGAAAACGGCATGACATACGCAGTCTTGTAATTCTTAGTGACAGCCAATCTGCAGTTGGAATCATTAAACTGGGCTGGGATAACAACGCTTACACACATTTGTCCATGGAAATTCAACAGTTATGGGAAGAACTAAACAATTTAGATATAGACATCAACATCAATTGGACGCCAGGGCATGCAGGCATAACAAAAAACGAAACAGCTGATCGTCTTGCGAAGGAAGCTGCAGTAGAAGCAGAGGCTATGAGTGACGAGGAGATAATAATAAGTCAAAGAGATATCAGAATGTCAGCCCGGGAATCAACAAACATTAAGTGGCAAAGGAGATGGGACAGCAACAATGGTCGACACCTCTAATAATTCAGGCAAATAGTAAAGCCAAAGCATATCAGATTCAGTGGATTAAGCAGCCAAAAGCCAATGCTTCAATTGCAGAGTGGTTACTGTCTGAAAGAATACATCCTTAAAGTTGATATAGAAAATTCATCAATCTGTAGCTGTGGAAAACAAGAGACTGTTGCCCAATATATATATATATATCAGAATGCACAATAAATGAGGGTCTCCGGGAGAAATTGAAACAAGAACTTTTCCTATACACCGGAGTGAATGACTTTAGTGAACAGCTGTTGCTGACCGAACAAGAAGACGACCCACACAAAGAGTACCGCAAAGTTAAACTTGAAATTCTGAATGACTTTGAAGTCATCCAAAAGATTTAACTAATTAGTTAACCAACACAGCCGATTTCGGTTAACTTAAACCTGTGTGTGCGTTTTTAAGTGTTTCTACCTGAGAAGAAGTTTAGCCTATACCGGAGTGTTAAAACGGCCGTCAGAAGGCTGAGATGAAACCAAACCAAGTATACTGTTTACATAGTGAAAATGATAAAAGTATTGGTTATTCAATTTGAAAAAAGTTTTTGACAGAGTTTTAAGACGCGAAATGTTTTTGAATGCTCAGTCTGTGAACGTCGTAAACGTTGAAAAAGTTGGTCCAGTAAGTGTACTATATTTCGGACAAGTTACTTGAAGAAGACATTTCGGATATGACACAATTTTTTTAGTTGCCCAAGTCGAGACTATAATGTTCAAATTTTAAGCTGAAAAGGAACAAAAAAACAAAACAAAAAAATTAAAAGAGGGCCATAATGGCCCAATATCGCTCACCTGAATACAAGTCCACTTGCCTGATGGGTTAAGGTCAATTTTGACCCATGGGCATGATTTGAACAATGTAGGTTGGAGACCACAAGACAATGCTACATACCAAACAGGTTCTCTTATATACGTCTTGGTAAAACAAGTGACCCCCTTGGCGGGGCCAATATTGACCCCAAGGGTATGATTTGAACACACTCTGTAGAAGTCTACTAGGAAAAGCTACATGCTAATTATCTAAGCTCTAGGCCATGTGGTTTCAGAGAAGAAGAATTTTTAAGTTTTTCCTGTATAAGCCTATGTAAAATCAAGTGACCCCTGGAGGTGTTAATTTTGTTCTGGGGATCATAATTTGAACAATCATGGTAGAGGTCCACTAGACAATGCTACATGCCAAATATCTTAGGTCTTATGGTTTCAGAGAAGAAGATTTTTCAAGTTTTTCCTATATAAGCCTATGTTGAACCAAGTGACCCCGGGGCAAGGTCAATTTTGACTCGGGGGTCATCATTTAAAAATATTGGTAGAGGTCTACTAGATAATGCCGTATGCTAAATATTTAAGCTCTAGGCCTTGTGGTTTCAGAGAAGATTTAAAGTTTTTCCTATTTGTTGCCATAGCAAGTTCTGCATGGAATAGAATTCTTTGAACACCTTTGATAGAGCTTTATACAAGGACCATCCCTGCAAAGTGTAATCAACATTGGCTTAGTGGTTTCAGAGGAATGTCGTTTGAATGAAATGGTGGACGGACGGTGTTTAATTCTAGTTATAGTTTATAGGCCAATCATATATTAATAGCAATTTGCACAGAAATCACATACTGCAAGGTTTTTTTAATGATCAACTCCTACATTAAACTTCCTGTTAACTCGATGTACAAAATTGATTGTGTTGGCGCCGCCATTATTGAGTTTTGCCTGACCCATGGCAGGTAGCACCAGACTAGCAATACACTACGATACAATATTTATTTATTGTCGGATAGGGTTTAAAATGTTACGCAAACTATGTATAGCTTTTAACCGATACACATTTCAAACAAATAACAAGATATAACAAGCATTAGGATTACAGGTAGAAGTGCAAAAATAGCATTAAGATAGACACGAATAATATTGATAAATATGCAATAAAGGGGAGCGGTGGTGTAGAGGTTGAGGTGTCTGCCGCCCATCCCGGAGGTTGTGGGTCACGACCGTACCTCCTCATATGACACCAGTACTTGTTTTTTCCAGGAAGCGGACTCGAAAGTGACTCAATAGCTACAAGCTTTCTTAACAATCGAGCTGAAATAAGTTAGTATAAACTAAACTAATTCTTTCAGACGAGTTAAAACATATAATACCACACTATAATAAACGTAACATATACATATACAGTTTAAAAACTGAGCTGTTGCTGCTAATCTTGACCTAAAAAAAGTTACATGTATAAAAATAAGAAACTGAGGAGAAATATGAACACAAAAGTGCGCCTGATAATAGTAATTTAAAGACATATATCACTTTGAATCAGATTCAAGGTGACCTGATTAGCACCAATCACTTAAATTTCTTTCATAGGCATGCTTATTCATGTACAACCTATTTACAGCCTCTTTCTGGGAGACTTCTGGAAAATTACACAGATATTTGATAAGAAGGAATATCTACTTTCGTTTTTAAAAAGGCGTAATATAATTTATTAATTATTTCGTTTAACTCATATTTTCAACACAATATGGTCAAATTCGATGCAGTATGTCATATTTTTCCTTCTGACAAGACGCCCGTTACAATTTCAGATTAAAACGAAAATTCCATTTGGTCTTAGTACTTGACCTTGAAAGTGTTATGGAAGTATTTAAGTTATCATATTTATAGTACTTTTAATTACTTTAAATAAATGACTGCAAGTTAAACTTCTGAATAATAATGCTACATACAAGTTAAACAATGATTTACACCTTACCTGTAACTTTATGTCCTATGCGCAAATTCCTGACATTCAATTGCGACGATTAAATAATAGAAATGTGGTAAAGATCATGCGTTACAAGCGACCGAGCTGAATGCGATCTGTTAAATCATAGTACGGGTAAACAATAACTACACTTATAATATCCTCTACAATCTCGACAGAGGACAAACCCATTTACAATTCTTTTAAATCAGTTCAAATCAGGTTATTTTTTCAAATTCCGGTAAACATTGTCTGCAGCGGAGTGGTGTGCATTCAGGAAATGTGCAAATGTCCTTAAAGCAGTACGTCTGTGATGTAAGCTAGAAGATTGGAACTGGGTAATTAATGTGTGTGTTCAAGAAAATATCCAGCTACTTTGGAATACCCAGCCAGCTTTGAATTGGGAAATAGAATACCTAGCTTACTTTG
>JAFMSR010000007.1:14164588-14176181 GCA_022818135.1 Saxidomus purpurata
GGCTAATGTTGATGAAACTTCAAAGGGACGTTCCTTGCATGACGCTCAGAGCTTAGCTTTTGATGAATTAGCATTGCCTAGTGACCCTTTTCAAATCATAACCCCATGTCAAAGTGAAGGGGTCACTAGGCTTAACCACAAGCCATAGAGCTTAGATATTTGGCATGTAGCATTGCCTAGTTGACCTCTGCCAAGATTGTTCAAATCATGACCCCGGGGTCAAAATTGATCCTGCGGGGAGGGAGTGGGGGTTACTTGATTAAACATCTGCTTATATAGCAAAAAGTTTAAAATATTCTTTTCTTAGACCACAAGGCCTCGAGCTTAGATATTTGGCCCGTATTGTTAAAATCATGACACCGGGTCTAAATTGACCCTGCCCAGGCGGACACTTGATTTTATACAGATTTCTATGAAATAGGAAATCTTTAAAACTCTTGTGCTCTGAAACTGCAAGGCCTCGAGCGTAGATCATTGGCATGTAGCATTGCATGCTTGTTTCTATGAATATAGATTGCTGCAAATATCTTCTTTTAAAACAATAATGGTAATTTGGAAATTTATCATCACCTTAAAACATTTAGACAAACCCGATGATACCTTCATACAGTGCAGGTTATACTGCTCATGGTCTACATATCGCCAGGTAACTTTTAACCACTAGGTATCTCTAATCTTCAGCGAAAATTTCATATCATTATACAAATAATTTGATAGATATTTACAATTTAAATTTTTTGATTTCTTGAAGACAATAGAAATTGACCGGATTGCATATTTCGTTTATTCGACAGTGAATAAAATGACTTCTTAATCGCATGCATATCGATATTAGACTTATCAAATGCTAACACTAACTTCAGTATCTAAATAATTGAAAACTCATAGAAAACGTTCTTTCTAATCTTAGGAAATATCAGCCGGTCACAGTCTTATCTGGGTTGCTAGGAACGGCTATGGTTACAAAATATCAGAATCAATCTGCAACTTTCCTTATCATTTCAAAGACAATATTTACTTAATTAAATGTAAATGCTTCGGTGAAGTTGAAATAAATTCTATTGCTCTATGGCTATGTCACAGTTCGGACTTAGTTCACAATTGGGAGGAATATATGTAAGCGGCCCGGTAGCTCAGTCGGTAGAGCATTCGCCCTGTAAGCGAAAGGCCCCGGGTTCGAGCCCCGGTCTGGCTGCACATTTTTCTCACCCTGTGACAGCAAAATTGACTAGCTGCATTTGTCATGTGTATTTGACTTAATGTGTTCTGTAAGTCAAAAATGAGCGTTTGACCAATATATCGACAATTAATGCAATGCAAGTGATAATTATATAAGCACATTGCATGAAATCTGCAACAATTCATGGACAAGAAAATTAAATATCAAGCGAAACGGTCTGATATCCGAGGGGATGTAGTTCAATTAAACGAACTTGGAAAGGGAGAAAGAAGTGAGAGAAATAAATAACGAGAGACGTTAATGAGGAATTTCCGGAAATTTTGAAATAAGAAGCTATTCGGGCATCTCAGATTTATTGTTTTACTCAGTTTTAATTGTATTTATGTGATAACGTAGATACGAAAGGGATAATGATAACATATTTATACATTTATCAGAACGTCCAGGCCAGTCTGTCTATCATTCTTAACCACAGAGGGGCGTGGCGCTGATAGATCTATGACGGTGATTATTTAAAACATCCTACAGATATAAACACAACATCGCAAGAAGATATAATATAATCCTGATAAGATAACCTCGTTTGTTTTTACTCCCACTACCTCCCACAAGTTGTCTTTTTTTCCCAACATCACGGGTCGCACTTTCAGTGTCTATGACTCATTACTGTTCAGCATTAAATGAAGTCAGACCTTAACAAATGATCATTAGGAGCGGTCGTTGCTGTAGCAGTACTTGTCTTATTCGGTTAACTTTTTTTTGACAGCTTTAAAGATAAATGGCATATTTATATGTTATATGGGATGAATCTCCTGGTAAACAAGAAACTGCATATGCGTGATACAGAGAGAGAGAGAGAGAGAGAGAGAGAGACAGACAGACAGAGAGACAGAGAGAGAGAGAGAGAGAGAGAGAGAGAGAGAGAGAGAGAGAGACAGAGAGAGAGAGAGAGAGAGAGAGAGAGAGAGAGAGAGAGAGAGACAGAGAGACAGAGGGAGAGAGACAGAGAGAGAGAGAGAGAGACAGAGAGACAGAGAGACAGAGAGATAGAGACAGAGATAGAGAGAGAGAGAGAGAGAGTAAAAAGGGGTAGAGGAAATAATAGCTTTTAACCCAATACACCAAACTCTTCCTGCTACCAGTACAAAATAATAACTTTCCAAATATTACTTTTCCTATTTTGACTGGGAGAGTCAATTTAAGAAAAAAACAACTGCATGCAGGAGTTGCTTCCCTTCTACTGCCGAAATCTCTACCAACAACAACAATAACAAAGGAACTATTATTTTATTAGTCCAATTTTTTATTTCTAAAGCACCAACTTCAAATACTAATGTGGCATTATCATTAGTTTAACACATTTAAATGATTGCTTTTATAAAACTGTCACCAAAAAAGGTAAGAAGCGCATAATGTCACTTTAATTGAATATAAAACAGGATTTTCTCGTGCTAATAACTTTACATGACACATGTATTCTTCAGCTTTCTGTTGATATAAAATTTAGTTGTCTGTTTAATATTTAAAATTTTATAGTCATTTATAAAAGGTCTACTTGTATACGCTGTTAAACCATGGTAAATGAATCCACTGCCGAATTTCGGGGTTACATTGAAACTGTTCAGAATATATTCAATGAATTGTGAAGGAAGTTTATGCAAGTTATACAGTTTCTTATGCTACAGATAAAACGATGGATTAAAAGATTTAAAGGTGGTATTGATTCAGTTGAAAATGCAGCCAGTTATGGTAGAACAATCAATGTAGTGACCCTAAAAATGTTCAAAAATTGAGGGATATGTTGTCGAGTGATGCATGATTAACTACAAGACAGATTCCACACATGTTCTCAGAAGAACAAATGAAAGGGGAGCGATGGTGTAGAAGTTCAGATGTTTGCCGCTCATCCCTGACGTTGCATGTTCGAGCCCCACTAGGGTCACAACCGTACATCCTCATATGACACCAGTACTGGTTTTTCCAGGAAGCAGACTCGAGAGTGACTTAATAAGCTATAAGCTTTCTTCACAATCGAGCTAAAATAAATAAGTATAAACTTAATTACAAAATTTAATGAGACGTCGTGTTTCAATGACCAGAAAACTACTGAGTTTTTTCTCTCCAAATTTTAATCAAAAGGCATTCGCAATATAATAACTGGTGACGAAACATTGGGGCATTACAATCAATCCTTCAGAAAATTTAGTTATAAAATATGGGCTACAGCAGAAGACCGTAAACGCACTCTGCATCAGCGTTAATAAGTTAAAAAGTAATGTACGCTGATTTCGTCAATAGCCACAAGTCCCTATACCTCCGCGCTTTTCATATAACTGGAACCTTGTCTTGAAAAGGTCTTAAAACGTTGTTGTCTAGTCTTTGGATTATCACATATGGTGCTTTTTCATTATAATGCTCCTGTCCACAGATTGTTACCAATGTTTGCTTGCAAAAGATGTGACACTACTACTGCACCCGCCGTATTCGCCCGGCATTGCCCGGTGTGACTTTTTCTGTTTCCACGTTAAAAACACATTTAGGAGGTCGCCGTTTTCGAACAAGGAATTTGATTGGTTTAGCCATTTATCAGCAGCTGACGCTGAAAAATTCGTGTGTAAAGGGAGAATACTTTTGAAGGGCATAAATAAAAGAAACCAAGGTTAACTTTCTTGTTCCGTGCTTTGTCAAGGTAGTTGCACTACTCGTGTCACCAGTATGTCAGTTATTTACTATAACAGTCATCGTTGCTTGATGGAACCATAAATCGACCCCTATCTAACGTGAGAAACGTCGTAGGTGGCGGAGGTCTGAACCCATAACCCTCACTGAGTTAGCATGTGCAAAACTCAAAAACAAGGGAAACAACTTTGAACTCTTCGACTTAAAGTAACGTGCAGGCTTACCTAACGCTCACACATAATATACTTTCTTCTTGAATTTGCAAAATAAAGGACTAATGTTCACAATATACACCACTGAGAAGAAGTTACAGACAAATAAATATACAAAGGAAGTTAGAAACGCATTGCGAGCCAATTGAGCCGTTTTCTATTTATTATAGAGATTGTTTTAGAGCGTCAAGATTATTTTTTGATAGTAAGATTTCCTCAGCGTTTGAAATGAAAGTAGATCTATATGGTAGAAAAAATTCTTCAGTCTCTGAAATTAGGCTCAAACGTACGGCCAATCTTACAGAGCGGATCCATGGTCTGGATAACGTACTATCAGATCAGTGTTGTCTCACAGAAACAACGTGGCTTGGACCGAAGCACATTTTGAAAGATTCGACATCCTATACTGAAAAGATTAACTCACGGCTGTGAGAAGCACGTACGCCTAAATCTATTGACCACCCGTGATACTTCGTAAAATTTTGCTTTGATTTTCTATTTCTATACTATATATCAACTTAAGTCATATTGCAAGGGGAAAACAACCAAGTGAGTAACATGACACACTCCTATACCAGTAAAATATTTTACGATTACCAGCAAAATTTGTGTGAAGGATTCTTTTAATGAATTCCACTTCTGAATTTTCATTTACAGTAACGTTGTTTCTCTGATGTAGTGTCGTCTATTAAATGATACAAACGCTTGTTTCAATAGCAGCAAAAACACACTTGCGTTGTTTCATACATGTATATCAGAATATCTTTCGCATAGAAATATTTAAATATATGCCTTCAATATTTACATAAATTATTACATTAACATTGATTAGACAAATAGTTAAAACTATCTTTAGTCAAAGAGCTAATCGTTTAATTGTAAAAGAAATCAAACTTGTCATAGACTTGTTTCTAGATGATATAATGTGAAGGTTCCAAGAAGGTCGATTCGGGATCACGACAGAGTTGTGTCAACGAACTGTAATGATTCTTGTAAGCATGTTGATGATGATAAAGATTGAAATGATACTGCGCAAAAATAAAAATAAAAATTCGGCCAAAAGAACGGTCTCGCATCAGTACTGGTTCGAGATCACCAAACACGGACGAACATCAACCCGGACACTTGAAGAAAAACGCATGTTCAATTATATGTTGTTGATCAAACAGGCACTTGATTTCCATCAAAAAAGTACAGCAACAACAGACTCTGGGCCAGACAATATGTCAGTCACTGAAAGCATGTTTAAATTGTGTGGAAGTGGAAAATGATGCACTGTACATTCAAAATACCCAGTATTCTTTGAGGCCCGGCAAACAAAATTCGAAAGATTTTCATGAAACTAGGATCAAATGCTCATTTCATCGAGACGGCGTATACAGGGTTCGTCGTGACGCCTCAAGGTCAATGTGATACTAACAGGTTAAAGGTCATGATACTATACCGCCTAAACACCTTGAAAGATTTTCATGAAAGTTGGACCAAGGTTTCATCTCATCGAGACGACGGTGTTGAATTCATTCTTAATTCTCAAAGGTCTTGAGGCTAAATCCCTTGAAGGGTTGTCATGAAAATTCATATAGAGAAGGGCAATGTCACATCTGAGAGTAAAAATATCTTCTTAACCCATCGAAAAAAATCAAGAAACGTGTTAACTTCATAGGGACAAAGAGTAGAACCGAGTTTCAACAAAAAGCCCAAGGTCAATGTCACCTTAAGAGATTATATACGTGTCAGCTATATGACTCCAGAACTGTGAATAAAATGTCCAGATGCATAGCGCGTGGATAAATGACAATGTGTCATGAACTCTGTATACACATTGCGATGAAATTATATCGTCTCCTGGTGACGAAACTTATGTGGTGATATTATCTCAAGTTCTGTGATAATTCCAGTACTCCTTTTTCAAGATTATTCGAATAATCCAAAGCATATCAATTAATTCATCAGAATCGGCTATGCGCGTAAGCAATATTTGAAGGTGTTGGCTGATGACGTACGATTCCTCCTGGTCTACTGATGTCGGGAAGCTCTGTCAAAATTGAGTTTTGACTCCTGTTTTCCGAATCCTTGGAAAATTTAGCTCTATGATGGGTACCAGGGCCTGCGTTATTCCGATACATACTACCGTCGCCATCGTTGTCATTGTCATTATCATCATCATCAGATTCCTCCAAAATGTCGCCAGACTGTCTCAATCTACCGTTAGTATATTGGTAGGATTGAGGCCTTGGCAAGGGCGAAAAATTGGAATGTCTTTGCTTTGGGCCCATCTGTGTCCCTCCTGAACGTTTCTTTAACTGGGACGGTGGAGGAGCCGGTAATGGGGAAAACTGAGAATGTTTGGTTTTATTATCACTATGTCTATTTGAAATATTGCCAGAATTTGTTTCATCGTATGCAAAGAAATCACTTTTTGGTACAAAAGGGTCCGCTTCGAGTTGCGGATCGAGACCTTCTAACTTAGCCTGGAGTGAGTTTGCTTCTAAATCAGCACGGGATCTATCAGTGTCTGTACCAAGAGTATCTCCTTCGGATGGTTTACCTCTAAAAGAATCGCGACTGGTATTTGCCCGAGATGACCTTCTCGCTAAAATAAATAGCATCAAAATATTAGAATTGTTTTTTTTTTCAATATCAGTAGCATTTGTATGGAAATTCGTAAAATAATAAATGAAAATAGATTGTGTATGCTGCGGTAATTTCTGAATAACTAGCCTTGAATGCAGAACTAAAATTGGCACGTGCACAGAACGAAAGATTGTCCGATGGACTCAATTAAAACACTTACACACGGGTATTTCCAGTAGTTTTGTTCTTATTTTTGGTCCGACCATGGGCTTGCTGTTTCCTACGACATTGATAGAGATTATCCGGAATATATACTCAATATCTTCCTGTAATTTAGATACAGTTAACTTTGTCTTATCAGCTTCACAAACATCCGCTTTTTTCCACCTTTTATCATCTTTTTCTTTATACTCAACTGCGAAACCGGAAACTGGCTTTCCACCATCTTGTCTTGGAGGTCTCCATGACAGTGTAATAGAATTGTGAGATACTCTGGAATACCTGATCGGACCTTCTGGTTTTCCTGGTGGTTCTGTGTTTAAATGATTACATAAAATTTGTTATTCCACAAAAGAAATACATAAAACGATACTGTACATGATATATTTAAAATAAGATAGGCCAGCCTTTATGCTAGTGAAACATGCCGCGAGGTATGTGATCTCACAGTCTAGAAGAGCTAACAGAAATAAATAATTGATGATAAAACGAGTTTCAACCTATCGTGACGGTGGAAAAAACTATCTCGCTTTAACCGGCTATGAAATTTTGGGCCCTTTTGTGGAACACAAAACCCCTTATCGTATTAAAGAATAGAGTATGCTGACCACCTTATTCAAACTGACACTAACATATGTTTTCAAAACCAAAGGTATTTCCAATGCTATAGTAACAGAGTGAATCATTGGAATATTTAAAGAAACAGGTATAGCTATGACTTAACCAAAATACTACTCTAACCTGGTTCTGAATCATCGGTTTCATGCGTCACCGTCTCAGCATATGGACCTAGGCCGGCAGCATTTTGAGCGTTCACTCTGAAGCGGTATGGGTGTTTTGGTTTCAAACCTGTAACCTTATAGTCCATAAATCTGTCGAACGCTGGTAATGAGGTCAGTTGCATCCAGTCAGCGTTTCTTTCGCAATCTTTCATCAAGAGATAGTATGTATGAATCCTCGAAAAGCCGCCTTTTCTCGGCGGTTTCCAGCTTAAAGTCATGCTCGAACTTGTTTTGTTCGTTACATCCAGCTCTGCTGGTGCCCCAGGTCGCACTAGAAAAAAGAACAAAACTGATCATCCAGAAACAAAATAATTCGCATGCCTTTTACGAGGATTTCTTATAATACATAGAAATCTGAGGTAGACACGGAAATACAACCATGTTTTAATATAGAGGCAAGTAACATCCATTTTCGGTAGGTTTTTAGTGTAGTGACAAAAAAGGGTGTGCACACTATCTACTTAAAATACTTAATAATAAATCAAAAGCGGGCAGTAAAATATGTTTCAGTTTAGGTATATCCGTTTCATATCACATTTTACTTTTAAAAGTAGAATAACGTATCATTAACTTTACCAGGATCTTTCTTGAGGACAGTTGGCTGTGTCTCAACTATAGTGCTTTCACCAGTCCTCCCATTGGAAGACACACCAAAAACATATGCCTTGTTTGCAACCAGACCTGTTATACGAAATTCTAGCTCTTCCTCCTCGGCTGCTAATTTTCCGACTGTACATGAAAATATAAATAAAACACATAAGTTCTGAGGCCTATCCAATGCAGAAGGGCTATTTCCTTCGTTTCGCAAAATGTTGTCGTATTCTTAAGTCTTTTTCAGTCGTTATTGAGGTATTTTAATAATGATCCTGACGAAGATACTGGTGTTGTTTGTGGAGATGATGGTCATAATGGTGGTGACCATGATGATGATGATGGTGACGTGGATAATCATAATGATGCTGAAGTGGATAATGATGATGATGATGACAACGACGATGCTGTTGTTGATGATGATAATGGTAGTAAAGATGATGGCGATGGTGATGATGATGGTGATGATGATGACGACGATGGTGTTGATGGTGACCATAATGATAAGGATGTTGTTGCTTAAACTGTTGACGGTACTTTTTAAAAATCAGCTGAACTTTTAGGACATGTATTGCAACGTGTATATATACAGCGGGTTAACTTACTTCTGGGACATAATAATGCCCTTGGGTGAAAATGGCTGCTTTATTAAGATTATCGCAAGTAAATAAACAATTAGCCAACCAAACCTTTTGTCCAGTCGTCAGGAGTTGTTTTCAAACGTTTGTATATATTGTATCCAAGTATGATGACAATTTGATTCTCGCTTTCTGGTGCGTTCCAAATGATGGTTATTTCCGAAG
Organism: Saxidomus purpurata; assembly: GCA_022818135.1. Classification (NCBI taxonomy): domain Eukaryota; kingdom Metazoa; phylum Mollusca; class Bivalvia; order Venerida; family Veneridae; genus Saxidomus; species Saxidomus purpurata. Next base: position 14,173,629 of record JAFMSR010000007.1, read on the forward strand.
CAGTGGGGTCCTCTAACTCCACCCCAAATGGGGGATCTGGGAACGCTGAAGAATAACAACTTTATATAGCATACTTCTTTCACAATCCCGGGAGCGGACGGGCGTTTGTTCATAATGTAAACTCTTCAATACATGAATAAGTAATTATACTGAATTCATGCATGTACACGTAAACGGAAAACATATGCGACGATCTGATAAACTCATTTTCGATTAATTATTAGTCTTCCCGATATGACAATAGAAATACAATAGCATTGACATAGAACAATTTGCATTAAGCCAAGCAGTGTCCTACCGTCACCTCACGCCCTCAAAATAGTCAATACTTTCGCTAATTTACAGATTGGTTTTAATTATACATACATGTACTTACAAAATCTGGTATGTCTGCTTTAATAATGCTAACAAAGTCCGGTTTAGTGATAATGACAAAGCCTGGTTAAGTAACACCGACCTTTACACACTTCAAACATCTTTAATTAGAACATACTTACGTCCATTTTGTTGTCCGCCGCTGCAGCATGCCATGAACACGCAGCATGAAGATTGGGATTTGTCCGCTTTCAGTTTCTCTGCTTTTCGTTCTAGAAACAAACAAAAAAGGTATTTCAGTAGTCAGTATTTTTTAAGACTGACGCTCTTAACGGACTTGATTTTTAGAGAATGGTTCGCTTTTCAGACATAAGGATCATGTTAGAATTGCCTTGCTTTTAAAAACACTAGTCTGTGGCCTCTGTTACTTACATGTGAAGAAGTTGTCGAGTTACTTGTAGTAGGCCCAAGAACACAAGTACATTTACTGAGCAGCATTATCGTCATGGATGAAATATTGTTGAAAAACTGTTTCGAACACGCGAATTAATCTAGATAATCCTGTTCTTATCGTTTGAAAATGTTGTGCGTCGGCGATGGCCCCTGCGGGCGACACAGGACAGCGCAATATGAAAAGATAATATGAAGTCACGCACGACAATGTTGAGTGATGTACAAAACAGAAAAGAGACGCCCGACGATGCTATATACGCCGCTGAACAAAATTATGTTCAAGGGTCACTTGGCAATCTTGGCAAACGGCGTGATGTTTTTAACATTTCAGCGAAAGGTATAAGATAAAAGCGTTAGATTTTGTTTCAGTTACCAAGAAAGTACCAAGTCAGATTCTCTTACTAATATTTTCGGTGCCTTTTTTGACTTTCCTGATTTTTGTTTTCGGGCCTCTAGCATGCCTTCTTGGACTTCGATTGTTAAGGACACAGATAAGAACGACTGCAGCCACAATCATTAGGACGAATGCCCCGGAGACTGACACGCCTATTGCCAATGCTGCATTACTCATTGCATAACCTGTAACTATGATAAGATATAGTAAGTATTGTATGGATAAAATGCAAAAATTAGCTTGTGATAGTAATCAAATAATTTATCTTTGCAAGACTAACTTAACTTTCCTGAGGCTGTGAATGTGTATATATATATATTTACAGTTAAATACGTATTGATGTGTTTAATAGAAATTTCAGCAATTCACAAAAAAAAATCCTACCTGTTTTTTAGAGGAATATAACAACTATATAAATCCTGTTGTGGACTGTATTTATGTTTACAATGGTATGTAAATCGTAAATCATTGTTGAAATGTTAACAATTAAAGCACCGGTAGTGACTTTTGTTTTTCTCTAATTAGCACAGATCGATCTATTGAACATTAACAAAACACAATGCAACACACGGTATAGGGTTTGGGGGTGGGGGGCGTTTTTTTTTTTTGTTTTTGGGTTTTTTTTTGGGTGTTTTTTTTTTTTTTTCTTTTGGTTTTTGTGTTTTTTTTTTCCTTTTCGGGGGGGTTGGTTTTTAGTGTGGGTATTCATTGTTTACGGTAAACATCTAGTCTATTCATGTGCTGTGCTGAACGACGAGTCTCACATTAATGCCATGCTAACCAACGTATCAATACTACATGGGGAGAAAATAATGTAACGTCTTTCAAAAATTAGGTTCTTTATATGAAGATTGAAGATGGTGTTGTGTAAACAATGCATTTTTAAATTAGAAGATGGATTTAAGGGTAAGTGTCGTGAAAATTTATATTTAAAACAGGTCTTTCTGATAAAATTTTCAAATATTGATATTAACCTGTACCCTAAATGAACGTTATCCCAATCAAAGGAGTTTAGGGAAATTTGAAATACATGTATAAGAAAAACAGACCAAAGACCTCCGAGCCTAATTTCTGAAAGGCCCATTTTTCTTTTGCGTTCATATATGCGGTTCTAACCAGTTGCGATTTTTTAAGTTGTACTTCTTTTTTTTGAAAGGTGTGACTACGTACTTGTTATACAATATTATTTAAATTAAAAATCTGACATATGATTGAAAGAGATTATGTTGGTTTCTATATGATTATATGGGAAAGAATTCTTTTAAGCCCAACCCTGCTGGGTACCCAAGATTATTAAATAGTCGCCTTCCGGGACATCATTGGCCGAGTGCATAAAGAAGGCGTAGATTGCGCTGTCGTACACGGACTACGCTGGTGTAACTAATCCTGTC
>JAFMSR010000007.1:14192897-14248785 GCA_022818135.1 Saxidomus purpurata
TAATATAATTAATTAATTCATTAATTATGAAATAGAAATAGTACTGTTTGTGAGAATAATAACGTTATTCGAGGAGGCTGTGCCTCCGAGAAAAGACGTAATTATTCGAGTCAATATTATGTACCAGGGGACATTTGCAATATTGATACCGTTCTCTACTGTAGATATATTACAGTTAAGCTCCGCCCCTATACACAGTGCAAATTATCAGAATTACAATACATTGTTTTCTTATAGAAATATGCAATGGCCATAATACAACTACATGTATAATTCTTTGTCCACAATAAAAGATAAAACAATTCTGCGCATTAATGTTGTCACACAAAGAGTAAATGAAATTATCACATTTATGTAATGTGAGAAAAGGCTACTCATTGCCATGTTGTTGATATGGTCAAAGGCAATATTATGCCAATTTTGCCAAAAAACTGAAACTGTTATTGAGAAATCTTGTAACACAAAGGAGCTACCATATGTCCCTCTAAACCCGTGACTGTATACCATACTTTCAAGAAAATCTACTTTGATTCTCAGAAAACCATTTGAACTCAATATACAGTAAACCATCTAAAAACCGAAATTTGTCCGGACAAGGGAAATTGTCCGGGCTTCTGAAAGTTCAGGTTTTCAGGAGGTTTTTGGGGGCATAATAAAACAAAGAACATAACAATGGTTCAGTAAACAGCTTTATATTTCATTGTAGGAAACAATATCAAACCCTATAAAACATATACATTTACATGTATTTATAGCCCATATCATAATTATATATCAACATTTGTTTGAACAAGCATAAATGATATACATGAATGTGTATAATCTACATATCAAGATCTGTGTCATCCTCTGTGGGGAGATCATTGTCACCAGCTGAAAAGTCTTGTATTACATCTAAATTTTCTAACTAAAACTGCCAATGGCACATCATCATCATCGTCATCATTATCACTATCACCATCAGCAGCAGCAGCAGCAGCATCAGCATCAGCATTAGAACAAACATCATTTCCATAACCAATTCCCACAGCCTTAAAGCTGCTCGCTCTCAGTTACAGTTGAATTTTTTTTTTTTAAACTGACACAATTATACATTAATATAAAACTAAAGGCTAGAATCAAAATATAAGCAAAAATCTAGGTAGGAATTTGCAGAAATCGATTGAAAATGTCGGTAACACGGCACCGCTACACTATATGTTTATATTGAAATTTCAAAAGCGTTTGCAACGCTCTTGAATTTGGTAGCGTTTTTTTTTAATTTAGAGATATACGTGACAGGAATTTATACTGCAGTCTTTATATATGACTATATGTTCTAAAATACGTTATTTACATACTGTTTGAAGAACTTTATTTTTTTTACCAAAATCTGAGAGCGAGCAGCTTTAAAACATTACACAATTGTTTCCTTCTTCATCGTTCATAGCATATATTTTCTTTCTTATTCAAACCTGTAGGGTATAACATCCATATACAACGTACAATTGCATGTAAGATAAGTCAAAGAATATTTTTCTTACTATGGTAGAAGTAATGCCACTGATTTCAAGCTTGCTGGAAATCTCGCTCTGGCTAATGAATCATGCGTTGTCATGTAAACTTAAGGTCATGTGAGATTTAATGAATTCAACGTGAAATTATTCCAATACAATAAAAAATTCTACATATATATTTAATTGAAATTTATAACGTTGCGATACGCGAAAATAAACATGACTTGTTGTGTATGATAAGGATTGAAATATCCGTCCCTTGGTGACCTGTCTATGGACGGTAACTCGGCAAGCCTCGTTGCTGCCCGAAGGACAGTTCCCTTTGGAATAGATATTTCTATCACAATCAAAACACATAACATATATTTTCAACTTAAACATATGTGAAAAATAATCAATAATAATAATATTAAATACTAAAAACACTTACAGGTAATATTGAAAGCAGGGTGACGAACATCAAACAAATATAATTACAGAAACAAACTAAAACTGTCATCCCTTTACTATAAATCAATTGTATCAGTTAAGAAATATCAGTCAGTCTTTTCTAAATAATACTTTGTGGCCATTTTGTTTTACCATTGAGACAGTTAGAGTGTGTACACAGATTTATTCATTGACATTTGCATCCTGTAATGAAGATCTAGTATTTTAACACCTTAATAGGCCTTTAATCGTCTTGCAAGTATTTTCCAAACGTTTCTGTTCAACTTGTATAAAAACTTTAATTTTTCAAAAATTCTCAAAACGTGTCATTTGTTCTTAATTAACAATTTGCTCGTGTGTGCCGTCGTCAGAGATGTAATTGGCTTTATACAATGTACAACAAAAATATCTTACGAAACAAGTTGAACTCTTCAGCACTTTGACGTCGCAAAGACAAATGTTCCTCTTAATACGCAAAAGTCTATTGATTTAATGAATTAGAAATAAGCAAACTGTGCTATTTATACCCGATTTCTACTGTATTCAGTTATTAAATTCAACATCTCTTGTCATAAATTCAGTGAGCTCCTCTTGTCCTGTTTCATTGTGTGTATTAGAATCCGTCAAAGTATTTTGTCCACACAGCTCCTCTAAGAAATGTTTTTTAAATGAGAACATACATCTTTCATCAATTCTCTGAGGTGGGCTTGTACATAAACTTACAAGAATTCCAATTATTAATGAAGTCATCATTCCTATGAAAGAAAACAGTATGTAGGAAATACTGTAAATTTTCTCTAGTGGCGACATGTTTCGGGTTATGTCTGTCATATTAGCAGCGGGGGATGATAATTCTAACGATGTTTTCATATTCTCCTTGTAGGTAATCAGTGTTCTATTGTCGGATACATGCTGGATGTTCTCTGTAACATTTGGAAGGCCTGTACTGGAATAAATGCTACAATGATCGGTAGGGCCTGGAGGAAGATACGGATAGTGAGGTACACCCGAAAAGTGACTTCCAATATTCAACCAAAAGGCAACCGCACATCCACAAACCGCACCGATTATAACACCTCTTGAAGTTGACTTACGGTACATTGTTGACAACAAAAATATTGCAACAACTGGCCCGTCAAAAGAGCCCATGAAGCTGACAAAAATTGCGACAACCGATCCAGGAATTTTGGAAACCGCAAAGGCAAGTGCTAGAGCAATTAATCCATATAATAATACAATCACTTTGGACAGTTTTGTCGCTTTGTAAGCTTGCATATTTGGAAACTTTACTTTGATAATATCTTCATACGTCACTGCAGACAGACTGCTTAGACAAGAGGACATTGTACTGAGTGCTGCACTTGACAAAGAGGCCGTGAATAATCCCGCTAGCCCTGGGGAACGTTGAAATAAATCCAAAGCAGCAAACGGCAGAATTTCATTGATATTGTCGACTACCCCAGCCGCTAGAATGTCACAGCGTTTAGCAACATAATACGCATATACAGCTGGACCCTCAAATGCTGCCATTAACAAAAATATACAGTAAAATGGTGTAGATATGAAATATAGATTTCGTGCTGTTTTCACAGTTGGCGTTGAGTAAACCCTTTGCATTGCTGGTTGCATAAGTGCTAAGTATAAATAGGAACTGAACGTTCCAAAAGAGGTATTCCAAACTTGGTAACGGATAGTTGGATCAGGTCTGAAGTCCGTCGATTCAAATCTGTCCTTTGCATACTCAAATATCTTTCCTACTCCTCCGGCATCGATACTTGATTTCACAAGAACAGCTATCATTCCTGTCACCATAACAAAAAGCTGAAAAACGTCTGTCCAAATTACAGCCTTGATGCCGCCTACTGATGTATATATTGTCGTAACAATAGTGTAGATGAGAATCGTCCCCCAAAATGGAATGCCAAGAACGACGTCAAGGGCAACGCACGTACCTACCATCACTGTTGCCATGTAGAACAAACTGAATATTATACCAGCGGCAAGCTTTACATAGCGCACAGAATTGTTACCGTATCTCAACAAGAAATATTCGTTTACGCTGGTCAATTTCAACGGATGAAACACTGGAACAATAAAAAGAGCTGTAAAAACGTACGCAGCGGCACTTCCAACTACGTTATATCCGACTCCAATACCATACGCATATCCTTCCGCTGGAAATCCAAGTATCATTAAAGACGACTGAAACGTGACAATGAATGAAAGCGCCACAGGCCAAGTCCTGGACTTTCTGCCCGCCAGAAAATAATCTGCAGGTGTGTTTCGTTTCTTCTCCCATACAGCAAAGAAAATCCCGATAGAAAACGATATTCCCAAAGTACAAATAAATACCAAATAATCAGCAATTCCGAATTTCATTTTGTAATAATATGTATTTAAGGAACCAAGGTAATCCTTTATAATTGTTAAATATATTGCCTTTCTGAACTAAATAAAAGCATGCTCATCTGCGGATATTCAGCTTTTAACGAATGTGATGAAACTCGAATAATGTTGAACATAAGTTGGTTTGCACTCTTAAACTTTAAAATATGTTTTGCAACTTATCTATATGTAAATAGAGTCTATGTGATGCGGTTCTTTTCAAAGGGACAAACCCTATAACTGTTGACAAACTAAATAACCTTAAAAACACGAATAATAAACTAACCTTAAAGTTTAAGCTATGCATTCCAGTCACTATCGACAAAATCAGCGTTTTTAAAAAAGCTGCAGTACTGTAAACCATTCAATTCTCTATTTAAAGTTGTTGTTGTACAATTAAAGGGTTGGTAGCGATTCATAACAAAAGACCTTTAAATTGATTAAATGTGATAGATGACGCATTTTTCGCCATATGTTGTTCTTTAAAATTGTATTTATTTATCATTTGTACGTTCATAAAACACATTATCTATGTTTCGAGAATATAATCGGCTAGATGTAGGGTATATCCCTTTAAGTTATAACGCATGTAATATGGCATCTGCTAGCGTGACATCATAAATGAAAATACATAACATAATTGCTTTTCTGGAGTATGTAGCTCTAGTATGTATCTAATGTGCATTCAATCGAACTGGCACCAAGCATTCGTTAGATAAATGAAAAACTGTATGTTTATAAAACTAAAAAGTTTTCCTTTGTTGTGTCGCCCTTTCGGAGAAAAGGTGAAACATAGAGACAGCTTTGTCTGTCCGTCTGTCTGTCCGTCACAAAAACGTTGGCTATAACTGTGCCATTTCTTAAAAACAAAAATAATATCAAACAGGGAATGCCACGTACCAAAAACGCAGCCTCCCCAAAACGAGCCCCACAGCACCCAGAAGTGCACACCACCAACACACACACATACACACACACACAACACACACACACACAATCATGTACACACACACATACACTACCAACACACACTAGTATACAAAGCAAACACACGAGGACAAAACGAACAATTAAAGGAACACAGTGGGGCATTTCTTCATCAAACTTTCAAATTGTATTGCTTATGACAAAAGGGTTGTGATGCCCCCAACATTTGTAGGTCAAAGTCATATTTGACAGAGTTATGCCCCTTTTTGTTCTTAGTTTTTGTCACGGAAACATAACTTTGCCTATAATGTTGACATTTTTTAAAGGTCCATTACTAATACCAAATCAAATTTTCTATTTAATTCTGAATTGTAACAGGCGTCTTCTCAGAAGAAAATTATGACATAGTGCTTCGAATGTGACCATATTGTGTTGAAATTTTGAGTTTAACAAAAGAATTAATAAATCATATTTTGCATTTTCAAAACCGAAAGCAGGTTTTCCAGTTTTCAAAAATCTTTGTAATTTTCCAAAAATCTCACAGAAAGAGACTGTAAATAGGTTGTATATGAATAAGTATGCCTATTTTCTTTTAAAAGTTAAAACAATTTCATTTCCAATGATGTGCAACGTATATTTATTACAGTTGACAACATGCATGAAAGCGAAAGTAGGTCAAAAAGACCACCAGGTCAATCTAAAGAAATACATAAACATTCACTCTTGTTTTTCTGCAGCAGTATTTCAAACAGGGAAATACCCCTCGGCTATTGTAAAGTTTAAGAAGCCAGTTTCAGACTGTATTTCCCTGTTACAGTTCTAGAAAATTCAATGTGGTCTAAGAAGTGGACCTTTAAGATTTCTTCATCAAACTTACAAATTGTATTGCTTATGACAAAAGAGTTGTGATGCCGCCAAATTTTGTATGCCAGGGTCATATTTGTTATGTCCTTTTTTGTATTTTGTCACGAAATCATTGGTTATTCTGACAAAGTGTAAGAGGGCGACACACCTGTTCTACTGAACACGAATCTAATTTGATTTGAGACACAGACGCGGTTGTTCGTAAAACTCGCTATCCGTTAAATTGGCTTAGATCCGAATCAAATCAAAAAAATACTAAGCTAGCATTTTGTCATTACTTTTTACCATTTTATTTCTCAAGATTTGGAAATGTTTTATTTCTTTCTGCTCTTGTTCTTGCATGGTAGCGCTACTGTTTCAAGAATAATGTAGAAACGTATACAGGCTCTGTCGCATGAGAAAGATCGAATCAAAAGTGCAGTTTGCAAACTGAATATATACATGTATAACTACCGTCTTGTATTCAAATTGTCTAAGATATATGTCACTTCCGAGTTATTTTGGCTATAAGGTTTTAAGCGTTACCATGTTAGTTCGTACTTACGAAATAAACTTTGGCAACATTCTTCATATTATTTTCAAACATTTCAAATAAAAAAATTGTTTTGGTTGTGGGGTCATACAATAATACGATGTGATAAAGATCTGTTATAAGTGTAGATTACATAGAGGATAATTGTTGGTTTCGGTGTAATATCACGTTATAATTTCACCGAGTGGGCACCAAAAGTGATATTTTCACGAGTGGCACAGCCACGAGTGAAAATAACTACTCTTGGTGTTCACGAGTGAAATTATCGTGATATTACATCGATACCAACAATTGTTCTGTTTATTTTATGTCTATAACGCTACTTTTGTTGAGTTTGTTTCAATAAAATGTCTAAAATCGCGGGAAAATTCTGTTACTTAGAACTTCCTCAGTTTATAAAGCAGTCTTTCGGGGATATTAATCACATTTAGTGATAGCTCTAGTTTGACGTTAATCCGGGTAGAAAATTTTGATAATTTTCACTGAGTGGACAGTGAGTTTATCGGGATATAATTCACCGTTATATTTCGATAAACCACCGAAAAGCATAAAAAACAACGTATTTTATTTGTATATTGTCAAAATATTTGAAATTAGAGAAGCCTTTTAAATGGCGGATATGTTATGGTCACGAAAAATGTTTGAAATACAAAGTAAAATAACTGTTTGAAAGATTGTGAGATATGGAGAGGGATGGTTCCCCGATCCTAGACTGGCATTCAGTCCTTCCATTTTCTATTTCTTACTCAATTAACTCGAAGACACACCGTCTTGATGTGCATAACATTTGTGCCAAGTTATTTCAAAATTCTTCAATACATGAGAAAGTTAGAGCCCGGACACGAAATAATGCAAAGACGGACGAACGGACAGACGGACATTGCAATTTTAAACTGCCCACCTTTCGGGGGCATAATAAAACAAAGAACATAACAATGTTTCAGTAAAAAGCTATATATTTCATTGTAGGAAACAATATCAAACCCTATAAAACATATACATTTACATGTATTTATAGCCCATATCTTAATCATATATTAACCTTCGAACAAGCATAAAATAATATACATGAATGTGTATAATCCACATATCAAACACTCGTATTACACATGTAATAATATTTGCACACTTCTTCGATGATCTTATTTTCAGATGAAACACATTTAATTGCGAGTGTTACATTATTTCTGACAAAGTCATGTAATGCTGTTTGTTTTCTACCACATTTTTGTTTAATAATTGTGTCCTCTACTAAATCATTGTCCTTTTCCTATGCAAAGTTTTTCATTCATATAAAAACATCCTAAAAATCCTGATATATCCACTTAAAATATGTCACAGTTGTTGCTTTCTTCACCTTTATTCCGATCAGAACATAGCATACATTTTCTTTCTTATTCAAACCAGTAGGGTATATCATTGTCATACAACGTACAATTGCACGTAGGATAAGTCAAAGGATATTTTTCTTACTATGGTAGAGTTAATGCCACTGATTTCAAGCTTGCTGGAAATCTCGGTCTGGCACTCATGCTAGATGAGTCATGTCATGTAAACATAAGGTCATGTGAGATTTAATGAATTCAACGTGAAATTATTCCAATATAAATAAAAAATAGCTACATATATATTTAATTGAAATTTATAACGATGCGATACGCGAAAATAAACATGACTTTGTGTGTATGGTTAGGATTGGAATATCCGTCCCTTGGTGACCTGTCTATGGACGGTAACTCGGTAAGCCTCGTTGCTGTCCGATGGACAGTTTCCTTTGGAATAGATATTCCTATCACAACCAAAACACATAACATATATTTCCAACTTAAACATAATTATGTGAATAATAATCAATAATGATAAAATGAAATACAAAATACACTTACATGTAATATTGAAAGCAGGGTTACGAACAAATATAATTAAAGAAGCAAACTAAAACTGTCATCCGTTTGCTATAAATCAATTGTATCAGTTAAGAAATATCAGTCAGTCTTATCTAAATGATACTTTGTGACCATTTTGATTTTCCTTTTAGTGTGTACACAGATTTATTCATTGACATTTTCATCCTGTAATGTAGATCTAATATTTAAACACTTCAATAATCCTGTGTACAATTCATAGCGCCCCAGTTAGCTTTGGTGTTTTCTCTTTTTAATTCAGATTGAAAGAAAGGTCCAAGCCACTTTTAATCGTCTAGCAAATATTTTCTTAACGTTGCTATTTATTTGTTTTAAGTTCATCTTATATAAAAAACTATATTTTATTCAAAAGTTCTAAAGACGTGTCATTCGTTCTTAATTATCAATTTTCTCGTGTGTGCCGTCGTCAGAGATGTAATTGACTTTATACAATGTACAACAAAAATATACAACGAAACAAGTTGAACTCTTCAGCACGTTGACGTCGCGAAGACAAATGTTCCTCTTTATATACAAAAGTCTATTGGTATAATGAATTAGAAATAAGCAAGCTGTGGTTTTTATTAACGATTCTACTGTATTCAGTTATCAAATTCAATGTCTTTTGTCATAAATTCAGTGAGCTCCTCTTGTCCTGTTTCATTGTGTGTATTAGAATCCGTCAAAGTATTTTGTCCACACAGCTCCTCTAAAAAATGTTTTTTAAATGAGAACATACATCTTTCATCAATTCTCTGAGGTGGGCTTGTACATAAACTTACAAGAAATCCAATCATTAATGAAGTCATCATTCCTATGAAAGAAAACAGTATGTAGGAAATACTGTAAATTTTCTCTAGTGGCGACATATTCTGGGTGATGTCTGTTATATTGGCAGCGGGGGATGATAATTCTAACGATGTTTTCATATTCTCCTTGTAGGTAATCAGTGTTCTATTGCCGGATACATGCTGGATGTTCTCTGTAACATTTGGAAGGCCTGTACTGGAATAAATGCTACACTGATCGGTTGGACCTGGAGGAAGATACGGATAGTGAGGTATACCCGAAAAGTGACTTCCAATATTCAACCAAAATGCTACCGCACATCCGCAAACCGCTCCGATTATAACACCTCTTGAAGTTGACTTACGGTACATTGTTGACAACAAAAATATTGCAACAACTGGCCCGTCAAAAGAGCCCATGAAGCTGACAAAAATTGCGACAACCGATCCAGGAATTTTGGAAACCGCAAAGGCAAGTGCTAGAGCAATTAATCCATATAATAACACAATCACTTTGGACAGTTTTGTCGCTTTGTAAGCTTGCATATTTGGAAACTTTACTTTGATAATATCTTCATACGTCACTGCAGACAGACTGCTTAGACAAGAGGACATTGTACTGAGCGCTGCACTCGACAAAGAGGCCGTGAATAATCCCGCTAGCCCTGGGGAACGTTGAAATAAATCCAAAGCAGCAAACGGCAGAATTTCATTGATATTGTCGACTACCCCAGCCGCTAGAATGTCACAGCGTTTAGCAACATAATACGCATATACAGCTGGACCCTCAAACGCTGCCATTAACATAAATATACAGTAAAATGGTGTAGATATGAAATATAGATTTCGTGCTGTTTTCACAGTTGGCGTTGCGTAAACCCTTTGCATTGCTGGTTGCATAAGTGTTAAGTATAAATAGGCACTGAACGTTCCAAAAGAGGTATTCCAAACTTGGTAACGGATAGTTGGATCAGGTCTGAAGTCCGTCGATTCAAATCTGTCCTTTGCATATTCAAATACCTTTCCTACTCCTCCGGCATCGATACTTGACTTCACAAGAACAGCTATCATTCCTGTCACCATAACAAAAAGCTGAAAAACGTCTGTCCAAATTACAGCCTTGATGCCGCCTACTGATGTATATATTGTAGTGACAATAGTGTAGATGAGAATTGTCCCCCAGAAAGGTATTCCAAGAACGACGTCAAGGGCAACGCACGTACCTACCATCACTGTTGCCATGTAGAACAAACTGAATATTATACCAGCGGCAAGCGTTACATAGCGAACAGAATTGTTACCGTATCTCAACAAGAAATACTCGTTTACGCTGGTCAATTTCAACGGATGGAACACTGGAACAATAAATAGAGCTGTAAAAACGTACGCAGCGGTACATCCAACTACGTTATATCCGACTCCAATACCATACGCATATCCTTCCGCTGGAAATCCAAGTATCATTAAAGACGACTGAAACGTGACAATGAATGAAAGCGCCACAGGCCAAGTCCTGGACTTTCTGCCCGCCAGGAAATAGTCTGCAGGTGTGTTTCGTTTCCTCTCCCATACAGCAAAGAAAATCCCGATAGAAAACGATATTCCCAAAGTACAAATAAATACCAAATAATCAGCAGTTCCGAATTTCATTTTGTAATTATATGTATTTAAGAAACCAAGGTAATCCTTTATAATTGTTAAATATTTCGCCTAACTGAACTAAATATAAGCGTGCTCATCCGCGGATATGCAGCTTTTAACGAATGTGATGAAACTCGAATATTGTTGAACATTACTTGGTTTGTAATGTATAGCTATCATTTTACGGTTAGCCTCTCATACACTATTGTTCATTTACCGTGTAATAACAGTTTTAACTTTGTTTTAAGGACGTTAGTTACAGTTTCCTATATTTATACAGGGCCAAAATTAAGCTTGTCATAGAAGTTCTTCAAAATAGATTTTCAACTTAGTATCTTGAATTTTCAACTTAGTGTCTTGAATTTTCAACTTAGTATCTTGAATATTCAACTTCGTATCTTGAATTGTCAACTAAGTATCTTGCATTTTCAACTTAGTAAGTTGCATTTTCAACTTAGTATCTTGAATATTCAACTTAGTATCTTGAATATTCAACTTAGTATCTTGAATTTTCAACTTAGTATCTTGAATTTTCAACTAAGTAAGTTGAATTTTCAACTTAGTATCTTGAATATTCAACGTAGTATTTTTAGTATCCGTAAAATAGATACTTGGTGAACATGATTTATTCCGTTCGATACTGTGTGTTGGAAATGTATCAATTTGATACTACAGCAGCAGCTGTTACTGACCAATGACACACTCAATATAATATGTATATTATGTCATGCAATTTATTTACATGTAAATAGAGTCAAGGCGATGCGGTCCTTTTTAAAGAGGCAAACCCTATAACTGTTGACAAACTAAATTATAAATGAAAATACATAACATAATTGTTTTTTCTGGAGGAGAAATGATAAAGTATGTAGCTGTAGTATACATGTATCTGATGTGCATTCCGTCGAACTGATACCAAGTATTATGAAGATGAATGAAACAATGTATGTTTATAAAACTAAACAATTTTCCTTTTCGGTGAAAAGGCGATACATAGGAATAGCTCTGTCTGTCCGTCTGTCTGTCCGTCACAAACACTTAACGTTGGCTATAACTTTGCCATTTCTTAATATTTCTTCATCAAACTTTCAAATTGTATTGCTTATGACAAAAGGGTCGTGATGCCGCCGAATTTTGTAGGTCAATGTAATATTTGACAGAGTTATGCCCCTTTTTGTACTTAGTTTTTTTTTGTCACAAAAACTTAACGTTGGCTATTACTTTGCTATTTCTTAAGATTTCTTCATCAAACTTTTAAATTGTATTGCTTATGACAAAAAGGGTTGTGATGCCGCCAAATTGTATAGGTCTAGGCCATACATGTATTTGACAGAGTTATGCCTTTTTGTCACAAAAACATAACGTTGGCTGCCATTTCTTAAGATTTCTTCAACAAACTTTCAAATTGTACCGCTTTTGACAAAAGAGTCGCGATGCCGCCAAATTATGAGTTATGTCCTTTTTTGTATTTTGTCACGAAATTATTGGTTATTCTGACAAAGCGTAAGAGGGCGACACACGTGTTTAACTGAACACTAATCTAGTTTGAAACACAGAGGCGGTTGTTCGTAAAACTCGCTATCCGTTAAATTGGCTTAGATCCGGAATACAAGATTCAAGAAAATACTAAGCTAGCATCTTTTCATTTTTTTTACCATTTTATTTCTCAAGATTTGGAAATGTTTTATTTCTTTCTGCTCTTGTTCTTGCATGGCAGCGCTACTGTTTCAAGAATAATGTAGAAACGTAATACAGGCTCTTTCGCGTGATAAAGATCGAATTAAAATTGCAGTTTTTTTTCACTGAATATATATAACTACTGACGTGTATTCAAATTGTCTAAGATATCTGTTACTTCAGTGTCATTTTGGCTATTAGGTTTTAAGCGTTACCATGTTAGTTCGTACATACAAAATAAACTTTGGCGGCATTATTCATATGATTTTTAAACACTTCAAATTTTAAAATTGTTTGGTTGTGGGGTCATACAATAAAACGATATGATAAAGATATGTTATAAGTGTAGATTACACCAACGTGTTTTATTTGTATATTGTCAAAATGTTTGAAATTAAATAAGCCTTTTAATATATGTATATGCTATCATGGTCGTTTGAATTACAAAGTAAAGTAACTGTTGAAAGATTGTAAGATATGGAAAGGGATGGTTCCCCGACCCTCACATATCAATGTACGGGAAGAATTAAATTAATGTGAACGGCAGAAAAAAAATGAACAACAAAAAAAAGAATGAGAATGCTTTATGAACATGTACGAAACTACTTTACACTGCCTTATTTCTCTTGTAGGTATTCATTTTTGTAAAAAAAAAAAATAATCTTTAAGTGAAATTGCCCTTCGAAGCGACCACTTTAATTATAAAAAATTCCTTTATCACATAATTTTTCGGTATACTTCTTGAAAAATGAACATTGCAAAAGTAATAACCATATGAATATGTATCTCATTTTTATTCCAATTGAATAAAGAGAAAATCACTATCCAATAGTCAAACACTTAGAATTCATTCTTTTTGTAAAGTATATTTTAATTTATAACAAAACATTCAATAAGAGAAAAACTCAGCATAAAGCATTATTTACATGTTTTCAAGGCATTTACGGTGGTTTTAATATAGTTCTTGACCATAATTCAATACACCCTTTCGACACCTGTAATGTAAAAACTGTAGATGCTGGTTAAACATGTTTGACCTTCGGTAGAATCAACAAACTCGTTTTGTCTATATCAACTGAAAGACTATGTCGACGGCTTCCCAATACTGAAAAATCAAACGTCTGAGGCAAATACATGACAGGTCTCAATCATAGTCACCTTCCGATTGTGCTGAATACTTCAAAATTTCTTGAAGTGTTCAGCACAATCAGTATTTAATGATAGATATATCTGCGCCAAATGCATTGCTTAAGCGAGTAAACATTGTGATTGACCTGAAATTGGTTGCCAAATACTTTACCAAAATTAATCACTAAAATGTGACGGACAAAATTCCATTAGTGCCTACCTTCAATAGAATATAACGTTATCTACAATAAAATAAAATAACCTTTGAAATTGTCTTAAAAATCAAGGGGGTCAACGCGAAACTATGCTAAGTGCATATAGCGAAACTATTCTAAATGTGTATAGAAATAGAAGCACATAAAAGTTCGCAGTAAGCTCGACTATTGTGTTAAAGAGATTTTTTGCTGAAACAAATCCTGTATATGAGTTAGTTAGTAGTTGGTAAATGGGAAAAGAAATTTGATTCTTGGGTAGAGTCTGCAGCATGTTGGCCGAAGACAGCAACAGGTGAAAAAATCGTGTCAAAAGAGAAATTCTAAAAAAATGATGCTAGATATACCGTGCGTGATATTGCACGTTCTGTTGGTGTTTTACTATTAAAAGTTTATTTCATTCGGAATAATTATTTTACAGTTAGAAATAATTGGTGGGAAACACCTTAGTGAACTGTGTAATCGATTAGCGTTATAGAAATATACAGTTTACATGAAAATATGCACCTTAAATGACGCTTCAAACGCTTTTGAATTTAGTGAACTTTCAAAATTATTGTAACTAGCATTCGTACTTGTTCTCGTTAATGTTCTTTTATTTCATAAATGTTAGGCTTCATCGTGATGTTTGAGATCTGAATACGTAGCTGGTTGGGGGGGGGTGCGGAATTATTTATTTCTGAATTTCATTCTCAACTGTGAATGAGCAGAAAAATAAAATGACTTAATTATATATATACCGACAGTACCCAGATTTGCGTATTCTCAAAGTTTCTGCTATTCTTGCGACTTAACGAAACAGGGTCGGATTGAGGCAATGTCCCATTCAATGTCATTTGAACACACATGACAAGTGTTCTTTAAACAATAAACTGCTAGTAAATAAAAAATATATCGTGTGTGTTGTACATTGATGCGACATGGATGATTTAATAAATTAAACAAACATGATATATGCATTGAGGCTCAAATTATATATACATGTAAAACAATTTTAAGTAACTAGTCTGTAGAGTTGAAATGCTGTTGAGTCGTCGATATTATACTCATTTCAAATATCCTTAATGAAAAGTTTACAAAAAATACCAAATTTGCCATCAGTGAGATTTTCCGGCGCAACAAAGCATTAACTAACGATATCACAAAATTCTCTATTTGAGATCATAAATTGATTGCATCTAACCCTAAATTAAAGCAGCCGAAAAAGTTCACCCGACATTCGGTCAGTAACAACTTTGCTGCACGTATTTCTTTCAGTGCATATACCGCACTCATAATTTTACTCTGATGTTTCGGTCAAGCAGCTAACCAGAAGTGACTGAACTTCATATTTGTGCCGACTACAGAACTGATTCAATATTGTCTGCAGGTCGGAACAGTCCGTGAAAAACCAAACACAAGCACTGAAATTCTGTATCTGGATCCGGCAGCTGCCACTGTAGCCTTGCCTGTTTATTATTGCGCCGGAAACCACAGGACTTCAAAAGAAATGGATATTTGTTTTCCAACTCTTCTAGCAAAGACCTAGAGGATTCGTCTATTCCACAACCGGAGCACAACAGCGCCATCTGTTAAGTAAAGACAAAACAAAGCTCCAATTAGCAAGTTTACATTAATATGATCTGTCAAAATGTTTTACGAACACATCATCGAAAAACAGTTATGTACCCGATGGTATTAATCTTTTCAAAGATTTTAATCAATGGCACTGATAAACGCTTTCATTTAAGATAACAATAAAATGTATTAAATAGATCTTTATATTTCAGTCATGCAAATGTAATAAGTGTTCTGCCTGCAAAATGTCTGTCAACAGGAAGGTGTTTCGTAAGTCGAAAAAGGCTGGCCCTTTAAGTAGGGGTGACACTATAATAAACAAACACTACTTTACTTTACTTTTATACTGGTAAAATGGTTTATCATCAGTAATAAGTAAATCCCCTACAGTGTTATGTAAATATTGTCCATCCTTTTCCTCCAGTTGAGGTATTGTCTGTAAGTTTGTCCAAGTCATATCTGAAATTAAATAACATATAAGTTGTTTAGTATGCCGGTAGACATTTTTAAAGTTATTTGATCGGCACGGGGTACTGTATAACTGCAACTAACACTTTAATATTGTTGTATGATGGCTTCAAGAAATATTTTGACGGTCATCTGTTTCTAGAAAAACAAGTCATGCACATTGTTTAAAAACAATAAGGACTATTCATTTTATAATGTACAAGAGCAGCAAAAGCCGCTTTAGGTATGTCATGATGACATCTTATTGGTTTACAGATGATGTGAGTGTCTCGGGCAGGTGGAGACTGGAATCTGTGTAATAAAATGTTTTCAAATGTCCAGTAGTTAAGGAAACACGTACCGAGCAAAGCTTTCATTAGATAACAAAATCCAGTCAATGCGTCCTTGTCCGTATTCTTTCCGACCGCAACGTCGACATACTCTATGTTCCTTACTGTTCCAGGTGACGTCACTTCAAAGTTCAGCCCCTCCATAACTGTCATCCAATCAGGACATGTGAGACATTTCGGGGCGGACTTATCTTCAATATTAACACTTTCACCATGTCCTGTTTCTGTAGCTTTTATACCATTCATAGCCTAGAAACAGTGTAATTGAATATATGAACCGGATGGAACAGTATACATCGGTACATATATTGACATATATTGAAAAGTACTGCAAATTTCAACGCCTTGAGTATTCATCTTGTGTTACATTCACTGGTACATATTTCATTACTACAATATGCATTGCTACCTAGTGTGTCGTCGTTTTTTACTATTTAACTATTGCTATTAAATCAAATGTTATAAACCCCATTATTGCTAGAAAAGGAATTTATAGATAACATAACCGAAGATTGTTTTCGAAGAGAAAGAATTGTTTACATACATTTGAATGTAGAAATGCGAGGCTTTTACGTGTCGATGACTCTGATTTGGTTTCTTTAAGAATATAGTGAAGTCCTTCACGCCATCGAACCTTTGGAGCGGTGCTCTTTACAAGCTGAAATAGCTTTTCATGTTTGTCTTCAGGTTTATCAATTTGATCTGCAATTTGTATATTAAAATATATGATTATGTAATAGTCATTATGCAATAGAACGACATGCATGGTAGCGGAAACACATTTTGTTTGTTTGCAAGTAGACTACACAAAAGTAGTCCCGCTCTTTGGAGGAAATTTGTTTCGAGGCGATCAGATAAATATTTGTTCCCATTGAAATTCAGTTCATACTACTGATTTGAAGGAAGACGTTTTAACGTTTTCTGTGTAAGTTATATAGAGAAACAAGAATACCATTGATGCAAAGCATCAAAGGGCGCCGAAAATAGTTTTGTACATGTGTGGCGTTAAATAGCTAAAATTAGCTTTTTGATAAGCAATCATTATTAGTTTGATTTGAATGAAAAATTTTATGAATATTTGCAGAAAACATTTAAAATCATGGTGGTTTTAAAGCTGAAAAAAAACGGAAGAAAAATTATTTTATAAAATTGGGTTTGACAGGGATTTGAACTCCACTCGTAAAATTAAGCGGTCTTCAGCTTACCCACTACACCACGGAGACAGACTTTAAAGTACTTGGTAAAAAATAAGCTGATATTATAATTTTGCAAAACCGATAAGGGAGAAGTTGTTTTACGTTTTCGTATTTTTTCTAAAAGATATGAAAAGGAACATTACAATTAAACAACTACGTTTTAATGAAGGAAATGTGTATAATCAATATTTTAATGTCTATTTCGTATTATTTTAGCATACAGTTAAAACCATTTTTCTTCGCATTCTCATAACCGTTCCTAGCATGTACTTCCGGAAAAACTATTCCATAATAGGCCGCCGCCGTCATCGGCGGCGCCAACAATATCTATGCTACCGGCTGGAGGCGGTCTAATGATAAGGGACTTTCAGAAAATGAGGTCAAAATTCTAGTGTTTATCGTACAATGTGACTGAAACATGCAGCACTGCACTTCCCTACGACAGTCATCATTTCCTCTAAGAGTTATGGTCTTACATATGGCTCCCGGCGGTGTGACGCAAAACGGGGTACAATAGATAAAAGATATATCGTATATTTGAACAATCAATATCAGATATTTTACCTGAATGGCATACAATGTACATTGTACTCACAAACAATTTGAAGAATTTCTTTGTTTCATACACACACGTTTATCGGAAAAAGGCACCGGTGTTACTTCGACTAACGTAACGACAATGCTCCAACAAAACATGGCTGATTTTATAGAGAAAAGCCAAATGAGTATTACAGATTCGAGTGTTTTACATAGTACTCTTACGGAATGCCCACGGCTGTACTGCATGACCGTAGCTAGACGGCTGTTTCAGATACCGGTGCATGTGAAAGTAATGCAAGACCCGAAATGCATTGATTTAGCATCGTAATATAAGAAGCGTCGTTTAATTGGAGCTGTTGCATTTTGCCAATACAGCGTATACATGTATCAAAAGATTGGTTGCTGTGTAAAGGAAGAAAGAAAGAATTAAAGAAAGAAAGAAAAAGAAAACGTTCCATTATTAACGGTTCTTTAACAGGTGTTACCTCGGGTAGTTACATGTATATTCATTCAAATTAAAATACTTTACCTGTAAGTGTTCTCGCAAACTGGTTGTAAGCCTTCTCTAAATGCTACTTACCAGCACCTGATCCCCACGATTCCTTTTCGCTTTCTCTTGGTTTGTATGTCCCTTTTGGACTCTAAAAAACAAAATTATTCTTTTTTCATGCCAAAAAATTATGACAGAAGTGAAGTCTGAAGCTGATATTTTTGATATTCTAGTGCCAGATATTAATGAAACAACTAATTGCACTAAGATGATCTTCACCGACAATAAGTTTTATGGTAAAGTAGTCATGCCTGGGGCAGCATGCATAAAATACGGTAGTATAGGACGAGGCTATACTGCAATCTTTGACTGAATGAAATCTCGATATATCGCTGATACATAATTATGTAGATTCTAGACGAAGGAATAGGAAAGCAAATCGAAACTTGGCCTGTGGATTGTTTATATTTGCATATTTTAGTGTTGACTGCTGTCCGTAAGAGATAATAATCAGGTTTCAGATTGCTTCGTGTTTTTACGCCGATGTTACGCAGAGGGCAACAAATAAGTCAGCAACTAGAACACAAAAGTATACACTTTTCTTTTTTTCTTTAACACTATGATTCTACGAATTGGTAAATCATTCTTTTTTGTTGCCAATCACCGTCGATCTTCCATTTCTATATCCAATAACGGTGATGGAAAGATGCGATTTATAATAAACCCTAAAAAATATATTCATATCCAGCCATTTAACATGCCGTCGGGAATAAGACGTTTAGTAAAATGAAAAAGCAAAATGATGTTGATTTTACAGATGAGTGAAAGAAAATAGTTTTTTAAGTGAGAGTCTTTTTATACATTTGAAATGTGTAGAAATACATTTGTGTCAGTAATTTTCAAATGACTGAATATTACTGTTAGAAATGCACGTTTACTAAAGAAGTGAGAGTGACCGGACGAACCCTTGTAAATGAAACAGTTTTGCATGCATTTTGGTGAAACATTTAACCGCTACTGGATCACCACGTTAGGAAGAAATTTAATCACGCATAATTATGATAATAGCAACCACTTAGAAGGAAGTATTGAATGTTGAATTAAACAGTGCTCAAGCTGCGTGACATTTATTTGCGAGTTATACAATTTAGGTTTGTTGTGAACGAGTTACATCCCTTGTTATCGTTTATTTGTATGTATAGTCTGACAAAAAAAACATGGCTATGTGTTGAACCCCTGTTGTTTTTGCCCTATTCATAATTTGATAATTTAAATCAATATTAAACTTTTGCTTTCTCTTAGTTTCTATGTCCTACGTTTGTTGTGAGTTACATTCCTTGTCATCGTATGTATATCGTATGTGACAAATGTTGAGCCCCTGTGGTTTTGTCCTGTGTTCTATATCAACTAAGATGTATGAGATAGACAATATATCGTTAGAAAGCTAAATCTTTGTATGAAAATGGAGACAAATCTACTCGAAGCTAGGATTCCAATGACAAAATTAGATAAGGCAGACATTATATTATATACATGTATGCCTGCAAGTGTACTAACAGTGCTTCTTTCAGTTGCTACGCTCATTTGATCACTACGTAAACGAAATGCCATTCAAACTTAAATATTGAAAAAATGAATTAAGTAGTGTAATGTCAAATAAAAAAATATATAAACAACTTTATGTACATGTAAATAAAAAATTCAGTATGAACTTTTGAACTGTTACTCCCCAATACTACCATCATCGATAGATATCAAAATGTTTTCTATATTTCCGACATTTACACAAATCTTAAGCTATTGAAGGGACGATATATTTATGGATGATTTATAATATTGATGGAAATGAAACAGACAAATACGTTTCAAGTGAAAATAACATTTAGTATGGTAAATGACTCGGTAGTTAGTCAAACAATTTTTCTATTTATTTTTTAGGTTTAAAAATAGGGTATAATGGACTTGCTGTAAAATGATAGCTTTACATTGTATATCGACAAAGACTAAACAGTCATATCATTATTCGTGTCTGTGTCATGTTCTGTATTTATGAAATCAGAGGTGATGTTTAAGAGCAGACAATTTATTTATTCAAGTTACACCACTCTTTATATACAGCTTACGTAATAGTTCTTATTCTTAGTACGTTAGTACTTATAGGTTATGCCGAGAAACAGTTTGTTCCCTGTAGTTCGTTTACAATTCTAATACGGCCAGCTTGTTCTTAGCTTACATTAGTATGTCTATTCGCTAATCATGAGGAGGTTGAGAGCTTCATGGAACAGCAGTCAGGTGATATAGTCACGTGACCTTTAAGGACCTGGTCAATAGACCCTGAGAAACAAACTTTTGTCCAATACTAGCCATTAGTTTGTATCATGATATGTTCAAACAAGGAAAATATCTACATAGCTCATTCGTAACCTAAACTATAATCAGATAATACAGTCGACCATTATCAAAACGACCTAGGTATTCTAGATAAAATCAATGAACACGGGATAACCTTTTGTTTTGAAAAACATTGACAATGCTATGTGCGTCGTGTATGACATAACGATCATATTTAGACGTTAATGTTATTTGTATAAGCAAAAACATGGCGGCGTCGGCGGGTCAGCAAAGACCTGTTTCAGTCAAATTGTCATAGTCTGGCGATAGTCGCATGATCATGAGTAGACTTGCAAGATGTTACAGTTTTAGATAACCATTCCACATGTTTGCATAATTCACAAAGACAGAACCTTAATTGCATCACACATATAATTTTCTATGGCCCGAACTGACCGAGGGCTACATTTGTTATATACTGGCACGTTCACGGTAAAACAGTCAACCCAGCGCACGTGGGTTCGAGCTGCACTGATACTACTGATAGCGGCTATCACAAAAGGGGTCAGCATGATTGGGTTTTTTCCCAATGAAACACTTCAAAGCGATTCGATTATAATCTTAAAGATTAAATGTGTCATTATTGCGAAAGGAAAAATTAACGAAATGATATGAAAGTGGCCGTCATCGTGAAACCTTCCACGGTCAACTCTTGTTTATCGTACATAAAATGTATGCCACATATTTATATAAAGGTCGTTAAGCTAATTTGACAAAACTATTTGCTATGATATAAACAGCAAATATCTGACATTTTATCAAATAAAAAACAATAATGAAACTAAAAACGAGAGATGATATATAAAGATTTGAGTACCTTCAAATAGTGTGAAATAAACCCATCTGCTACATCGTCGCCGTCAGAAGGAGCTGTCCCATTCATCTCATGAACACCGTTGTCATCGAGACCTTCATCAGTTTTTTCCTTTTCAACATGTAATACCGTCTCTGCCATAATGTTTGGTTATAATTATAAAGTATAAACACGTATTTTCAAACAATTAATTTCAAAGTAAGATTTGTAATTACACTATCTGTTTTCAATTATTCCTAAAAACACCCTTTTTCAACAGAAAATCAGTTTAATCTGGTATAAATTCCATACATTGTACAGCGTTGCACCAAAGTCAATTGCGTAATAATGAAAATGCACAAGGGAAGCGTTATCACCACATAGATTGCAGTCGTTTAAATACTCGTACTTCTATGTGTAAAAGACACAATTTCACATGACTAAAAAGGCACGACTAATTATGAAGACAAGTCAATTAGAACCACAAAAAAAAAATCCTGATTTTTATTTTTATAAAAAATGATTCACTATGCCTCAACTTTAGCAATACTCTTTGTAAATATGTACAGGTAATTTTCGTATTCGATTACAGTTATTCAAAAGGCTTATGTTTGTTTAATAGAAGTTTACAAAGAGTTTAAAGCGGGTTTTGAATATGAACATATTTATTAATCTCAGACCAAGGTTATTCCATTGTTGGTCATCCACCCCGTATACTGTGAAATGTGCTAAAAATAGTAACACCGGAAAAACCTGAGAAGGCAGTCAGCTGACGTTGTGGTCAGTTTCGACAAGTTTTCCTAAATGTGAATTTATTTTTAAATTCAGAAAGATGCTGAACATTAACCTAGGATTAATTGTGAACGGCATGAAACGATATTAAAGCAACATGTATATTACTGTTCCAAATGACAGGATACAACCGAACACTGGGTGACTGTTTAAAAACAATGAAGGAAAAGAAGTTGTGCTCAGCTATTTCTTTTATTAGTGTAGAAAAATGAAAAATGGTGAAATATCAATTTTTGACTGACCCAGATTTTACAAAAATGTTCAACTGAAATATAACTGTTGTATTCATTCGTGTAGTATAACTATAACTCTGGCACTAGTTGTTTTCGTAGATTATAAATCAGTGATTTATATATTTCTTAAAAATATTGTCACTTTGGAGGGCAAATTATATCCCACAAGCCTGGCATTTGGGTATTTTCTGCAGCAGTGAAGTGACAAAGAATGTAAAAGCCGTTAAAACTATTTTTGTCATCATTCACTGAGAATTTTTTACGCAAAAATCTTCTTAAACCAAACTTTTAAAGTCATGTGTATATCGGAACGCCTACGTACCAAACAAGTATACAGTGTACTTGATACCCCTATATGGTATATAATAAAGATAGGTATAAAATATCAAGATGAAAAGGACTAAAATCACGTGAAAATGAATCAGTTTATTTTGGATTCCTACATCGTTAAATATGTTATTTCACATGATACATCCAATTTATACTTGTGCGTACGTTTCATCACAAGGCTGGGTAAACGACTACCAATTTTGTTGTCGAAATAAAAATAAGATAAGAAAAAAAAACACGATAAAATTAAATAGAATGATAAACTCTCTGTAAGGAATGCAGATAACATGTTAGAGAAGAAATCGATAGAAGAAACGATCGAGAGACGGATATGGATAATTATATGAAATACATGTATATACAATTCGTGTATTATACGGGTATGAGCTGCCATGAATGAAATTTGAACTTTATAACCAGTATGGCTTCAGGCCCCGTAAAACTAGACCCTTTTTCACGCCTGACACGTGCAATATTTAATGAAAATATGTCTAATAATAAAAAAATATTATATGCTTTCTATAAGAAATGTAAATTTTCAACAACACTGACCTTGATCATGATGTGATAGTATCAGGATCTTGAACACTTTTTCTATTGCTACATGTATTATGTAACAACAATTACGGAAACCTTTTTCGTCCGATATTAAAGGGAAATTTCAGAAATTTTGTTAAAATCTTACGAATAGGGATGGCACAATCGTTTAACCGAAAGTTTTTCAGCGCAGTCGTATTAATTGGTAACCATTCAACCGCCAATGATACATTAATCCAAAAAATGTTATACGTTCTACGGCGGTTGAAAGATTATCAACTTCCTGTCAAAAGCCAGCTTAATACGGCTGCACCGAACAAGGATTAAGTTTATTTTCCTAATGCACAAGTCATGATACGGAATAAATAGAAATTGTGGAGAAAATATGTAAGCGACCGGTTAGCTCAGTTGGGAGAGCAGTCGACCTGTGATCTGTAAAAGCGAAGGGTCGTGCGTTCGCGTCCCGATCAGGGTGCACACTTTCTCACCCTGTGAGATTTGGCGCCTTCTTACTGCATAAAGAAAAAACTTGACAACATATTTTTCTATGAAATCTTTCATATGCTCAAAATCGCACCGACCATCTTTTTTAAAGTTAGTTCTTGTTCATTTCTGAATGATATTTACATAAAATGTCCTACCTCCTCAAAAGTCCATGACTTTCTCTATGATAGCCTAATCCGCAAGCTCTCCCACTGTACAAAGAAAAATAATATAGAGTGCATAAAGTATAGCATATAGATAAAAACATAAATTCTATCAGACTAGTAACTAGTCTACTAAAATGACTAATCTTAAGTGAAACAGTGAAGAAACAATTTCTTATATCATCCTTATTTTTCTGGAGTCCAACTTATTTTCGTGTATGTGTGCCGGCCGAGCTCGCTTCCACACCAAGCAATGAACGCACTATTTCTTGTTAATGGTTACGATTATACTTGCAGAGGAGAAAATGACGATTCTCAATAATTTCCGCTGAAATATATCAATACATGGAGTTTATTTCTAGCCTTTAATGTTATGTGTATACATTTTGGTTTCTGTTTTATGTCTAATTGCAGACGGGCCTCTATCAAACTAAGGGAGGCTACTCTTACAACTTATACTGGATCTCGGCTCACAAATTAGAACATATATCCGCGTTAACGCAGAACGGTTTAAAGCTATTGTAAACAGTTAGTTCACGATGACAGAAAAGGTAAAAGTAGACAAAATTCCAACGCATGTGCCAGCATTAGAGGATGTTACGAAAGGTGAGTGTTACTTGTTTATAATAACTATTGTAAACTGTGTTGTTTGTAAATGACATGTTTGAGGAAGGCAAGTAAAATTCTTATAAAACAGGCTAGATTGTGAAGTTACTGAGGGCACGGAAAGGTTTCATGCAAAAAGTCGGCAGATTTTGTAATTTCATTGTTTTTAAACGCATACTGTATCCACTAACGTTAACTTAATCTAAAATGTCTTTTCTTTTTGGTTACCTGTCTAAAACTGCTTTAAGTTTTTAGTTTTCATTCGTAAGCCTACATGTTCAGCTAACTCATTTATAGTTTATACTAATTTATTTTTGCTCGAGTGTTAAGAAAGTTTGAAGCTCGAGTCTGCATCCTGGAAATACATGTACCAGTACAGGTATCATATGAGGAGGTACGGTGGGGCTCGAACCCGCAACCTCCGGGATAAGCGACAGACACCTTGACCGCTACACCACCGCTCCCCTCAGCTTACTCATTTATATGTAGGTTCATATACATTTCAGTTTTGAAGGAAGGGCTTGCAAAAAACTTCACCAATTTAGAAGTGTCTGTTGTAGATTGTCCAAATCTTACACAATCTCCATTTTATCTTTCATCAGAAGGTAAGAGTTTACACGTTTTATAAAGTCGTTGACTCGATTTCATTTTCACATAGAGCTAAATTGTGTTGACAGCCGTATTTCATGTTTGAACGAGAAAGCCTTGCATCCCTCATATTGCTGATTTGTTTCGGATTTTGTTGAGAAACTGACACCGTTTTCAATGATTGACAGTTACAATGAATAAAGTATAAATGTACACGTAATCAAAACTACTAAGATACTGTATACACCGTGTGTAAGGGTCAACGAATTGTGATACAGTCAGGAGTAAAGTGTGTACATTGTTGATACAGGATAATTATAGATAGATTATAGAATCATAAGCTTGCATATAAATACTGATATGAGGTGCACACATTTGCTATCTTTATGGTTTACGTACATTTTTCTCAACTGTCCTGATGCATATAGTTTCTCAATTATTTCAAAACTTAGATGTGACTTGTTGCTTGTATGTTGGTCAAGCATCATCATGATATACATTATTTATACATACAGTTTCCGACTGGTGAAAAATGAACAATTGCCAAACGGTTTTAAGTGAACCATGAGCTATAATCACATGTCAGATATAACATAAAAGTATCTAATCTTGTTTAAAAGACTTTCCTTTTTATTAATACAGGGATATGCGGAAATGCGAGACTAGCAGATATTGGGGGGCCACCATACCTGTTGCCTCTTGTACAGAGGGACAAGGTTTGTACTATAGTATATCATATTTCATAAACGTGAAGTCATTCTTGAAGCCAGACACATTACCGCTCTATTTACGGCATATATTGACTAAAATTAAATTTAATCAATAAAACACTAATCATACAGACGTTGGAACGATGAAAACGTTTTGTCGAGGTAGTATGTCAGGTGTTTTGGAATATGGAAGAGTTCAGCAATAAAGTAATTTTGACGCGTAGTTATACATTGTACTGTGCTCGTGATTTCAGCTTTTAATTTGCAGCTGGGTGGACTGGGGCCCGCATATCATCATTTTTTTTGCCCATGGACACACCTCGAGCATGTCGAGCTCAGGCTGGGACATTTTGGCGTGTAGTTATACTTTTCTCGTGAATTCAGTTTTTTATTTAATCGTCGTATGTGCAGACTAGAATGGAGTTAAATGTCTCGAAGAATGTGTGCAAAGGTCAATATTATATGTTATTAAATGAATGATTTGATATTGGCCCTGTTATTTGTCCGAGGCCAATACGAGTGCCAGAGGACAAATGACAGGGCCAATATCAAATCACTCATTTAATGTCAATTTTATTAAATAACTAATCAAACTAAAAATGATTTATTGTATTATAGACTATCATCTTCACTGGCAGTAACTTGTCAGATACAGACAGTAACATACAGATCTGTAAATAAAAATATTCGTCAGCAATCTGTTATTGGACTCCAATAAGTGATATTGGCCCTGATTCTTTGTTATTGGCCCTGTCTTTCAATTTTATGATAGCTCTTCCTATTTTAATACGTTGGGTAGTTATCGAATATTAGAGCCAATAAACAATAGTTATTTAATAATACCAGACAGAGCACAACCGTTTTATATACCTTACGATAGAAATGATGATTCCAAATGCACATATTTTTAGCATTAATAGACCCTGTGTGGATTTATTATGCGCACTACTTTCTTCAATTCTACAGAGGTTAAACACGCAGGGATGACGTTACGTAGTCAATTTATTTCCTTTTTACTATCAGTCGAATGATAGGCAGACAGAACTATACTAGTCTGCACTGTTCTGTTCGTAGTTGTAGGGTAATAATCAATTATTTTACAGATTTTCAAATTCAAAGATATTGCGGAATTGTGCGAACTGCCCAATGCCTTCATGATTGGTGCCGGGGCTGGCCCTGCACATATTGTAGGGATCAATTCAGAGGTATACAAGTTTACAGTATATATAATTTACCAGTAAAGTAAATGTTCGAGCCAACTCGATCGTTTCCTTGCGTATCTACGATGTTTCAAGTATATAAATCTAAAACTGTTAGAACAAATCGTAAAAAAGAAAGATCTAATACACAAAATGTACTTATCATTTTATGTTGATACTTAAAAATGTTTACGTCTGTGAAATGAATTTATTTTCCATGTCCTTTACGATATGTATAAGAGACAGGTGCGCTAGCTGATTTTAGCTAAATGTCATCGTCATAACAATACTGATAGTTGCAACATTTTATCAGAACAGTAAAAAACAGAATAAAAAAATTTAAGGAGCTTATACCGTACTTATATGCCACTGATATATTAATCTAGCTAGCGAACAACATCAAATACTCGGCTGATGGCAAAGTAACAAACAATGCATGGATTTCCAAGTTAAATACGAAGGTAAGTACCTGAACATTGCACTCAACGCACGTGACCTAGTCTTATTTTAGTAGAAGTCGCTAAAAATATAACTATTTAAGATATATCATTACAATTTTACGAAATAACATTTCTCACTGATGTATACCGCTAGAAAATAATAAACAAATGTAAGAAGAAATCAATAATACAGCGAAAGTCTTTCAAAATCATTTTTGGCTGTCCTAGTGAAAAATTGAAAATCTAGTCATAATGGTTATGTACATTTTCATTTCTGGGTATCAAAAGCAGAAATAAGTCCTTAAAGCATATTTCGAACCTGTATTTAGCATTTGTTCTAACGCACTCACGGTCGATGTGACGTCATTTCTAATTGTGTTTTAAATGGATCTAATGCACAAAATGTACTAATCAGTTAACTCTATTTTCTAACGCACTATCGATGTAACGTCTTTTCTGATTGGTTACATCATTTAAATTTGCAGTGGTTAAATAACACATTATTTTATAGTCTACATTGGTCGCATTCTAGAGCATTGTGCGCTGTGCATTACAATAGGGTTAACCGTTTAAGTGATTTTGACATTTGCGACAGAATAAACAACTTTTAATGGTCGCAAACAGTTTAAGTGGCTCCGGAAAAACTGTAAATCCGTGCATACAGTCGCAAAAACAGTTTACCCTATAGCGCGCTTTAAGTATCATACCCGACCATTTAGTCTGGACATTTTCAGAGATACAATTGACTGTTTAGTTAATACTTTTGAAAGTGTCTCCGTATATTCTTATGAACATATTACTGAAATTCCGGGATGATTGTTTATTGATGAATTTCTTTTTTTACTAAATTTCAGACTGGCGAGTGTATTTTAGAAAAACTGAATGCGGAGGAATTTTGTTTGATGGGAAATTTTCTAGTATGCGATGGAAAGCCAGGAAAGGTGAGTCTTTTTACACTTTTGAATCAAGATAACACGTTTGCAACATGTATTTTAAGTTACTTAGCTTAATAACAGACTGTTTCCAATAAAAAAAGTAGGGATTTTTTTTTGTAAATTTTGTTTGGTCATAATATCTCCTATGGTGAAGTGCTCTATAGTTCAAAGCGAGGTCACAAAGCTTGCCGTTTTGAAATGATGGAAGTGTTTATAGATCTAAATATTAAGGTCAAAATATCGCTGGGCTACACTTAGTCTTACATTCACGTAGTTATCCCGCACTTGTATACATGGCCGTCAGAGTTATGAACATGCACAGAAGCATGCTGGTGTCTAGAAAAGATGTGTTGTTATCATGATTTTTAACACTGACCAATTATCTAATGTGATTACAAGCATAACTTTTAGACAAAGGATTGCATTACGATTATTCGCCGTCCAAGAAAAATGTCGTTTTTCCCTTCGTTCTCAATTTCATAGAACGACTTCAAACATGCTCTATGTTTAGATCAATTCAAACTACCTCACAACGCGAGTCACAAATATGTCATTTTCATGGAGAACTACGACGTTTTCATTGGATTACAAATAAAACTGTACACTAAATATATTAACATTCGTCCGTACTTACTTTTGAGCTCAGCACGAAGTGCAAATGATAAGCTAATGTGGCCGCTTAATTTCCGTCGTTTGTGGGTGTGCGGTTCGCGTCGTCCGACGTCAAAACTGCTTAAAACAACATTTCCTTAACCAATGGGCGAATCTCAAACAAACTTCATAGGCTTCTCATACATTTTTTCTCTGCTATACAAAAAGGCTGCCAGAGCAAAAAAAAACAACCTTTAACTGACCTCTCCTTTACCACTTAGCCCATTCAACAAAACTGCACAGGAATGTTGCTTATATGATCCTCTTCCATAATTGCTAACACAGTCATGCTCCGTTTCATAAAAAGGTCACTAGGGCTAAAAATAGAAAATTCTGTAATAATCTCCTCCTTAACCAATGTGCTTATTTCAACCAAACTTCAAAGATTGTTTCTTGGGTAGTCCTCTACCACAAGTGCTCACACGGTTCTAACCTGCTGCAGGAATTGGCCACCAGAACTTGAAATAGAAAAAAAACATCTCCCTAACAACTGCACTTATTTCAACATAACTTCACGTGATTGTTCCTTGGATAGTTCTCTACCAAAAGTGCTACGCTGCACAAAACAGCCACCGGATTTTGAAATAGAAAAAGTTTTCTCTTTAAAAAGTATAGTCCGGTACCAAAAAGTTGTATTTTGTCAAATTTAGATATATTTATGACATAGTAAAACACGTGCCTGTTATTTGACCGAACTTTCTAATGTAAACGCCAAAAGGCGGAGTTCTTTTTTATTTACAAATGTCTTGTGGCACCGCTAAACCAAACTAATCAGTCGCCAATTAAAAAACTTGTACATGCCTGTAAAGGCTTATCAGTGAATAACGACATTTATTTAAAGTTGCAGACATTATGATTATTTTTAAACTCAACATCACAAGTAAATTATTACAAATATCATACAAATGAGGCTAATATTGTACATGTATGACCAATACTTATGTCATATAGGTCATAGAGGTGAAGGCCAGTAAACGACATGGTCCAGATGATTTCATGAAAAGTATCAAGATGAGTTTACGTAATCATTATGGCGACAAGCCTGTGGCACTGGGTGGGGTGTTCTTGGTAGAGAAAGGCAAAACATATACTCACATTATGGTAAGTAAAGTTTCAGAATACAGCTTCCATCATATAAGCTTACTAAAGAAAAGCATCATTGTTATTGCAATAACATAAAACAATTAAAGAGAGGAACTAAGCATCAGCCCTTCTCCTACTTTACTCGCCAGTCCTATTTCAGTTGAAGTGGTCTAATATAATTACTATAACTGAATGTTAAAGTAAATTAGCTCGAATTACCATGCTTAGCACTTGCCTGTCTTTTTACCACAAAACTCAAGTTCCTTGTTTGAATTGACATCCTGAGCGCACATTTGACAAAAAAGGATAATAATCAAATGAAAGGAATAAATACGTAAACCAGAAAAACGTATGACATAGATTTTGTTCTTTTCCTATTTTAACAGAACACATTTTACTAGTAAGTCAAAAGCACAAAAACCTTAAATGCCTCTAAGGGTATGAGAATTATCATAAACTACCCATTTTAGGATGACTTTTCTGCCACACCTTTAACTAGTAAGGAAATGGTAGATAATTGGCTGAAATTCTTCACCATGGACCCGACACTCATTTGTGTGGGAGAGCTAGTGTCGCATGACCCGGTAAGATTTCTTCTATAATACTGTAGTGACAGGTTGTGTGCACTCATATGCAAGACAGTTTTGTCTGATTTAATGCTAGTATGATTTTGGATGTATGATCATGGTAAGTTAATCCGTCTCGCATATTAAGTAAGTTGTTCAGAGGGACACAATAGATGCCGTAAAAGAATCTGCCATGTGGTAGTTGAAAATTACTTCTATATCATTCGTACTTCAGTACTGTTTTATAATACTGAACAAGAGCAATTATGTATATTCCCCCAAAGTGGGGACATAAAAAACTTGGTATTTATAGAACATTTACTCTCATACAGTTTAAATTCTAACAATTATATTTTCAGCTGTTTTGTTTGAAAAATTGTTTATAAAAATGTAATTATTTCAGGGTTATGATTTAAGAGACGAACATTTCCACTGCTTCAGTATGCATGGACAAGGTGGCCATTACCACTATGATACTACACCGGATGAAGTTGAGTACAGGGGTTATTTCATAGTGGCAGATAACATTTACAGGGTAGATCAACCACCAAAACCCCTACCATTTTAAATTGGTAGTCTAGTTGTCTCCATTTTCTGGCGAGACAACATTAAAAACTAGTCAGTATTTACAAACAGCAGGGTCTCAAGCTTCTTTGGTTATAGTTCCGGTGTCTTTTATACTCATTACGTCAAATACTAACTCTATCACATCACCTAACATATACCCTGGAATTACAAATAAATATACGTTCATGTCATTTTTATACCTTGGACATGGTCGTTCATCACTCCCAACTTGTTAATAGCAGAATAGCAGAAATTAAGCAAAAATAAGGATTTTTAATGTAAACGGATCATTCAAAATCCTTCTTTTAGCTAATTTTCTGATACTGATGCTTTGTTTTAAAGTTATTACATTTTGGAACGTATTTTGACCAGAGTATTTTTAAATGCATTGAACATACAGGTTTTAGGTATTTTTTTCTAAATTTGGGATATAAAGGGAATTGAGGATGTCTTATGTAAACAGGGTTAAAATTAGAATTGTTTTTAGTCTTTTCAGTTGTTAAACGTGTTACAAAATGTGTTTTAATGAAAGTATGTGATTCTTTACTCTCTACATTTTCACATATTGGCTTATGCTATTTCTTGATAGGGCTTGTTTCTGTTTTAATGTGCTGACAACAAAATGTATATTTAAATGTGAAGGTAGATTTATATTTCTAGTTTATTTAAGTTGACATTAAAAACTAGTCAGTATTTACAAACAGCAGGGTCTCAAGCTTCTTTGGTTATAGTTCCGGTGTCTTTTATACTCATTACGTCAAATACTAACTCTATCACATCACCTAACATATGCCATGAAATTACAAATAAATATACGTTCATGTCATTTTTATACCTTGGACATGGTCGTTCATCACTCCCAACTTGTTAATAGCAGAATAGCAGAAATTTAGCAAAAATAAGTTTTTAATGTAAACGGATCATTCAAAATCCTTCTTTTAGCTAATTTTCTGATACTGATGCTTTGTTTTAAAGTTATTACATTTTGGAACGTATTTTAACCAGAGTATTTTTAAATGCATTGAACATACAGGTTTTAGGTATTTTTTTCTACATTTGGGATATAAAGGGAATTGAGGATGTCTTATGTAAACAGGGTTAAAATTAGAATTGTTTTTTAGCCTTTTCAGTTGTTAAAAGTGTTATTTTAATGAAAGTATGTGATTCTTTACTCTCTACATTTTCACATATTGGCTTATGCTATTTCTTGATAGGGCTTGTTTCTGTTTTAATGTGCTTACAACAAAATGTATATTTAAATGTAAAGGTAGATTTATATTTCTAGTTTATTTAAGTTGACACTTAGCCCTATGAAACATTTATATTAGTTCTTTTGAGATGATATATCCATTTATGAACAAATTCTGTGTTAGCTTTTTATATTGATTGCATCGAAGGTATCATATATACTTGTGAACAGATTATGTGTTGCACTGAAGATCACGCATAGATGTTAACATGTTTAATTTGCGTGCATGTTGAATATCACATATAGTCTCTGAACAAATTGTTTGTTAGCATGTTTATGTTTAGAGCATTGGAGAAAACACAGACTTATAAACAAATGATAGTTTAGACATGTAACATAAAGCAAAATGTATATGCTTTAAAAAGAGCATGTAGCCTCTAGAACAAGTTATGCTTTAACATATATATGCGTTATGTGTTTTGTGATCACATACATATTTGTAAGCAAATTATGTTTTAACATTTACAAAATGCAATGTACATATGAATGCATTTTAGATAATTTATAGCCTTTAAGAACAAATCATGTTGTTAAATATCTATTTTAGTGCATTAAAGACAATGTGCAGCAATATTAATCAATCATGTTTAAAATATGTATATGATGTACATTGAAAATAAAAATATATATAAACATGTACATGTGTATTTTTTAAATTTATTGAAAATGACCTGTAATGTTATTACAAAATCGTATTAACCAGGTTTCCGATAAAACCTATTGTTGTAAGATTAGGGCATGTCTATGTGGAAGCCGACGGCATGAAACGGGTGGTTTCCTGTCGTCAACTTTTGCCACAAAAACTGATGATGGGTAGCTGATATCAAGATGCACTTTGGGTTAGGTGCGGAGTCGCACGGGTCAAAGTCGCTGGCACTAAAGAGAGGCGGTTCCTGGTTTTAACTATAAGTTGGATTGACATCTTATTACAAAACCTGATGGGTAGGTAGTTTATATCAACACTTTGGCTGGGATTAGTTTAAGGCTCACTCGAGTCATGGTGAAGAGTACTTTTAAGAGAAATATAAAATCGTTTTTTGGGATTGATGTTTTGTCACAAAATGATATTGGTTAGCTCATATCAAAACGGAGGTTCAAATTGGTTACTGGGTAACCGGAGTCAAGGTCAAAGCCAATGTATAAAAATTGAAAAGTGATTTCCGATTATTAACGTGTGTTTTATTAGCTCACCTGGCACGAAGTGCCAGAGTGAGCTATTTGGATCACTTTCCGTCCGGGGTCCGTCGTACGTCGTCCGTCCGTCCGTCAACCATTTCCTCCAAACGACATCTCTGTAACCACTGGGCCAATGATGCTGAAACTTTGCAGGGATGTTTCTTGCATGAAACTCTATCAAAGTTGTTCAAAGAATTCCATTCCATGCAGAACTCTGGTTGCTATGGCAAGAAATAGGAAAAACTTTAAAAATCTTCTTCTCTGAAACCACAAGGCCTAGAGCTTAGATATTTGGCATGTAGCATTGTCTAGTGGACCTCTACCAAGATTGTTCAAATTATGACCACCGGGTCAAAATTGACCCCGCGCGGGTGGTCTCTTAGTTTTGCATAGGCTTATATAGGAAAAACTTTAAAAAACCTTCTTCTATGAAACCACTTTAAATCAAAACAGCACCAGGCCGACAGGCAGATAAAAGATATTTGAAATGTTACTTAGCATTGTGTAGTGGACCTCTACAAATTACGTTAGAATCATGACCCCTGTTATTATAGCAAATGGTAGTCAGGTGAGCGATATAGGGCAATCAAGGCCCTCTTGTTTGATAGGAATTTTTTTTAAAAATCTTCTCTGAAACCACAAGACCTAGAGCTTAGATAATTGGCATGTAGCATTGTCTAGTGGACTTCTACCAAGAGTGTTCAAATTATGACACCCGGGTCAAAATTGACCCCGCACGTGTGGTCACTTAGTTTTGCATAGGCTTATATAGGAAAAACTTTAAAAATCTTCTCCTCTGAAACCACAAGGCCTAGACCTAAGATATTTAGCATGTGGCATTGTCTAGTGGACCTCTACCAAGATTGTTCAAATTATGAGCCCCGGGTCAAAATTGACCCTGCCCGGGGGTCACTTGGTTTTACATAGGCTTATATAGGAAAACTTTAAAAATATTCTTCTCTGAAACCACAAGGCCTAGAGCTTAGAAATTTAGCATGTGGCATTGTCTAGTGGACCTCTACCAAGATTGTTCAAATTATGAGCCCCGGGTCAAAATTGACCCTGCCCGGGGGTCACTTAGTTTTACATAGGCTTATATAGGAAAAACTTTAAAAAACCTTCTTATATGAAACCACTTTAAAAAAACAGCACCAGGCCGACAGGCAGATAATAGATATTTGAAATGTTACTTAGCATTGTGTAGTGGACCTCTACAAGTTACGTTAGAATCATGACTCCTTTTATTATAGCAAATGGTAGTCAGGTGAGCGATATAGGGCAATCATGGCCCTCTTGTTTGATATATTGATACATCGATATATCGTCTGTATTTTTTGACACAAATTAAAATGTAAATAGGAAGTCATGAAGCGGATGGCAGTGTACAATAACAATAACTTATAATATCTCCCCGTATTGTATGTAAGTTTGCTTGTCCGGTGACAATCTTGAACTGTTCAAAAGATTGTCTAGAAAGTTTAACATAGATTATAATGGGCAATGTGCAGTATCACAATACAAGATCTGCAGCTCGAACTTGCTGCTGTATTGACCCACTGTGTGTAAACGAAGTATTTATTGATATGTATTCTTCTAGAAAACCTTATCCATACATTTAGCTTATTTATAATCTGCTAGTTGTAGGGTATGCCCCTTTAAAGCTCTTCGTTAACAATTTCAGGTGAAAACAAATCTCCAAAATCATATACTAAAACATAAAAATGTGGTAAAATATGCTCTCAGATTTGGCTGAAAACAAGGTTTACACAATAATTTCTGTAATTTTGAAATTATACGCGGCAAATCAGAAAGGGTCACAAACGCTTTTGAAATTCCACTGAAACACTATTATATCGTCCCGAAGCACTCCTTCATTTTTGTTCCCTTTGCATCATCGACAGTGTGTTTGCGAGCAAGGTCTTGCATACATTTAATTCGGTTGCGACTGTAATTTAAAGCTTATTGTAATAAATACACATTCAAGAAATTGTGAAAATGTATACTGCGAATTTTATATTTTAATAGGTTAATTCCTTTGGTGGAGAACAATTAATCCATAGAAGCGGCTGTTGCACGATGTAGTCCGTTTCGTATAAACTATTTAAAATTTAGAATCTTTGT
Source organism: Saxidomus purpurata (assembly GCA_022818135.1). Taxonomy (NCBI): domain Eukaryota; kingdom Metazoa; phylum Mollusca; class Bivalvia; order Venerida; family Veneridae; genus Saxidomus; species Saxidomus purpurata. The sequence goes on from JAFMSR010000007.1 coordinate 14,229,075, forward strand.
GACATTTCACTAACCATGTATTTTTTAAAAATACATGTATTTATTAAAAAGAAAACGATTGGTTTCTCTTAATATACGGTTTTGCAGACATCCGTTTCTCTACACATTGCTTGTCGTATGTAATCACTTTAATGCCAACCAAATTCAATGGTTAGCCAACTTTTTGCCATTTTGAACTGTCGCCTTATTTTTGTGCGAGATGTTTAGTATGTGATAAACCTGTCTGTATGAAACCATGGGAAGCTTATGCAAAATTAATAATCCGTTTTGTCCTAACGAAGGTTTTCCCTTTTTATGCACAAAAGTTCACGGCAATAAGCAAAGACAAATTTAAGTCTGCAGTGATTAAACCCAGTTTTACTATATTCAATTATCAGTTGAACATTTTGCCATATATTCAGTGATATTCTCTAGTCCAATTTAGTTATTCGTGCAATAGTTAGTTAATGTCCTGTTTCCAAATTACTCGCTGATAAAATGTTTTTTAAATGTAATTATGAATCACATAGTTGTGGTACCGTATATGTTATTGTAACATAATACATTTGAACATGTACATGCTTTATATATAAAAAATAATATCTTTCGTTGTAAACAGTTCTTTTTAAAGGATGTAGTTTATACGAAAAACTATTAATGTAGTCTTTTCAAAAGCCACACAGAGCTTGTTTATAATGCTTATATTGTATTTAAATAAATGGGGTTACCCTAAAGGGGGCCTCAATTTAAAAAAAAAGAAGAAAAAGAAAATAAAAACATTCTTCATTACCTATTTGAGGAGCATTTTACATAAACTTACAAGAAATCCAATTATCAACGAAGTCATCATTCCCATTAATAAGAATGTTATAGATCTATATTTTCTCTAGTGGCAACATGTTTCTATCGTTTTATGTATTTATTGATGCGGTTGCTCTACCGTAGTGGTTCCAAGTTGCTCTAAAACAATGTGCAGTGTTCTGGTATTGGTGACAGTTTGAATGGTATCTGCTGTCATTGAAAAGCCTTTTCCGAGATAAATGTTGCACTGATCGATTATACCTGAAAGGAAGTACGCATAGTGCGGTTCTCCAGAAAACTGATTTCCAACATTCAGCCAAAACGATATCGCACATCCGCAAATCGCAACGATTTTAGCACCTTTGGAAGTTTATCTTCAATACATTATTGACAACAAAGATATTGCAACAACTGGTCCGTCTAAGTAGGCCATAAAACTTGCAAAAACTGCGACTACAGATCCCTTATTTATGAGTTTGAAAAAGCAAGTAACAATGTTAGTTAGTCAATATATTTAGTGCATGTCTGAAAACTTTACTATAAAGTTAATAATAATAATAATATAATAATAATAATAGCTTTATTTACCGAAGGTTACACATTTAGACATATGAAAACATATATTCTAATTTTCAATATGGCCTTCAAAGTAAAGAAACAAAAGAAAAAGCATTATACATAAAATAAATCACCTGGCGAAGTTAACCCTTAAAGAAAGACACAATACATATAAGACAAACATTCTGTTAATAAATGCATTCATACATAAACATCCACTGACAGACACTCAAAGGACATGAATATAAATTAAACATAATTATAAATATGTTAAAGAAAATGTAGATTAACTTATCATTCACTCAATAAATAATGCTTATAATTTCCTTTGAACTTTTTAAGTGTTTTCGAAGTACGTATATTTAAAGGAATGTCATTCCATATATTTTTGCTATAATTTGTGAATGATGTTTCCATGTATTTAGTACGAGGTGTTATCTGTAAGACAAGATCCTTGTTTGATACTGATCTTAACTGGTATGTTTTATTGTCAGAAAACGTTACAATATCTGCCAAATATGATGGGGCATTGTTATTCATAATTTTATATATCAGGACAGCACAGTGGTATTTGCATCGGTCTGAAAAACTCAGCCATTTTAATTCTTGGAATAGCTCTGCCGATGGTGTTCGCATCGGTTTATTAAGTATTATTTTTGCAACTCGTTTCTGTAATATATTTATCTTATTCACATAACTTCTTGTTCCTTTGCCCCAGACCGTACAACAGTAGTCAAATATGGGCAATATATATGCGTTAAAAACATGACTTTCATTTCAGGTGTGAGGTAATATATTATGTTCTTTAACAGGGCAATTTTGTTATTCAGTTTTTTACAGACATTGTCAATTTGATTGTGCCAGGTTAGTTTATTGTCAACATATACTCCAAGTAACTTATGACAAGTAACGTTTTCTAGACGTATGTCATAAATAAATAGTTGAAGATTTTGAGTGGATTTTAATTTATAAGCGGACCCAATTATCATGCATTTAGTTTTTGTTGGATGCAATGCCATATTATTTAATTGACACCATTTATTTACATAGTCAAGACTATCCTGGAGTTTATTTTGAATTGTTGATATATGATTCCCCGATTCATATAAGGCTGAGTCATCTAAATCCATGTTTAGATCGGGATACATAAACGTGATATCATTTATGTAAAGAATAAAAAGCAACGACCCTAATATGGACCCCTGGGGCACCCCAGATGTGATGGGGAGTATCTCAGATTGTAAATTTCCAACTTTTACAATTTGTGTCCTGTTTTCAAGATATGATTTAAACAATTTTAATGTACAACTTGAAAAATGGTATAATTTTAATTTGTGGAGAAGTATTTCGTGATCTACAAGATCAAAAGCCTTTCTTAAATCTAAAAATATTGTTCCCACCAATTTACCACTATCGATATCCTTTAACCATGCATCTATTAATCTTATAAGGGCAGTGTTACAAGAGTGGTGTTTCCTAAATACGGACTGCGTTTTATGTATAATGTCAGTTTTTTCCAAGTATGACTGTACTTGTGTTGCAATATGTCGCTCAAAAATTTTTGATATAGTTGGAAGAATAGAAATTGGACGGTAGTTGTTTGGACCGTCTTTGTTACCAGCTTTAAAATTGGTATAACTCTTGCTTCCTTAAGTTTGTCAGGAAAAATTCCTTGTGCAATACTATTATTAATTATAGATGTAATATAAGGAGTAATATCACCACATTGTTTTAAAACTTTAGGGCCTATACCATCCAATCCCGTGGCCTTTCCTACTTCTAATTTATCGATAATTTTACGAACTTGATATAACGTTATATAATTTATCTCAAACATATCTGTACCCAGCTTTTTGTCAAGCATGTCTTTCAAAGACAAATAATTTTCGTTTGAGAACCTTGTTCTTTCTATAATATTTGATATGTTTACAAAATGTTTGTTTAATTCATTTATAATATTTAAAGGACCTTCAACAAATGTATTATTTTTTGTAAGTCTTTGGGGCAATGTAACATTATTGGTTTGATTCAAGTTTGCTATATCCCTTAAGTTTCTCCAGAGATAAGTCTGATTTTTGTTATCTCTAACTGCATCGTTAAAGAAATCTTTCTTACTTCTTTTTATCATGGATGAAACTTTATTTCTTAGAATTTTATAATGAATTATGTTTCCATATTTGTGGCATCTATCACGATCACATATGAGTGTTTTTATTTCATTTGTGAACCATTTTGGTTGATGCTCACGTTTTATACGTTTTTCTTTTATAGGAGCGTGTTTGGATAATGTATTGTTAGGGAATTCATAAAACATATCTAAAGCATTATTCGGATTTGAAATCATGTCTATTTGTTCCAGTCCAGAGAACAATAAATCTCTTTGAAACGTTTGTTCATCAAATTTCTTAAACGATCTATACTGTATGGATTTATGCTTGCAAGAATTGCTTTTAATTGTTCCTTTAGTAGCAGAGCGTGTGAAACAGATAGGAAAATGATCACTAAGTGACAGCGGTGATACATAACAATCACTAAGAAAATTCACACTGTATAAACATGATCTATAATAGTGGAGCTACCTTTAGATATTCTTGTTGGACATTCTATTAATTGTGCCAGACCATATTTGATGGTTATTTCTGTCCATTTTGTATTGCTATATTTACCAGTAACGTTATTTGGTACATAATTAATATTAATGTCTCCAAGTATATGATATTCTGTGTTTAAGGAGTCAGTAATTTCTAGCTGTGCATCGTATTTATCTATCCATGACTGGTTTGAGTTAGGTGGGCGATAAATAAAATTTAGTAAAAAAGATTTACTATGAGGATTATTTATTTCAATCCAAACAGATTCAATGTCATTTATTTCCAAATCACAACGTCTCGTATACGATATGCTATCTTTTAAATACACAATAATACCGCCTCCTTTTTTAGCTTTTCGGTCTTTCCGTTCAAATGTGTAATTTTTAATTTGTAGCGCATTGTCATCAATATCTTGGTGTAAGAAGGTTTCACATATACCTAATACATTAGGTGAAGATGATTGACATAAATGATACTTTAATTCATCCATTTTTGGTAACACATGGCATATATTTAAGTTTGCGATATGAATACCGTGCTTTCTAAAATTGAACCCAGTACTATTACCCATGGATTGCACGTTATTTAAAATTACACTGGTGCCAATACTTCCTGGTAAATCGCAAAAGTCATTTTTAGCTCGACTTTTCTATGAAAAGGGGAGCTATCCTACTCGCCCCGGCGTCGGCGTTGGCGTCACACCTTGGTTAAGTTTTTCGTACCACCCCACTTTATTTCAAAAGTATTAGAGGTATGGCTTTGAAACTTACCATACTTGTTTACCATCATAACCTCCATCTACAGACAAGAGTACATAACTCTGTCAAGGTTTTTGACAGAATTATGGCCCTTTTTTTTACTTAAAAAGTGTATTGAGCTTGGTTAAGTTTTTTGTATCACCTCACTTTATTTCAAAACCATTGGAGGTATTGATTTGAAACTAACCATACTTGTTTACCATCACGACCTTCATCAACAGACAAGAGGACATAACTCTGTCAAGGTTTTTGACAGAATTATGCCCCTTTTTTACTTAGAAAATACATTGAATATGGGTAAAATCCACTTATTGCCTTAACCCTTTGAGATATTGCTTTGAAACTTTTAATGCTATTTCACATCATTACCCCCATCTGTACGCAAGAGAAGGTAACTCTGTCAGGGATTTGTTTTAAAAATTAAGGCCTTTTATCGACTTAGAATCTTGGTTAAGTTTTTCGTACCAGTCCACTTTTTGACTGAACTGTTTGAGATATTAATTTGAAAGTTGGAATGCTTGTTTACCATCATGATCCCAAAACATGGGCAGGAGAAGGTAATTCTGTCAAGGATTTTATTTGAATTATGGCCCTTTTTGACTTAGAAACTCAGTTAAAATTTTCATTCTTGTCCACTTGTTGACTTAACCATTTGAGATATTACTTTGGAAGTTGGAGTTCTTATGTGCCATCATGAGACCTATCTGTAAGCAAGAGAAGATAACTCTGTGAAAATGTTTCTTGATTTGTACTTAGAAATTCCTAGTTAAAGTCTTGTGTGCCCTTAACTGTCAAAGTTTTGTTTTATAGGCAAGCACTAAAAAAGTCGAGCGCGCTGTCCTTCTGACAGCTCTTGTTATTTTCCCTATGATCGCATAGACTATTTCTGTCGTCATTATCAACGCATATGGCATTACTAATATCGCTATCAACGCATAGTTCATTACTATTATCGCCATCGATGCATAAGTCATAACTATTGTCGCTACCGACGCATCGTTTACTACTGTTTTCGTTATGAACGCATAGGACCTTACTGATATCGTTCTTTACACATAGGTCATTACTAATATCGCTATCAACGTTTAGGTCATTACTAACTTTGCTATCAGCGCATAGGGTATTATTAGTATTGCTATCAGCGCATATGCCATTACTAATATCGCTACCAACAAATAGGTCATTACCAATATCGCCGCCAACGCATAGGTCATAACTAGTATTGCTATCAACGCATAGGTTATTACTTATATCGCTATTAACGCATAGGTTATTACAAATATCACTCTCAACGCATAGGTCATTACTTATATTGCTATAAGCGCATATGGTATTACTAATATAGCTATCAACGCATAGGCCAAAACAAATAGTGCTATCAACGCATAGTTCATTACTAGTATTGCTATCAGCGCATTGGGTATTACTAATATCGCTATCAACGTATAGGCCAATACTAATATCGTTATCAACGCATAGGTCATTAGTAGTATTGCTATCAGCGCATAAGGTATTACTTATATCACTTTCAACGCAAAGGGCATTATCAATATCGATTTCAACGTATAAACCATTACTGAGAGCGTTATCAACGCTTAGGTAATTATTACTATCATTATTAACACACAAGTCATTGGTATCTTTGGAAAAAGATGGTGTAGTATGTATCTGTGTATTAATAGAATACGCTTTGTTATATTTGTTGCATGTTTTACTTACATGTACGTATTTTTTCCATAAATTATTTTTTGATGTGAAAATATTATGTGATTTTGGATTAATTTCTAGATGGCAATTATTTGTAATATCAATACAAGGATCTTGTTGTAACAGATAAATACATGTACAATTTACCTCGTTGCATTCCTGGCAGATACAATATAAATGTGTGTACATATTATAGCCATCATATATGGAGTGTCTGTCAGACAGTTCCTATCCAGAATACTTTCTTCTTTGTCTTGAATTGTAATTATTATAGTTCTGTCTTGAAGAATGATTCCACTGCTGTCTTCTTGGGTGCTGATTTCTACTAGTATCAGACTGATTTGTGTTGTTCGTCTGCTTCTTGCTATCTTTTTATTTGACTATGTAAACTTTTCGGTTGATCGTCGCTACTAGAGTTCTGGAATCATATATGTACTAAGGTGCACGCCGTCGTTTACATAGTTATGCTTTGCGATATCACCGTTCCCGTAGATAAACGCTTGATGACTATCAATAAGACTATCAATAAATGTCTACTCTTCGTACAGCGCTGCAGACAGGTAACCTAAAAACGAAGACATTGTACTGGTAGCTGCGGTTGAAAAAGAAGATGATGTGATTAATCAGACATAAATAGGCAGTAAAACGATGTAGAATTAGTATATGCTTTCTGTGCCGTTTTTACTAATGGTGTGGCGTAAAACTCTTTGCTTTGTTGGTTGCATGAAAGTATAAATACGAACAAACTGTAATTTAAACTTCGTAATGGACGGTTGGGTCAAGTGTACACAGGGAAAGTATTTGATTTATATTATGCAAATGAAGTGTCCGTCGATTCAGTTCTGTCATTTGCATAACATAAATCAAATACTTTCCCTGCTCTTTAAGCATCGTCACTGGACTTCACAAGATAAGCTATCATTCCTGTCAAAATAACAAGTAAGAAAGACTGAAAGATGTCAGTCTAAATAACTGCCGTGTTGCCTCCCACAGATGTATGTTGTAGTCAATAGACAACGAATTGTTTCCCAGAAAGTATTTCTAAGAACAAGATCGAGAACAGAGCCCTTGTCAGTCATTACTCTTGCCATGAAAAACGACGTAAATAATATGTACAGATTGTGTGCAAAACCGTTACCAGCGGTACTTTGCAGAACTTTGTATCACATTCAACTGTTATATGCACATCCTTTCGATAAATAGCCAAGCATTAAAGATGACTGAAACGTGACAACAAATGAAAGAGCGACAAACCAAGTCCTTGACTTCCGGCCCGCCAAATTTAGCCCACATGTGTATTTCGCAGCGAATACAGTCGCTATTGAAAACCATATTGCAAAGGTCCATACAGACAATATGTAAATGACTACTCCGAACTGCATCTTAGGACACGAGGTGATATTACGTTGCAGGATAGTATATGTATCTGTAACTACCAGTATACAATATAAACAGACATGCTGTGCAGTATGTGATATAACAAAGATTTGTTTGACATCTGGAATTTCATGTATGTTTTTTTTTCTGCAACAGCGGCACATTGTGCAGTGTTTTTGTCTCCATGCTCGGGACAATACAATATATCAGCGCATGCTCTTACTTGGCAGCATCATCTGTATCTGTAAGTCAGTTCATGACTTATGAATTTTATGAGTGTCTGAATAGTGAATGTACATTACACACGTTTTAACATATCTATTGATACATTTTTTTACGGTAGATCTATAGACTTACTTTTTAAATGCTTAGATTTTCTAAGTAATCTCACTACAATACTCCATAATATTTTGTCAAATTTGAACATTTCTTAAACAAGACTTTAATGTCTGAGTTAACACTTTACTAAAAGTATAACTTAAAATCACTCATTTCTTCGACAGCTTGTCCTTGTTTGCTTTCACATTCGAACGAATGTGTACGGGTACATGTACGTAATATAGTGGTCGCGAATACTCTTTTTCTACTAAAACTGATATACAAACCACTAGGGCATTTCTAATACTGAAAAAATCAATGACATTGTTTAAGACTGCTGAAATATGAATATATGCGTTATCTAACACTCAGTGAAATGTCTATTCATCGTTTTTAACATATTTGTGTAAACCTTTGACATAAAAATAATACATGTATACTGTTTAAGGCATACAATATATTTAAATTGGATTTTGTTTAAGCATAAATCATGTTGTTTTCACAACATCTCTACGATGACTTTAATAAGATTTGCTGTTAACATAAACAACGTTTATCAAATAACTGAACTTGGCGTTTGGTAGGAGTTCTGCTAATACCTCTTAACTACCTTTCTTAAAAATAAAACAGCCGTCTGTCGGCTCCAATAGGGAGCTTTGTTGGAGTTGTAAAAGAATGATTTTATAGTAACTGATTATGTTTTAATCCATGTGGCTGTTTATAGGCATCATGTAAATTAAATGGAACCTTTCTTCACTTGTAGTAGAGAGATTCACTAGAATTGTTCGGTTTCTTTTAGAAAAATAATCTTTTTACAACTAAATATAATATGAAAAGTTAGGTGCATAAGTTTATTGCAATTCTGAAAGTCATTGCAATACATCTATAAACAGAGCTAAATCTGCGATGTAAGAAACATCTATAAAGTATGATACAGTGATATTTGCCAGTTTGACCTGGACATATTAAGGACTTCTGTACCTGTTCAATATCAAGACCCGCTCACAAAACGAAAGTCCAGTTTTTATTTATTCCTTCTGACAAGGAAATGAAAAAATCATTGAGTTCCGATTTTATTGTGAATACATCTGTAAGGAAGGTGAAAGAACAAGCGCTGTCCTTAAAAGTGACGAATGCCCCCCGAAAGAGGTGCCTCACAGTCTGTGTCCTCTCCATGTGCTCAATAAATGTGCTATGTAATTTTAAAATCCTTCCATGCATGACAGAGTAACCATGCATACAGTTTTCCATTACTTTAAACACTAAGTGTGACCTTGACCTTAGGGCTAGGGACTTGGGTCTTGCACGAGACACATCCGCTTGATGTGCTAGACATTTGTGCCAAGTTATTTTAAAATCCTTCAAGGCACGATAAAGTTATAGTCCAGACACAAATGTATGCATATATACAGGATTCCATTACCTATAAACTCTAAGTGTGACCTTGACCTTTGTGGTAGGGATGTGGGTCTTGCACGCGACATGTCATCTTGATGTGCTAGACATTTGTGCCAAATCATTTTAAAATCCTTCAATGCATGACAAAGTTACAGTCCGGACACGAATGTGTGCATATATGCATATATAGAGGAATCCATTTCCTTCAAACTCTACGTGTGACCTTGACCTTTGAGCTAGGGACAGGGGGCTTGCACGCGACACGTCGTCTTGATGTGCTAGACATTTGTGCCAAGTTATTTTAAAATCCTTCAATGCAAGACAAAGTTACAGTCCGGACACGAATGTGTGCATATATGCATATATAGAGGAATCTATTACCTTCAAACTCTAAGTTTGACCTTGACCTTTGAGCTAGGGACGTGGGTCTTGCACGCGACACGTCGTCTTGATGTGCTAGACATTTGTGCCAAATTATTTTAAAATCCTTCAATGCATGACAAAGTTACAGTCCGGACACGAATGTGTGCATATAAAGTGGATTCCGTAACCTTCATACTCCAAGTGTGACATTGACCTTTGAGGTAGGGATTCGGGTCTTGCACGCGACACGTCGTCTTGATGTGCTACACATGTGTGCCAAGTTATTTTAAAATCCTTCAATGCATGACAGAGTTACAGTCCGGACACGAATTAGTAAGTGGGGACGCACAGACGGACGGACGGACAGACGGACGGTGCGATTTTAATATGCCACCCTTCGGGGTCATAAAAACAATACAAATCATTCATACATATTTGCACTAGCGAGACATTGCTTAATCAGGTCATCTTGGCGTTTAGCAACGCAACAATTAATGTAAAACTATATAAAAGTAAACTTTTATTCAATGAAAACACAAGTCTGGTACAAAAGAAAGTGAAACAAACCCAACGGTACTAGGACTAAACAAGTGGACGAATATACTTTATGTCAATAGTGTATAGTATTAACTACAATAAATACGGATCTATGAGCTGATGCAACACGGAAGACAAAAAGGTTCAAAATAAATTCCTACGTAATGAAGTTTGCTATAATTTTTATCTTTTAATATCTGAGCTCGACATCTTTCTGTACAAACAACATCTTCTGCTCTTTTTATACTGGTGGTTAACAATACAGTGATGTCTCTGCTGGTTGTTTGTTCTGACATAGATGTCGTGTAGTTGTGGCTGTATTGAAACTCATAATAATGCTATCATAAATGACAAGGCTATCGTTTATTTAAAATATAAAAGCTTACATCAGTAATTCCTTCAAGACAATAATTAATCACTAAGAAATATTCTCCTGTTCAGTTTAAACATCTTGTTGAAGATTGCAAACTTTAAATCGTATTTTTTGTCTTGATACATCACTTGTCAATTCACTAACTGAGTTTTGTTCAATTTAGGATCCAAAAAAAGGGCAAATCGTTTTTTATGCGACGTGGTTATTCCTAACATTTCTCTAAACGTTATATTTTCCAAATATAATCAATTAAAAGCAAAACAAACTCATTCTCTGTCCGTCATTCTCAATTGTCGATGTGTAATTGCGCGAAATGTTGATTCATATACAATGTATCAAATGACAAAATACAAGTTGTCAAAGAAATTAGAGATTTTAAATCTATACTCTAAGCTGCTTGCTCTCAGATTTTGGTCAAAACATAAAGTTCTTCAAATTAAATGGAACCTTAGATAGATTTACTAGAAATTATTCGGTTTCTTTTAGAAAAATAATCTTTTTACAACTAAAATGTAATATGAAAAGTTAGGTGCATAAGTTGATTGTCATACTGAAAGGCATTGCAATACATTTTTACATATCTTAATAACTACATTTCTATAAACAGATCTATATCTGCGATGTAAAAAACATCTATAAAGTATGATACAGTGATATTTGCCAGTTTAACCTTTCTTCTATGTGTTGGACATACTAAGGACTTGTGTACCTGTTCAATATCAAGATCCGCTCACAAAACGCAAGTCCAGTTTTTATTTATTCCTTCTGGCAAGGAAATGAAAATTTTTTATGGATTTCTGATTTGAATGTGAATACATCTGTGAGGAAGGTGAAAGAAAAACAATACAAATCATTCATACGTATTTGCACTATCGAGACATTGCTTAATCAGGTCATCTTGGCGTTTAGCAACGCAGCAAATAATGTAAAACTATATAAAAGTAAACTTTTACTCAGTGAAAACACCAATCCGGTACAAAAAAAGTGAAACAAACCCATAGGTACTAGGACTAAACAATTGGAAGAAAATAGTTGTGAATGTGAATAATGTGAATGCCAATACATAGAACATTAGCTACAATAAAAATGGATGCATAAGCTGATACAACACGGAAGACAAAAAAAGTTTCTACATGATGAAGTTTGCCATAATGTATCACCATTTAATTTCTGAGCTCGACATCTTCCTAAGCACACCACCTTTTCTGCTATTTTTAGACTGGTGATAAGCGATACAAATGATGTGTCTAGTGGTTGTTGATGTCGTGTAGTTGTGACTGTATTTAAACTCGTTTGAATGCTATCTTAAATGACAAAGAATATCGTTAATTTGAAATATAGAAGCTTACACCAGTAATTCATTCAAGAAAGAAATTAAGTCACTTTGAAAAAGTTTTTTCTGTTCATTATAAACATTTTGCAGTAGGTAGCAACTTCAAATCGATTTTGTTTTTGTCTTTGATACATCACCTGTCAATTCACCAACTGAGTTGATCTACAAAAAAGGCAAATCCTTTTTATGCTACCTGATTATTACTAACATTTCTCTAAACGTTGTATTTTCCACATATAATCCATTCAAAGCAAAACAAACTGTAAAAGTTATCCATCATTCTAAAATGTCGATGTGTAATTGTGCGAAGTGGTAATTCATATATCAAATGCTGATCTTCAGAAGAGCATATGTCAGACTAATATAAGCACTATGACTTTTTTCATGAAGATTTAATATCGTCAGTAATTTTTGAATCCCCCAATAACTGTATCAGATTTAGTTATCAAATTCAACATCTCTTGTCATAGATTTGTCATTTCTTCCGGCTCATTTTCACTATGTGCGCAAGAGTCAGCTGACGTCTTGCCTCTAAATAACTCGTCAATCAAATGTTTTTTAAATGAGAAGATGCATTTTTCATCAACATTTGGAGAAGGCATTGTACATAAGCTTACAAGAAATCCAACTATCAATGCAGTTACCATACCAATTAACGAGAACGTAATATACGAAAGGCTGTATATTGTCTCTAGAAGTGTTGTGCTTTGTCCTATGTTTACGGAGACGAGTGGTACTGCTACTGTTGTCAGATGGTCTGAGTCTGTATTCAGAATTTTGTTATCGGAGACATAATGAATGGCCTCTGTAACATTAGAGAAGCCTGTTCCCAGATAAATGTTGCACTGGTCTGTTGGGCCTGGAGGAAGATAGGGAGATCGAGGTACACCGGCAAACTGACTTCCAATATTCAGCCAAAACGCTAGTACGCATCCGCAAAAGGCCCCTACTGTTACGCCTTTTGAAGTTGACCTGCGAGACATTATGGACAACACAAATATTGCTGTAATCGGTCCGTCAAACGAGCCCATGAAACTGACAAAAATGGCTGCAATTGATCCAGGAATTAGTGAAATCGCAAACGCAAGTACCAACGCAATAAGTCCATATATCAAAACAATCATTTTTGAGAGTTGAGTTGCTTTGTACGCGTGCATGTTTGGAAATTTTACTTTGATGATATCTTCATATGTAACAGCGGACAAACTGCTTAGACAAGAGGACATTGTACTGAGCGCTGCACTTGATAAAGAAGCTGTGAATAACCCTGCAAGACCTGGAAGGTCTTGAAAAAGGTCTAAAACAGCAAACGGTAGAATTTTGTTTATATTGTCAACTACTCCAGCCGCTAGAATGTCACATCGTTTAGCAACATAGTACGCATATACAGCGGGACCTTCAAACGTTGCCATTAACATAAATATACAGTAAAATGGTGCAGATATGAAATAAAGATTTCTTGCTGCTTTCACGGTTGGCGTTGAGTAAACTCTTTGCATTGCAGGCTGCATTAGTGTCAGGTAGACATATGTGCTGAACGAACCAAAAGAGGTATTCCAAATTTGGTAACGGATGGTTGGGTCAAGTCTGAAGTCGGTCGATTCAATTCTGTCCTTTGCATATTCAAATACTTTCTCTGCTCCTCCGGCATCAATACTTGACTTCACAAGCACAGCAATTATTCCTGTCACCATAACAACAAGCTGAAAAACGTCAGTCCAAATTACAGCCTTGATGCCTCCAGCGGATGTATATACGGTGGTGACGATTGTGTAGATGAGAATTGTCCCCCAGAAAGGAATTCCAAGAACAACGTTGAGAGCAAAACCTGTGCCAACCATTACTATTGATATGTAGAACAAACTGTAAATCATACCAGCAGCTAGCACTAAATGCCGAACATTATTGTTACCGTATCTCAATAGGAAGTACTCGTTAACGCTCGTCAATTTTAACGGATGGAACACTGGAACAATAAAAAGGGCTGCACAAACGTAAGCAGCGGTACTTCCCAAGACGTTGTATCCGATTCCAATGCCATATGCATATCCTTCCGCTGGAAATCCAAGCATCATTAAAGATGACTGAAACGTGACAACAAATGAAAGAGCGACTGGCCAAGTCCTTGACTTCCTGCCCGCCAGAAAATAGTCTGCAGGTGTATTCCGCCTTCTCTCTCGCACAGCAAATAAAATCCCTATTGAAAAAGATATTCCCAAAGTACTAATAAAAACGACGTAATCAGCTATTCCGAACTGCATCTTTTAACCAAATTTGATAAAAATTAAAAAATCAGGGCTACGAAACAATACACACTAAATGTCTATGGGGAAGTATACTGAGAAGTAACTTAGGTACATTATAGACACACTGTTGTTTGACAAAAATTTATCTGGTATTATTTTTCGTTGCACAGCCTATCTATCAATCATACATTCTGCATCAATTTGCCACCAGATAAAATTTTTGGGGCAGGTTTTTGTGTTAGTATGATAGTTGCAAGGAAAAACGTTGTTTGAATGAAGCCTACATTGTCAGCATATATGAATTTGAGTATGTTTAGAGGCAATGATGTATGACTTTTGAGTATGTCTTGTAAGGGTGTGTTTGTTTATAACATTACTTTCTAACTAAAAGGCCTTAAAATGTTCTGCAGTTTATATGTGTATATGTTCAAATTGCGCCTCTTAATAATTCATACTCATATTTTGATATACCTACACATAAGTATGTTATTATTTATATTATATGTATTACATTGTATATTTTCTGCAAATCAGAAACAGCCTATCGAAATTATATCGCTGCAAATTTTGTAAAGACAACTCTCGGGCAGCCAAGACTTAGTGTATGTTCTTGCTACCGTTTGCGTTTAAAGTTGGAACCAAATAAACTATTGTTGTAGCTGTTAAAACCACTAGGAACATTTTTTTTTGTCGTAGAAGATCAAATATGAAAGTGATGTACATGTTTATATAACATTCAATGTACTCTATTACCGTCTGTTTATCATTTAAATGTAAATCCCTGTAATCAAACAGAATAAATCTCTTAAGACAAAATACAGTTTACAGATGGATCTTTCTAATTTTATATAGTACGTTTCATAGAAACTACATTTCTCTACAGTGAATGCAGCATCAGACATACTGTAAGAATAAACAATGTTTTTCAAATACTGGCACATATATTTAAGAAACTAATAATGGGTCCCTGTATTTTATCGCCGAATAAAATACAGTCAGGAGTTCGAATGTGTAGTACTAGTAATTAAACCCCGAGTACGTCAGTGATTGTATTTTATTCAACAAAGAAATACTAGTAAAGGGACACATTTACCATGTATCATTCCGATTCAAAAACGTCATTTTCTTTAAAAAGTTACTACCTGAACATTATCGAACGAATAGCAGTTGATCCATGGTAACTTTAAAACACGAAATGCAAATGGACGCGCCTGCTTACGTCATTTACGACAGGTGCTTGTGTTAGAATGCGGCATAATTGTAACATATGCTTCATTGTGTCGTTTTAGCTTCAGTTTTACAGATGTGTTACGAAGGTTTAGATTTTAATAATACGTTCGCTCGGGTTAATGTTTACGTTGAAATATGTCACTTGTAGGCATTATTATGATCAGGGCTTCGATAATCGTCGGTTGTACGGTTCAGGACAAAGTTATATAAACCAATTCACTAAATAAAATCTGGAAAACTTTTTGAAATCGTTCCGTGAAATTCTTAGTTTTCAAGTCTTAAAGGGTCACGAATCTTGAAAAATGTAAACATTGTCTCGGTGATTTTGGTGAAATTTGCCTCCTTCTCCTTTCCACGTACGAATAAAACAGTTATAGCGTTTCAAAAGTTCCTTCTACGCCACATCTGTCTATGATATATATCATCACAACAGTCTTAGCAAATTAAGGCATTAGTGCTTAATTTGTTAACGTTTTCAATGTTTTGAATACTCCATGCGCCTATTACTATGTCATGCAGCGACAAGGTAACTCTCAGGAGGCTGTTTTGGTGTTCGGGCCAATACTTCATACAACAATCATAGCATATTTTATAAGCACGTTCATTTCAGCTATCTATCAAACGTGCAATGTAACATCAAACGCACTGTCGGACGATTTCTGCAAGATCAACGTTCAGTGTCCTGTTGAAGATACGGTCATATAAAGGGAAGTAACTGATGATACGTAAAACATATAGCTTATTTATTGGTTGTTTGCTGGTTTCAACCATTTTCAATATGACAACGTTTAATTATAGTGTTTAAGTGTTTTAGACCATTTCTTTACATGTGCTTGCATTTTTGGAAACTTTACATTGATCATGTCTTCGTAAGTAACAGCGGACAGACTGCTTAAACATGAAGACATTGTACTGAGAGCTGCACTTACTCTGCAATAGGCTAGATTTCTTTACTGTTGTCAACTACTCCGGCCCCTGGAATGTCACATTGTTTAGCAACGAATTATGCAAATATAGCTGAACCTTCAAACGTTGCTTTTAACATAAATACACAGAAAAACGGTACAGATATGAAATAAAGATTTCGTATTGATTTTACACTTGACGTTGAGTAAACTCTTTGCATTGCAGGCTGCATGAGTGTTACGTACAAATAGGAACAGAACAAACCAAAATAGCTATTCCAAACTTGGTAACGGGTGGTTGGGTCAAATCTGAAGTCGGTTGATTCAATTCTGTCCTTTGCATATTCAAATACTTTTCCTGTTCCTCCGGCATCGATACTTGACTTCACATGAACAGCTATCATGCCTGTCACCATAACAACAAGCGGGAAAACGTCAGTCCAAATTACAGACTTGATGCCTCCTACTGATGTATTTATAGTAGTGATAATAGTGTAGATGAGAATTGTCCCCCGGAACAACGTCGAGAGCAAATCCCGTACCAACCATAACCGTTACCATGAAGAACAAACTGAATATTATACCAGCCGTCAACGTAACATACCTAACAGCATTGTAATCGTATCTCAACAGAAAGTACTCGTTCACACTTGTCACTTTCAGAGGATGGAACACTGGAACACTGAGCAAAGCTGTAAAAATGTAAGCAACGGTACTTTCAACAACGTTGTATTCAATTCCAATGCCATACGCATATACTTCCGCTGGAAATCCAAGTATCATTAAAGATGACTGAAACGTTACAATAAATGAAAGACCTGGACTTTCTACCCGTCAGAAAATAGTTTGCAGGTGCATTTCGTTTCTTCTCCCATACAGCAAAGAAAATCCCTATTGGAAACGATATTCCCAAAGTACAAATGAAAACTAAGTAAGAGGGTACACCGAATTTCACTTTTATACAATGCAAATATTTCAAGCCGAGGTTATTTTATAAAACACAGCAGGTTAAATGTATGATAATCCGTAGCTAGCCATGCATCCTTTGCAGCCAGGTAATGAACATAAGAAAGCGTATTACACGTAGTATCAAAGATATGCATCCGCGGCAGTGATCATTTAGCATTCATTTTGGTTGAACCAAGAGAAGATAACGCCTGCAGGGCTCTCTTTATAGAAGGGGAAATAATGAAGTCGGATATACGTGAGTTAAGCATTGCTTATGGAATGCTTTAATATTAATATGGTTAATATTTTGAAGGCTGCTTGAAACAACATGTTCTATCAAAAAGTACAACTCCGAAGAAGCTGGGGTCGGCGTTTTTATATTTGCTTTTTATTGTGAACTATAACGTTACGATCCTAGATCAAGATATGTTTACAGGTCGTATACTGTTTGACATTTATCTTGGTTTGATATTGCCTTTGTTAATAGCATAATATAAGAAAATAAAGTTTATGTTTGCAAAAGCATGTTTAAAGAAACCATGCAAAGGAGTCATTGGAATTTCCTCAGCGTATATTTGGAATTTTATAGCAATTTTACAATCAAAACCCAGCATGCTACCGCTATAAAACGGTATTTTACACTAAAACATGTACTAACTGCCTCCTTGTTGTTGCTGAAAGACGCATTCTCTCTTAGTTATAACCTTTTGTTTCGTTTTGACATTTAAGTGTGAAATCGAAATCAAACGGAGCTGCCTGTGTTGGAAAAGTCACAAATTTTATCAAAATGATATCTTGTATATTTGTACATATACAAAGCGTTAGTTTTGTCACATTTCATCTGCATGTGATAAACTTAGAAATCCCTATCACATTGTCTTTGGTTTCTTTTTGCTCTCAAACAGACTTAACGTTTGCCTTTTTTATTATTGCTGCTTTCAAGTCCTCGAATGAGTTGTCGTTTAATGTGCTAGCCGTGTAGTAGTGACACATGGGGAAAATAATCTTTGACTAAAATTTTTTTTAGTCAGTTAAAAAGATTTACTTCTTATGTTTTAAATGCGAGATAGGATTAAAACTTTGATAACTGATTGATGTTGTTGTATGTCGATTATGATATACAGTGACCAACAGTAACATCCGTTCTATTGACACTAGACTGACACTTAAAAAAGTTAACCGATTCTCTGTCTTCTTCGGCAGTGATTGTACGTTTACCGGAAGTACATTATATAAATGAACTACAGTGGTAGCACTGCGTGTAACATACATGGGCTGTATCTCTTACACCACATATCCGCTCTTTAGGTAGGTTCATGACCAGGTTCATAAAATGCATTAAATATGTGAACTGCATTTTGACCTGAAGTGTGTCTTTCGGCCTTCAACTCCACAACTGCCGCAATTCTCACAATAACCCGAGCATTCCAACCACGCAAAGAAAAGGAAAACTGATTTGATTGTTTTTACACGGATTTTATACCGATTATTGCATAATTAATTACTTTCCCAACATTTTTATTAGGACACCTTGTTATCTGAAACATACAATGCAGCATTATCATGAATTTTTGATATCCGAAAAATGCCAAGTGTCCATGTCGATCAGTTGAGTCAATATGTCAATACCCATGATATGAACTGTTTGCATGATCAGCGTTTCTTTATTGGTGACCTCTAATTTCTAACATGATCTTAATTACCCAATTTGCTTTTGGTTTACATTTCTAATTAGAGTGATAGGTAGAGGTTGTGTGTAAACAATTCATACAGGGCAATAATCATTACAAGTTAATTTTCATTGTTAAAGTTCTTTTTCAGTATTTGTACATTTGTAAACTATTCATTGATCAATTTCGTGTTTAAACGTTTTTTGTATAATGTACTAGTGATAGTCATTCTTTTATTGAACGTAGAAAGTAATAACACAAATATCCACTTTTCCTTGTAGCTATCTGTAAAAGAGTGTTGGATATAGGTAATTTTGCCTGGCTTCCTTTTCACATAAATGACACCAGCGAAGTCAGTCATTGATTACGTATGAGTGAAGACGGGTTATTGTTACTTTGTGGTTAACCGTTGCGGTTTTCACTGCAAATTTAACTGTTTACATCAAATTTATCAACGTTAATATATATACGATGTACATGACTCCACCATTTAAACGTTCTATTAATTAGCAAAATATATTTGGGCAAAATGCTGAACTGTTGATGAATAAACAAAGTTATTAAAACTACTTAAGTATTGTTTTTTCAAATAAAATTTATATTTTAAGTAGGGAGAAAG